>CM053562.1:32413815-32691049 GCA_028646485.1 Cryptoprocta ferox
AGTTGGACACTTAACCAACTGAGCCACCCAGGTGCCCCTCTGATGTAATCTTTTTAACAAAACTGTGTCCATATTCAAAAATTCTCAAACCACTGATGCTGGAAATTACAATGAGTGTAAACATGAGTGACATATGCTCACTGAGTTTTAGAATACCATCAGTAAGTATGCTTTTACTTGAGGACTTTGGTTACAGGGACCGAAAAGAGAAAATACATGTTAGAAGATCTTTTAATAGTAGCTGTTTGGAATTTATTGTTATTGTCTTCAGTCAACTTTGGTAAATGTTTCACGGACATTTGGAAAGGAGCATTAGTCTTACAGTGATTAAAATGTGCTTTATAATAATTAAAGCTCCTATTAATTTTTTATTAATTATATTATTTAAAACCTGTGTCTTCTCTCAAATTCTTGAATTGCCAAACTTTTGGTCACTTTATCCTCATCATTCTAACAGCGTGAGCCAAAAAGCTAACTCATCTTAATGTAAAAAGAAGGAATTCAGCACAATTTTACTTCCATCAATTCACCATTGTACAATCTTTCTAACCTAATGTGAAGTTATCAACTAGACATTATTTTTGTTAGACACTACTCTTTCCAACAGTTCTTACTTTAGCCCTTATTTTTTGTGAGATATACAATTAAATAAATATTTCAACTAACTCCACCGTGCTTGCAATCCTTTTATCCTCTGACTTCTTTCTTGGGTTCCCATATTTGATTTATATATTTGTCAGCTGGATTATGCCTTAGAATAACTTCTTCAGGAAGGATACATGGGTGGAATATTTCTTGGGCTCTTACACATATGAGAATGTATTTCTGCTGCCACAACTCATAAACTCCTCTTTCATCTTCAGCCATTTTGCATGACTGCAAGTTGGAGACTTCCAAAGAGTTTCAGAAGCAAAATAAGTACTGATGACAGAGGGGCTTTGATGAAGTTCGCATCTTTAGGCATCTCAGAAGTCAGTGCCCCTGCAGCAGGAGAGGGACGATCAGGCTACTTGGCAGTAGCTTGGACTCCATATCTTTAATGTTGGAGTAAAATACATGAACAGCTCAAAACCCACTCCCTTTTTGATCGGTTGTTTTATTTCACAATGTCTGAAGAGTTTTTCTATCTCGCCTAGACACACTAGGATAGGAGTATTCCCTCCAAGAAATTCACATTTGTTTGAATGGTATTATTGAATGCTTTCATTGTTTTTTTTTGGCGATCTCACTGTGTTTTGCTTTTTCATGGGTATTTCCATAGAGGGGTGAAAGGGAATAAATCTGACATTTTTCACAACCTTTTGAGTTATTCCTTTATTAAACAAATGCTTATGGAGTAACTTATTAAAGTCTACATTATATTTCAAACAGTTTATTTAACCCCATTTGGACATTTTCACCAATAAGATAATTACCTATTAAGAAACAATATTTTAGAGTAGATTTTTCCATGTGGCGTTTCTAGACCAAAGGTTTTAGTCATTTTACATCTCTGGATATATAATGCTGAATTACTTATTCAATGAAAAATTCCACCACCAAATGGTTATGTTAGGGTTTAGCTTCCTATTAGGGTATCAGAAATTGCTCTAATCACAGTGGACCTGGCTACCAGGAGGTAGCTAATATCAAAGAACTTATTGAATAAAGAAAGCTCCTGTCCTATGGGCAATGTGATAGAACTGGGGACGGGCCAGAACACAGCCCTAATCTGAGGTGTAAGAAAGAGTCAAACCAGAGATGAAATTTGAAGGCACTAAGGAAGTCAAGGAGAGGAGATGAATGGGTTAACCTGCTAAGAAGTGAGGGTAAATTGGGCTAAATCCGGAAAACGAAATAGAGAGCCCAAATAAGGCACTGAAAGACAATGGAGACAAGGTGTACATAATGGCAGTGCAGTGTCCAATGTGCACAGAAGTAAGAAAACAGGCCAGTAAGGCCAGAGAGACGCAGATGCCTCAGTCGAAACTTCTGCAGGGGCCTTTGAGAAATTCATTCAGGACCTTCAGCAACTAATCCTCTCTATCTCTTAAAAAGCCTTTATTCCTTCTTACAACAAAAGCCATGATACCTTCTTTGGTGTCCTCACTAACTCAACACAGGACTGGGATGATAGTGAAGACTCAGTCAACACTTCCTGTAGGCTCACTGAACCCAGTTTCTATGTTTGATAACTGCTCAGTGCAGAGGAGAGATTCTTATGAAAATGAAAACCAACCACACCCACCACTTTTCCCTTGCAGAGCTCTGAATGTCCAAGGAAAAGGAGGGAGGTTCATGACCAGTCATGGACAAAGACCAGGTAGCTCTAGGCTGTGTGTCCAAGCCCTTGAAGAAAGAAAGGCTCAGAATATAAAGAGCTCCGGGGCTCAGTTAAAAGCTTCGTTTTTATTTTCAAATGTGATTAGATGCCAAAGAAGCTGATGCTTTTTAAAACATTCTTGACTCCAGCATCCACAGTAGCACTGAGTTACTTGGTGGCTTAATTTGCAGCGGGCAAGTCGAGCAGTGAGCATTTTTCAGTAATAGTGGTTGAACTAACATTTTCCAAAAAAAATTTTTTTAAGCCCACAGAATAGTAACTGAATGGCTCATTATTTCCTTTGAAAAAGCTAGACTCTGCGGGTAGTCTCCACCTTTGCAGTTTCTTCTGTGGTGCCGACTTCATGCAGTTGAGACCTAAGTGCTTAGGTTGCATTGGAAGTCAAAAATCTCTGACTTTGAATCTCTCCATTTGTGCCTGAAAAACACCCAGTGTGGATCCAAACTAATCTAGGAGTTTCCAGAGAAGTCTAATAATCCAGTGATAGCAGCACCTCAAAATTGTATTCCACTATCCCATTTTCAAAGAATTTCACCTCTCAGATTTCATTTAAAAATGTAAAATTAGTATCACTGTGAGAAAGGCAGTCGCATTTTACAGATGAAACCATTAGATACAGGGAGATGGGTGGGTGACCTTCCCAAGAGTACAAGCTGGCTAGAAGTCAAACTGGGAATTGGGGAATGAACTGACCAACTATTTCCTCTATAATTTCACATAATTTTCTCACTGAGGATGGAAAATAATGTAATTAAAAGAATATGCAAGGGGTGCCTGGGTGGCTCAGTCAGTGAAGCGTCCGACTTCAGCTCAGGTCATGATCTCATGGTTGGGGAATTTGAGCCCCCTGTCGGGCTCTGTGCTGACAGCTCAGAGCCTGGAGTCTACTTTGGAATCTGTGACTCTCTCTCTGCCCCTCCCCCACTCATGCTCTATCTCTCTTTCCCAAAAAATAAATAAACGCTAAAAATTTTAAAAGAATATGCAAGCATTGGAAGGGAAGTGGGATCTCCAAAGCCTTATACGAAATGTGCTGCTTTTCCTGAACATTCCTGTCTCTTCCAGGGCAGACATATCCCACATCCCAAACTGTTTGCTAGCAGATTCTTCACCAAGCAATCAACATCAGACCTTTTCCTGTGAAAAACCGAGCCCCCTCTGTCTGTCCAGGTGTGCCTGTGAATGACCCTCAGTTAATTCTGACATTAGCCTGCTTGCAGCATTATTTTGTAAGAAGTTTATTGCTCGTGGTAATATCAGAATCCCTAAAGATAAAAACTTTACATAGCACAAGATACAACAACTTGGGCTGTCTCACTTTAGCTTGGGAGCCTGGATAAAAGATGGCCTCTGGTCCTCAGGAGCAAGGTTGGGGCCATGAGGGAGAAGGGAATATCAGAACAGGGGAATAATTCAGAGAACATGGAAAACAATCTCCTCATTTGAGGATTTGAGTTAGTGGCAGAGTCCTGAAACCAAACCTCCTGATTCTTGGTTTAATGTTCCCCTTCCCACCCACCTACCCAACGTCATTCTGCTGATCCAAGTAAGAAGACACTTATGGGGTCTGATCCCTTGGGCACTACCTACATAAATGACATCTGAAGGTTTGCTTTGCATTCCTTGCAGGGATTGTCTCCATGTTTACTGCCTCTCTATTCTGGCTGGGGCCAACGTCTATGCCCAAGAATCATAATATCCCAGTACCAGTGCCAAGGGATGCCTGATACTGTCTAATGGTGATGACAACACCACACTCATGATATCATTATGAAAATACAATAAGAAAACACAGCCTTATTGACATGGGCTGCTGAATGGGAAGTTGGCTCTTTTAGGGAGCTTTGGAAGAAGGGGAGAATCAAGTTTCTCTCTTTTATTCTGTCCACTATCCTGATTTCCAAGTTTGCATTACATTTCAAAGCATGATAAGCCTATCTCTTCATCTCTTGACAGAGGCGAGAATAACATTAAGTAGATTGATTTCTATTCTCTCCTCTCTCTGTGGCCATTAGACATGTGTTCCCCTGGAAGCAGCCCAGTATGGCCTTGATTAATGCCCCAGTTACTGTGCACTACTTTCCTTCCTACTGGCACTTAGTTCTTGAAAGGCTGGTCATCGGCAGAGAGCATAATGCAGACGCATGCCAATGACTCCTGATGGTGTGGTACAAGTCAAATTGGAGACATAGAGCCATCTCTCTCTCTCTCTCTCTCTCTCTCTCTGTTCTCTATCCACACAGACATGGCTTATTTTTCCCTCCTGTGCAAGGAAAGACATTTGTTCAAATGTCCACATCTGCAGAAACAGGTCATGATGTATTGGGCAATTTCATGTAATACCCTAAACCTTGACTATCTCTTGGACTGAGTCAGTGATTTGCCTCTGTCCAATTTCTTGCTTCTGTAAGGGAGATCCATAGAAATGACACAGGGACAGAAACCAGAGGCATGTTATGGATAAGTTAAAAAAGAAATTCAGGATACAAAATTCAGTCTGGCACAGATTTTAATAAGTGACCTGAATATTAAAAGGTGGGGGGAAAATCACACACGTGCACATGTACACACATACACACAGTTGATCCTTCAAGAGGGGGGGACATGGTGACCTCTCTGTTGTCAAAACTCAACAACTTTTGGCTCCCCAGGAACTTAACTACTATTGACCAGAAGAAGCCTTACTGATAACAGAAATGATAGATTAACACATCTTTTGTATGTTATAATATGTATCATATACTGTATTCTTAAAATAAAGTAAGCTGGGAAAAAGAAAATGTTATTAGGAAAATCATCAGAAGGAGAAAATACATTTGCAGCACTTTATCGTATATTTACTTTTAAACTCTTTATGCTTATTTGCTTTTGGGAGAGAGAGAGAGACAGAATACAAGTAGGGAAGGGGCAGAGAGAGAGGGAGACACGGAATCTGAAGCAGGCTCCATGTTCTGAGCTGTCAACACAGAGCCTGATGCGGGGCTCCAACCCACAAACCATGAGATCATGACCTGAATCGAAGTTGGGCACTCAACCGACTGAGCCACCCAGCCGCTCCATCATATATTTATTTAAAAAAAAATCTGCTCTTGAATACTGAAAACAAACTGAGGGCTGCAGTGGGAGGGGGAAAGGGGAAGGGGGGTGATGGTCAGGGTGGAGGACACTTGTGGGGAAGAGCACTAGGTGTTATACGGAAACCAACTTGACAATAAACTATAAAGTTAAAAAAAAGAAAAGGATACCAACTTGTATATACTGTATAATCTTGATTTTGCAAATATATGTGTATAAAAAAACAAAAAAAAATCTGCATATAGGCAAGGGCTGGAGTGCCAGCAGGTCTGTGGGGGAGGGCCTGCCCTGCCTGCGGCGATGAGCCACAGCCAGGAGGCCTTGGATTGGCAGCAGCAGCAACTGTGGTGGGGACAAGAGCATGGAGCTGCCATGCTCAGTTGCCCATCTGGCGGTGTACTACGGCCCATGGCTGCGGCAGCTGCTGTCACAGGTGAGTTCCTGGCCTCCAGGATACTGGACACCAAGAATCATGGGTCAGCGGAGGGATCTGGATCTGGTACCTGTGCAGCACCGTCCTGCCCTCTGGGCCCGGTCCTCTGCTTGGCCCCAGTCTCCTGCCTGCCCTCCCCTCCACCCAGGCACTGGACCTGACCACCATGTCAGCACACAGGGCACCTGAAGCCAGGTCCCGGACCCGTTGGCAGCTGCTGATGGTCTCCACAGATCTCCTGGGTACTCAGAGAACAGCAGGTCAACCTCTGAGCCATTCGCCTTCCATTGGGTCCTGTGGAGACTGTGGTGGACCGCTGTAAATAAATGCCTCATGGGTTTTGCTGTCAACATTCAAACAAAAATTCCTGGTATAAGTGGACCCATGCAGTTCAACTCCAGGTTGCTCAAGGGTCAACTATATATGTTAAGTATTTTTGATAAGTATATCTTTCACCTTGCTCATCAATTCATATGCAACTCTACGTGTTTTCAATGGTACTTTCAATGCAACATTTCCATAAGAAAGGCCGATCGATTCCTGTGGCAGATTGTAGTTATCAGAAATAGCCACCATGAAATTTCTATCCAACATGCTTTTCTGGAACCTTGCCACTCTACATCAAGAAGTAAAGGCTGTGTTCTTTCCCACTGCCCTGGGCAGGTTTGTGATGTGTCAACATAAAGAATGTGGTAGAAGTGACATTGTGTGACTTCTAAAGCTATCTTAGAACAGGCGACAGAGCCTCTGCCTAGCACTCCTGCTCTCTCTCTCTTTCTCATATGCTCTATCTTGGAACCCAGTTGTCATGTTGGGAGGAAGCCCAAGCCACACTGAGAGGTGCCTATATGTGTCTTGGTTGACATTTCCAGTTAGGATGTCAGCTGAGCATCAATGTCAACTCCAAACACATGAGTGAACAAGCCTTCAGATGACTCTAGTTCTCACTTGTCAAGCTGCTGTGGGGAGGAGATGAATTATCCCTGCTGAGCCTTGCCCAAACTGCAAATTAATGAGTAAAATAAGTGCTGTCATTGTTTTAAGCTATTAAGATTTAGAGTGGCTTGTTACGCAGCCATAATAACTAGAGCAGATTTTGGTGTCAAAAGTAGAGAGCCATCAACAATATCCTAAAGTGGTTTGGGGATCAAGAAGAGGGTAGACTTTAGATAGCCCTTGAGGAATCTATTGGCTGAGGTCTGATGACCCTGAGGAGGTTGTCTCTGAGGGCTTTTAAGAAAGTGAGGAAGATAATTTTGGAAGCTTGAGGAAAGGGGCCCTTGTTATAAAGTGACAAAGAGCTTAGCAATGTTATCACCTATGATGACATAGGAAGTAGAAATTTCACCTAATGAACTGTGCATTCTAGCTATGGAGATTTCCAGGCAGAGTATTAAAGGTGTTATTTATCTTCTTTGTGTCATTTATAGTATAATGCGAGAAGAAAATACATTGAAGAAGGATCTGTTAAATATAAAGAAAATATAAACATAAACAATATAAAAATACAAAAAATAAAAACATATATAAAGTCTTGCTGTTTCTCAATACCAGCCTCTCCAAATGGCAAATGATGCTCAAATTAACAAATGGTTTCCAAGCAAAGGTCAAATGCAGAGCTGCATAAGAAAGGACAAAACTAGGGCTTCTTCTAAAGAGAAAACCAATGTCATAACTGAATAACCATACACCAAGACCTCAGAAATATTTAAGGTGGCCTTTGAAGCTCCACAAGCTATGTTAGTCCAATGTTAGTAAATAAGGTCATGCCTCACAGGTCGTGTCTGTTTAAGAAACAAATTTTCTGAGAATATTCAGGGTATTTTCTCATAGTAGCCTTATGGGAGACCCAAGATAGAATTTCTCAAAGAAATTTTGTGGCTATGGGGCTCCTTTTGTCTTATGGAGGAAACCTCAATGAAATGCTTAGAATGAAACATAAAGTAGAAAAAAGCTCAGCAGATTAAGAGTAGGATTGAAGTTCTTCAACCTGATAGAGTATATCTGCAACAACTCCATAGCTAAGAGAAAAGATTGAATGCGTTTTTCCCCTAATATCAGGAACAAGTCAAAAATGACTACTCTCACCATTTCTATTATACTGGTAGCTAGCCAAGATAATTGGACAAAATAAATAAATAAATAAATATGTAAATAAATAAATGAATGAATAAGAAATAAAAGACATCCAGATTGAAAAGGTTGAAATAAAGCTATTTATCTTTATTTTTAGATGATGTGATGTTGCATGTATAAATCCTAAGGAATCCACCAAAAGCTCTTAGAACTAATAAACAGGGCATGATACAAGATTAATCTACAAAAATCCATTGTATTTCTATATACTAGCAATGAATAATCTAAAGATGAAATGAAAATAAAATTCCACTACAATAGTATCAAGGTGAATAAGATACTTAGGAATAAATTGAACAAAAATGGTTCAAAACGTACACTCTGAAAACCACAAAACATCACTGAAAGAAATTAAAGGAAACCCAAATAAATAGAAATATATCCCATGTTCATGGATTGGAAGTCTTTCTATTGTTAAGATGATGATGTGTTAATTGATCTACAGATTCAATGCAATCTCTATCAAAATCTCAGATCTCATATTTTGCAATAATCTCATTGTTATCTTGGAATTCAAATGGAAATCCAAGGGACCAAAAATAGCCTAAATAATCTTGAAAAAGAATAACAAATTTGGAGGACTCACAATTTGCAATTTCTTTTTCTTTTTAATGAAAATATATTTTTTCCAGCAATAGAATTTAGTAATTCATCACTTATACATAGGACTCAGTGCTCATCCCAAATAGTGTCCTCCTTAAGGTCCCTCACCCCTTAAGCCCTTCCCCCCTACCCAATACCCCACCAGCAATCCTCAGTTTGTTCTCTGTATATAAGAGTCTCTTTTGGTTTGTCTCCCTCTCTGTTTTTATATTATTTTTGCTTCCCTTCCCTTATGTTCATCTGTTTTGTATCTTAAATTCCACATATGAGTGAAATCATTTCATATTTGTATTTCTCTGACTTATTTCACTTAGCATAATACACTCTGGCTCCATACATGTTGTTGCAAATGGCAAGATTTCGTTCTTTTTTATTGCTGAATAATATTCCAGTGTATATATATATATATATATATATATATATATATATATACCACATCTTCTTTATCCATTCATCAGTCAATGGACATTTGGGCTCTTTCCATACTTTGGCTATTGTCAATAGTGCTGCCATAAACATTGGGAGGCATGTGCCCCTTTGAAATAGCACACCTATATCCTTTGGATAAATATCTATTTGTGCTATTGCCAGGTTATAAGATAGTTCTATTAAAAACAATTTTTTTAGTGTTTACTTATTTTTGAGAGAGAGAGTGAAAGACCAACAGACGGAGTGTGAGCAGGGGAGGGTCAGAGAGAGGGAGACCCAGAATCTGAGGCAGGCTCCAGGCTCTGAGCTGTCGGCACAGAGCCTGATGCAGGGCTCAAACCCACCAACTGTGAGAGCATGACCTGACCTGCAGTCAGATGCTTAACCGACTGAGCCACTCAGGATCCCCATGGGTAGTTCTATTTTTTAATTTTCTGAGAAGCTCCATCCTGTTTTGCAGAGTGGCTGCACCAGTTTGCATTCCTACCAGCAGTGCAAAAGGGTTCCTCTTTCTCTGCATCCTCATCAACATCTGTTGTTGCCTGAGTTGTTAATTTTAGCCATTCTGAGAGGCATGAAGTGGTATCTCATAGTGGTTTTGATTTGCCTTTCCTTGATGATGAGTGATGTTGAGCATTTTTTTCATGTGTCTGTTATCTATCTGGATGTCTTAACACTTTGGAAAAGTGTTTATTCATGCCTTTTCCCCATTTCTTTACTGGATTATTTGTTTTGGAAATTTGAGTTTGATAAGTTCTTTATAGATTTTGGATACTAACCCTTTATCTGATACGTCATTTGCAAATATCCTCTCCCATTCCCTAGGTTGCCTGTTAGTTTTGCTGATTGTTTTCTTTGCTGTACAGAAGCTTTTTACCTTGATGTGGTCATTTTGGCTTTTGTTTCCCTTGCTTCTGAAGACATGTCAAGTAAGAAGTTGCTTCGGCCAAGGTCAAAGATGTTGTTGCCTGTTTTCTCCTCTAGAATTCTGATGGCTTCCTGTCTTTGGTTTAAGTCTTTCATCCATTTTGAATTTAATTTTGTGTATGGTGTAAGAAATGGTCCAGGTTCATTCTTCTGCATATGGCTGTCCAGTTTTACCAACACCATTTGCTGAAGAGACTGTCTTTTTCCATTTGATATTCTTTCCTGCTTTGTCAAGGTTAGTTGGCCATACGTTTGTGGGTCCATTTCTGGGTTCTCTATTCTGTTCCATTGATCGGAGTGTCTGTTTTTGTGCCAGCACTATACTGTCTTGATGAATACAGCTTTGTAATACAGACTGAAGTCTGGGATTGTGATGCCTCCAGGTTTGGCTTTCTTTTTCAGGATTGGTTTGGCTATTCGGGATCTTTTCTGGTTCCATGCAAATTTTAGGATTGCTTGTTCTAGCTCTGATTGTTTGAGGATTATTTGTTGTAGCTCTGCTGGTGTTATTTTGATAGGGATTGCTGCAATTTCAAACTTACTACAAAGATACAGTAATCAAGACCATGTCACCCTGGCACAAAGATAGAAATATAAATCAATGAAATAGAACAGAGAGTCCAGAAACAAACCCTTACATTCACAGTCAATTGATTTGAGACAAGGTTTTCAAAAACAATTCAATGGGAAATGCTTAGTCTTTTTAATAAATGGTGTTGGAACAACTGGATAACCACATGCAAAAATATGCCAGATACAAATTGTCTCAAAATGGGTCATAGACCCAAATGTAAAAGCTAAAAATACAAAACTCTTAAAAGAAAACATGGAAGTAAATCTTCATGACCTTGACTTTGTTAATGGACTCTTAGATATGACACCAAAAACAACAGCAACAAAATAACAAATAGATAAATTGGTTTTTACCAAATTAAAAACCATTTGATACAAATGGTTTAGTACATCAATATAGTGAAAAGACAACCCATGGAATAAGAGGAAATATATTTTAGTCATACATCTGATAAGGGATTGTATCCAGACTATATAAAGAACTTATATGACTCGATAATAAAAAAGAAAAGTAACCCAATTTTAAAATGGGCAAAGGATTTCAACAGACAGTTCTCCCAAGAAGATATACAAATGGTATTAAGGACATGAAAATGTGCTCAACACTGTTGTCATTAGGGAGATTCAAATCAAAATTGTAATGAGAGGAGCACCTGGGTGGCTCAGTTAGGTAAGCGTTAGACTCTTGATTTTGGCTCAGGTCATGATCTCACAGTTTGTGAGATCAAGCCCTGCATCACTTTCATCACATTCTATTCGTGGGAGTGGCCACAAGCTTGCGCAGGATCAAGAGATGGGGAAACAGATGTCAACTCCTGATGGGAATATTGACAGCATGGAGCCTGCTTAAGATTCTCTCTCTCTCTCTCTCTCTCTCTCTCTGTCTCTCTCTCTATCTGTCTGTCTCCCTCTCTGCCCCTCTCCTCCACTTGCACTTTCTCTTTATAAAATATAAAATAAAATTGGACTTTAGTTATGATCGTGCAATTCTTTGGATATATTAAAAATCATTGAATTGTATACCTTAATGGGTAAATTGTATAATATGTGAATTATATTTCAATAAAGCTTTTTTTTAAATAAAAAAGATAAGAAATACAGCCTGCAAAACTGCTACAGGTTGGAGAAGACTAAAAAGACATTATAAGTAAATGCAATGCAGTATCTTGGGTTGTTCTTGCAACTTTAAGTGTTAATAGAAAAACTAGAGAAATCTTAATAAAGTCTATAGTTTATGTTAAATAAAAGAAAAGGAAAAAGACATCAGACTCTTGAATGACTACAGGCAAGAACTAGCCACTTCTTATAGAGCAGGGAAGTATTACACAGAGGGCAGAAGCAAATCCCAGGTAGCAAAGCCAATAGATGTACTAGTGAATCATTTCCAGGAAGTAGGACCAAGCTCTAATCAGGGATTGGAAAAGATTTCACATTTACCTTGAACCAATGAATATTGGATGCTTCCAGTTTTCCCATTTTATGAATGGTGAGTGCAATTATGATATCTTTATGATTGTCATACAATTTAGGTTAGGTGTCTGGGGTTCAGACAACTCCTTGCTTTAGTTTCTAGGTCATCATATGGAGAAGAACTCCATTCAAGTCACTGTACTTGAGGAACACACCCAAGGAGCCTTCTCTACCCCTGCATCTGACTCAGACAATAGGATCCTGGGCCCTGGATCTGAATATGATGTTGAAATGGGACAAGACTCTGAAGGGTCTTGGAGGAGGGACAAGTATTTTGCATGTGGGAAGGAGGTAAATTACACCAGCTGATAGTCTGTGGCAGGATGTATTTTTCAAACATAGCCACAGCAATATTTCCAGCCCTATAGACTGTTCTAGAACTTTGCTATTTCCCATCAGGAGTTGACATCTGTTTCTCCATCTCTTGATCCTGCGCAAGCTTGTGGCCACTCCCACGAATAGAATGTGATGAAAGTGATGCACTGTGACTTCCCAGGCTTGGTTAGGAAAGGTGATACAGCCTCTGCTTGGATTTCCTTCTCTTGGATATTCACCCTTGAAACTCAGGCATCATGTTGTAAGAAAGCCCAAGTCACATGGAGAGGTCATGAGTAAGTATTCCCCCAACAGCCCCTTATTCACTACTGGACGTTTAAACGCATGAGAGATGATTCCATGCCCAGCCTTCAAGCTGCGTTGGCTGGTGCTGAGTGGAGCAGAGATGAACTATCGTTGCTAAACCCTGCCCAAACCTGAACAAAATGCCATTGATTTAAGCCATTACATTTTGGAATTGTTTCTTTTACTGGTATACACTGGGCTGCTATACTGTTACAATGGGAACAATCCCAGTGGCAAGTATTTCTCTGTACCCGGCATATGGCACTTATCACTTTAAAAAAAAAATTAAAATATAACTTGCATACAAAAATGCGCAGATCTCACATTTTCAAGGAATATGATGAGCTTTGACAATTTCATATATATATACCCTCATAACCACATCCAAGAAGAAGAAATAAAATGTTTTTATCATCAGAAAATTTCCTCATACCCACTCTGTAGTGCGCTGGAACCAGCTTGGAGTGCTTCGTGAGAGTCAATTGTGTGTATCCATTCCCAACTCCTCATTCAGTCACGTCATTTGGCAGCTGGAACTCTTGAAATTGGGAGTATTTACAGCACGAAAATCAACAAATGTTATAAATCAGGACTTTCACCCCACCCACACTAGCTGTTAAACATTTAACAGACGCTACTGCTCATGGCTTCTTTCAGTCAATTCTTCCATACTCCTGAGGCAAATACTTTTTAAATTTCTCTCATTATAGCTAGTTTTGTCTATTTCTAGATGTTTTATCATGGGCTCATACAGTGTGTATTTTTCTGTGTCTGCCTTCTTTCACTTAAAATAATGTTTAGAAATGTATCCATGTTGCTGCACCTATCAATAATTCACTCCTTTTTAATTGCTGAGTTGTGTTTGTTGTATGAACATACAACGAATTCATTATCTTTTGTTGGTGAACATTGGGGCTGTGACCCCAATATTGAGCTATTATGAATGAGGCGTGGTATTATTATACCTGTCTTCTTGTGAACATATATTTTCATTTCTCTTGAGTAAATATCTAGGCATGTATTTCTAGATATATTAGCACTATTAGAACAAGAGAAACAGTTAACTAAAGTGGTTGTAACATTTTCTTTGGCCATAGACAATGTCCACGCATTTCAGTTGCCCCACATGCTTGCCAAGATTTGGTATAGCTGGAATTTTGACTTTTGACTTTATGGACACATCATGGTATTTCATTTTGGTTCCAAATATGTGTATCTCTGACAACTAATGATGTTGAGCCTCTTCTCATGTAATAAATCTTGTGATCAATGGCCATTTGTATCTGCTTTTTTAATCTGTCCAAGCATGCTTTTTTATTGGATTGTTTGTTTTTTATAATTCATTTGTACAGGTTCTTCATATATTCTTTGGGCAAGTCTTTTGTTCAAACCTGTCTGTGTATCTGTCTATGTATCTATTATCTATCTATGTATCTATTCATCTATCATCCATCTATTTATCTATCAATCATCTATTTACCTATCAGTATTTTTTCCAGCTTGTGGCTTGCCTATTGTTTTTGGCTAATGCTTTTCATGTTCTGTATAAACACTAAGTTCTTCAACTTCCCCTAAGCTGCAAAGATACTCGCTTATGTTCTCTTCTAGCAATTTAGGGTTCTAACTAATGTTAGGATTTATTAGACATCTTAGATCAATGTTAATGCATGTTGGGAAGTAAGATAGGGGTTGAGGATCATTTTTGATTTATACTTACATCAAGTATCCCAGTACGATATAAAACTAACTTTGTCTTCCTAGTATACACCCTTTCTCTTCTCCAATTGAATTGGCATAGTGATTTGGTTAAAGATTAATTGACTTTATATATGTGGCTATATCTTGAACTATTTAATCTGCTCTGTTGATCAACTTATCTATCACTGTGGCACTATCACCCTGTCTTACTTATTGGAACTTTATAGAAAGTCTTCCAATCAAGGGGTGTCAGTCCTACTGCTTGTCCTTATATTTATTATCATTACTTTTTTTTTTTTTGAAAGAGAAAGAGAGAGAAATATAGAATATAGAAAGAGAGAGAGAGAGCATGAGCGAGCCAGGGAAGGGCAGAGGTAGAGGGAGAGAGAGAGAATCTTAAGCAGGCTTCTTCACGTTGGAGCCCGATGTTAGGCGCGATCTCATGACTGGTGATATCATGACCTGAGCTGATATCAAGAGTCAGACGCTTAACAGACTGAGCCACCCAGATATCCCACTTGTTATTATTGTTCATAATTGTTTTGGCTCTTCTAGATCACTTTAAATTCTCAAGTAAGTTGTAGAAATAGTTTGTCGATCTCTTATTTTTTGAAGCCTGTTTTTTTTAAATTCAGATAACACTGAATCCATAGATAAATATAGAGAGAATGGATAACAATATTGAATCTCTCAAATATGGTATATATCTCCATTTATTATGTCTTTAAAGTTATCTTAGCCACAATTTTAGTTTTCACTGTAGAGATTGTACATACATTTTATTAGATTTATTCTGAAGTCTATGATGTGTTTTTGAAGTTAATGTAAGTAGTATGTTCTTGTGTTGTTTCTGATTGCAGGAAAAAAATTAAATATATTACCATTAATAATGATATTAAATATAGGTATTTCACAGATATGCTTTAACAGATCGAGATGGTTTCTTTGTATTCCTAGTTTGCTTTGGGTTATTATTATAAATGGATATTGAATTTTGTCATTTTTTCCCTCCATCGACTGAGATATCATATGGTTTTTCTTCTGTATTCTGTTAATATTGTGAATTACATTGATTGATTTGTCTAACATTTTGACTTTGCCTTCCTAGTATAAATGTTACTTGGTCAGGATTTATTATCTTTTTTATTTACTTCTGGATCATATTTACTAATGTTTCATTAAAAATATATCTATGTGCATGAGGAGTATTGGTCTGAAAATTTCTTTCCTTGTAAACATCTTTGTCAGGTTTTGATATCAGGTTTACACTAGTCTCATAAAAGAAGTTAGGAAACATTCCTTCCTTCTTTGTTTTCAAAAAGAGTTTGTGTAAGATTGGTGTTATTTTTTCTTTAAATGTTTAATATAATTCACCAGCAAAGCCAACTAGGACTGAAATTTCTTTTCTGGGGATGTTTTCATTATAAATTCAACCATTTTAATAGACATATGGCTATTTAAACTCTCCATTTCATATCCCTTTTATGTTTTTCAAGGAATTTATACCTTTCATCTACATTTTTAATTTATTGGCATAAAATTGTACCAAAATCTCATTGCTTTATTAATTTTCATAGGTTTTGTAGTGCTGTTCTCTTGATATTGGTAATTTGTAATTTTGTTGTGATTTTGTTTATTTTGAAGGAGTTTATCAACTTATTAATATTTCAAAAAGATAGACTTGAATTTCTTGATTTTCTCTATCTTTTATAGTTTCGTATGAAAGGATTCATATAATATGTACCCTTTTATGTCTCTTCCCAAGAGCATACTGATTTTTAAATTAATCTATGCTGTTACAGGTATCCATAAATGGTTTGTTCCTTTTTAATGCTCAGTAATAGCTACCGTAGGCATATGCCACAGTTGAAGGACATTTGGGTTGTTTCCAGCTTGGGGTTATTGTTAATATAGTCACTGCAAATATTTGCATGCAAGCTTTTGTGTAGACACATGTTTTTAGTTCTCTTGGGCAAATATTTAAAAATTGAGTTGCTGAGTTTCATGGTATATGGATGTATAACTTTTTAAGAAAGTGACAGATTTTTTTCTTAAGTGGTTATGTCATTATCCATTCCCATCAGTAACGCTTGAGAGTTCCAGTTGTTCCACAACCTAATCAAAACTTGCAATTGTCAGGTATTTTTTTTTCTAATTTTAGATATTCTAATATGCACGAAGTCTTATATCATTGTGATTTTAACTTACATTTTTCAAGTGACAAAAAATGTTGAGCGCGCTTCCATAATGCTTATTGACTGTTCATTTATCTTCTTTCGTTAAACTTCTTTTTTAATCTTTTGCCATTGTCTTAATTGCTTGTTTTCTTACAGTTAAATTGTAAGAGTTATATATATGTTCTGAATATAAGTGCTGCATCAGATAAGAGTAGTCTCCAGGCAGTATTCTCTCTTGCTTCTTAATTTCTTAATGACATCTTTAGAAGAGCAGAACGTCATGATTTTGATGAAGTACAATTTATCAAACTTCTATGTTTCATGCTTTCTGTGCCCCATCTACGAAGATTTTTCTTATTTCCACATCGCAATTTTTTTTCTCTAGTGTTTCCTTTTAGAAGTTTTAGAGGTTTACCTTAGAAAAGATCCAGTGGTATTTTAATAATATGTTATAATATAACAATGACTATATTAACATAATGATGTTAGTAATTGACATAAATGAATAAACTTTTTCAGAAAAGCAAGTGAACTTCAACAGCATCTCTATATTGCTTTTGGATATGCTCAATTGATATAAATTAAAAAATATTTTTAAAATTCATGCTAAGCAAAATAAATCAAAGACAAATACCATATGATGTCACTCTTATGTGGAATCTAAAAAACAAAACCCAAAACAGATTCAAATACAGAGAACCAACTAGTGGTTGCCAGAGGGAAGGTGGGCGGGGGATGGGTGAAATAGGGAAGGAAGATTATGTGAAACAAACTTCCAGTTATAAAATAAATAAGTCGCAGAGATAAAGGGTACAGCATAGGGAATATAATCAATGATATTGTAATAATGCTCTATGGTGACAGATGTTGATTACTCTTACAGTGGTGAGTAATAAATGTATAGAATTGTAGAATCACTATGTTGTACATCTGAACCTAATATAATATTGCAGAGTTTGCTTTTACTTTTAGGTCTGTGATTCATTTTGTATTCGTTTTTGGTTACAATAGAAGGTTAAGGTTGAGGTTCATGTGCCTCCTTAGGAATGAGCTGTTGTTCCAGTATTATTTGTAGGAAAGATTCTATTTCGCAACTAGATTACCTGTCCTTTTTGTCAAAAATCAATTATGTGTGGTTTTATTCTAGACTCTATTCTCTTTTGTAATCTGTATTGGTTTTCACCTTTTAAAATTTCTATCAGCAAAGTCTTGTAGTCTTTAGTGCACAGGTTTTACATATATTTTGTTAAATTTATCCACAAATATTTCATATTTGGATGCTATAAAATGGTACTGTATTTACTATTTCCATTCCCAATTTTCCATTGCTAACCTACAGAAATATTGGCCTATTATGCTGCTGTATTTCTAAACTCATGTGTTCTGGTAGTTCTTAATAGATTCTTTAGGATTTTCTAATGTACACGATCATGTCAACTGTACATAAATATAGTTTTACCCTTTTCTTTCTTAAATTTATATTTTTAATTTATTTTTCTTATCTTAGTACACTAACTAGGAGCTTCACTAAGAAAACAAGTGGTGGGAGTAGATATCTGTGTTTTCTAAACTTGGGGAAACATTCAATCTTTCATCAGTAAGTATGATCTTATCACTAGGCCTTTTTGGTAGAAGCTTCTTATCCAAGTTGGGAAATGATCTTGCTTTCCTACATTACTGAAGCTTTTTTAAAAATAGTAAACTCATTTATGTACAATTGAAGCACTATTAACTTCACATATTCAAATTGTACAGTTTGGTCCACTTTGACAAAAGTATGTATTTATGAAAATATCACCACTATCAAAATAATGAACATTTCCATAACTCACAAGTCCTCATGCCCTTGATAATCTCTCGCTCCACTCCTGTCCCAAGTGACAACTGAATTGCTTTTTGTCACTATAAATATTTTTCATTTTCCTTAAATTTTATATAAATGGATCATTATGGTATGGGCTCTTTTTTGTCTGGCCCCTTTAAGTCAACACCTATTATTGTCATTTTCATTCAGGCTGTTGCTTATATCAGTAAATACTTTTTTTTCTTTCTTCTTTGTTGGCGGTTATTATTTGTTTGTTCATATTGCCAAGCGGTATTCTACCGTATTTTTAAAAATGTTTTTAATGTTTATTTATTTTTGAGAGAGAGAGACAGAGACAGAGCACCAGTGGGGAAGGGAAGAGAGGGAGGGAGACACAGAATCCGAAAGAGGTTCCAGGCTCTGAGCTGTCAGCACACAGCCTGATGCGGGGCTCGAACTCACAGAGCTGCAAGATCATAACCTGAGCTGAAGTCGGACGCTTAACCGACTGAGCCACCCAGGCGCACCTCTACCATATTTTTATACCACAATTTGTTTATCCATTCACATGTTGCTTGACATTTGGGCAGATTCCAGCTCTATGATATTGCAAACAAATATGCTGTGAACATATATGTACAAGTCTTTGTATGAGCATTTGCTTTCATTTCTTACGTAAAACTTAGGACTAAAATAATATGTTATAAATTAGGCATACATTTAACTTTTTATAAAGCTACAAACCATTTTTTTTTAAAATTATTCTACTATTTGATATCTCATTGGAAACAGAGTTCTATGTGCTCCATATCATACTAAAACTTGGTCTGATCAATCTCTTAAATTTAAACATTTTAGGGGGAATATACATGATAGCTCATTTAAAATTTTATGTTCCCTAATGATTAATGATGTTGACTTTTTTTGCCCTTTTAACTTATTTGCTATTTTTATATTTTCTTTGTTGAAATGTCTATTCAAATCTTTTGCCCATTTTTTATTTGAACTTCTTGTCTTCTAATTATTGAATTGTAAGCATTCTTACTATGTTCTAGACATATATCTTTTGTTGGATATGTATTTTTAAAATATTTTCTTTAAATTTAAAAAAAAGGTGGGGGCACCTGGGTAGCTTGGTCGGTTAAGTGTCCAACTTCGGCTCAGGTCATGATCTCGCAGTTCGTGAGTTCGAGCCCTGCGTCCAGCTCTGTGCTGACAGCTCAGAGCCTGGAGTTTGCTTCAGATTCTGTGTCTCCCTCGCTCTCTGCCCCTCCCCCACTCATGCTCTCTCTCTCTCTCTCTCTCTCTCTCTCTCTCTCTCTGTCTCAAAAATAAACATTAAATTAAAAAAATAAAATATTTTCTGTCAAGACTGGGACTTGCTTTAATTTTAGTAATAGTGTTTTGAAGAGCAACTTTAAATATTGATGAATTCCAAGTTATTGAAGTTTTTCTTTATGGTTTGTGCTTTTTGAATCTTAAGAAATATTTGCCCAACCCAAGATTACTGAGCTTTTCTACTGATATTTTTCTGGAAGATTTGTATTTTTAATTCTTGCATTTGGTTTATCATCTTTCTCTCTCTTTTAAGAGTTTATTTATTTATTGAGAGAGAGAACGAGTAGGGGAGGGGCAGAGAGATAGAAAAGGAGAGAGAGAGAGAGTCCCAAGCAGACTCTGTGCTGTTAGCATGGAGCCTGACACGGGGCTCAAAAAAATGAACCATGGGTTCCTGACTTGAACTGAAATCAAGAGTTGGAAGCTTAACTGGCTGAGCCACCCAGGCACCCCTCAACTTTTTTTTTTCTTTCCTTATCATACACTGTGGGAGAAAAAGAGTGAGGCTCATTTGTAAATAGGCATTCAATTATTGCAACATTGTAGTTTGAAAAGGTTTTTTCCCCCATTGAATTGCCTTGGCAAACTTTGTTGAAAATCAATTGACTACATATATGTAGATCTATGACTCAATTTTCTATTCTGATTCAGGGGTTAATATGTCCATGCTTTTGTCAAGCCATGTAGAATTAATTACTTTAGCTTTACAACAGTATTGTATCAGGTTTTTCTTATTATTTTTAAAGCCATTTTCATTATAAAGTTGTTTTGCTACTCCAGGTCTATTACATTTCCATATAACTTTCAGAATCTACTTTTTTTTTAATTGTTAGCAAAAAAGAAAAAGGAGAAGAAGAAGAAAAAAAGCCTGCTGCTTATTGGGATTGCACTGAATCCACAGATTAATTTGTTACAGTTGGCATCTTCAAAATATTGAATCTTCTTATCCATGAACATTCTATGTCACTTTATTTAAATATTTAATTTATTTCAGCAACGTTTTATAGTTTACAGTGTAACAAATCTTATACATCTTTTGTAATATTCACCGTAAGTGGTTTTGTATATTAACCTCATATACTACAACTTATTCTAGTATTGTTTTTTTTTTTTTTAAACTTTATAGTTTATTGTCAGGTTGGTTTCCATATAACACCCAGTGCTCTTCCCCACAAGTGACCTCCACCATGACCATCACCCCCCTTCCCCTTTCCCTCTCCCCCTTCCGCCCTCAGTTTGTTTTATTCTAGTATTCTAAACTTAGTTCTAGTAGCTTTTTTATGGCTTATGTAGGATGTTTTACATGGATGACTGAGGATAACAACAGTTTCTTCCTTTTTGATCAGGATGTCTTTTATTTCTTTTTCGTGTCTTATTCCATTGACAAGAACTCTAATGCAATATCAAAAAGTACTGATGGATATGGATACCTTTGCCTCATTTCTGATATTAAAAAGAAGTACAATATCATAATTAATGGCTGAGAAAGTTTTCTTTCTTTTATACATTTTTTAATGTTTATTTATTTTTGAGAGAGAGAGAGAGAAAGAATGATCACTGGAGGGGCAGAAAGAGACAGAGACACAGAATTGGAAGCAAGCTTCAGGTCCTAAGCTGCCAGCACAGAGCCAGTTGTGGGGCTCAAACCCACAAGCCGTGAGATCATGACCTGAGCTGAAGTTGGTCGCCCAACCAACTGAGCCACTCAGGCATCCCATTTTTTCTTTTTTTAAAAAATGTATAATTGATACTTATACTTTTGAATTGGAATTTTAATTATGCATTTTACTTTTTGAATACTTTATTGAATTCTTATGCTTTTTTTCTGGGATGCAGTTAAGTCACTCAGAAATTGTTTGGTTATTTATAGGTTTTGTTGGTTGGAACCAAAGCAGCCTTTAATCTTAGGCTAATTTTTCCCCACTCTTGAAGTTATACCGGTCAGAGTATTTTACTGTTATCTCACAATTTATGAGGTTTTTTTTTTTCTCTTTGGAATGTGGGAATACAAATTGTTCCTAGCTCTTTGTGAGCTCCAGAGATTGCCACCTCTGCTCCTTTCAGGTGATTTTAGGTTTAGGTAGTATCTTTACATGCGTGTGCTGACCGTTATTCAGCTGTTCACCAGAAAGGAACCCTCTACAGGTTCATTTGATTCTTTTCATAGAGTCCATTTCTTTGGTGAAACTCTCCATCTCTTTGAGCATGTGTCCAACATGTGGCCTAGACCCGCTGATGTATTTGTTGTAGTTATTTTAAAGACTCTTTATGATAATCCCAATATCTAGGTCATGTTTCCATCTACTTCTCTTGAGTGTTTCTCTCTTGACCAAGGCATTTCATTTTCTTGTCTCTCTATGCATATTTTTGATAGCATGCTTGAATTGTCTCTAATGTATCAGTAGAATCTGAAATAAATAATATTATACCCCAAACTAAACATACCTATTTTGTCAGATTATGGTCTGTGAGGATTAAGTCCATTTCATCTTAAACTGAGGTGGAGCTGGCTTTTGTTGCAACTTGGATATTGTTTATCACTGACTTCAAATGTTTTGAGGGCTTGATCAGGACTTTACTTCTAGTGTGGCTAGGATCTGAGCCCTCCAGAAACTTTGCATATCATTTTATGCTTTGCAGTTCACCTGTCTCTGTTTTCCAGGAAAAATGTGCCAGATGTTTGGGTCACTAGAGAGTTCTCTTTGCTCACCAATACCACCTTACGATCTCAAAACCTCAGAAAATCTATTTCCACTCAGCTGCCTTGCCACTAGCCTTTGAAAGACAACTGTCTTACATACTGTATAGGGTCAGAGTATTTTGTATGGGTTTTTATCTGATATTCTTTCCCATCCCAATTTTCTGAAAGTTGCTGCTGTATTCTTGATGATGGCTTTACATGACTAAAGAGAGAGTATCTCTCAGTTTTCCTATTTTGCCCTCATCATTTGGCATAATTCCCCTTATACTCAGTTAAAGTTCAAGAGGAGGAATTGACAGGCTGGCTGGTTTCCCCTTTACCCCAGTTTCCTATGGATTCTTCCTCATCCCATATAACTGCCAAAAATAAAAGCTGTCATGGTTTCTTCTCTCTTAGAAAGAGATTTTATTTTCACTTTCTGAAACTTAGATTTTTTTTTTGCACTTTCATCTCTCTGACAGTCTTGAAAAAAAACCCACAAATTTTATGGCTTATCTTTCTCATTATTAAGATGATAGTAACAGTCTCTTATCTACAATTAACTAAGAATAAAAGCTATTATGGTCTCTTCTCTTTTAGAAAGGTGTCATCATTTTCTGTAGGTTGGCTTTCTTTCCATGCTCAGCTCTATTGTGTGTTTGAACACACACACACACACACACACACACACACACTGTATATTTTTGTAACACATTTGGCTAATTGTCTTTGTTAAGGTGGGAGTGATAGTCTTTTGTGACTTTCCATGTAGTAACCAGAAGCAATATTATTTTCATCTTAAACCCCCAATGTATGCTGTCCATACCTATAAAAAAACTATAAGCTTCTTGAGGGTGAGAAATACAATTTTTAAAAAATTTCCCACAATGCCTAGCAGTTACTCAGTACATATTTAAAATGAATATCTCACATATTATCTAATTATATCAACTCATTGGTGCCCAGGGAAACCCAGAAAAAAATGTAAAAATATTTATAAAGGTTACTAGTAGAGTCCTTGTGTAATATAGATCACCTGGATCCCAATAATTTTGTTGTACTATATTCTATTCGATTTATGATTCAAATGATAGTCTATGTGGCATTTATCTCCAAGGTGCTATGTTATCATCCTCATCCTCATCTTCCTCTTCTAGGCCTCAAGCTTATGTCTAGGTCAGTATTAACCTATTTTGTTTTACAAACGAATTTTTTGTGCCATTTTTGTTATTTTAATGGAGTTCTTCCCTATGTGACCAATTATTGAATAAGTAAAATATAGCAAAGATGGCACTAAACACTCATTGGAGAATAAAATATGTAAATACAGACCTAGACATAAGCTTTGCTATAGACCTTATACAGAGATATCTGTATGAGGGCGCCTGGGTGGCTTAGTCGGTTAAGCATCATGATCTCACAGTTCTTGGGTTCAAGCCTCGCGTCAGGCTCAGTGCTGACAGCTCAGAGCCTGGGGCCTGCTTCGGATCCCGTGTCTCCCTCTCTCTCTGCCTTTACCCACTCACCTCTGTCTCTCTCCCTCTCAATCTCTCTCCCTCTCAAAAATAAATAAACATTAAAAAATTAAAAAAAAAGATATATCTGTATGTACATCAGCTTGCATAAGATAGTTTGAAAATTTAAATGTCTTTAATGTGCATAATTTAAGCACCTAATTTCCTTTTTATAGCAATTACATTTTTTAATATTTTACGTTCCAATTTTCCTTCTTTTAATCTTGCTTTTCTTTCCTGATACCACTATCCTGTCTTGAACAGGAGGGCTATTATGGAGCAGGCAAGTAGTTCTTTAATTGAAACACTTATGGGGTGCACTAGGAAACTATAAAGACTTTTAAGAAATAGCAAAGCTTTAATAGGTTCTCATGTACTCATGTTGTAACCTAATTCAGTGCTCTTTCAGCAATGACAGAGGATGTTGCTAATTTATGGGTGGGATGAGCAATAAAGCAATAATAGTAATCGAAAGGTGCAATTTTCCTTGTTTAGGGGGCATTTATGGTTATGTATTAAAACTATAAATACTTCAAAAGGCTGCAAAACTGATCTATAGAAAATGAAAGATAAGATCTCACAGCCTTCTAAAAGTGCTTTTCTAGCAGAAATCTGAACTTGACTTTATGGTTTATAAATATAAACAAACCAAAAGTGAAATGTTCAACGTGTCTACCCCTCCAAAGGGACCACTTAAATAACCACTAGCACTCAAACGTAATAAGGACTGGAAAGTTTCCTTCCCTCTTTTATTTTTCAACTTCCTGTTTCCTTTCCTCGTTGCTTTGTAAAAATTGTTTTTCCTCTCTTCTTCACATCGTTTACACTTTTTCCTTTCTCTGTTTCTTCTCTTCTCTTTTATCTTCCCTCGCGTTACCTCCTATATTCATATTGTATAAAAGAAGCAACCTGTGTTAGGGTGGACCTAGGGCCCACAATGCAGCCCACGTGGTAGAGGACCCCGGACTCTAGGTTAGTCATTTCTGACCCTAATGATCTTGGTAGGACCAGCCCTAACCTCCAGACTGACTGTCCAAGCAAACCTTAACACTAACACCCACCTGTTCTACACAGTTATCCAATATTCCTCCCTCTTTTTACGTATCCCCACCACTCTATCTTATTCTTATACTCATCAATCTGATTCTTGTGTTCCCATTCTGCCTTTGATATCTGCTATCAGAATGTTTGTTTCATGGCCCATAAAGTACTTTTGTTATCTTCTTGGATTGCTATTGTCTAAAATATGTGTTTTTGATTTCCTAATATCTTAAGCTGCTACCTTGCTAGTCCCTAGGACCTTCAGTCCCATGGAGGAAGGGGGGGGGATGCAGATAGGTCAATTTCTAACCCAGTCAATATCCTACTCATTCTTTAAGGTTTGGGTCAGCTTGCTTCTTCCACTTAGGTATCTCATCTTAGGCCTCTCATGATTTCCTACATGTCTCTTTACCATTGCAACTTTTAGGTTATATCTGCTCATGTATCTGTGTCTCACACTGGAGCATGAGCTCTGTTTAATTTCTTACACAGGGCCCAATCGCAGTGGTCAGTCCATAAATGTAAATGAAATAATTCACTCACTGATAAGCTTTATTTACTCCAAAAAATATTAACCAAGCACCTGGTTGGTACTATGCACTGTTTCCCGTTATATGGAATTTAACAGTAAGCAAGATAAACAAAGCCCCCACCATCCTCAGATGTATATTTTAATGGGACATCCGTACAATGGATAAACAAATAAATAGAAAATGAAGTGTCATGTAATGATAATAGCTATAAAGAGGAAATTAGGGTAATGGATTGAGATGACAGGGTGTCAGATAATCAAATTATAAACATGAAGAAACCTAATGGACGTATACTAGTCTGATTCTCTCACAGAAAGTGAAGAAGCCATAGCCCCTTAACTTGGGCGTTTTAGTCTCATTTCCTGTACTCCTGGTTCTTCCACTGATAAGGAAGTATTAGAAAAGCTGGAACTGACGTATTTCCTGTCGAACTCCTCCATTCATATCTCTTTCTTCCATGGAGTTACTCCTTCTGGAATCAGCATCAGATAGATCCCTCAGGGCTGAGAATAAAGGGTCACAAGTCCCAGTGGTTTTCATTGGTTCTCAATCCCACATATTATAAAAAAGGCTTCCAGAAGTATCTGACTGGGTAGGTCAAATTCTGCTCCCCATTGTAGTTGAGACTCCGGAAATAGCAGAGAGAGAGAGAGAGATCATTCAAATACTCATTAGAAGGAACTGCATGCATATGCTCCATTAGAATAAAGTAGAAAGAATTTTTAAATGTTTTTAACGTTTATTTATTATTGAGAGACAGAGATACAGAGCATGAGCATGGGAGGGGGAGACACAGAATCCGAAGCAGGCTCCAGGCTCTGAGCTGTCAGCACAGAGGCCGACGCGGGGCTTTAATCCACAAACCACGAGATCATGACTTGAGCTGAAGTTGGAAGCTTAACCTACAGAGCCATCCAGGCTCCCCAGAACTTTTAAAACACTATCTGACAGACTGAACGAAAAACCTACTTCCCTGTTTGCCTTCCTTTTGCTCTTTTATAGGAGTCTAGGCAAGGAAGAGCCAAAGAAAAGAGTGTATTTTGTCTGCATCAGGTCAGCTGATGAGCTCACAGACATTTTAGAACCATGTTGGCTGTGGCTCCTCTGATATGAAAGACTTTTTAACAATGTTCTCCACCCAGAGGAAATTTGCAGAGTGATAAAATGAGGGCCTTCCCCTAAAAAAAATGGAAATTTGACTGTCTCTATGTTTAGTCCCAGATTGAGAAATATCATCAACAGCCCCTATGTCAATGGAATCATTATTAGGTGTTCTGGCTCTTTCCAGACCACCCCAACTGTGAAGACTTCACCTTCCCTGTCCAGCATTACCTCCTGGGATTCTCAACATACATTCATTCTGCTTTTGGAGGTGTCACCTCACTGTCCCACAACACAGCATGTTCATTCTTTTTTTTTAAAATATATCTATAATTTATTGTCAAGTTGGCTAACATACAGTGGGTACAGTGTGCTCTTGGTTTGGGGGGTAAATTCCCCTGATTCATCACTTAGCCTGTTCATTCTTGCCCCTGGGCAGACAGTACAATTCAATGGAAAGAAAATGATCTCTGGAGTCAAGAGATTTGGCTTTCTTTCTAGCGTGGTCATTTATTGACTAACTTTGGGTAAATATCTTACCTCTTGGAACCATGTTTTCATGTCTTTAAAACAAAAATAATAATACATCTCAGGTTGTTGTGAGTCTAGAGGCATTGTGTACATGTATATCATCTAGCACTATGTCTTGTACAAAGTCACATCTTGTCTACCCAGTATTCCCTCCCCCTCCCCCTTTCATCCTTCAAGAGTGAGCTCTAAACCCAATCACCATAACCTTCCTGACTGATCTGCTGGACTCTGGTTTCCTCCTCATTTGGATATCTGTAGCAAGTGTGGTTTGTAACCACAAAGTGACCACTTAATAACCTCATGTCTTGGTTCTATGAATTGTTTCTTAGAGAACAAAAACATCATAACTTTCTACATCATAACTGTCAAGCAGAGATCTTGAACACCAGTTTGTTGATGAAAATGGGACACAAATCATGTCAGCTTTCTCTAGTGATGTCTGGCTTATTTTTTTTTAATGTTTATTTATTTCTGAGAGAGAAGAGACAGAGTGCAAGAAGGGGAGGGTCGGAGAGAGAGGGAGACACAGAATCTGAAGCAGGCTCCAGGCTCTGAGCTGTCAGTGCAGAGCCCGACATGGGGCTCAAACTCACGAATGATGAGATCATGATCTGATTCAAAGTTGGACACTTAACTGACTGAGCCACCCAGGCGACCCTGGGTTTATTGTGATTCAAACATAATGAAAACTTATTTTGAAATTATATAGATAGTATGAATTTCTGAACCCCAGAGACTGGTTACCACAGATAATTAAGGCAAAAAGGAAACTCTGGTTTGTCATGACATTTCACATGTGTTGCTTTAATCAACAGAACATTCCTAAATCTTAACTCTATGGAGTATATATATTTTATGAGAAGGATACTGAGGTCAGGTCACCAGGTCATAAATACAGGTGGAAAGAGGCCATGTTGTAAAAGGAAAGGCAAAATGACAACTCTGACTCCAGACCACAAACCCTGTGCCTCTTCCTGCATGCACCCTTGCTGCTCCCTTTCAATTTAATTCTTCAATTAACTTCTTTTAAGGGGGTCATTATGCTTGTTTTCTTCCTCTACGCAAATACCCATACTCTACATATCAAACTTGTCAGCACTGAGGATAAGAGACATTTGGTTCTGCCCATTGTCTCAGAGTCTTTAGTTTCCTTCTTGGATTTCTCATTAGAAACAATTGCTCAAAACAGCAAAATAAATTCTTGTTTTGATATTTGTATGGTGCTTTAGGGTTTCCAGTTCCTGAGAATTCTCCCCACAGTAGTTTCTCATACTCTCCTCTCTCTAGAAAAAGGAAGAAAACTGGTAGAATGACCATGTCTTACTATTTCAAAAGCTTGAAGTCACTGGTTTTTTATTTGCCTTCTCACTCTATTAGACATACCTCCAGACACTGATGGGAGAAGGGCCATCAGTGATTGAAAGAGACAGAGATGGGGGGGCAGGGTACAAAACAGTAACTTGAAGGAATGATGCATGTCTAGGCCTATTTCAAAAGAGACAGCCATAAATAATGTGCTAACATGTGTAGAGACAACAGAACTGACAGGGCCAGATTTTTTTCTTTCCTGTGTCTCCTTACTCTGCAAGTGTGATGCTCTGTTACAGAGAAAGAAAAATTTTCAAAATGATAGGGAATAAACTCAGGGTGTATCAGTTAGATATTGCTGGGTAACACACACACACACACACACACACACACACACACCACAGGAGTTTAAACAATTGAGCATTTATTCTTTCACATGTGTTTTCACGTCAGCTGGATGGCATGGATCTACTTCAGGCTTTGCACATCTTGACGGGGCTTATTCACACATCTTTGATCACCTGGTAGGTAAGCTGTAGGCTGGCTAGACTAGGATGGCCTCTCACATGTCTGGTTGCCATATGGAGTGATGGCAGGGACTGTGCCACATGTCTCTCATTATCCACATTCCAGTGACACTTTTTTCCCCTGGCACAAGCAAGAATTCCAAGAGAGCCTAGGCTCTTACAGTCTAGGCTCAGAAATGGCCCAACATCACCTTTGTGTGTTCTGTTGGCCCAAGCAAAAAATACCCTCTCCCCATACACACACAAGACCAAACATCACAAAGAAACAAAGAAACAGCCCAGATTTAAAGTGTGGGGAGATCGACTCTCCACCTACTGAGTGGAAGAGCTGCACAGTCACAGGGCAGAGGACATGAATTCAGGGAGGGGTGAGGAGTTGCAGGCAAAACCCGCCACAGTCTGTCCTCTGGTCACAACTGTTCATATCCCAACCACAGTCTCTCTGATGGCCTCCACAAGACCCACCTCATGATGGTATCAAATTGGAAGTCCGGGATCTTCTGAATGACATCAAGACTGGATGCAGGTTCTTATAATCCAGGGCCTATGAAAGAAAACAACAGGTTATCCATCACAAACACAAAAGACACAATGGCAAGTAGGAATAAGGTGGTAACTACCAACATTTGCATTCAGAAAGGGAAATGACAGAAAGTGAACACCGATTCTGAAGTCTACAAGGCAAATGTTTCTATGTCTCCTTCCTCTGGACATTGGGAGAATGCCTCAATTAGACCCTGGTTCTCTGCCTGCAAGTGGCCCACAACTGTCCATTACTGTACATGGCTTTTAGCTTTGTCCTCAGGGGACGCTTCTATTTCTCTCGTTTTCCTTATCAACTGCTTATAGACCAACCAGAGAAAGATTGTGGTATACTAATTACAAAAATGGACCAAACGCACCACTCCTTCCTGTGTTCATACCATTAAAAAGTGAAGTCAGTTTTCCTATTTATTGGATTTGGGCTTCATTTTATTATTTGCTCTTGCCAATACAATGCAGCAAAAGTGAGGAGTGTGTTCCTACGTGCTTCAGCTTCAAGGAGGCCGTCTTTTGGATGTCTGTGAACACGTACGAAGAAGTTTAGGCTAACCCGCTGCATGAGAGAACATGGAGAGGAGTTGTCTCACATGAGATCATTCTAGAGCAGCCACCACCCAGATGATCTGTCTGGTGACTGCAGAAATATGACTAAGTTAAGCCAAATTTAGCTTCCCCTAAACCAGACCAAAAGAGCCCCCAGCACATCCTTAGCTTCATAAGTTAAAATAAATGTTTGTCATCATGCATCCAGGAGTTTTATGGTCTTTGCATAATATTACTGTGGCAATAGACACAAAAGGAGTTTCCTTAAATCCCAACAATTGGCCTTTAAGCATGTTTCTTGGGCTGGGCAGCTGATTCCTGAATCTTATGTTGTCATCTCTCCTATTCTGTTCTTTTCTATTTCTTGTATTTAATGTGTATTGAACTTATAGATATTGCCTCAGTCTTTCCCCCTAACAACACTGTGAGGGTTACCATACACTGTGATGCACTGTGAGGCGTACATTCCCCTGATGCAAAAATTCCTACTCAGAGAGGTTAAGTGACCTGCCAACATCACACAGAAACCAAATGCCGTATGCATTCTTCTATACCACTGATCTTCATATTTTTTTTAGAAATTATTATCTCTCTTGCTCCACATCCCATTTTCAATGCTTTAATAAAGAGAGATAGTGTTGTTTGGATCAGGGAACCTCCATCTTGAAACCAGAACTCCTGAATTCTGACCAGTCTTGGTTCCTCCTCTAGTTGCTTCTCATGCAAACTATGTGTGCCTTGGAAATCAGTCACCCGCACTATAATTCAATGGTATTATATGGTTGAGAGGGAACAGAAGGAAAAGCCTCTTTTTAACTGTGATTTCAGAGGGCAGAACTGGAGCCATGGATACCAGTTACAGAGGAATAGATTTTAGGTTAATAGAGGGTAGAGCTTTGTAACATATCATCGTGAAGTTTCCAACGTTTGGTAGGAAGAGCCACTGGATGACCTCTGAGGATCCTGTCAGCTTTAAGAGAGTAGATTACACTGATATACAAAACTTAAAAAGAAAATAAAAAGAAAAAAACAAAAAGTTATGTATCCATCACAATATCCAGACAGTCTGCCTACCTCCTCAAAGGAGGATTCAGTCAGTCGCTAGTGAAGTCCTTTCCTGGGTTTTCACCCCGTTGTTGAGATGTTCCCTTCTTTGTCTTTTGAAACGCTACTCTGGTTTTCCTGGTACTTTTTTTTTTTTTGTTTTGGATTATTTCATCCCGTCCTCCATTTGTGGCTTTCTCTCTTGTATACACAGTAGCCTAAATGTAGGTACTTTCTTAGGACAGCATATGTAGCCCCCTTTTTCCAAACTCAGTGTGGTTTTCCTGCATTACACACTGTCACAACTTACTGCTGTCCACATGCACATCATCCTCAGATCTTCATTTCTGGCTCTGTGTTAGTCATGACTACTGTCGCCAACTACTTCCAGTTTTCCCTCCATCTAGGAGGAATGCATTCCTGGCTCCCTGCATTTGGGTGAAGCCATTGACTAGCTCTTTGCAGAAGTGCTACATGCAACCTCCTCGTTAAATATTTACTTGCAGACTCCCTTTTTCCTCTGGTTCAATAGCCAACCATTTTTGAAATGGTGGCTACCCTCGCAGCTTGGGTCCGTGAATGCCTACAATGAGTGAAGGACCCCTGTAGACCCACAAAAGGTGGGAGAGTGAGTAATAAATGAACCTTTATTATTTTAAGTCACTGAGCTTTTCATTTTTACATCATAACCTAGTTCATCCTGACTCACAGAAGCCATGACCTCTGTCTCTTGAGTTCCAAATCTACTTTATACCACCCCCTAATGTATCCATTTGGATGTCAAGTGTGCACTTCTAACACTGAATCTCGGGCCAACAACCCCAAGAGGGATCTAATAATCTTCCAAACTCTGCTTTTTCACTTTCTCTCCATGATGTTATACCCATTTATCTGACCAACCAAAAGACAAAAAAAAACCCTTCTTATAGCCGATCAGACACTGTGATTTTTTTCATCTCCTTCACATCTTTCATACCCAGGCTCTTTTCTTTCTGACAACTGTCACTGCTCAAGGTTAGGCTCTCAACAGCTCTGGGTAAACAATTGCATCTGTCTCCTAATAGCTCATTCTCCAAAACAACAAAGTGAAGTTTCTAGAAAGCACATCTGACCATGTAACTGTTCTGCTTAAAACCCCTTAATCATCCCCCCAGGGCCTTCTAGATAAGGTTCAAATTATCTAACATACTCCAAACAGTCCTCTGTAGTTTCAGGAGTACTCAAGAGAGAAGGAAGGAAAATCCAGGTAGAATGGGCATCAGGAGCAAGGACCAGAAGGTGGAAATGGTGATGTGCTATAAGAGTACTGTTTGCAGAGGAGTATGACCTTAGCAGGAGTCCGATGGAGGGTGAAAATAAAGAGAAGAAAAAGCAGGTTGTCTTTCTCCATGCTGTGCTGTCTGCCTTCTTTTTCCTCTCAACGCTTACATCCTCATCTAAACACCTACAGATTTTCCAGGTACTTTTCTTGTAGCTGCCCCTATGAAGACATTTTTGCTCACAATAGCACTTTATCGTGCTTATTTTGCAATGTTCTTCTCCCTTACTAAGATGGTAGCCTCCTGAGGGTAGAAACAATCCATTTCTCCTGTGATTTTATATCTTGGTGGTCAGCACAGTAACTGCCATGTATCAGGTACTCCGGAAATGGTTGCTGAATGAGTGAATACATGAATGGGTGGAAACTCTCCTTTTGCATATTTTGGATGCTCGATTCACTACTCAAATGAGTTACTCCCAGTCCCAGCTTTATAGGTGGATAAGGGTGGGGGGTGATTTTTGCTTTCCACTCTCCTGCCCCCATATTATTGACATTCCCCACACCCCACACAGAGTGCCAATCTCTGCCTATAATCCTGTCAGCAGCCAGCTGCTTGGCACCAACACAGCCAACTCAGCAGCTTTACCCACACATCCCTGGGGAAAACCATTCACCTTATCACCAAAGAGAGAGAGAGAGAACTCCCATCTGTTACAGCTCAGAGCTAGAAGCCTCATAATTGTATCAGCACACAGGCTGCATATCAGATTTTCTTGTTTTTAGGGAGCACTTAGGGAGATTTCACTCTCCTTTTATTGTTGTTTTCTCCCCAGCAAGTGACCGTATTTCATCTCCACCGAGGCACAATGAAAGAAATTTCCAAGCAAATTTGTTGCCTAATGATTCTAGGGAAGGTGCTTAGAACCATAAATGTCTTCTTGAAAATCTGTAGTGGGGCCCAGCTCTGTAAACTTTTTAAAATTAGCACGTAGTATATGCACAACTCTTGTGCTGGGTCCATACTCCAAATGAAGCTAGTAACGACATCAGAAACGCTCCCAGCATAAGCATCGCTCTGTACAAAGGGCAGTCGTCTTTGTAAATGGACTAGGGTTTCCAAAGACATCAGCAAGGGCAAGGTGGAAATCACATGGTAATTCAGACACGAGTGTGTGGGACTTCTAAGTGTTCTAGGAAATTATGAAGCTGGGAAAACATGCTTGGACTTATAAACAAACACTTCCTGAGGACACGTATGATCATAGTGTGCTTGTTTCTCTATTTGTAATATAGAAAAAAAATCCTCTTGCCCCTGACATATTTTGCTCTCCCAAAAAAAAGAAGAAAAAAGATTGAATTTCATGAAGTTATTTGAACATGAAGAATTTAAAAAAAATGTGTTTGTTCAGTTAGCATGCAACTGTCTATTACCCATTGTATGTCAGGAGCATATAATAAGGAAAACAAACATGGCCAATTCCTGCCCTCAGTCTGGTAGGGGACATAGCTATTAAACAAATCTTCACACAAATACATATTTAATTATTGATTAAGTGCTCTGAAGGAAGATTATAGATTTGCTATAGGGGGCATGGGATGTGATCTCATTTGGATTGGGAGCTCAGGGATGCAGAGGATGGGGAAGAGGACCTTGAAGGGAAGGTAACAGCATGGGCAAAGGCCCTGAGGTGCATTGAAAAGTAGCAGAAAGAAAACCATTGAGCTGAAGTAAGCAAGATCTGAGATGACACCAGACTGGGAGGTGGCTCCTGTTATGTGGGCTTTGGCTGCCATGCCAAGAAGTTTAACTCCTGATCTAAGTGCAATGAGAATGCATTGAAGCATTTTAAGCAAGGAAGTGGCATCTTTATTTAGAATGGATTGAAAAATGCTCATAGTGAAGAAGTAAGAACAGTATCTGAAAAAGGCTAATGCTGATGGTGATTTAGACCAGGGCCTGACAAAGTATGACCCGTGGGGCAAATCTACCCCATCACCACTTTTTTTGTAAATAAGACTTCACTGCGACACATTCACATCCAGTTCTTTACAGGTTGTCTATACCTGCTTTTGCTCTACATGGTAGAGTGATTGCTATATAGAGTGTACGGCCTGCAGAGCCTGAAATATTTACTATCTGGCCCTTTCCAAAGAGAGTTTGCTGTCTCCTGGTTTAGATTATAGGGTTGTTGGTGTCTCTGTGGATAAATGAACCAAATCAAGATGTATCTTAAAGTTCAACGACAAGACCGTCAGCCTAAACTCCCACCTTGTCTTACTCAGAAGGATCTTAAGGGGGAAATTGAGAGATGTGATTGAGTTTCAGAGACTGTCATCTCTGTAGTGATAGAGATTTGTAGGAGTTTATTCCCTTTGTACTTGTACACTTCAATCTTCCCGGACTGATTTCACATTATCTTCAGACTAGAGAGAAATAACATTTATTAACTATCATTGCGTTTTCACTTAGTCGGGAGCACTTCCTGTTGGGATTAGACATTGTTCAGACACAGATGGTGACTTTAAGGTTTATCTCTCTCTCTCTCTCTCTTTTTTTTAAGATGTTTATTAGAACCCCACAAGTATCTGCCAGTTTGGTAACAGGCCCTAAAAGGAGGTGCAGAGGGTTTTAGTTAGCCACCTTATGCCTACCTAGTTATGTCTCGAAGCCTACAAGAAGCTCAGGAGCTTTGGGACAGGCTTGCCTCTCTTACATTCTCATTGTTTAATGGGCAAATGGGGACACAGAATTTTCTGGTTCATTGTCCGTGGTCACCAACTCAGTAGAAAGCCTATTGCAGAGCTTGGTGGTCAAGTGCTCACATTCAGAAGCCAGGCCACCTGGGTTTGAATCCTGGTTCTGCCACTGAATAGATGGTCAGAGGGTCACTGTGTTAATACACGTAAGACACTCAGCATGGCCATGGCCCATAGAAATACTCCAAAAGTTTGAACTGTTTTGTTTTTATGGTCTGTAAGAAAACCTCATAATTAGACAGTTGCTGTGTGTCCAGAACTTTAAGTATGATTTAATCCTCTCACAGAGACTGGAAGGTAGACAATACTCTCACTATTTTACAGCGTTATCACTCAGGCACTTTTAAACTCTTGTGGCCTGTGAGAGTCAAGCCAGTGCCACGTACAAGTTTGCTTCATTCCCAAGTTTGTGCTCACAACAGTGATTCTGACTGCTTCCTTGGCACTCCTTTGTCCTGGAAAGCTTGCCCAGACTTTCCAAAGAGTGACGGACACATGGGGAAAAGGGATGTGGACAGATCTGTCAAAGTTGCTGACATTTTATGTTTTCCCTTAATTCCCATAGGAGTTCTGAGGTTGATCTTCTGCTGATCTTCTTTCAATGTCATGGACAAAGCCAATGTCCTTGATTGAATGTCACAGCCTCTCGCTTTGCACAAGGAAGGGGTTTGGGGGACCCAACACCATGATCTCAACCACCTAAGGCAGTTAATAGGATCCTAATTGGATTAAAATTTTAAATTTACATGAAAATGGCATTAGCACATTTAGACACCATTCAAGGGAGCATAAGAAGTCTGTTTCTTGTTTAGAAATTTCTAATCTTACCCAGTCAAGGCAGGATCACTTGCTAACCTAGAAGAATTGTTCTAAGCCACCTAATTTCCTGTCCTTGAAAAATACAATCTCCCTAATGTCGATCTATGTCCCAGAAGCCCACACTATTTTAGATTTCCTTGGGGAAGCTATTATAACACTGTGGGAATAACTGTAGAAAAGACATAGAATATTTTATATATTTTCTGCTGATACTAGCCACGAAAATTAAATTCTGCTCTCTGTTTACACCCACTGAAAGTAAGCACTTAAAGGGCAAATGGCTAATATCCACACACTTTGTGATTAATCTAATTCTAGTTTCTTAGTGTAGCCACCTTCATTTGATAGTCTATCCATAAATAATGCACAATGCACCACTCTGACAATGATATGAAATTAGAGGTGAAAAACATGTGATTCCTAAGGGGAAGAACAAAGGAGGTTGTAACTCAATTTATTTATTTATTTTTAAAATAGTTGTTATTTGGGTAAATTTGCAGACGTCAATAAAGCATTCCTGTAGGGCTCCTCCATCCCTGGGTGGCCTTTAATTTCATTTGCATATTGGAAATTCAGCACTTTCTCTTGCTCTAATCAAACTTGCCAAAAAGAAAAAAAAAGCTGACTTTTTGTAGTAAGAGTGTTTTAGACACTGGGAAAGTAGAGTATTGCAAAAAGTACAAAACTATTGTAGGTACCCGCTTATGTCCATTTTCCCTATTTGATTTTTTTTTATTTTTTAAATGCTTTTATTTATTTTTGAGAGAGAGAGAGAGAAAGAGAGAGAGTGCATAAGGGAGAGGGAAAGAGAGAGAGGGAAACACAGAATCCGAAGCAGGCTCCAGGCTCCAAGCTGTCACCACAGAGCCCGACACGGGGTTCGAACTCACAAACCCTGAGATCATGACATGAGCAGAAGTCAGATGCTTAACCGACTGAGCCACCCAGGTGCCCCCATCTCCCCTATTTGTTTGACTAACTCTTCAAGGCCCGATGCTCCAGCTTTTAGAGCTGTGAAATCAGATGCAGGGTGCTACGGAGAAGCACAACAGGCCCGGAAGTGAGAAGTTCTGGGCTTTTCATCCACCTCGCTCCTCACCGCCACTGCTCTTGGATGTATCCTGAGTATGTTTTATGTCTCACTTTCCCCTTCTTTAAAATGAAGGTGTTGGTTTATGGCCCCACATGTACCATTCTCTTTTATGTCTGTTGCTTTTCTCATACCCTATCCTCCAGTAAGAATGTCTTCATACCTTTCATCATGGCACAGAATCTTTCTTATTTTAGGACCCAGCTCAAAAATCACCTCGACAGCTGTTGTGGCGTTCAGCGTCCCACTTATCTTCATAGTCTATTATGTGCCTGCTGTCTCATTTTAGGAAACCTGTGAAAATCTCCAATGGGGGAAGGGTTAAATTTTCCTTTCGACCTCGGGTGAAGATTGCTTTCCTTCTTATGGGAAGCAAATGGCATGGAGGCCTTGAGCGTTGACTATTCTGAGAGCACTTCCAAAAAGGCCATGTTTCTGTTTTGAAGGACAGAACAATTAATGGCTGACAAATTGCTATTTAAAAGGTCTTAGTGTAGTCCTTGTGTTTTGTTCTTCTGTTTGTTTCTGTGAACACACTAGGAAATCTTTACCCTGAATGTTCCTAGAAGGCAAAAATTAGTTGTGATTGGACACCACCATGGACCCTTAGCTCTGTTCAAGGAGTCAGAGCTCCTTCGCTTGGCTCCTTGCGGTTGTCACCTGGCTGTCCTCATTGATGTGGCTGTGGACTTCAGTGGCCACAAGAACCCAAGGACCCAGACTTGCTTACACTACTGAAAAACACCATCCACAGCACAGACTGTGCTGTAACTGTTCATTTATGGCCAGTATATAGGTGGGCAGGGCAATAAGGATAAAGTCTTTGAGTGATCTTTGTCTACTGGTGATCAAAAGATTAAGAATACACTACTCTAGAGAAAATATATCCCTACATTTTGCATCGCTTAAAACACTTACACATTAAATTGAAATTATCTTTCTATCTTGCTATCCTTAAAGTTTTTGAAAGAAAAAACCTGTCTTCTTTTTCTCTGTAACACAATCCCTAATCATACCTGGCACATGATATGTGCTCGGTGGATGTTGGTGGGATTGGTAGTCAGACAGGACAGTGCTTTGACAAGAGCAATTGACAAGCTCTGTGATTTCTGGGAACACTTCTTCACTGGATCTCTACTCTCTGCTCCATAAAATAAGGAGATTGAAAGAGATCATTTTTAAAATGCTTTAGTTTTTCCATGGATTTCTGATTTTTTTCTATGAATTTTTATTCCACAGGGGCTAAAAGACTGAGCAATCCCCAAGAAGAGAAAAGCTAGGGCTAGAAGCCTATTGGCCTGCCTTTAGTGGGGAAGGCTTTTGCAGCACTCTGTTTCTAATGGCCTTGAGGAGGGTTTTTCCAGGACATTTCTTTATTCCAGGCTCAGCGGATCATCTTGGCTCCGCACTTGCTGAAGGGGAATGGAAAGCGACACATAAGATCAGAATCAAAGGAGTGAGGATTGAGATGCAACTTCATGAATCTTGCTTCAGTAGTTGGATCTCAGAGGATGCAAAGATCCAGGGAACAGGGGCGCCTGGGTGGCTCAGTCGGTTAAGCGGCTGACTCTTGGTTTGGGCTCAGGTCATGATCTCATGGTACTTGAGTTCGAGCCCCGGCATCGGGCTCTGTGCCAGCAGTGGGGATCCTGCTTGGGTTTCTCTCTCTCCCTCTCCCTCTGCCTCTCCCCTGCTTGTGCAGTCTAGGTCTGTCTCAGAATAAATCAATAAACTTTAGGAAGAAAATAGACCCAGGTTACAGAATCAGATCGTGTAATTGAGATAAACATCCTGGGCCATTCCTCCTTTTTTTCTTCCCTCCCTAAGTGCGCCCTGTTGGCAGGTAATACTGCTGGTTTCTGGGATGGAGTCACCCGGAATAGGGTAAATATGAGTTCATTCACCAGGGCTACAGGGATGCTTCACCCTGTTTCAGGAAATTTACTCTTGGGAGCTACTTCAAAGGAAATTTCTCAGAGGATCTAAACCCTTAAGGAAAACTTCATGCCCTCAAGTACTGCCCAGGCCATTGGACTGAACTTCCTGGAGAAAGATGAGACATGATCACTGGTCAGGAACATGGGTCACTCCAGGGACATGTGGGGCCCCTCATTCTCTTGCCTGTGCTTTTAGATATCCAGTACAGGATCATACCAGAAAGATGAGAAACTAGTTCGCTATGGACAGCCCTTGGACACCTGTTTGTACTGTTTATTCCTCCTGGATTCTATGACACGTGCAATATTTGGTCCAGAAGGCAGACGTCTCTAATTAATGAAGCTCTGTCTTCCCCTGAGGGTGTGGACAGGTTAAATAACCTTTCAAGCGCACTTCTGAGTTTCATTCCAGACCAGCTCTAACTTTGTGAATTTCTAGATTGTGTGTTGTGTGTGTTAAAACAGTATTTAAAAATTAGAATATCCAGATAATATGATCTGACATATTTCATTAAATATTTGCAGAGGTCCCAATGTCAAATGTGTTTAGAGGTCAAGAAGATAAAGTGTGTGTATGTAAAGCAGCCAGGCAGAACAGCAAACAGAGAACAGGGAAGACTAGAACAAACTGCCAAGTGCACATCCTGCCTAGCAAATACCATTCTGGCCAAACAACACACTTAGAGGCCACATTTGCATCAACATTCAATTCCTGGATGGGAGTAATTGTTCAATGCACCTTACAGTGTACATTCATTAATTCAACACCTATACAGTGAGGGGTTACATGTCAAGCCCTGGGCTAAACACCTAATAATGACTAATAAAGGACTAATAAAGGATACAGATCTGGAGTTTAAACTATTTGTGCATATTTACTAGTTTTCATGAAAAAACAGTCTCAATAATTTTTTTGATTCTGCACTCACAGTATGGAGCCTCCTGAGGATTCTCTGTCTCTCTCTTTCTCTCTGCCCATTCCCCACTCGTGCTGTCTCTGTCTCTCTCAAAATAAATAAATAAATTCAAAAAACAAATTTAAAAAATTGAATGTAAAGAGAATAATGTACTATATAGTGCAAGGTATTTAAAAACACTTCCAGGGAGGCCTGGGTGGCTCTGTTGGCTAAGCGACCAACTTCAGCTCAGGTCATGATCTCTTGGTTTGGTTGGTGAGTTCCAGCCCCTTGTCAGGTTCTGTGCTCACAGCTCACAGCTAGGAGCCTGGAGCCTGGATTCTGTGTCCCTCTCTCTCTGCCCCTTTCCTACTTGCACTCCATCTCTCTTAAAAATAAACACGAAAGTTTTTTTTTTCCTTAAAAGTCACTTCCAGTTTGAACACGGTTACATAAATCAGCATTTTCTCTTTTTCTTCCCAGAAGTTATCCCAAAACCACAAGAATGGAAAATAACGACACACATGCTATTTCAGATGGAACAAGGTGGCTGCTGAAATCTGAAACCATAGTTTTTAAGTTTGGTTGTTCCTTTTTTTAACTTAAGACAGTGGAAATTCAGCCCAAAGGGGATCAGGGCGGGGTGCAAAGGAGAGGACTCTGAAAGAGGAGGTTGTAATAGGTCAGTTTATGGAATGTAATAGGTTAACTTACTTATGGAATGTAATAGAGAACTTGTTGCAAACCGCTCCCCCACCCCTTTACTATGCTTGCTAAGATCTGAAGAAGGCCAAGCCTACAAAAAAAAAATTTGCTTAGTCACTGCCTAACTATGATTGGTCATTTGAAAAGAACAAAGAACTTTAAATTGATAGGTTCCCGCCAAAAACTAGCGCCTATGTATTACAATGTAATTGGCTACCACAGAATGCTGTGAATGTAATTGGTTAACTAAATAATGACATATTCTGTCTATATAATCTCCCTGCCATCTTTGTTCGGGCCATTCTCTGCACTTTTCTCCTTAAGATCAGGCGATCAGGTTTGGCCCAGCTGTAAATAAAACCTTGCCTCGCTTCTGTTCGGCGTTTGGTTACAGAGGTGGCCTCAAATCTCACACAGAGTCACAGGTTAGACGTCATAAACATGAAGAGTGCAGTCTGAGATGCAGCCTAACTGTCCTCAGGCACTAGTGGGGCTGGGGCTCCTGGTCCCAGCCAAGGCGAAGGGGAGGCAGCCAGGCCATGCAAGGAACCCTGGAAACCAGTTAACTATTTCCTAGCAGCTTGGCAGAGGAACAGACCTGGACATGTGGAAACCCATGCACCTTTGTTTATTGTTTGGCGGAGGAGAAATCAAGGATAAAGAACTCCCACAGAAAGTCCTTAGTCATGAAGAAAATTCTGGCTGACCTGGGACATGGCCCTGACTTCTCCCAACATAAACCTCCAGCAAATCACTGATTTGGGGGGGAAAAATCTCCTTCGAAGATGAATAATCCAAATGAAGCCACTGGAGGATCTGAAAATATGGTCAACTATTTTTCCCCAATAAAAGAAGGAACAACCAAACTTAAAACAAGGATTTCTATGAAACAAAAACACACACACGTACAAGAATTCCGGAAGACTGGAGCTGAAACGTGAGATAGCAGAATGCAAAAAAGAAATGTGGGGGGAAGCGATCATTTCAAGGGAATTGAAATTGAAAGGAGACAATAAATTCAAAAGCTGATTTTGCAATAAAATCAAACATTTAAGCTCTTGGCTAATCTAAACAAAAAAATGGGAAGAAGCAAAAATAGACAAAATAAGAAATGATAAGAGGTAGCACTAAAGATATAGAGGAAATTAAAAGAAATCGCTGATCCATATTTTTACAAATAAACTTGAAACCACAGGTTAAATAAGTATATACTAGAAAATATACCAGAAACATTGGACAGACCAGTTACTACAAATGAAATAGGGAAAATAATAACATTTTCCCTCTCCTCCATACCAAAGGCATAGAATCCAGTTTTTGAAATTCTACTAAACCTCTAAAGAACAGAATAAAACTTAGAGAAACCATTCTAGGGCATTGGGCATGGTGGTGGGGTAGTGGAAAAGAAGACTTCCAAATACTGAGGGTAATCTTCTTAGGAAACTTTATATCAGAACCTGATAAGGATGGCACAGAAAAATAAGACTATAGATGAATGCTGTGTATCAATATTAATATAAAAATGCTAAATAAATTAAAAATATAAGCCACTCTGAAAAAGTGACATTTATTCCAGGAAAAGAACAGTGGCCTTTGAAAATATATTTCACCATTTTTATGGAGCAAAGGAGATGATCAGATAGGCTTCTCCCCAGGTACTGAGAAAAGGCATTTTATATTATAGATTTACTTTTCAAACAGAAAAAATAAAAAAAGTAAAAGGAAGAGTTCATGAAATAGAAATAGATAGAATTTCTTTAATATGAAAAAATGTATCTCAGCTGCAAAGCCAGTATCATGCTTAATAAGAAATACCAGGAACATTAATGGACAGAAAGCGGTGGAATCAAGAATAGAATGTCCTCTATGTTACCACTGCTCTTCAGCATCATCTGGAAGTTTTGGCAAACACCATCCTGTAAGAGGCAGGAATCAGAGGCATACAAGGTAGAAGGGAATTTGTAAAGTTATTACTTACATATAACTAAACCCTATCACAAAGAGGAAAATTCAGTGAGATGAAAGGGAAGTTAAGAACAAAGAGTTAAATTTCAACAGAAGAAAAGACACAATTTACAATTGGTTTTAAAAATACAGGGGCGACTGGGTGGCTCAGTTGGTTAAGCATCTGATTACAGCTCAGGTCCTCATCTCTCAGTCCCTGGGTTCGAGCCCCACATCGGGATCTGTGTTGACAGCTTCAGAGCCTGGAGCCTGCTTCAGATTCTGTGTCTTCTTCTCTCTCTGTCCCTTCCTCTGCTTATGCTCTCTCTCTGTCTCTCTCTCAAAAATAAATAAACGTTAAAAAAATCTAAAATTACAAAATACCTGATAGTAAATTTGATAAGTAATATGTGTACTATGTGCATGTGCATGTGTGTAAGACATGCTACCGAGGCTAATGTGGCAACTTACACCAAGTGATAGGCACAGCATGTGTTGAGATAAAAGGACTCAGCAATACACGACTATCAATTATTCCTCAGATAAATATATATTCAACATAATCCCAATTTTTTAAAAAAGTTAAAAATCTGTGTTCAGAAGCAGACAAACTGATTCTGAAATTCAAATGGAAAGATAAATGAAGAACAAGAAGAAAATGGAAATAAATAAAAAAGAGAGAGAAAGACTAGCATTACCAGATACTATACAAAATTGCCAGGTTGCAAACATTAAATTTTTGGTTCTGGCACATGAATCAACTGGCAAGTCAATGATGCAGGATTGGAAATCTAGAAATAGGTCTGGAGATATATGCAACTTTAGTATATGATAAATTTCCATTTCATATCAGTGGAAAAAGATGAATTATTCAATACATTTTATTGGGAAACTGGGTCACTATGTGGAAAAAAATTAAGTTGGATTCATGCTTTAATCTTATAACAGGATAAATTGAAAATAAATAAAAGATTTAAGGGTGAAAAACAAAACAATAGAAGTACTAAAAGAAACCAAGGAAAATTTATTTTGTAATCTCAGAGTGCCAAAGGACTTTCTAATCATCTCACAAATTTCAGGAACTGAAAAGAAAGATTAACATATTAAACTGCAGTAAATTAGAAAAAAATGTGTATTTATGGCAAAAGTACCAAATGCAATCAAGTCAAAAGTTTTATGATAAGCTTTGAAAAAACATTCTTTCAAATCTTATCACAGACAGAAGGCTAATTTCCCTAATATATAAAGAGTTAATATGAATCAACAATAAACAAAACCCAAAAGAAAAAGACATGAATGTACCATTCATGAGAAAGGAAATTAAAACTGGCAACCGAGCATGTGAAAAGACACTCAACTTCATTCATGTTAAGAGACATGGAAACAAGACTAGAAAGAGGTATCATTTTTCACCTATCATATTGTCAAAGATGCAAAAGTTTCATGAACTGCTATCCTGATAAGAGTGTGGGGAGACAGACTCTCATGCTTTGTGGGAGAGTATAAATTGGAGCCACATTTATGAAGGGCGTTTTGGCAGTATTGAACATATCTTTATACTCAGTAATTTCACCACTGGAAATTTAATCTAAACATATGCTTTTGCATGAGTAAAATGGTGACTATACAAAATTAACCACGGATGGTTGTTTTCTGTAGTGAGTGGGTGGCAACACTCTAAATATTTATCAGTAGGAAACTGGTGAAATAAATTATGGGACAGCCATGTAATGGAATATTATGTAGCCATAAAGAAGAACAAGAAACTCTATGGACTGATAAGGAGAAATTGCGAACATTTGTTAAGTTAAAAAAAAAAAGAAGGAAATGATAGTGTATTCAGCATACCACCATTTGTGTAAAGCACTAATACACACACATACACAAACCCAAACACATTTGTGTGTACATAAAATCTTCACAGGTATTCACAAGACAGCAATTCCCTGTGGGGAAGGGAGATAAGTAGTTAAGGAATCAAAGCAGAAAAAATTTTGACTTGTATGCTTTTTTTTATCTTTTAAATATTAAACCATGTTGAAAGTACTATTTATATAAAAATGCAATTCAAAATATTAATTAAAACAAAGTTAAAAGTCAAAAGAAGTAATTTTCTATAAAGCTCAATTTATTCAATCTTCGTTTATGTCAAAAGGTCTCTCTTTTATAAGATAGTAGTGATAGTCAATGCAAGATACATTTTATAATTTAATGCCTTTAATTTTCAAAATAAAAAGAAGACAACCCTTTAAAAATATTATACCTTGATATATGGGTCTGGGGCACCTACACATGACCTTGATATTTTATAACATTGGAAAAAAGGGGCACCTTTGTGGCTCAGTTGGTTAAGCGATGGACTTTGGCTCAGGTCACGATCTCCTGGTTTGCAAGTTCGAGCCCTCCATCTGGCTCTGTGTGGACAGCTCAGAGCCTGGAGCCTGCTTCAGGTTCTATGTCTCCCTCTCTCTCTGCCCCTCCCCTGCTCATGCTCTGTTTCTCTCTCTCAAAAAAAATAAACATTAAAAAAATTGAAATAAATAAAGAAGACAAAATATTATACATAAAAATAGGAAAATGTGAATAAGGAAAAAAAGTTATTTCTTGCATCTTCATAAATAGTATAGAAAGCATCAACATATTCTTTGATGATAGAGATGGGGACACCCAATTATTGAAAAGGAGGGGGCATAAAATATGAGGAAAATGTAAATACCTCAGAAGAACTATGGAAACAGCTGTTGCTGAATAGTCAAGGAATGTAAAATACTGAAAGTTAATTATATGCTTTTTATAGCAATTTGAAATGGACCCAGTGATCTGATTCCACAGTTTTACAAACACTGACATATTTTTTTTCCAGCTCTGCAGGGTTGAGCTATAAGAATATGACAGTGGCCATGGTGAAACTAGCTTGTAACTCACACATTTCACTTCATAGTTTGCAAATCATTTCCATTTCCATGATTTTGATGCTTCATTCTGATCTGAAAGTCTATTCAAGGCAAATATTTTTATTTCATTTTTACAGACCTGGGAGTGAAGTTTGGTTTGCTTAAGTGACTTGCTCACAATGATATAGCGAAGAACCGTAGAGATAGGACTCAAAAATATCTTGGCTGGTGTCTCGTCTTTATTGCTGTAAATCAGGCTGTCTAACTTAAATATTTCTTGTTCATGGAGCCTGCAGGAGTGTCCGCCCTGCAGAAGCAGGTTGCCAGCATCTGAGGGAATCATCCAATCCAATCATTCTTGCATTAAACCCCAATAGATTTCTCAAACACAATCTTCCTCTAATTGTGTCTTCTCTGTGAGCAGTCATTTCTTTGGTGCGTAAGTGTGAGTGTGTATGTGTAATGATGCTGTCTATATACTATCAGGGCACCTGTGCATTTGCATATTGGGGAAGAACTGAATAAAACATGAAGTATTTTATTCCAATGGGATGCAAGATCCTCAAAGGATATTTACAAATGTACTCAAGTCCTCAGAATCTATCAATCCCTGAATCAACAAATGTTTTTTGATTCCCTGATCTGTGCCTAGCACTAAGATAAATGCTGAAGGGGAAACAATGAAGCAAGGAGAGAAAGTCCCCTCCAGACCACCATCAGCCCCCATCCCCACCCCATCTGCCACCAACTGTGGAAAGCGTTGGTTTAGATCAGATAAAAGAATTAGATTTATGGCAGCCTCTAACCGTGTCTACAGAGCACACATTCACTGGGTCTCCTTCTAAGGGCTCCATTTGGATAGAAAGGAGGAGCAGAAAAAGCTGAAGTTCAGGAATCTACATCCTAGTGACGGTTCATGAGAAGGTGATTTGAGGAGAAATGAGACTTCCCTTGTATCCTATGAAACACAGCACGTTGCCTGCATGGAGAGCTAGTCATTCATGTGGCCTTTGCCATGAATAATCCTTAGTGCTATTGTCTTGCTTCCCCTCCTGCTTCCCTACTGTCTGCTCCCTACCCAGCCAACACAATGTTTTAAAAAAGTCAATTGGATCATGTCATTCTTGTGCTTCTAGTCTTAAAATGACTACCTCTCTTGTTCACAGAATAAAATTCAAACTCTTTACTGTGACTAGCAGGACCATCATCCAGGCCCTGACTCCCTTTCCTACTCCCCATGACCTCCTCTTCTCACTCGTGCTGTTCCGTACATGCTTCTGATTTTCTTCCTGTGCCCAGCTCTTCCCAACCTCAGGCCTGTGCACTTGCTGTGATTTCTCCTTGCAGTATTTGGACCCAGATCTTTGCATTGCTCGCTCCTTGTCATCATTCAGCTTCCAACTCAAATAATGACACTAAGAGAGACCCTCCCTACCCAACCCATATAAAGTAGCGGCTACTTTCTTGCCCTACTCTCTGTTAATCAAAAATGTGTTCTTTTCTTACAGTAGTTATCTCTCTATGTAATTACCTTATACATTTGTTTGCTTGTTCACTGTCTCCCCCAGCTAGAGTGCCAGAGCTCTATGAAAGCAGCAGCCTTGTCTGCCTTGTTTATTGTTGTTTATGCAGTTCCTAGGACAGCATGTAGTAGCATTTAACAAATATTTATTGAATGAATGAATGAAAAGCCTCAGAAATTGACTGTTTATCGCTTTCACTATCATCTGCATCCTTTTACAGCCTATGATTCTTTTGAGCTATTATTCAAGAGTCTCCCCAGCCCCCTGTGCCTGCTTCACCTCCACAAGGCACTATGGGACACTCCTTCTATTAAATTAGTGGCACCCTTTGCTCTAGGGAAGATTAAAATTATTAGAGCAGTATTACAAAGAGAAAAAACAACAGTAAGTTCTGGACTTCTGGAGTTTCTAAATGGATTTTTAAAATTATAGCTGTTGCTTTGCAAGAACCAGGCCCTTCTGAGTATCAGAGGTAAAGCCCTGAACGAACATGGCATAAAGTGGATGCCATACGCAAGTGACTGGAAGAATAAAGGAAGAAGAGCATTGTATCCAATCATGGAGACAAGATAAGGATGGATGTTTTGGGGGGTGGGGAAAGAGGCAGTAGACAAGGAGACAAGAACTTGGGGGGCATGATGAGATATTAGATAATAGTTGACAAGTGGCCCAGTGTTTTCCAACTCCCCACTGGCCCAGGCTCTAACCTTAGAGAAGAGTTAGCTTCATTGTGCTGGGTAAGTCTGAAGAGTCAGGGGAGGATGGCCACATGCCCCATGGTACAACAGTCCTAAAACAGAAAAGGTGGTGTGGCATGTCCAACAAAGGTGAATCTGAAAGGGGCTTCCAGGTTCTTTAGAAGTAGCCAAATGAAGTATATAGAATTTTCTGAGCTCCCAGGAAAGGAGTGGAAATACTCGAGGGACACCTGGTAGACAAAAAGCAGCCTAACAGGATTAGAACAGAGAGGTACCTGTGAGTTCTGATAATGAGAGATCACTGCAGGACCATGGACAGTAGCAGTAGGTTCACTGGGGACCAATGCTAATGACCAAAGATCAAGCAGCATCATATGCCAGCAGAGGATGGAGGGCAATGAGTGGTAAATGTGATGTTTCCTCTTGTTCTTTACCCTCTCTCCTCTGGAATATCATAGGCCCTGATTTTCCTCCAAATATTAGATGACACTTAGAAAGTACTCAAGGAACTAGAGGATGAACCCATAATACAGCTGAGTTTGTACCCCCAATATTTCACTCTAATTTTGTGAAAGCATACAAAAATGTCCAGACTCTGTGGGTTTTTTAATCAGGTGGAAGTCAGACTTGATGTACGAATTAACATTAGTTCCAAGACAGTTCCCTTTTTTCCACACTTGAGTTTGTGATGTGAAATTTTACCCATTACATATCTATGAAAAGATGTTCAGAAGTCTCAAAGGTAATATATAGTTGAAGCTAACCAATGTATGGTGTCACAGCAAAAGGTACAGCTACCTCACAGTTATAACTGGCTTGCACCTGACTGTGGCCCATGGCTTCTGAGCAGGGTTCTACAACCCAGGCTTCAGGTCTGGAGACAGGTAGAACTACGTTCAAATCTCTGCCTTTAATTTTTACAAGACAGCAAGTTGAGACCAGACATTTAAACTTTGGGGATTTCAGTTACCTCTTCTATGAAAACAATACTGTCTTTAAAAAACTATTTGGGAATTAAATCGTACAATGTATACAATTGTTTAGAACATTTCCTAATTGTTATTTGAAACTCGAAATGGGAATTACTGTTGTCTTCATAAGTGAGAATGACTTTTATTTTAACCAAACTTGATGTCTTCTTTTAACCACAAACATTTAATATGTTGTTCATAAATTTCCAGTTGTATAAAGCAGTATTTCTTTTAAGTGCAGCAATTCGCTGAGGAGGAATTAACAACCAACATGGAAGATAAATTGGTTCAGATTGTGAGTTAACAAAATAGACAATTATCATAAGCTATAAATTGGAACATTTGTACACTCACACTTAATTTAACCTGCTCTTAGAAGAAGAGTAAATAAACACAATAAACAAAAACCTATTCGCTGCTTCAGTTGTCCTTAGTAACCAGTATCATTCACTTAAGGTAGGTTTTTCTAGGAATTCATGCTACCCATTGTAGACACAAAGTTACAGAATTCAAAGAGACATTGAAGAGACCTTAGAGAATATTTGCCTTAACCCTTATACTTTACACAGGAGAAAACTGGGCAGAAGTGACTGGCTGGAATTAACTATTTATTGATAGGGTTGGAATAAGGTGTGTATTAGTTGGTTTTTGCTGTGTTACAAACCACTCCAAAACTCAGTTGTGGCTAGGCTGATCTTGGCCAGGCTCTGTTGAAACTGGCCACAAGCTTCTGGTTGGGTCCAGGTCGGCTCTCTCTGTCTCTCAGCCTTGAGTCAGCAGCTGCCAGGAACACGTTCCTCTTAGAGTGGAGCACTGGAGTACAGGAAGGCAAGCAGAAAAATGTGCTGCTTCTTGAGACCTCAGCCCAGAATTGAAACACTCTGTTTACCTTCCACCCACATGCCATTAGCTAAATCAGAGCACATGGGCTAGACTCCAAAATCAGTGGGTTGAAGAAATATACTCTATCCATTTTAGTGGACATTACTTCCAAGTCACATGGCCAAAGGTGTGGATTGTAATTCTAGTAAAGGGAGAGCATGAGTGACTGTAGTGACTCAGTTTACCACAGGATCCCAGGCTTCAGATTCCCATATGAGTTTTCCTTCTCGTCCATACAGTTCTAAGCACCCGTCTAACCTAGTGAGGTAACTACTCATTTGAAACTGTTTGGTGCTGAACCACATAGGGACAGCCTTGGCAGTAAGTTACCAATATTACCTTTAGAGAAAACAACCATAAAGTATTGGAACACTTATACAGAGATAAAGAAATTAAAAAAAATTATTCATAGGCCAAAAATATTTTCTGCCTCCCTTCTACAAAACTGAAACTCTTAATAAGTTTTCCCTTCAGCAAGAAGGGATTTATAGCTTCAACCCTATCAATTGTTTTTTAATTAAAAATGTATTGAGGTCCTCACAACTGGAGCACATAAACCAGACATGCCAATGCTTGGCACAGTCAGCTCAGCGTGTGTGTATAAATTATATCCAGGGTGACTTGGGTCTGGCCAGGAGACACTGCAGCAAGTCTGAGTTACACTTTCCTTGACTTAGAACTACTAAAACTGACAACGCTTTGGTATAATATTTAAAACATCTATCATAGGCCTGCAAATAGATGACTTTTCCACCCTATCCTTCCTTTAGCAGTTTTTAGATGCTGACCTTACCTGCCATGAAATGAATTTGCTCCTATCAGCCCAGCAGACACCAAGTTGGTCCCAGAAGAGATCACCTGGATGTCCTTCAGCATCTGCACTAAAATCCCAATTAGCAGCCAAACTCTGGCGACAGGTGCCTTTGTTGTCTCTGGTGACATTGAAGACAGAGAGGGTAAGATTTGATACTGGGTTACCAGGATGTACAGGAAGAGCCCAGTGACTTGTAATCCCCCACTCATTCATTCATTCATTCATTAGTATCAACCTTTACTGGGATTCAGCTAGGAGCTTAAACTCAAGCCTAGAAAAGGGGTTGAAATTCAAGCAACAGAGAGTGGGGAGCCCACTCAGACAGCCAGGAATGGAGTAGAAGGAGCATGCAAGTCTGTCTTCAAAGCACAAGGAAGCAATTATGTCATGTTTCCCTTGTTTTTATTTGCAAAACATGATGAGGAGGTGAGAAATATTTGTCCTGAGCCTGTACCTAAGTGTACAATTGATTTTACTGAATTATGGCATACCAACTTTACAGACCATTCTTTAAATGTTAAGGATTGACCAAAGGTAAAGAGGGTTTACCTGTCGGCCTTTTCCACAAAAGGAGAAGTTGTTAGCTTCAACAAAGAACAGAAAAAAGACAATCTTGAATTTGAGGAGGAAGAAGCTCCAGAACACCAGGTCAGGAAATGAGCTCATATAGTAGAAAATGCCCTATTTGGGGACTCATGGTTATGAGACCTTAGGCAATGCTGTTTTTCTCCCTGAGCATCTATGTCTACATCAGCAAAATGAGGAGTTTGGATCTGATGAACTGTATGTTCTCTTCCAAATCTACTAAGCTATGGGTATAAAATTCTTCTTTGCTGCCTACCCTATACAGAGTGATCTCTATAAAATAGCCTCACCCCATGCTACATGGTTTGACAGAGCACAAAATTTGGAGATAGGCCCTTTGAGTCTGAATCACAAATTATATATGATATTGGGCAAAGTATAACATCTCAGAAATTCTCTTGAACTCAGAGGACTTGATATAAAAGGAGGGAGCTAAAAATAATTTCCATCATAGCATCTCATGGGTACTCAAGAACTGATGAAGCAAGAACTAACCAGCTCATGAATACCATGCATGTGTAACACAGTTGATTTTATGGTGATCTTTTTAAAAATTTTTTAATGTTTATTTATTTTTGAGAGGGAGAGAGAGACAGAGTATGAGCAGGAGAGTACAAAGAGAAAGAGGGACACAGAATCCGAAGCAGGGTCCAGGCTCTGAGCTGTCAGCACAAAGCCTGACATGGGGCTTGAACTCACGGACCACGAAATCATGACCTGAGCTGAAGTCAGATGCTTAATCGACTGAGCCACCCAGGTGCCCCGATTTTATGGTGATCCTTTGAGGACAGAATGGTCAATCACTTGAAGCAGGGAAACAGACCCAATGCCATTTAGACATGCAACCTGGCTCCACCATGTCTCCAGAAAAGCCTTAGACAATGAGGGATAGGCACAGGTTGGGCCTAGATGACATAGATTTTGCCATCAGGCCCACCTAGTTTCAAACTTCCAGTTCAACATTATCTAGGAATGTACATTGGGAAGTTTTATTCATTCATTCATTCATTCATTCACTCACCAATCATTTATTGTGTGAACGCTGTGTTCCAGACACTGCCAGCTGGGCACTAGAGTTACAGTGGTACATAGCAACACAGTTTCTGCCTTCTGGAAAATCACCCCTGGAAGAAAAGGCAGGCAGGTTTGTAATCATATTGCCATGTGATCAGTGCCAAGATTGAAGTTAGCACAAGGTACTCTGATGTAATAGAGTGCTTTTCTCTTTGCCTAAAAACAACAACAACTAACAATAAAAACAACAAAGCAAAATTACTTAATCAGTAATGTTATAAGTAATTCAGTAAATAACATTGCCTAGTAAGTTACATATACTCACTTATCTTTGCAAGTTGGGTTTTTTTTTTTTTAAGTCATTGCCCTATTTTATGCATGCATTAACTGAGGCTCAGAGACATTATATAGTTTTCTCCAGTCTATTTAGTGAATGGTGGAAGAACTGGGATTTGAAGCCAGTTTTGTATGGCTTACGCTTGTTGGTTGTGCAGAGCTGTGAGGACTTTTCTTTGGTATATGGGCCCTAATCCTTCTTATCCAGCACCATGACACAGATGTCCCCAAAAGGCAGTTGTCCTTTTGAGATAATTGGACCAAACCATGGAAAAAGCCCATTTGGTTTGCCTTCTCTGCTGTAAGAGTTTGCCCAGATTAGCGGTGAGGGGAGATTCATGCAAAAAGAGGGTGATAGGATTTGGCTGCAGTTTAGTGAAGGTTTGGATGCCTGGGGTTTCCCCCCTTCAAGGCCCCAGTTCACATTTCCCAGTGATCTCCACTTTGCAAGATATGCTTCTCCATGTTACCATGTCCAGTGCACACAGAGTGCTGAAGCAGCTGTGTTTTATCCCTTCCCTTACGCACAATCTGAAAAGAAAAAAAAGGTAAGAGTATGTAGAGAAAGCCAAGTACAAAACATAACTCAGAAATGGTAATGTAACAGGGCCCACCACGGCTGCTGACTCGTTGCATTTGTAATGATTTTCTCCAAATAATGCAAACACTATTTTTCCCGGAGAAAATGAAATATAGGAGTGCCACATTCCACAGATGATAGGGGAGAACTCATAAAAGATTTTAATCTTTCCTTGTCAGGCTTCAGAAATGCAAACGGCCTCGTCCTCATTTTCTTTATGCCCTGGACTTCTAATTGAGGAAGCTGGCATCAATTATGCATGTGGGTACCGCTGGGGAGGGAACTAGAATAAATATTTGGGGGGTATCGTTAGCCAGAACATCGCTCCATCTTCGTGTCGCCATAATTTCCCATGTCGTAGTGCTTTAGATTAGAACATATGGCAATAAGGTAGGTAATGAGAACAACAATTTTCTGAAACAACATTATAACTTTTCCCTCTTTATGGTCACATTTAGTTACAGTACATGCTGCCATTTAGGTGTAGAGCTTTATAAAAGCAAATCTCAGAGAGAATGGAGTTCAGGAGCAGGGGCCTAGAAAGTCTGAATGCCTGGGCCCAGAGCCAATGCTGCAGATGGGAATTTGGAGGTGTGGACATTAGCTTTTGCTGCGGCAACAATCCTAGTCTTGAAGGGGCTTAAACAGCAGTGGTCCTTTCATTTCCATGTTATGGGAGGGCTGTGAGTCTCCACGAAGCAACTGGGCTCAGCCTTATCTCCCTTCTCCTTCAGGAGCCGGGTTGAGAGAGTGGCCACTGTCTGGGAGACATTGCTGTCATGGCGGAGGCTTCTGGATTAATTACCCAAGAGCACTTAACACTTCTGCTCACGGGTATGTATTTCATATCCACGTGCAATCCTCTTTCCAAAACAAGTCACAGGCTGAGACTGTCAGTAAAGCAGGGAGGCATAGTAAAGATGGAGATGTGCAACGCACACTATGGAACAGGGCAGAAAGTGTGAACAACGATACAATCTACCACAGGGTGATCCCCCAACTCTACCCCATAATCTACTTTGGGGCAATTTAGTAAATCAGCAAGCCAGCGAAGAGAGTCACCATAAGTTGGTGTTGGGTGGAGTTCATGTAAATTCAAATCTGGCAAGCATGTCTGGAATACCAGTCTAGATGCCAGGGACAATGCGTGCATTCTGGGGTAATCATGCTGAATAAGATGACATGATATATGATATATGATACATGATAGCCAAGTTAAGAGTGAATCAAACTCATGGCCAGGATGAAAAAGTACTATAGAGGAACAGGAAAGGGGGAAGAAGGAAAGTTTAACTGTGTTGTGTTAAGTGTGTTCCACATACTATCTTATTTAATCTGCCCAACATTCTGACTTAGGAAAAATGCAAATAGGCAAAGTTGAGTATCAGACGGGTTTAATGACCTGCCTGCCTAACAACTAGTAGGGGGTGAAATGGGGCATAAAATGAAATGACACTGTGGGACCAGAAGAGCAGAATAATTGCTTCTGCCCCCAGGGTGATCAGAAAAGGAGCCACACTCAGGAAGCAGCATTCAGACAGGCCTTGAAAAACGAGCAGCATTTCAGTAGACAGAAGAGGAAAGACAGGCAGAATGCCCATTCCAGGGAACGACATGGGTAAAGTCCAGGATGCATGAAAGAGCCCAGATGTTGTAATGGTCAGGACAGTCCTCTTGTGTGCTTGAGGCATAAACTAGGATCAAGGATCAGATTATTCGGGGTGTGCAGTATGTCTCATGTTGAATATGTCAGGCTTTACTCTGCAGGTAGTGGAACCATTGAAGAATTCTGGGTAAGGACTGATAGGATCTCAGGTGCCTGGGTGGCTTAGTTGGTAAAGTGTCTGACTTCAGCTCAAGTCATGATCTCGCGGTTTCTGAGTTCTAGCCCCGCGTCAAGCTCTGTGTTCACAGCTCAGAGCCTGGAGCCTGCTTTAGATTCTGTGTCTCCCTTTCTCTCTGCCCCTCCCCCACTCGTGCTCTGTCTCTCTTTGTCTCTCAAAAATAACTAAAAACTTTTAAAAAATTTGTAAAGATCATTCAGTTAAAAAGTTCTCCAGGGAACACCTCAGGGACAGACCGACTGACCTCTAAGATATTACATACTCCCCTAAACTTGTGTGTAAAATTTCTGTGAAATTTTTACCCCTTCAGGGCTTCAGGGACAGGGAGAGACCTTGAGAGAGAGTGAGAGAGAGACAGAGCACTTCTAAACTCAAGACTATATTTGATATGATTTTAATCAGATGTCTGCTTGTTAAATATGAGGTAATGCTGTCTCACAGATGGGTTTACTATAAGTCCAGTCTCCCCAAATTCCTTAAGGTTGGCTTCTCTGGGTCCTCACCCTTGTCCTGTCAATGATCTTCATTTTCCAGCTCCGGAGCAGCCTCTAATGAATAGGTATCATTATGGAAATAAAATACAAACAACAACCACTTCCCCAACCTCACTATGTAACACACACACACACACACACACACACACACACACACTCATCCAAAGACACAATTTGAAGAGAGAAAAACTAGTGAGAAGAAGCTGCACGTGGAAAGTAGGATCCCAGGGGTTCCTTCTGAAATAGTCAACCACCCTCTTATCCACGTCCTCAGGCTCGTGTTTTTACCATCAACACCCAGCCCAAAGATAGGTAAAGCTTTTTCTCTTGATTCTCTTTAGTGGAAAAATGAGGTTTGCATTTAAGAGATAAATGTTTAAAGCTTAAAGCAAAAAATGGGGGATGAGGTGTAATCACTTTCTAGAGTCTGAAATCCCACAAGGTTCTGACTAGCTTTCTTCAGTCCTATGCCCCATATTCTAAGAAAACTGAATGCTCTTGATGGCCGACTCTAATCCTTCCTAGGTCCAGACTCTATAATTTTTTCTAGGTCCCTCCTCCCTGAGCTTCCTGACTTTTGACAGTGGGATCCACCATTCTGTACCCCACAGGTATGGTCTACTTCAACCTCTCTCCTTTACCAGGACAAATGTCAAGCCTCCTACCTCAAATTTCTCAACCAGCTGGCATCTTCTCCCCTGGTTCCAGAGGAATTCTCCTACTTCTCAGTTGATGTGCATAAAATGGTGACTAACATTCATTAGCTTCAAAGAATGAGATAAGCCAGGGCACTTGGGTGGCTCAGTCGGTTAAACATCTGATTCTTGATTTTGCCTCAGGTCATGATCTCACAGTTCATGGAGTCAAGCCCCACATCAGGCTCTGCATTCACAGCATGGAGCATGCTTGTGATTATCTCTCTCCCTCTTGCTCTGCCCCTCCCACACACCCTTCATCCTCACCCCCTCCCCTTGCACACACACTCTCTCTCTCAAAATAAATAAACAAATATTTTTAAGAAAAGAATAAGATGAGATAGGCCAGTGGTTCTCAAGCTTTAGCCAACCTGGAAGAGTCACTAAATTGTATTTCTGGGCCCTGTCTTCTGGAGTTTCTCCTTCGGGTGTCTAGAATGGGACTCAAGAGTGGATGTTTCTAACAAGTCTTCCATTGATGCTAATGGGAAGGTCCCCCACATTTTGAAAACCACAGATGAAGCCTGGGAGGCCCAAGTCACCAACAACACTCTCTCCTGGTGTCCTCTGTAAATCAATGCAGGTGGTGTGGCATGGGAAGGGGGTGGGGGTGCTTCATGTTTTGTAGGCCTGATTGTGAATCCTGGCTCTTTTACTAGTTAATCAAATTATCTTGGACAAACTGCTTATTTTCAATGAGAGTCAACTTTCAAACTTTGAAAATAGCAATCATAATATCATCTCCCACTTCTTTGTGTGAGGATTAAAGAATATAGAAAATATAAAGTCTCTACTATGATGTTTGATACGTGACATGCATTCTGTAAATTTTAGCTTTCTAATTATCCTCTTACTATGGGACCTCATTCAGATGAGAGTCTTCCACACTCATACAGGGGAATAATCCTGCACTAGTTCTTTTACTAGGATAGGCCATAAAGCAGTGCAGTCTCCATAACATGTAAACAACAATGGTTTATGTGTCACATTGACATGTTATACTTGAATACAACATCTACTAGCCTCCATTCTGTGGCTCAGCCCAAAGGAATGATATTTCCATATGGAAGTTGCAAGAAAGACGGTCATAAACCATACTAATGGAAGTCTAAATTCTACTTTAATGACAGCTATATCTTCAACATTAAGTACAGAATGCCAAGGAAGGATGGCTCTGCTTTAGAGGCAAGGACGGGGGTTATTTTTTACTAAGTCCTGCATGAGTCAGCCACAGTGAGGGGTTGTGTGGGGGTGGGGCTCAGCATCAAGGGGAATACTGATCAATGACTCTAGTTCTAAAGGGGAAAGCTGGTAAAAATTATGCAGAGCCATAAAATAAAAAGTGGTGACTTTGGGAAATTAAAGTGTTTTGGAAGCGGAAGTTTCTCAGGCTTATCTTTGGAGATAGATAGAAGTGAGAATGTTGGCATTAAAATTCAAGCAAATACAGAGAAATGTATGAAATATCCAAGGGATTATGAGTGGGACATTTGATAGAAAAAAAAAAGTTTGAACTACCTCTCATCTTCTCATTTAAGATGAAATTTCTGGAATAAAGTCCTTAAAGAAATGAGATAATGTATAATCCATAGTGTTTTGTAAAGGCTAATGAGATAATGCATTAAAGGTGCTCACCAAAATTCTTGATGCATCATAATCCCTCAATAAATGGAAACTAATAGTGATTGTTATTCTGAAAAGCATATTTGTATTATAATGAATTGCTCAATGGCTATCCTACCTTCTTCTTCCACCAATTAGACTGTAAGCTTCACAAAGGCAAGAACCAGAAATATCTTTATAATATTCTATGTCCAGTGCCACTGTGGTGCCCAGGGCATAGCAGATGCATGATAAATATTTGTTGGAGACAAAAAAGATGAATGAAAGGCTCAAGAGGCAATGGAAGATTTGGGTAGAGCCTCTAGCATGGAGAACACAGAGGGAAGAATTCAAAATATGGGGAAATCAAGGATGGGAAAATGGAACAGAAAACCTCTGTTGACTGTAGACATTAGAGAGTATTTCCTTTGTGATTAGGTGTCTATGACCATGTGGCTTCTTCTTTCCCTTCCATCACCCCCTCTGGAACACTACGTGTTGACCTCAATCCCTCTAGTCACTTACTGTGGGTTCACCCTAAGTCTTCCCAATTTCCTGAATCACTTGAAGTTCCATAAAGGCCACCATTAACCTGTATGATATCATTGTACAAATTAGAAAAAGGTGCCCCTTCTTCCAGGTGAATGTAGCCACCATCTAGAAGGTTCTATTTGGTGAGTGGAGTGTGGGTTGGGGTTTAGGCTTGTTCTATTACCCTTCAGGCAGATCCCATCTAATGCAATTGTACTTGGTGGCCCAGAGTTCCTTTCAACTTCAGCTTTGGCAACACACATTTATTGAGTGTGTATTTCCAACATTCAGGCACCGGGGCTAAAGTGGCAGGGCACACATCACTCTATCTTCATGGAGCTTATTCTGTAACTAGGAAAGTGGCAGCAGGTATAAACAATTGAGCAGAAAGCCTAGGACTGAGACACACCTAGTGTGAACACAGTGCCTGCCAGTCATCCACCGTGCCATCTTGAGCAAGTGATGGTACCTCCCAAAGCCTTCATTTTCCTCATTGTGAAAATAGGGATAAGGATATTACCTCCCTCAGAGGCTTGCCATGAGCAGTAAATGATCTGAATGTTTCTCTTCCACAAGAATTCATATGTTGAAAACCTAATGCTCAATGTGATGATATCCAGAGGTGGGGATTTGGAAGGTGCTTAGGTCCTGAGGGTGAAGCCCTCATAAATGAGATTAGTGCTTTTACAAAGGAGATCTCTACCATCTTCCACCAAGTTGGAACAGGGCAATAAATCAACAGTCTGCAACCTGGAAAGGATCTTTACTAGACACCAAATCTGCTGGTGCCATGATCTTGGACTTCTCACTGTCTAGAACTATAAGAAATAAAGTTCTGTTGTTTATAAACCTTCCAGGCTATGGTATTTTGTTATTGCAGCCCAAACAAACTAAGACAGTACATGTGCCATGTATGATAGCTCTTATTATGTCATAGAATTTGTGATATAATCGTTAAGAGAATAAAGACATCCTTTGGGACCAGGACATTCAGAAAAAGCATCAACAAAACAATATAAGTGAAGCAAGAATGGTACCACAAAATGCCTTCAGGGAAGAGGCAGGATCAAAAGTTACTAAAACAGGCCAGATTTGAGGCAATAAGGGGTGGTTTGGAGTGTGGTAAACTACAGAACACGTCTAAAGTATTCAACTTGAAATGTTTGAAAACAAATGATACAGTCTATGTGGTAAGTTCTGCCTCTCCAGGGTGGGCAAAAATATACACAATATTGGATATGAAGCCATCCAGTCCTTTCAGAAGTCTTGCTCTTTGTAATCAGCCACTGTCACTCTTTCTCCTCACTCCTCTAGTGATGTTCGGGAAAGATCGTGGGCCCTTAGAATCCCTTGTAACAGTCTTGCTTGGCAACAGCATGAGCCCCCTCCAAAGAGCAGAGCCGCTGTATTCAGACTCTAAACGGTGCCCTTGAGCAACTCTCAGAAATTCCAAGCCTCTCCTCTCCCTTCACCTCCCACCCCTCACTCAATCAGAGGTGAACTGACTGCAGAGTGCTTGCTCAGAGTACATTGTTGGAAAGTTTGTGTCATAAACATATCGATCCTGCCTGGCATTCCCAAACAGAATCTCGATGTTGAAGTACTCCTTTAATCAAAAGTAAATTATGTACAGGCCACGGAGGTCAGTTCAGCCAGGCTCACAAAAAAGGCAATCCATCATTTATTCGTAAATGTCAGTGAAATCTGGAAATCAATATGTGCGCCAATGTGGATTATGTTTATTATTTTTCTGTAAATATCAATGCTGAGAAATATTTCAAGAGAGCATGTAGGTGCCATGGGAAATCAGAACCTACCCTAGGGTAGATGGTGAGGTGGTGGAATCTTTCCAAGTGGATTTGATCTGGTTTTTCTTTTTTTGGAATTCTTTTGCAACTCGGAGCTGGGCCATCCCTGATCCCAGGGGAAATAAAGAAGAGAAACATAGTGATTAAGGTGTCCGAGAAAGTTCCAGAATGGAAGTAGCTTACCATGACATAGAAATGGCTGCTCCTGATACATTTTGAAGAGTGAGTTTGGACATAGAAAATAAAAGCGATTCCCCAAGATCTGGTTCATCTACAGGATCTTTAGATCTGCAGTCCTGTCCCTTTTCCTGGCCTTATCCGAATTAGTACACCATATATGTGAGGCCAGAGTCCTGGCAGTAAAAGAAGCAGCAAGCAGTTAGCATTGCAAACAGATTAAAAGTAACATGAAAATACAAAGCATGGTGTTTGGCACATGACGGAAAGTCCATAAACCATGGTTGTTTACATTGAGTCAGTCCTTTGATGTCAAAGTCTGAAGTGTGGATTTGATCTGAGAGACAGCATAGTACCTTCATATCTGTGAAAAAGGGGTATGATTAGATTATGGGATTTTGAGATTGAGTCCAAGTGTATAGACGCTGAAGGCTTTCATATCCTCCTGAAGGTGGTGTTACTGGCCCAGGCATGTGGTGGTGAGGCCAGGGAATACCTACTGACATTTGGGTTCTTGAAGTCCTGCTGGATGTGAAGCAGAGACCTCTGGAAAAGGATGCCATGAGCATACAGACAGATCTCATGAAAAGAGCAATTTAAGCTGTGGCAAATCATACAGTTAGCATTCAGTGTTCTTGAGATAGTTCATACTGCTCTCTTCCGCTAGAGTTCCTGTCAGTCTTTGCTTCTCCATCGGGGGCCTTGCAATTGTGTCATCCTGGATTAGGTAATAGAAGACCTAAGATCTAGGCCTATTACTTAAATTGTCTCTCTGACCTTGATAAAGTAGTCCCATTCCTTCTCTAGGCTTCAGTAGACTCATTTGGAAAATAGAAAAGTTAAAACCCATCATCTCTATGGCCTCGTTCAACATCAAGTTCACAGCTTTTTGACAATTGGCAATGACTACACGATTACTCTCCTTTTGTGCAAGTTAACTGTGATAAAAGATGGTTTAAGACTATCTGATTTGGTTTGAACATTTGGGCTTCAAAGAACCTATTTTCTCCATCCCATGAAGGATTAGAAAAAACCAAAGGAAAACAGTAGAATAATATCAGGATGCCAAAAATTTATGGAAAAATTTTTAATGTATTGGCAATAATTAAAAAGGGAGAAGCCAGTTCATGCTTTTTGGTTTGTTTTCAGGCTTGGGAAGATTCTTGTGAACCATTTAGTAGGATTCCCTCAACCTTAGGTAGCAGAGCTGAGAGAACGATGTGTCCATGGTGTCCCTGTAGCCCCCAGGCTCTGTAATAAAAGCAGGGACATTGTCTTTTTCATTACCATATCCTCACCACCATCCCCCTCAGCATGGGGGATGACATAACATAGGTGTTCAACAGATATCTGTAGAACAAATACATGAATTGTAGAGAGAAAACTAATCATGTCTGAATCCCCCCACTCATGGTCTTTTTCAATCTCCTTCTTGTAGGACCAGAGTTCTTTCTCTATGCATGCCTCTAGGGTTCTCTGCTCCATCCTTCAACCATCACATACAAATCACTTAATCTGTGCTTAATCCTACTGCATGTCCTTAATAAAATAAGTGCTAATCTGCTTTTCGCCACCTAGTGTACAAACTTGCAAATCGGCTAGTGCTGAGCCTTCCTTTCCAGAAAAATAGAAGTTTTGACCTCTTTTCTCTGTAGATTTGGGGGACCCCAAGGAGCATCTTTTTCTGCCCTTTTCTTTTCATTAAAAAAAAACAACTATTGATGGCTCATAACAGAACAGTACATATTCTTGCCTCAGATGAGTTATCAAAGGAAATAATAGTGTTTTCAGAGAGTGTTTAGCCCTATGTTTAGGTAGATTTAGAACAAGACAAGTGGAAATGAATCTTACATTTTCCTAGCTTTTGGTTTGCTCCTCCATTGCGTGGATGAGAGTAATAGTAACACCTCTCAAGACAATTATGGTAAGTGTTCATCCATTTATTTCTTAAAGAAATATTTGTTGCGTGCTTTCTATATCTCAGACATTATTTGAGTCTCTGGGATATAGCAACTAGTAAGCAGACGAAAATCTCTGTCCTTATTTGCTTAGCTTCTAATGTTCAATAAATATTAGCTATTATTATTATTGTTATTAGTCTTAGGCTAAACATGAGTATTTCATAATTGTTACCTAGATGAAATCTTTTTCTTCCTGATTGATATTGGTCAGTCAATTGCATTTACTGAGCAACCACAGAGCACAGAGCAGGGAGCTGGTGTCTATATGGATGCTAGCCGAGACAGGATAGATTGAACTTGGATTTAAAAAGCATGCCTGAATTAAACACACTACCTCTTCTTGCTTGTTCCTAATTACCTTTCAGTAATAATAAGAACTTGAGTGGATTTTCATCGCTGTCCATTGTAATCTGTCCAGAAAAGCCACTGAACCGTTCTAAGGGTCTAGGAGGAGAAAAGCAGCGGCTGTATCTGAACTCTTTGGGCAAGAGCAGAGTTTAATAAATAAATGGATGCATGCTTCTTAAATTGACAAGAGTCCTTGTCAAGCGCTCTGACAAGGAACAAGCTGATGAATGGCAATGTTACATATCTGATATGTAACCCACCCGCGTAACTATGAAAGCTCAGAGAATTTTGGCCTCTGAAAGAGATATCAAAAAAAAAAAAAATCCCCTAACTCAAATCCTTGATTTGACAGATGAGGAAATAGATTCAGAGAAGACAAGTGAATTTACCCAAGACTGTGCGGCTGGTGTGTGTATCACCAGACCAGGTGCTCAGGATCCCCAATCCCTACCCAGTGTTTCCATAGCCTCTGGAAGTCTCCTTTTGTCTAACTTTGAGGGAAAACCCCTTGAGCTCAATGGCCTTTGCACTAAATTGTTTGCTCTGGACTCAGCCTAGAGGCATGTTGTAAGGGAATCAGAGAAGGAGCTTTCTGAGACAGGGGATGTCTGCAGTGAGATTAGATGCATTCCCAGCTATGGAAAAAGAGAGGGAGCTTTGCAAGTACTTTACCTCAAACCGCTCTCTTTCCCAAGGAGCTTTTCCTCCTGGACCCATCAGAGTGGTTCAACAGTTTTTTCTGGGCAGACTATAATGAACAGGGATGAAAATCCACTCATATTATTACGTATTCTTCTTCTTATTATTACTGGGAAGTAACTCATAACAAGCAAGAGACAGTGGTGTATTTAATTGATGCATGTTTCTCAAATTCAAGAGTCTTTGGGACCCTTTCAAAGGGCTTCTGTCACCATGGAGGGGACAGTGCTCCAAACTCCCTCCTCTAGTGTTGACTAAATCCATCTCTGATGCTTTTTGCTTCTGAAAGGCTCCAGATTCACTCTGGGAAATTCACTTTTAAAAGGAGGTGCCACCTAGTGGCCTCTGGGAGGATCAGCAGCCTACTGCAAGAAAAGTCGCTCAGGATGGCAGCTGCAGCCATTATTCCCCACTCTGACTAAATGGCTAGAAGAATCATAGAATGTTTATATTGGGAGCAACCTCCAGAGGCTTTCCGTCAAGACATTTGCCTCCAGTCGGCACGAGTAATATGCCTTTCGCTTACAGAGTTGTAAAAAACACTCTCCCAAATATTAGCACATTTAATTTTCACATCAGCCCTGTGAATTTTGATACAATCATCTCTGTTTGAAAGATGAGGAGATGATCAGTCATAATTTAGGTTTCTTCAACAAAAGCACTCGACTTTTGAGAGATTAATTAGGCTCCTAGCTGGAACTCAGGCTTTCCGCACATAGCCTCCCACTCGAAATCACCTGTTCCACACCCCAGGGAAATATGGACGCCTAGAGACACAGAGAGACAGGCTCGTCACTGGTCTTACACCCCATCCCTTGCACAAGGATTGGATCAGTCTCGGAAGGCAATTTTACGTCAATATTTTTGACCTCAACACATGGGCAAATCTGTCTTGGTTTACAGGAAGTGGGGGGATGGACTTGACAAGAACCGGCAGGGGTGGGGAGGGGGCCGCTGTTGTCCATGTGGCAGTGAACGATGGGGTCATCCCGGAATACGGAAGAGGCTGCTGGTTGTGTCAGAAGAGTCCCTGTAAGAGGAAATTAAGCCGGATATAACCCCGCTATGAAATCACTGGGCATATCTCAGGTCCCTGTTTTAAATATTCAATAGTCTTCAGGGAGAAAATGAATTAATGAATAGGGTCATCTGACAGTAGAATGAAAAAAAATGTATTTGAAAAGTAAAAAAAAAGAAGAAAAAAGAAAGGTATTCTACCCCATACACTTGCTGAGTGCTTCCCTCTCCACAGAGGGCCCGATTCCTCACATGTACGGGAGTGTGTCTCACCTTACCAATTTCCCCCCACTCACTCTTACCCTAGGTCAGTCTGACCCTCATCACACCCCACTATGTCTCCTGGTACTTGGACATTCAAGGACAGTGGCCCTTAGCAGCTTGTGCAATCATAGGGCATTCTCTGGAAGAGAAGCAATCTTGTGTGGTTTGGTTGTTTTAGAAAGAAAGCATTGTTAATGGAGGTCTTGACTTGTGGGCTGAAATAGCAAGCTAGGGATGTGTTTGCTTTTTCTGGCTGTTACTTGCTAGAGAAAAAATATATTTATGAGGGAAAAGGTCATCCCTACAATCTCTGTGTTCCTAGGGGATAGGGCTGGGCAGGAAGGTTTCCAGGATTTAAGCCAGACGAGAATGCAAACCTAGCAGCACCAGGGCCTGTCTTGCGAGCGCTCTGCAGTGTATGTCCTGGGCTTCTCCATGTGAAGGTAGGGAAGGGACATTATTTTCCCTCAGGGAGGAGGCTGCGGTTGTATCGGATGAGTCCTTAAAAGGGAATTAAGCTGGCCAGAACCCCTGAAGAGACTGCCTTCATTTCTGTTATCCTCCCCTAGCAAAAACAAAGAAATCCAAGCATGAAATAGAACGAGACTAGGGCTGTGGTGTTCGTGACTATTGGAGTTTTAAGGTAAACAGACTGTAACGTGAAGTCCATTGGCCGCCATATTGCCCTGTGCCCCAGCCTGCTTAGGACACTATCAGGGCAGGCAGAGAACCTCTTCTGGAGCCTGATCACTACACCTGGACCTTGGGTGAGAACCACTGGTATGGTTAGCTTCTTTCTTAGGGGGAAGTTGAGTCAATTCCCTGCACTTCCTGATTCCCAGTCACCTCCTTTACTTCTCAGAATTCAGGAACTCTGGTATCACTTTCCATTGTCCAGGCTGACAGACTGAAGTAGGAGATCTCAAGAGTTAATAAAAGACCAAAAACGTTTCTTTATCTCTCTCTCTCTCTCTCTTTTTTTTTTTTTTGTACTGGTGTGAATGGAAACAACATGGCCATGGAAGTCAGTTCTCTAGTGGATGAGTGAAGGACAGTTTGTTAAGTGGGGACCTCAATCAATTTAGTCTTAGTAGAGAAAGTTGAGTGTCAAAGAAGTGGAATCAGAATGTCCTTAGCAGCCCTGAGACACTCAGGTCTGGCAGAGAATTTGAGTGGCCATCTAATTCATCCCACTGCCCCAGGGCAGGATGGTCGTGTGGCTGCTGGGGACCCCTGGGATGTTGCCAGTGATAACAGGCATCACTGTTGGACTGTTCAGAGGACAAGGCAACTAAGACTCTAGGGACTTGGGTTTGATGTCTTCCTTTCTCCAGTCAGTGCCTAAAAATACATGAAGATCAGGTACAACAGGCAGCAAGCAACGTGCTCCCTGGAGGCCAGACCTCATCCAGACCCCGCTGGGGTTCCGGCATGGCAGACACAGCTTGAGCCTGGGATCCCTCAAGGAAGCCTGTTGCACAGAAGTGTCTTCTGCCTTCTAACAGAGCTGCCCCTGTCAGGACAGGGGGCTGGAGTGCACACATCTCTTCCACAGAGGAGAGAAAAATGCTATGAAAGCAGCTTGGATGGGAACAATATTTCAGGCATGGCTAGCTGTTAAAAATGAGCTAATTCAGAAGAGGCACATTTAAATAAATATAATGCAAAGACATAATGGTACAAGATAATAGTTTTGAATGGGGAATTCTAATGACTTCAAGTGCATTTCACAGGGCAATTAATACACATGGCAATGCTGCAACGTTCAGCAAAAGGGGAGGAGGGAAACGGGGTCGGGAGCGGAAAGAGGGGAGATGACAGCACCCGATAAAAATAGGATTTGATTTTCTTTGCAGAGGAGTAATGCTTACAAATATAATAAAAGAGAAAAATAAGTGTGTGTCAGTTTTTATAATTCAGCTTGTAAAATTCAGAATGATTAGTTTTTGAAGAGGGCAATTAGTCCTCTTTTGCATATTCATGGAGATTTAATGAAATAGGGTTGGGCTTTCTCCATTCTTTCCTGGTTACCCCTACATTCCCCTCCCCCCAACCACAAACTAAAAATATATCTGATTCCCATCAAACCGAGGGCCTCATCCCCTTCAATTCATAGAGGAGGTCCTCTCCGCTGATTGGTACATACAAATACCCCGGATTATCTTTAACAAATGACACGTTTTTAGTGCCTCTGCCACGACTTAACAGATGAGGTGTGTGATTCTCCGGGGGCTGAGGAAGAGACTTTGGATGATGTCAAAGAGAGATGGAGACACAAGGCAAAAGCCTGAGCCCCTGGGACAGACAGAGGACATCTTATTTGTCTGTTTCTTCTTGTTCATTTTTGCTCTGGCGTGTGTGCATAGGTACGCACACGGGGGGTGTGTGCGCGCCTGGAGAGGAAATCAGAGAAGACAGAAAGAAAAGGAGAGAAGGAGAGAAAGAAAGACAAGGAAGATGGGGGAAGGGATTGAGGAAGCTAAGGAGAAAAAAAAAGAGTCTGAAGAGATCAGAATCGTTTGCTGTCCAGTTTGGTGGAAAACTGGTGGATCATTTTAAGGCAGCGGGGAGTGTAGGGATATTTTCCCCCTTTTTGTTTCTATTCTTTTCAAGTGTTGCCTAGAGCAAATGCAACTAGAAACTAATAAACAAACTCCAAAAGCCATACATGGCCAAAAACCACCTCAGAACCAAAGGGAGAAACCTTGATGCCCTATCTGGTTTGCATATGTTTCCCCAGTGCACTGATTTCTGTTGTGTTGTGTGTGTGTGCGCGCGCGCGTGCTTGCGCACGTGTGTGTATGTGTGTGAAAAACTCAGTGATTTTTCTAATGGCTTGGGCTAAGAATCATGTTGGTCAGCCTCAGGGGTGCCGGCTTGCTCAGTTGGTTAAGCATTTGACTCTTGACTTTGGCTCAAGTCACGATCTCAAGGTTCATGGGATCAAGCCCCATGTCTGGCTCTGCGCTGACAGTGCAGAGCCTGCTTGGGATTCTCTCTGCCCCTCCCCTGTTCACATTCTCTCTCTCTCTCTCTCTCTCTCTCTCTCTCTCTCTCTCTCTCTCTCTCTGTCAAAATAAATAAAATTTGAAAATATATATTAGAAAAAAAGAATCTTTTTGGCCAGTTCCATATCTCTAGCTTTGGCGTTCTCATCGTGCCCAGATTCTGGTAAGGGTTCAGTTCTTCCTGACGTGGTTTTGACTGTTCTGCCTGTCTCCCCACCTTTTCAAAAGCTTTGCTTTTTAAATGCATTCCTTCCCTCTTCGACCTTAAATAGGAACAGAAGATAAGTGACCATTTGAGTTCCTTCCAAATAACAGAAGAATTTACAGATATGTGTCTGCACAAGATTTTGCCCATGAAGCCACCAAGGTTGGAGAGGTTAATGATTCAAGGTCACAGTGCTACTAAGTGGTAAAGGGAGAGTTTGAGTTCAGGTCTGTCTGCTTCCAAATTCCACAGACCTTACACACTTATGGCTTCCCAGCTTCTAAGTCTTGAACACTTTAAAGAAGTTCCTAATCTTGTTGTAAGGAAAAACTGCCTTTGATTTCCCGTGAAAGGGAAGGGAAATTGGAGAAAAGAAATGGACTGAAAGACAATACTTGCTTTCCGTTTCTGATGTTACTTTGTTTGGAGTGATGTCCTCTAGCCTAACTCTCCTCCGCCCCCTTCAACATCCCTTCTGTCTGGATTCTACAGGCCTTTAGAATGTCCTTTCCAGGGTCCTCTTCCATGAAAAAGGAGTCTCTTTCCAGAATCATCTATGTCTAGGGGATGAGTCTATACTTCTGGAGTTCAATCTTAGGAAACCTAAATCACAATTTCTAGCAATTCCATAATAATCATAATTTTTGAAAACAGACCTTTTGGTCTCAATTTGCCGGCCTCTAATCTAAATTGGTGTAAAAATCGGGTGAGGAAAAAAAGTATTATCTATTGGACCTCTGCAATTTTCAATGCTAGTTTTTATTGAGTGCCTCCTCTGACCCAGTCTTGGTACTAGACTTATATTTGCCAACTTCATCCTGGGATATGTCATCTAGAGGGTATTGAAAAAAAAAGTGCTGGTCTATCATTCAATTGCCTGTGGATACTACAAACACTCAGAGGAATAATCCAGGAGTCTGAACTTGGAATTTTCAAATCCTGGAAACTGAAAACACTCATAGGGATGACCTAGGAGTCTGAACTAGGAATTTTCAAATCGCAGAACTGGAGTATAGGCATATAGGTAGGGATAATTAAATTTTGTGTGCATATGTGTCTATGTATTTTTCTAGGAAAGGCCCACAGTTCTGATCCCCTAAAATAAGCCTATAGGTTGGAAAGTTATAGCTTCTGGTACCGGCTTTGAAATAAAAACTTTAAGATCAGCTCCTTGATTCTTACCCTATGTGACTATTACTGCTGCCCATATTTGCAGTGTCTCCAGATTCTGGCCTAATCATCACAACTAGAGACTGAGAAAGTTACTTGAATTCAGGAGGAATACATTCTTGTTGAGAGTTTTTAATACATTAATGGGCAGAGCACAGGGAGAGTCAGCTCCCAGGTCTTGGAGCCCTGTACTGTCCCCTTCTCCCTCTCCTTGTCTGCCCATTTCCTGTGACCACCACTGTGTTCTCTATTTGACACAAACGCATATCTGCCCTACTACCAAGAGTCATTTCCCTCTCCTGCCTCCCTCTTCCCTTTTTGGAGACCCACAAAACAGCACCTGCAGAGAACTTGCATTCTCCAAAGATGGCCCGACGCTGTCCTTGAGAGGAAACTAGGCTTTATAGTGCATGGCAGTTTAATTCATAAATAAATATTACATGTGCTACCAGATGGTTCATTAGCCAGTTGTTACGGCAATCAGCATTTCAGCCAATTAAAAACCTTTCCCGAGACTTTAAAATATGTTGATTGTGGAAACATGAAGTGCGTGAAGACCATGAGAATACACTCGAATGCGAGAGGCCTCTCTGCTTTGGGATAGGAGGGAGCAGGTGGGGGTTGGGAGGATGGAACACAAGGGACACATCACGACGGTACAGACACCAGAATGAAGACAAAGGATATTGGAGGAGGAAAACACTTTTATTAATCTCTACCTTATATGTATAAGAGCTCTTTTGGTGCGATCAAAAACTAAACAGGCTATTCATATCTCTCTCTCTCTCTCTCTCTCTCTCTCTCTCTCTCTCTTTTATTAGTAGATTCCTGGAAGGCAGTCCTGTGTCTTATTGACTTTGACTTTTGTGTTTTCACTGCCTAGATCCCATACTAGGTGGGAATTTGTAGTAATAAAAATATGGAATCCCATACTAGGCGGAAATTTATAGTAATAAAAATAGTTTATCATCATCATTATAAATTATACTGAATAGCAGGAAAAAATAATAAAGTCTTCTTGCCCTAAAATAGAATCCAGAGACAAATCATGTTGTTAAGTTTAGATAAAAGCTGGTGAAGGAGGCTGCTTCTGCGGTCCTGGGCAACCTGGTTGGGGCAGGAACGTCTCGTTGGTTTCGTGTCTTCAGCTAAGACTGGGTGGTCAGGAATGAGGTGGCTCAGAGTGGTGAAGGACAGGCCTTCTGCCATATGCTGTCCTGTCACTTTCCATGATCCGTGTGTGTGTCGGTGTTCTGTCCCCTCACCGACACACACCTGAATCTAATCCCCTCTAGGACTGGTATTTCATGGCCCCACTCAAGGGGTCTGGGGGCGAGGCTGGCCTGGTTGGGCACTAGCTAAGTGGTAAGCATCAGAGATTAGATTTGGAACAGCAAAATCTAAGTGAACAAAATTCTATCCAAGTTGCTAGGAGATGCAGAGGGCCAGAGGCATGAGTCAAGGTGAAGTCTACAGGGACAGGCTCAGATCTACTAGGAGGATGTGAAGGACCCCAGACAGCAGAGGAAGGCTGGTTACAGACAGAGCATCCTGAATTTCTAGAAGCAGATGAGAGAGAAAGCAGTCAGACAGAGACCAGAAGTTAGGGCCTATATTCCGCTAATTTCTGTATCCTCATTACCTTCTACACAGACTGTCACAGAGTAGGTGCTCAGCAAACATTGATTAAATGAACAGCCCTCCCCCCCCCCTTTTTTTAAATCGTCTCCATGTGTGCTATCCATGTTATGCGTGGGTGACTGAGAGAATCAAAATTCTGAAATCTATTTTGGGCTTTTTTTCATTCTCTCCCTAGAGAATCCTTTTCCAATTATAATACTCAGAATTGAGATTTCCCTTCATTTTTACTCTCTGATCAAAGGAATTTTCTAGAGAAGTGGACTCTCTCAATGCCAGGAGTCGAATGCTTTTCAGGGACCCAGTCCAGGGGACAGTGGAGGGTCTAGGATTCCCACCTCATCAGCTGCCAAGAGGTCTGGCTTTGCTCCCAGAGATTCATGAGCCCCCATCGTCTCCCCAACCATGTCTGCACAGAGCTGTCTGGACCCTTCTACACAGAAATCTGCTTCCTCTGAAATTGCACTGCTATAGTGACGGGAAAGGAGGCTCAAAAAATAACTTCCCTAGACAATCAGAGCAGATTATTTTAATGAGGGCTTGGAAATGGGAAACAAACGGCACCAAATTAGCCTCCCTCCCATTCGTCAGCTCCACTGGAGAAGGCGTAGTGCCTTCATCTGAGTCAGCAGTGGGGGATCTGCGATGCCTACCTCTGGTTTCAGGAAGCTTCTCTCGGGAAGCTCCCCCTCTGTCTCTGAGATGCTTCGCCACACTCAGCCCAATGGTCTCCACTCAAGCGGTGTCAGGGCTGCTGGGGCCCATCATTGCTAGTCTGCATCTGCTTTCAGTGTCCTCAGTGTAGAAGCACAGGTCACTGAAGGACAAGAGGGTCCCAGAGCCCACCTGGGACTCAGGGAGAGGACAGTATCAGAAACAGGCCTCTCACATTTCCCAGACTCTGTCCCTAAGTCAGCGATCTCTGGTGGGCCACTCTGAAACACGAGGCGGTTTCTTTTTCCTTCCCAGGCACATATCTTTGTCCCTTGCACTGTCCAGTTCTGTCACCCGGCAGCCCTGGACATTGTCACTGGAGGTCATCAGCAGGGTTGCTCCAGGATTCACAAAGGAGTATTCACAAACACCAATAACAGTTCTTCCGTGTGTGGCTGGGTGGGAGAGGCTGAGCTCCTCTGAAACTTGGCCTTGGGTCACAGCAGTGAATGAAAGGGACTACAATAGATTATTACATTAAGCAAAACGAATTGTTTCCCCTCTGGAAGGAAGGAAAGTCATTACCTCAGAGGGTCCAGTTTTCAGGGAAAATGATATCGCATCTGCAGTGTGTTTTGGAGTGCAATTTAAGAGGAAGAATTGGAAGAGAATTTGATGTGGGGTGAAAGGTGTGGGATTGGCAGCTTGGGGAATTGGAATATGTTGTTTCTTTGCCCCACTCTTGGTCTCTGTCTGTCTCTTGGTCTCTAGGTCTCATCTCATCTATTCTGACATTCTCCCTTCCTTCTTCAAAGGAGGCAATGTGGGGAAGAACCTGAGTTGAATTCAATTCCTTTCTGTTTCTGAAACCTTGGAGGTTCTCCATTTTCGAATCTGTACCCAAACTCTAGTTGGACTCTTAGCTTACGGGATTATTCCAGGGCTTTCTTCCTGCTTTTGCTCCTTCAGAGACCACCGTACGAGAACAGTTGCACTAGAACAGAGGTGGAGGTAGCCCAGGACACAAGGCAGTTATTTCATAAGGGGAATAAGTAACTTGGGGTTTATCATTCAACCAAAAATGTTTTGCTGAGAGCTTACCATGTGCAGAACACTGTTTCCACGCCACGGAAGACATAAAGATGAACATGACCTCAAGCTCCCTGGAGATGTTCATCATCTAGATGGGCAGACAGTGCACACATTACAGAGTAATCTAGAAACACCTGGCAGTTGATGGTCACAGTCACCAAAGAAACTCTTATTTTTCCATTGCTGAATTTATATTCTGACTTAGAAACTGCCCTGCCTTGTGCGGACTTCAAAATAAACAGAGAAATCTGGTTTCTGTCTTCCAGGCCTTTCCATTCTCTCAGTTACACTTGCTTCTTGCCAACTCCATTGTTCTCACCCAGGCTCTGTCTCAGTCTTCACCTGGACCTTCTTGCTGGCCCATTCTTTTATTCAAAACACCCGGGATTATTCTGATGTCCTTGCAACCTGCTCTGTTTCCACTCAGAGAAACTCTTTATAACCCAACTGATCATTTAATTTATATATTTATTTATTTTATTTATATAATATATAATTCAATTATAAAATAATTTCTATAATTATGTAATAAATTATATAATATAATTACTACATAATTAATTATATAATTAATGTATCATTTAATTCACCAAATTATCCATTTGTTAAAAATCCAGAGTCTCTTTCTATCCTTTGCAGACTCTGTTTTCGGCACTGGGTACACAGTGGTCAACCACATCGTCTCTGCCATCCCAGAGTTCACTCTTGCCTGTGGAGACAGGTCATTAACAAATAAGTATCTTCCTAACTACAAATTGTACAACGTATCTTGGAAACATTTTTAAAAAGGCCACCATGAGAGGGAATAACAAGGAAGATTCCCTTAAGTTTGGATTTAGTCTGGGGACAAGACATCAGCTCTAGAACCTAAAGGAAGAGCAGGGTTATCCAGGCAGAGTTAAGGAGAACAGCGTTTCAGGCAGAACAATGCATATGGGAAGACTGAGGTGGAAACGAGGTTGGGGTGTCTGAGGGACTGAAATAAAGGCGATGTGACAGAGACACGGATTGTATAGACACAGAGATGAAGGTAGGGAATGGGGGTGGGGTCTGAGGGGGACGGCAGAATACGCAGCTTTGTGAAAGGGAAACATACGAGAGGATTTTAACCTGGGAAGTGACATGTTCTAATTTATGTTTTAATGCTCACTCTGCTGGGGGTGGGGGCGAGGAAATGGATTTGAAGGTGGAAAAAAATGGAAGAAAAAGAAAACTACTGTCACACTCCCAAGGAATAAAGGTGGCCTAGACCAGGATGGGAATCACGGAAAGAATCCCGGTGTATCTAGTGAGACACTAGACACAGGTACAATGCACCCTCCATTTGTTTTGTATATAAAGTTTTATTGGAACATAGCTGCTCATTCATTTGTGTCTTGTCTATGGCTACTTTCTGTCTTCAATAAGAGCCATGAGTAGTTTCAACAGAGACCATGTGGCCCACAAACCCTAAATTATTTACTTCCTCTTTCTTTATAGACTCTGCTGAGTCCTGTTCTAGACAATCGACTCAAAGTGTATACAATGTACACTGGAAGTTAGTCAACCTACCTGCTTAATATTTTTTTTAGTTTTTTAAAATATCTTTTCTTTGATATACACTGGGAATCTCTTCCTTTCACCAGCTTGGGGCCAAAGAAGGAAGAATTAAAAGGAATGTCCCATGAACTAAGGAAACCCTGAATGAGTAGGAAGGAAATGCCAGATGCCACAGCTATACTGAATCTCTCCTGGGGTTCAAAGGAGCCACTGACTATGGAAAGAAGCCATGCCCATTGGTATTTTTCCATCAGAAAGATATAGAGTAATCCCCATATCTTCAGATATCCTTGTAGTTACAAAAGCTTGTGCCCTGTACACTGAACCAGGAACCAACCAAATTATTTCTTTGCTCGACAAACATCACTCACAGCCTTATTATGGCTGGAAGGCTTTTTAATAAAACTGTCTATAAAGATTACAAAACAAACCTTTGGAGCAACCTTCTCATGACTTCCTTCTGTTTTCCCACAAAGTTCTCTCCCTTTCCTACAGAGAAGGTTTGTACTTCTAACCAGGTGCCTCTTCAGAGCTCTCATGGAGAATAGCTGAATGCAGCAATCTCTGCCTATCCTCAATGCAGATGAACTTCAAGGAGCTGCCTTTTACAAATGACTTGACATTGAAGTGCACATGATTTTGGTTCCTGCCTCAGAACACATCTCTCTAGTCAAGGCACTAGTTATTTTTCATTCAAGCTGGAAGTCAGAAATAATCATACGCCTACTCCTTTACTTTCTCTTACAGGCTGTATCCTCAGTATTAAAAGCAGAGGTAACGTATCTATCTTTTAGGCAAATAGATATTATGTTCCCACCCAAGGTGAGAGTCCATTTTTGTCCAGGAGAAAATCACTTTAAATTGATTTAGACGGAGACGGATGCAAGAAGAGAGACAGAATTCCTTAGCTATGAGAGAGATTAACAAATCAAACGAATAGACACAAACAGCGTGGTTCTGTCCAAATTGAGGCAGGGAGTTCATGCCAGAGAGGGTGGTGAACTAGGGGACTGGCCTTGAATCCAAAACACTAGGTTCATGGGAGTGGGGGCTTAATATCTAAGGAATATCTATCTCTCAAGCGATGTTGTTAAAATGCAGATTCTGTTTCAGTAGGTCTGGGCTGAGGCCTGAGATTCCACAAGCCTCAAGCTGCCAAGTGATGTCAATGCCATGAGTCCATGGACCACACATTAAGTACCAAGGGCATAAGGATTTAACTCTAGGGTCTACATACATGGGGATTCAAGGTTTTGAAGATAACATAGGTTATCTATATCCAGTTGGGGTCTAAATCATTCATCAGTGCTCATAGGGGATGATGATGTGTGTGATTTCAGAAAGTGTATGGAGTACAGGAAACTCAGGAAACAGAACTGAGCAAAAAGTGGATTCCCTAGTGTACATGCTGGAATTATCTGCCAAAAACTTAACAAGGGATCTTGGCCTCCAATAACCAGGCAAAAGGGTGGTTTGCAAGATTGGCCACACCCAGAGGCTACGAAGGGAAGTGGGAGCACCTGAGGGCTAACCCCAGTAGAGTGTGGGAGCGGAGTCTGGACTGGACTGTCAGGGAAACGGGACAGGAAATCTGGCTCCATCATGCTGAGACTCTTTCATCTTACCTCTAGAAACTTGCCTCATGGGTTTGTTGGGAGCATTAAATAAGAAAACGTCCGTGTTTTAGGATCTAAAAATAGACCCTGAGATAATGATTTGTGCATAAGTGACTTACTGCACTGTGGTCCCAGAAAAACCACTATGGAAGCAGGAAAGTGGGACCTAGGAAGGAAAGGGAGTCAAATAAATTTCATAGTAAGCACAAGTCCACATGAATAACTGTAACTCAGTCCTATGAGGGAGCACTATAGTAGTCATTGCAAACCAAAAGTCCTCCAGAACTAGAAGCGAGTAGCTGGGTTATGGATATCCTCAAACCCATCAGTCATCAAGGGCTGCTCCCTAGGAGATATAAATTCCCAAGCACTTCTGGTCCTCTGCACATACAAGAAAAGAAGGTTCTGGAGCCTGAGGGCAGCTCTTTGATGAAGATTCAGGGCCTGGTTGTTGGGAGCAGAAGCACACCTGAAACTGCACAAAGTTGGTAAACAGTAAAGGATCCAAGGGGATAGAGAGGCAATTTGCACTTTCTGCTAAACCATGCAAAGACCTTATCACGGTTTCTGGCAATCCTAAGTCATCAGTAAATCTCCCTATCTTATATGCAGTGTATAAATAAATATTATGTGAGAAGACGAAGACAAAGAAGGACAAAGAGACATGAGGCATCCATCTCATGGCTCACTAGACAGTGGGACCAGGGCAGACTTTGCAAATGCAACATGTCACTAGAAAACCTGGAACAAAGTTAGTGAGTGATCAAAATGACCAGAAATCCTCAAGCCCCACCTATTGATGTTATCAGAAAAGCAACCTCATGAACTTTTTTTCCTTTTATTCCAGGGATTCACAAATTCTGATTCAGCACCGAAAGTGCTTCTAGATGTGAGTGGTCATACTTGATTGCTTGTGGCTTAAAGAGTGGATACCCTCTCTGGACTCAATTTTCTCATCCTTCCAGTGAGAGGTCCTCTAGGTATACAATGATGTGATTTGACATACCATTAAATAAAAGAGAAATACTCCATAAATATTAATCCATGTTCTTCCTGGTTTTACATCTCCAAAGTTAAACCTTATAAACCAAGTAAAACCTTGGTTTGTGAGCATAATTTGTTCTGGAAACATGCTTGTAATCCAAAGCACTTATATATCTCAAAGCAAATTTCCCCATAAGAAATAATGGAAACTCAGATGCTTCGTTCCACAACCCAGATATTCATATAAAAATGATTACAACACTGTAATGTAATATAAAATAATAAAGAAAATACAAAATATAAAGAAAATAAATAAATTAACCTGCACTTAACCCTTGAAAATCTTCATGGCTGGTGTGAGGGAGACAAGAGAGAGGAGGGTTATTATGTAGGACGACTTTCACTGTCACTAACGGATGTTGACTACAGGACAGTATTAATAAACTCTTGTCATATACTGTATTTAATGTAACTGGCAATAAGGTGGCAGAGAAAAGGGTCTATATCTGCAGGCAACCTGACCTAGAATGAAGCAAAGCATTCCTAAGCTTACTTTTGCATGGAGAAGCAAAGGACTGTCCATAGGTGCTCTGAAGTGACAAAAAATACACCAGTGCCAGTTGTGGGCACTTTCTAATGCTCTGAAAAATCACTGATTTCTGCCAAATTCCATGGCCTTAGATCAAGCATCTGGGCCTGGGAGATGATTACCCACAATCCTGTAGTGAGAGAGAGAGAGAGAGAGAGAGAGAGCATCATTGACTCAGTTGTGATCATGTGACATTCAGTGTCACATGCTACTCATATTGCAAGACATCGCTCTTTTATCAAGTTAAAATTTATTAGAAATGTTTGCTCATCTTGTAGCACACTCGCCAAACAAGTTACTCGCAACCCAAGGTTTTACTGTATTTTCCTTCCTACCCACCATGTCACAGATAGTGTAAGTCAGTTTCCTGCATCTCTCCTTCGCAGATCTATAAGGTTCTCATCCACATTGGCTTCCTGTGGCTGCCCATGTCATATATTCCTCCTGACTGTGGCCAGTGTGTGTGTGTGTGTGTGTGTGTGTGTGTGTGTGTATGTCTTTCTCTTTTTCTCATTTTCTGTGCACTAATAAAAAAAAAAAGCTGAAGTGCCTTTTTACTCTGATTTTGGAGATTATAGCTTTTAGGATGCACGGATTAAGGGGTGAAATGGGAAGCAGAAAAAAAATGTACTCAGTCAGGATTCTGATGCCACTAATTGCTTACCAAGATATGGATAAGACCATTTTTGCAAGCAATGAATTGGCTCATTTAAAATTCCTTTGTTTTGGTTTTAGAAAAAAGAGAAAGGAAGAAAAGAGAAAGTCAGAGGATGAGAGAACAAAAGAAGCTCCCCATAGAAAGACAGAATCTTTTGCCAGCACATTTGAGAATCTAAACGGTGCCAAGTGCCCAGCAGATAGAAGGACTCTGCTCACTGCATAGTAAATAAAATGGAAAGCAGGAGGAGGTATAAGTCAAACAATACTTTCTGAAGGAGGGGCAAGGCTTCAGAGCATTCAAACCCCAACTTTTCTGCTTTACCTGGTAACATAGCCAGGCACAAAAGGTTATCAAACAGAAATGGGGTAGAATAGCCTTCCTTGAGTCAGACCTAGAACAGACCCCTTCTCAACACAGGAGGTTGCATTGTGAAGATAGACCCGGCAGCAGCCAGGTGGGTGGCTGGTAGGGGCCAGAGGGCATAACAGCAGAAGGTGAGAGTCCAGACTATCAGATGGTGACAGTGAAGAGAGCGAGGTTTTGACTGCCTATTATAGGACATGATGGTGGAGTGTTCAGGGCAGCATTATTATGAGCTCCAGGCAGGTAGTTTCTTGTCAGCAGGGAAGACAGATGGTGAGGGGTGAGAGCTGGAAGGCCTCGGTCACACTGCCAGAGCTAGTAGGCAGGTTGCAGTCACAAGCTGGTTTGGGAATCATCACTCCCATCCTGGTGGCTACAGAGTGGAAGGGGAATTGAAAAGAGGAAGGGCAGTTGCTGAGTAAATCCCTATTTGAGTTGCCATCACAAAGTGCCACGCACTGGGTGACTTAAAACTATGGAGATTTATTATCTCACTATTTGGAAGGATGGAAGCCTGAAATGTAGGTACCAGCAAGATTAGTTCTTTCTGGAAACTCTGAGGGAAAGTCTGTTCCATGTCTCTCTCCTAGCTTTTGGTGGTTGCTGGTAATTCTTGGTGCTTGGTTTGTAGCTATAATACTCTAGTCTCTGCCTCCACCGTCACATGGTGTTCTCCTTGTGTGTATCTGTGTCTCTGTTTTCTCTTCTTTTATAGGCATAAACTATTGGATTAGGGTCCACTTTAATCCAACATGACTTCATTTTATTTACTTATATCTGCAATGACCCTATTTCCAAGTAAGTTTCAAGGTTCTGGGGAGGCATGAATTTGGGAATAGGGGATTGGGAGGCAAGAAGAGACACTATTCAACCCAATATAGTTACCACAAGAGACTGAGGCTCTATGGAACAATACAGAGACACGTTACTAAAGCAAGGGCATGAGAATGTGCTCTGGTCTTGGGATCAACGCTGAGGTCAAGTTATAACCATAAGATGTAGCAGAAGTTTGGTTCCCGAGCTGATGATGGAAGCCATGGAATGGCGACTCCAATTTCATGTTTTAAGAAGTAACCCCAATGGTCAGTTGATATGTGTAGCCTGAGCCAGGGTTGATCTCTCACTGAAGGATCCTATTTAAATCAGCATACCTGTCCTTCCTCCCCAAGATTCTGGTTCAACACAGGAAAGATCTCCTTACCACCCATCCTTTCCTCATATGGACCACTTACTGTACTGAGCCATCTCTATGAATCTGAGAATGCTAGATTGCAGCAGAATTGGAGGGCTGCTCCTCTCATATAATCCAACCTCTTATATGTGAAGAAACTGGGGTTGGACATCCAGGTACTATTGAAAATCCTGGGGTGGTCTAATTTCACAACAACCTGGGTTGGCTTTTCTTAGATTATTCTGTAAATGATAGGATGGGCACCTCTGAGACTCTGAGAAAGTTCATACCTTTGGAGAGAAACAAATAAAAACTCTAAGAGTCTGTGAAGGGAAAAAAAAAAAGTAAGACTTTCCTGCTGAACAGCTCTGACAAGGTTAATGGTGTCAACACCACCAAACAGAGTCGAGAACAAGCAGGAGGAAGGATTGATTTATTAGCCTAGCGGTAGACACATTGAGATGAGAAGTTGCATGGAGCTTCTGGGGAGAAGCAGAGACAACCACTATGAGCAGAAAGCTCTAAGAGATGGAATTTCTCTGTCTCTCTGAGAGCTCTGAGTGTTCTGACAAATGCAGAAATTCTATCAGTTAAGTCCATTTGCCAAGCTTGAGCCACTAAAGCCAAGGGTCAGGACACTCAAGAGTTCCCGAAAGGCAAGCCACCTCTCAGACAAAGGCAAACAGATCATCTGCATGGAGAAGAGTGCCTGGGGGCTTCATCCAGCAGAGTGTTCTCTCTCGGCCACTTGTAGAGTTTCCAGTGAACCTATGCCCACCCTGAACACCTACTACTGAGCAACATCACAATGAAGCGATTCTTCCCACTTCATCTTTTCCTCTTGCGAGCTGGGTAGACAGACTAAAATTAGAAGAGAAGATGAGAACAGAAAGGGCAAGGAGCAAGAAAGAACAAAGATTTACTTTTTTAAAAAATTTTAAATGTTTTTTTAATTTATTTTTGAGAGAGAGAGAGAGACAGTGTGAGCAGGGGAGGGTCAGAGAGAGAGAGAGGGAAACACAGAACCCGAAGACAGGCTCCAGGCTCTGAGCTGGCTGTCAGCACAGAACCCAACTCGGGTCCCGAACTCACGAACCGTGAGATCATGACCTGAGCCGAAGCTAGACGCTCAACCAACTGAGCCACCCAGGCGCCCCAAGGATTTACTTTTAAGACACTATGCATAACGTGCGGCTGGATGATATTAAATATAAGAAAAATGACTTCATCGCATTGTTAATTGACTCCCTTCTGTTTGGACCTCTCTCCTTTCCTCAGCAGTTTCAATCTGCCTTTTTTTCGGAAAGTTTTCAGCCTTGTCAGGAACAGTCACAGGGGAATGAGAGGGCCCATTACAGTTTATAAAACATACGTATCTGAGTCCCTTGCTTTCAACAGCCCTGTGACGTGAGAATTACTGCTAACCCGTTTCACAGAGGGAAAAACAAGACAAGCCACAGACAGAACTAAGTTGAAACAGGTCTAGCATCTGGGACTCCTGGTTCTAAATTCAGTGTGATCTCCACACATCACACCTCACCACCTTGGAAGAGAAGGACCATGGAAGAGAACATCTGTCAGCTTTCGAGGCAGTAAATCAGTGGGGATTACTCAAGGCAGAGTTCAGATACAGCCCCGAAGTAGGGACCGATTAGCAAAGTTGCTGGGACCAGGAGGGCTGGAAAGACTCTGTTCCAGAAAGCACCAGGGCAGCCGAGGTCCGGAATAGCTTTGCTACCTCCATCACTTAATTAGCAGAGTGCTGCACTCCATTTGCTGTGGTCTCCAAGACACGTGCAATTGTGTAGCTTTCTTGGCTTTTCATTCCTTGAAAGGCTCTTTCATAGGAGCTCCTCCAGCCCCTCGGGGAGCTGGGTAGGGAGGGAAGAAAGAGGTGTAGCCGGGATTCTCTGAACACGGCTCTGTATTGTCTTCCCCTGTGATCTCCCCATTTTCTATTGCTTTCTCCCCTGGTGAGCCTCCTGGGTAGCTACCTGAATGGAACATATGAAATGTTTCTGAATCCCCTTCTTACTTAGGTAAGTATGGAAGCCACAGCTCGGGCACCTTGCTGCCTCACTCATTTAAAATGTCTCTTGCCATTTTTTTTTATTTAAGTGAAAGAAGCAAAGAAAAGGAAAAGATAGAACAAATTCAGTGGGTGGGAAAACAAAGAGAACCCCTGGGTCTAGAGAGAGACGTCGCTAATCCATTCACAACTAACCAACTCCCGGACACTGATAAAGCGCAGAGCAACGCAGGCAGGTCACCTACAGTCGCGGAGGAGCACTGGGGAGCCAAAGCTGTAAAAAACCTGCTCTCAATTTCAGAGAAGTGCCAGTCTCTTCTCAAAGGTATTGAGAACTGGCTTTGGTTGCTTCCCAAGCTTCAGTAAAAGGAGCATGAAATGGCTGTCAGATATGAAAGCCCATACAAATGGGCTAAACTGGAAAGGCCCAGTGTACCTTCTTAACTTTTACTCCTTAGCATTGAACACACAAACTACTTCAGGGGCCCGGCCTTTGAGCAGGATAACATGTGGGTGAATTTGATCCAGGCTGCCCAAGGATTGACCAATTTTCTAAACAATTGGGAAGAAAGGTTAGCCTCAGTTCCACCCTTTGCAAGCCCAGGTGGAGCCACAGATGACAATGAGCCTGCCCTTGGATGGGAATCCCCCTCACTCCAGGCTGGTCCTCACTGCTTCTCTCTCTGACTACGCTCCCATCCATGTCTGTTCTTCCCTTCTCACCTGCTCCGGCTGCAGGGGGAAACACAAGAGTACCCACCAGGACTTTGATCCCTGAGTTCAAATACCATTTAAGATTCATCTCAATGGGGGCACCTGGTGGTTCAGTCGGTTAAGCATCCAACTTCAGCTCAAGTCATGATCTCATGGTCTGTGGGTTCGAGCCCCATGTTGGGCTTTCTGCTGTCAGCACGGAGCCCATTTCAGATCCTCTGTCTACCTCTCTCTTCCCCTCCCCCACTCCCATGCATGCTTGCTCTCTCTCTCTCTCTCTCTCTCTCCCTCTTTCAAAAATAAACATTAAAAATAATGCATCTCAATGATTCCAGACACCTGGGTCATCTTCTGAAGTGGATGAGGACACAGAAGAGATGGGGCAAGAGGGAAGAAGAAAATTGAAACTTAGTGTAGGAACCACTCACTCATTTTGTTTGTTTATTTAATTTCAACTGCCACAAGGGAGAAAATAAATATACTCCACTCTTTCGATTTTATCTTTCCCTTCCAGCCAGTGTATGTTCTCTCCCTCTCTTCTCACCTCAGCCCCCCATACTCTCAGAGTGACACATGCATAACATCTGCTGATGGTGGAGTCTGTTTTGGTACAAAAAGTCATATCCAAAGTGGATATGCAACAGCTTAGCAAGGGCTCAAAGTGAAGAGCTTTGGAGGAACTGATGGCTTGTTTTTTTAGGGATCTGAGAATATCAGTGTCTCTCATTGTGTCTTTGACTCTGGGGGAAAGAGGGGAGAGAGAGTGTAGAAGTAGCCCCCTTTCAATGGGTCAATGATAATAACCAGTCTGTTTAAAAGTTCATGAATAAGAGATTGTGTATAATCTCTGAGCTATAAATTATGCATGGACCGTGGGTAGGAAAGAGATAGGCAACTTCTCACTTGGCTCACCTCTGCCAATCTCAGCTTCTTCCAGCCTCCCTGGGTGGCAGCAAGCATCATTATCTCCTTCAATCTATGAGAAAGGAGTTGGTCCAGGAGAAGAACACGGCTAACATCGAACATCCTTGACTTTGGTGAACTCATATAATTCTTAAAATTTCTTTCCCTTGATACTAATTTCAAATCGCCTAAACTCATTTCCACTTCAAAACTCCTGACACAGACTTCAGATTGCAAATCCCAGTTGTTAACCAAGGGAAAAAATATATATATGAAAAATGGGAAAAACAGCCAGTTAAGAAAAGGTGGGTAGAGAAAGAGGGAGAAAAGGAAATATCTTATGTGATGACCAGGAAATAACCTCGATAAACATCTGGATTTGGAGTAAAATTCAGCTACCTCAAAAGTGGTGTTACTAAATCCTTTGAATAAACACGAATGGCTGTATCTCAGTGAGTCATATCTTCCACACAATGGTGTAATCTGGCCCCCGTGCCCATTTTAGCGCTGATAATAAGCTGAGTATGTCAGCAACAGCTGGAAGTTACACAATTCTATACCTACCCATCTTGCACGAGCCTTATGAGTCCAGGAATGGGCCCCGGGTTGGGCTAGTCATCAGCACCAGCACCATGAACATGACTTATTCATCTATTCAGGATCCTCAGGGAATCAAGGCTTTAGATTATCATGCATGGAGTCTAGCCTGTTACAACTTCCAGCACAGAACTCTTTCCTCTACTGCTTTTCTCTGTATCCAGTGTCAGAGTGGAGACAGAAATGATACCTGTTAATTTATTACAAGGCCTCTTAATATTCCGGCACGAAAAGTAATCTCAAGAATCGTGTTATCCTCTCTTGCCTCTAGAAAGAACTGCCCCTGCATGATGGAAAACAAGAGATATCCATATATTTTTTAAAATAAGGTAAAGGAATGAGGATACTCAAGGCTGAACATTTCAAAATTCATATATGGAAACCTAATCCCAAATGTGATGGTTTTTGGTTGGGGAGAGTTGGGGAGGTGACTAGATCAATGAGGGTGGAGGCCTGAACAGGATTAATGCCTCTCTTAAAAATCCCCAGAGGGGCGCCTGGTGGCTCAGTCGGTTAAGTGTCTGACTTAGGCTCAGGTCATGATCTCACAGTCCGTGGGTTCGAGCCCCACATCGGGCTCTGTGCTGACAGCTCAGAGCCTGGAGCCTGCTTCAGATTCTGTGTCTCCCTCTCTCTCTGCCCTTCTTCTGCTCGTTCTCTGTCTCTCAAAATAAAATAATAATAATAATAAAGACATAAAAAAAAAACTCCCCAGAGAGTTCTTTCACCCCTTCTGTCATGTGGGGACACAGCAAGAAGGAGCCATCTATGAACCAAGAAGCAGGCTCTCACCAAACACTGAACGTGCTGGGGCCATGATCTTGGACTTCCCAGCCTCCAGAACCGTGAAAGATAAATTTCAGACACTTGTAAGCCACCCAGTCTATGACATTTTTGTTATAGCAGCCAGAACAAACTAACACAGAGGAGATTAATATTTTCGAGCATCCAGTACATGCCATAAACTATATAAAATACTCACCCCATCTGGTGAAACAAGAATGGGTGAAGAAGGGTAACCTGAATTTCTGGGAGCCAAATGGTTTGCTGTGTTCCCACAGCTGAAAAATCTCAGTGTTTGGAACTTGACTGGTCTTGTGCCAAAGACCACATGCTTTCCTAAATGTTGCAACCTCTACTGCAAGAGAGTTTTCAACTTTGCCTGGAAACCTATACCAGTGTGTGTATCGCCATCTAAAACCGGAAAGTGCTTTCTTGTATCTCGCCCAAATCCTTCTTGTTACAGGATATGTACCTCCCGGTTTTCTCTCTCCTCTGATTTATCTCCAGAAAGTAAGTCACTTTCTTGAAATGTTAAGCCACTTTCCAGCCTTGAGGGGAAATGCCATCTACTTCCTTTGGGGCTACTGTTTCTATTGTCTCAACATTACAAGCACTGCATAGGGTTGTATTAGGGTTAGGATACAGACGTGCAAGGGCAAGATTGAAAGGAGAAAAATTCTGCCTCATTACTTTAAGTAGGAGGCTCCTTGACTGAAAATGCCTTTTCATAAATTCAGGTACAGCGAGTTATATTATCCACACCCTATGCTATAATCCACCCCTGTCTTCCAGGGGCTCCCCATTACATATTGAATATTTTGGGGTTTGCTTTAAAGCCTTTCATTATCAAATAGTGTTAGGGGAGCCAGTGTGTAATGAGGAAATTGGCAGGCGTCCCAGTGTGATCTGAGGGTCTGGGATTCAGAATGTTAAGCCACCATTCAAAATGTAAGTAATTAAAATTAATTAAAAATCATTAGATAAACTTTCACTTTTGCAATTTCAAGGTACAACCCAACTCACCAGAGCTCATAAAGGATGTGCACGTTGTCGTGTCTACGTGAAGTATTTCCATGACCCAAGCATGGACTGAGGGACTGAGCTGGAGAGAGCTGCATCAAGGAAGCATGGTGAGTCAACACCTTTGTCTAAAATGATAAATCAGTGCATATCCATACCCATGGACCCCTGACTGACAAGGCACTGCTTGATCTACTCTCTCCGAGGCCATCAACCAACAGTATTTATTGTTACTCTCCATTGCTCAACATTCCCATGGGCTCTGCTATTTCAGCAGCATAGAGAGCATCAGATCTCCCCTCAGGTTACTTATGATCCCATTTGGATGGGGTCGGGCGGGAGATGGACAAGAAGCCAAAAATAACACAAATGAAAGAATGTAGAAGAATGTATCATTCTATCATCCCTTCATTCAGCACACATTTTGGAGCTCCTACTGCTATAAAGGCAAGCGCTGTGTTAGGGCATGTGTGGATACAGAGTTCTTGCCTTCAATGTCTGCAACCTGCTATGTAGCGTCAGGACTATTGGGGAAGTGAATTCTGTTACACTCATGGATTTAAGCATAAGCATGATGTGATTCTGTGATAGGTGGAGGACAGTAAAGATGTGTCTTAGAGATCAGTAGAAAAGACCACTTTTGCCACCCAATGATGGGTGAGATGAGGTAAGGATCAAATTAAGGAAGACCTTCATAACTAGGAAATGCTTCTCTGCAATCATGTCTCAGACAATTGGGAAATTGTCTTCCCAATGGAACTGGGAAATTCCATTCTCTATATGGAAATATGCAAGAACTTTTTAGGCCAGAAGTGACCTAAAAAGGGCATGTCTTCCATTTGAAAACCATAAACAAATGAGAACATTAATTTTATCATTTCTACACTACCTTCATGTTAAAGTGTCATCGCATTTATTACACTGAGAATAATAGATGGTCCAGAGGAGCGTGGTCTTTATACAGATTGGAGAATCTGAAGGATTGGGAAGTCAAACTAGAGTCCCTGTTGAGGAAGCCATGGAAATGTATTCTGAGGAAGGGAATAAGAAATTGGGAAGTGGAAAGAAAGGCTACTTGCAAAGACTTGAGCACTTTAAGACTTTGTCTTAGGTGGACAAAATTATTCTTATATATTATTTTTCTCTTTTGGATAGAATCCCCTGGCAAACAAAAATCTCACACCGAAATATAAAGAAAAAGAGGAAAAAGAGAGAAAGAGATGCTCAATTTGAAGCAGGAATGTTCCAGAGACAGCTAGCTCTCTCTTCTCATCACAGACAGAGGTGAGGGTCTCCCCAGAAATCCTAGAGCCAAATGGAATAGTCTTTGAAAAACATACACTGGAAGTTAAAAGTTGGATTAATCAAAGCGTGGCTGATATTAGGGGTTAGAGTTTGACTCAGCATAAGGAAGAGTTTTCTAACAAGTAAAGCGTACCTACAAGGAAATGGGATACTCTAATGTAGTGACTTCTGTGTCTTTGAAATGATCAGACAGTAGCTAGAAGGCCACTGTCAAGAAAGCAATAAAAGTATTTTCTGCTCTGAGGAGGAAAAAATATGACATTACCTTGAATTCCTTTTCAACTCTCAGGTTCTCTGAGTCTTTGGCATGTTCCAAGTTATATTTTGAGGTAGCAGGAGGCCCAAGAATTGAACCCAAGACTTGGCTTCTAGATCTTGGAAATTTTGAGTATACCAGTGAGTTAGGCATCAAAAAAAAGTGTGCATGCAGGATTTTGCCCAGGAGCAAAATAACAAATGAAATGCCTGCACGCCCAACTTGATGGCATGTGCCTGGGGACTTAGCTATCATCAGTCTTCCTACCAGGACCCCAGAGAGGAAGCTAATGATGGTAGGCCTCTCTTGCCTTGTAAGGGGGAGAACCAGGGGATGGAACATCTGTTTCTTGATGCAAACCTCATAAACATATTTATAGAGAGTTTTTCTTTCCATGTGCTGTGGTCCCCATGCCTTTTTGATGACCTCCCCTTCTCCCGACGAGGAATTCAACTTATTCTAACATAAGTGTTTTTTATTAGTTGAATTCTCCTCCCCTCTGAAAAAAAAGGTATGTTGAACGTCCTAAATCCTAATAACTGAAAATGTGGCCCTATTTCCAAATAGGGTAATTACACATTGCAGATGTAATTAGTTCAGATGAGGTCATACTGGAATACAATGGGCCCGTAATCCAATAGGACTGGTGTCCTTATGAGAAAATAGCCAGGTAAAGATAGAGACACGGGAGAACAGCGTGTGAGACAGAGGATATGAGTGATGTATCTATAAGCCAAAGAACGCCAAACGCTGCAAGCAGCACCCGAAGCTAGGAGGAGGCAAGAAAGGATTCCTCTATAGGTCTCTGAGGGATCATGGTCCTGCTGATACCTTGATTTTAGACTTTTGGCCTCCAGAGCTGTGAGACAATGAATTTCTGTTCTTTTAAGCCACCCAGTTTGTGGTACTTTGTTACTGCAGTACCAGGAATCTGGTACAGTGACTTTCCCCACAGAGGTCTCCATTACATAGAACAGAATTGCTCCTTTTCCTTCCAGTTCATGGCATAGGGCCCATGATGGGCAGGAAGTTGGCAGGTAGTTGTCTCTGCTCTGCATCTCGCCTCCTGTGTTCTAACAAGATCATCCTCCCGAATCTTGAGAATGTTGGCAGACAAGAAAGCAGGAGTGGTTTTCAGGGCAAGTGGGTACCGTCTTGAAGCTGGTCTTGGTTTGATTGACCAACGTGCCTCATCATTTTGGAATTTCACTTAGCTGTTTGTAAAATGCAGATAATACCCTTGTTATACAGTCAGTCTTTCTTGTGGTCATTTCTTATGGGAAATATGAGGGTATCAAAAAGTGACAAAAAACGTTGAGGTACTCAGACGAGAGTGTAGGAGAACCCAGCACAGGGGGCGCTGGGCTGTCCCAGCAGCCACTACTGGCTTGCTCAGAAAGGTCCAGGAACCAGAGCCAAGCTAGAAGGATGGATGGACCTGGAACCCTGGTGAGGTCAGAAACAGGGGAGCAGTTAGCAAAGCAGAAAGGACACATGAGTATCATGAAATCAGGGAGGAAAGCCAAGTTCATACTTGAGCACGTCAGGCCAGCCAAGAGGGAGCAGGCAAGGTGTAGAATCCAGGGCAGTAGGTCCAGGTTAGCAGATAGCTAACTATCCAACTGGGCAGGGACATGGGCAAATGCAAAGACAGACTACCCAGAAGGAAAAAACAGGACATTCTGAGGCCTAAATGGAAGGATTGGTGTCAAGCAGAGCGACAACACAGCCCCTGAGGTTCTATAGGAGCACACTGGATTTAATCACTGTTCCTCAGATAGAGCTGTTTGCCTTCTTTCCAGGTTATGAGTAGCCTTCTTGGCCAGCATCAGGAAGGTCCAGAATACCATGCAACTTTTACCTCTAAGAGATTAAGTGACTAAAGACTTCCATTCAGTGGGAACACAATAAAGATAGCTTTTGCAATTATAATTATTCTTCAGGGTGAAACAGGTTCTATGGGTGTTGGCGGTTGCCATATGCGTTTCACACCAGGGCTGGCCCTCCAGCTACTCCTATATAGAACTCTATTATTTGTCTTAGAACGATCAACACAAATAGCTTTCATGATTCAAAACAAACAAGCAACAAAGAAAAAAACCAAGCCTAAAATCCACTGCAGTTTGAAAACAGCCTGAAATTCACTATCTTTCTGTGTTCTTTTCTCATTAGAGCTTTAACCTATTCATTTCTAAGCTGTAAGCTTCAAGTTTTTCAATTTACAAAACAGAGGCACTGTAGTAAATAAGTACCAGTTGGATAAGGCCCAAGGTTAGCACTTCTCAGAAGTCATAAGCTACTGCCTCAAGCGACCCCTTTGTGTGGTTGTGGAGAGAAGAGCCTAAAAACCCCAAACGAGGACCATGTATGGGAGAGTGGGGTGCAGTGTCTCCCAAGAGTTCAGTGAGAACCAAAAGCAAGCCAGGTAGGCTGTCGTATTTCAGTCAGTTGGTAGAAATGTTTTTCATTTCATCAAAAGAGGCCATGAAAGAGATTTTCAGGATAGAGACGGAGAAGCTGAATGCCCTCCCTCGCACTTCTCCTCTGGGATGTGAACATCTTCTTTCATTTATAGCTCACTCACTTCGTCAACATTTTGGATGAAGCAACTTATTTTTCCACTTTGTTAGTAAAAATTGCATAAATTCTTCCCAGTGTAACTGTTTTAGCCATCACTCCTATACCTGAGCATGTTTATGGGCACCTACGGACATATATTTCTTGAGTACCGCTGTATGCTACATCCTTTTGTGCATTATCTCATACAATTACCCTAATAACCCTCTGATACAGATGCCAACATCTCATTTCATTGGAAGAGGAATCTAAGATTCTGTATGGCCAAGTCACATACCCAAATCCACATGCTTAATAAGCAGCACAACTGAGATTGGAAACCGGGATGGTCACAAGTGAAAAAGGATCTCTAACGGTGAGATTTGAGCCTAGCTATGAATGAATCATGAATTACTTTTGGACAGAAAGCATTTCCTGTTGAGAAACAAACAAGTCAATGAGGTAAAAAGAAGGAAGGAAGAGAAAAGAACCAACATGCATTGTGTATCCCCTCTGCAGGGGGACTCGTGACATGCCTTTCATTCCCATAACATATAAAGGCTGTCTAGCACTCAATGTTGGCATTTTTTTTTTTTTTTTGCTACTTTACATTGCTTCTCAGCAAGAATTGGGTTCTCGATTGTCTTATTTAGGCTTCTATTCTTGTATCACCCTTCGCCCTTTCTACATACCCAACTGACTTCCTAGAACATTGGATCTACTAGTTACGGTGGATAATAATCCACTGTGACATTTATGGCTCACTTTCTGGGTGCCAGTCTTTATGTGGAGCTCTTATTTGGACTCTCTCTTTTAATCCTCAAAAAAGCCATGAAGAAGATGACATATTATCCCCATACTATGGATAAGAATATTACCATCTTATTGTTTTCTCTATCTTATTCCCTCAGTGCATTAAAATATTCCCTCATGGACTCAGGGATCATGACTTGGGAAAGAACACAGGTCCTCCTGCAAGTAAAACTGTGAATACAGACACAACTGCCCTTGCCCCCAAGTTGCCATCCAATGAGAGGATGATTCCTTTTGTTAGCATTTATCCTACCTCGGTTCATCCATAGTATCCTCAGAGTCAGCGAGCAGGCAGGGGAACTAAGATTATTTAGATTCTTGTATCACAGCAGATAACGAGTAATGTAAGATCTGCCAGGGTGAGGTGGGTGCCACATGAATGCCTTTATTGAGGTGCTGATAGAGCAGATCCCCCCTCTCCTGCATCTCTGTCCTGCCCCCATGGGGTCTGCCTTTGAAAGGGGATCCTGACAGGCCAATCTAAAGAAGATGAAAGAGGCAGCGGGGCAGGGGACAATGGATGGGATAATGTGCAGGAATAAACTTTACGGCTCTGGGGAAAGGCCACCATAAACCTCTTCCACACTGCACAGCACAGGTTGTGATGGAAGCAACATGCCTTCGAGGGTGGTTTTACTTGGGAACCTCCAGGGAACTCTGGTTTGCAGACCTGCCTGGCCGTCTCCTCCCTGCCATGCAAGGGCCACCATTACTAAGCTCTGCAGTGGCTATAAACTTTGGGACAGAGAGGCACGGGCCATGGTTCTTAGGAGGAGCCTCCATGGACTCTAATAGCCCAGGCAGCTCCATGGGGTTGGAACTTGAGCTCATGGAGGATGCTGCCTATGAATCAGACCCTGTGACACATTTGAACACATTCCAAACTATTTTTAAAGGTCACCTCACCCATGTCCCTGTCTCTTCTTTGGAGCAATTCAAAACCATTTCAGACCAAAAACTTCCATTTTCAAAAACTGCCAAGTATAAAATTATATGTGTGTGTTTTTAACCAAAAACCAAAAAAGTTTCCTTAAGTCTAACCTTAACCACTCATGTTTCAGGAACACAGGCTATTTTTTTGTGTTCTGCCTTCTGGAGTGGTGAAGGATATTTCAGTGACATCTTGAATCATTTAGAGGGACTCAGGATTCAATTTAATACAATAAATATTTACTGAGTTCTTCTGTATCTCATACTGAAATGGGGCCAAGAGGGTCACAAGGTTGGTGAGACCCTCTTACACTGCTTCTCAGGAAGCTCTTAGTCTGGAGATGGAGGACAATTCTGACATCACTAATGACGCAGAATGTGGTAAATGGGACAATAAGGCCACATGAGGAGGGATTTAGAGCTGTTGATTTTTACCTGAAACCAGGCAATTCTCTGGTAGAGACAAGGACACCTGGGAGAGCACCAGTATCAGATCAGTGCCAACCAGACAGGAACAAAAGTCTGGGCGAGCTGTGATGCAGGTGTCTGGCCGGGGCGGGGAGGGGAGAGGAAGCTGGCGGAAGTGGCCTCGGCTGGCTGTGCCTGTAAATCTGGATTCTTGCCTCGGTGCTGGTACTAACTGGGTTGTCTCTGTATATCACATTCTTCCAATGTAGCAGTCCGTTTTCCTTCCTCCATTCATTGGTCTAACTAATATTTATTATGCACATGCCTACTGTGTTCTTGGCCCGGAGCTGTGCGAAAGAAATTCAGCGGTGAACAAAATAGACAGATGGGAGGATCCCCGCCATCGTGGAAGAAGGCATAGAAATAAGAATAATTAATTAACAAACATGCATTGAGCATAATCCGTGGTGCAAAATGCTGCAGACAGGAAGTGCCGTAAGGAACCCTCACAGACCCGGCAATGCAGTGGAGGTCCTACATGTCACAATCTGAGGTCCTCTGAAATATTGCTCCAGCTTTACCCTAACCTTTCACTCGCCATCACATCATGCTGCTTTATTCTTCTCCACAGTATCTACATGTGCCTATCACGACATGACCCTGTTTATTGTCTGCCTTGCCTGAATGGAAACCCCACATGGGTAGGGAGTTTGTTTTATTCAATACTCTATTCTTATTAATTAGAATCATGCCTGGTACATGATAGGAACTCAAATTTGTCCTAGTATCTATCTATCTATCTATCACCTAGCTATTTCTTTATTTACTTGTGAGAGCCTATAATAGCTAATGAAATTTAGAGGTAAATAATTATTCCAAAAGTTTGGAAGAAGAAGTAAGCACGTGAAAAGATGCCTAATTAACAGCATTAGTCATTACAAAACTGCAAATTAAAAGCACAATGGGAAGCCATTACACACCTGTTAGAATGGCTAAAATTTAGAAGACTGACCACACCAAGTGCCTGAGCAACAGGAATTCCCCGGTGCTCTGTGACAGTATAAAATGATACAACCACTTTGGGAAAGAGTTTGGCACTTACGGAGCAAGTTAATCATATGCTGCTCATGCAATCCAGCCAGCCACTTCTACGTGTTTATCTAAGAGAAATGAAAGCACATGGCCCCACACAGACTTGTACAAGAATGCTCCTAGCACTAGAAACAACCCAAATGTCCATCAACAGCTACAGATAAACAAGCTGTGGTGGAGACTATTGACAGATAAACATCATGGGTGAATCTCGAAATAATTGCATTGAGCGAAAAGGAGCCAGACTAACAAAAATACAGAATGTATGATTCCATTTATATCAATTCTAGAAAATGCAAACCAGTCTATAGTGACGGAAGCAGATCAGTGGTTGCCGGGACTAGGGTGGGGAGGACAGAGAGGAGCAGGGAGGTGGCACAAGAAAACATGAGGAAACTTTTGGGGATAGAAAATATGTTCATTATCTTGATCATGGTGATGGCTTTATAAGTATATACTTATATAAAAACTTAAATTATAAAAAATTATAAACTTTAAATATATACAGATGATTATGTCAATTGGACTTAATTAAAAATGAGAAAAAATGAAAAAAGTACATATTTGGAAATTTGACGTTTTCTCTATGAATATACAAGTCAGACAATACATGTATGTGTCTTACAAATTGGACTCTAGGAATAAGGCATCTCTCTCTACCTAGAAGAAATATGAAACTGAATATTAGTTAATATGCATTAAGAACTTATAATGTGTCTACGACCAGGCTGTGTGCATATGTGATCTCAATTACCCCCACAACAACGGTGAGGTTGGTACTTATATTATTCCTATTTTCAGCTAACAAATTGCAAATCAAGAAATTTAATGATTTGTCAAACACCTCAGGACATCACCAAAATTTGAAAACAGACCTATCTGGGGGTGCCTGGGTGGCTCAGTTGGTTAAGCAACCAGACTTGATTTCGGCTCAGGTCATGATCGGATGTTTCATGGGATCAAGCCCCACATTGGACTCTGCACTTGCAGCATGGAACCTGTGTGGGATTCTCTTGTCTCCCTCTCTCTCTGCCCCTCCTCTGCTCCCATGCATGCATGCTGTCTCTCTCTCCCTCTCCAAATAAATAAATAAGTTTTTAAATTAAAAAAAAAAGAAAAAAAAGGAAAGAAAACAGGCCTATTTGATTTTGAGTTTAAAGTCTTAATACTGCACTATTGATAAAACATACCTACTGTTTGGAAGAATTGGGGGTCAATTTGGGGGCAATGTTGATGACATAGTTGAATTTAATCCTAAGTATTCACTATTAGTAAAGTACTTAATTTGAATATTAATTTCCCAATTCAGAAATAATAAAGTGATGTGTTATCACTTTATAATTTAGAAATCCTTAAAAACATCCTCTTACCTTTGGGACCTCTTGAGCCTGCATCTCTGCCACTGTTGGTGATGCCCCCTCATTTCTGCCCGCACAGCTGCTCAGCCTCCTGGCTGCTCTACTTTGCTTGTATGTTCCACATAGCAGCCTGAGTGATGGCCTTGAACATAATATCTTCCCACTTTCTTAAAACAACCTACTTCTTTCCCAAGACACTTGAAATCCAAAGTCCTAATTCCAATTTGGTCTTGTCCTTTTTTAAAAAAATTATTTATTTTTGAGAGAGAGGGGCAGAGAGAGAGAGAGAGAGAGAGAGAGATAACAAGCAAGGGAGGGGCAGACAGAGAGAGGGGAGACACAGAATCCGAAGCAGGCTCCAGGATCTGAGCTGTCAGCACACAGGCTGACACGGAGCTCGAACTCACGAGCTGTGAGATCATGACCTGAGCCGAAGTCAGCCGCTTAACCGACTGAGCCACCCAGGAGCCCCTAATTTGGGCTTGTCTTATACCAGTCCCTCAGGCTCTCTCCTCCTCAGTCCCACCAACCACTTCTCAGTTTCTCAAACACATCACATGAGTTCCCATCTAAGGGCCTTTGTAATCGATGCTCCCCTTTCCCTGAAATGTTGTTCCTGTCAGTTTCTGTATGGTTCACCTTTTCTTATCCTGGTCTCAATTCAAATGTCTCAGTTCAAATGTCAGATCTTTCCGAACTACCCAGGATAAAAGAGCCTCACACGTGACCCCACAGGTTTTTTTTTTCATTATATTACCAACTTTTGTTAGTTGTATAGCATTTACCACTATCTGAAATAATCTTATTTATTTGGTTATTTCCTGTCTCTCCTCAATTGATTTGCTTCCCATTAGAATAGGAAATATGTCAATCTTTATTTACCATGTATCCCCAGTGTCTAGAAGAGTGTCAGGCACGTAATAGGTGCTTAAGAAATATTGAATGAACATATTGACTACCCGAAAGAATCAAGTCCATGATGAGATGCAATCCCAAACATCACCAGTAGGTGTAATAATCCAACATCTGAGAGTTTCAACCACCAATATGCTAGCTTGGATGGCTGCTACTACCAATATGTCAGATTCTTTGTTAATAATTGAGTTTTTCATTTCTTAAGTTTAAAATTCCATCTAGTGGGTGACACCAAATAGACAGTGTCTAGTAAATCTGATGCAATATGAAAACTGCATGTCCTTTGCTTTAATTGACCTACACCATCAAATGCCATGCCTTTATACTCTCCCAAGGTTGCATAGACTCAGCCTGGCCTCAGGGCTCGGGGAAACACTGTTGGGCAACATCTTACCTTATTTCCCATTTACTCTCCCTTTGAAACTTTCTTCTATGATGATTTGTTTACGAAACAACCTCAACCTAAATCTTGAACTAGTTGGATATTCACAACTACTTCTGAGTATCACAAATCATTTGCTTCTTTGGTGCTATTCTGAGGAGAGAGCTTCATAGTGCCTCTCTTTGGATTACTGAACCCGCCAATTCTCCCTTGTGGCTGCCAAGAATTAGCAGCATCAATGAAAGCTCAGAAAACTCTGCTGTAAGTAACCCAAGTTTCTACACATTATAATCAATAAATAAATTATGGTGGTGCTGGGTGACTACTTATGATTTTTCTAGAACCCAGGTTTGAGGTGACTCTTTGGTGTGGGCAAGAATGCACTGGAAAGGATCTAGATCATCAAGTTGGTGGGGCCAGAGATAAGTAGAATGACCTATCTTTGAATTATGTGGCATTTCTTTAAAAATCCTTCTTCATAAGGGCTGTTTCCTAGCTGCAGAGAATCAAAAAGGAAACAAAAGAAGCTTCTTTTTTTTTTTTTAAAAAAAAAACAAACTATTCCTCACTTCTTTGTAGATGGGGGCTGTTGAGAGCACAAAGAAGACACAACCCAAACAAATGAAGCAGCCCCCCCACCCACGTGCAGTCAGGCATTTGTGAAAAGAACAAAACCAAAGCAAAGCCACTGAACAAACACAATGGCCTTGTCTTTGACCTTCCTTGAAGCACAAAGCAGGACCAAACAGCATGGTTCTCCCCACCTCCACCCCCACTGAACACCCCCCCGCCCCGTGCTCCTGCTCCCTGGCTGCCCGCCGTTCCTCCCAAAGCACGGTGCTGACCAGCAGCTTTAGAGCCTACATTATACCTTTAATCTACCAGCTAGTATTGCAGCCTCAAAGATGGGCTTGTGATCTCTGAAACAGTGAGGAGGAGGGAGGGGGGAAATTGCCCTTGTTTGTACATAACGAAGTCTAAGAGTGGTGCTCCCAGGGAGAGGTGAGGGGCGACACTAGGGGATCTTAAGGAGGTGGTGGTATCACCCAGCCTTGGAATCTCCTTACTCAGGGGTTTGAAGGCCCTTTAAGCCACTTCCTCATAGGCCTGGGCAGAGCACTCCTTGAGCAGTAACTTTGAAAAGTTTTATGAAGCCTTGGCTGTAACAAAGGCCCACTAGAGGTGGAGAGAGAATGGTAGCACGTGTGGACAAAGATACAGGTGTGTAGAAATGTGTGTGTGTGTGTGTGTGTGTGTGTCTTGTGCCACAACTGGCACAAGACCTTGAAGTCAAAGTGGATTTTAAAAGCATTTGTTGAATAAGTGAATAAATAAAGGAAAGTTTATGATATGTTGTAACCTATAGTTACCAATCAAAGTAGACTTCTTAGGATCATTGATTTCTAAGGAATACTGATATTTAGTTCAATAAATCCAGGTAAAATGATTATCAGTCTCTCCTAACATCCATATTTCTTTATCACAGCATTTCCATACATGGAAATTCCGTGGACTCACCCCCCCAACCCCCATGGAGGCAACTATGGGCTTAAAATCTGAATTCATCATTCAATAACTAGGAAAGCTTGAAAGAATGAGTTAAACCATCTGGGCCCTGGTTTCCTCCCCCCACAAAGGAGATTGTCAGTATATCTTTACAGGGTGGGAATAACACCCCCCAAAGGTGAGCCTCGTGAAAGTACTTTGCACATTGTAGCATGTGCTGCAGACAGGAGTTGCCATTTTGTTCCTCTTTGCTCTTTTGGGCCCTGGGACAAATATTGTAGCTGAGAATGAGGGGATTTGTGCTCAGACAAGTAGTCCCGAGATAAATTGTTGTCCCTTCCTGTTCTAGGATGGCGATGGTCATTTGTGGTTTCTGGGCTCTGAGGGAGAGGAGAGGATTGTCCCACATGCTGAAAGCAGAGGCAAGGCTACTTCCTGAATGCACCTTGGAGCTGGGTTCATGGTTCAGGCTCAAGCCAACTGTTGGTTTTTAGTTGTGGATTTACATTGGCACATAACATAAACACAATGTGAATTGTTTGATGTTTGTGTATATGTGTGTTTTATATAAAACTTAAACAAGCTACAGTCATAAAGCAGCACTGGCTCTCAAACCCAGAACATTATGCAATCAGACCAAGGGCTGGATGACAACTAGATAATCCAGTGAGCAGAATTCCATTTAGATTCATCTCCATGGAACACAGAAGCTGAGAATTGGAGGAAACAAGAGGTGGGGTGTGCTGTGGAGTAAAAAGGAGATGAGCTTGAGTGGATACATGAAACAGGCATCCTTTGGACACAGTTATAGAGGTGAAAGCAGATGGGGGAAGGTTTTTGGAAGGGCAATGGCCAGTATTCTAAACATGGCAAAAAAAAATGGCAGCTTAAGGATCATGAAACATTTTGATGTATGACTCATATTTGACCCGTGGGATTTCCAAGCGGTTTCAGGGTATCAGCACAAAGTTAAGGCCACTCAACATCAACAAACTGGATACATGCCTAGCAGATAAAACATTTCTCTTTATAAAAAATTCATAGTGAGCTTCACCTCAGCCCGGGTCAAGGGGCAGCAAAGCCCTTCCCTGTGGCCCAGAGTATCTAGAGCCTGTGGGTTCTCCATGAATCACCAGGCCCAGATTCCCTGGATGAAACACATACACTGTGAGGGCTTTAATGTTTCTCGCCTTGCAAGCCTAGGAGTATGCAGTCAGGAATCACAGAAATACCAAGTAAAATGTCTAGAAGGGATTTGAGGGATCATTCAGTCCAATGCGTTCACTTTATAGGTGAAGAGGATGAAGTCCAGGGAGGAGAAGTGACGTGCTCAGCAAAGGGCTACGTACGAGCAGTTAGACTCGAATTTGACTTCTAATCCTGTGGTCTTTATAAAATGAGGAGGGCTGTCACCCAGTTCTTTTTAGGAGAGCACAAAAGTGTTATTTTCCATACGACACATTTTACTTAGCAATCATTTCCTGTGGTCTTTTATCAGGTCTGTCTGTTTGCAAGTCCATCCGTCCAGCAAAGACACAGACGTGGGCCATCAAGAGCCAAATACATCATGGAAAGTGCTAGCCTAAACGATGCATACTTTGAGAGGCCAAATTTGAGTTTTCAGTTTGGACACCCCCTAGACTACTTCCACAATTCTGAGCTGGCTCTCACATGAACTTTCCTATAAGGGGATTCAGACATAAATTGACTGGGTCACTAATTCATCCAGTGTAGGCCACTGCCCTTCCTCACAGATATAGGAGCAACGCATTTGAGGAAGGAAGAGAGAGACAGCAGAAAAACAAAGGCGAAAATGGCAGATGTAAAAAGAAAGGATGCACATGAACTCTCTGGTCTACCTAGAATAAAAGGATCCACTGGACAAAAGTTTCTCAGTACCAACACCCCAGTGCCTCTCTTATATTTCAAGCTCTGGAATAAGAAGTTTGGCTTTTTCATTTTTCCACCCAAAATAAAACTCGAACCTCTCACTTCCTCATTTGCTCACGTCCAGCTCAGATCTTAGAAGCAGCGTCTTTCACACCTACCCTTGTGTCATGTCTGGCCCACTCCCCGGCAGCCTTGAAAGTCACAAGAAGTTCTGAAATTTGCTCAGTTGCAAATATATTTCACCACTTTCTTTGCAGCTCCCACACATCCTTGGATTTTGAAAGCCACGGTAGCATGAACCAGGAGAGGGGCTGTTTTTCTGTCCAGGCCACTGTTGTAAGGTGAAGTCATAGTCCCAAGGCCCACTGAGCAGAACCTGGCAATGAGTGATGCTTCCAATCACACACCATCTTACCTATTAGGTACACATCAGAACGACCATCCCTGATTTCAAAGTCAGGCCCTCTTGCCTACATTATTAAGGTGAAAAGACATTATTGGAGATGAGCTGTAAGTTTATATGTATGAATTTATCTCTGTGCTTGTTATTTTTTGAGCTTCAGAGTCCCTCATCTCCTCCTCAGCTGTCGACTCAGACTCAACATGCTGCCATTTATATATGTGGTCACTCAGATGACCAAATATATTTTTCAGATATATTAGGTCTTCTTCCACAGTTCTTGGATCACAGCTCCTTGGAATTTCATGAGGAACAAGAGCAATGGGGCATGTTGCATTATGATATTTGATCTCTTGTCTTCAGTTCCGGAAATCACTCCATAGCCATAAAGGTGAACTGGGTGTCTTGTTATTCATAACAAGCTCCTTTCCACAAACAACCAGGTGTATGTTAATAAAGGTGACTTTTGCAAAGCCCCTAAGGATGGGACTGGTTGCCAGAGAACCAACCATTAATAGAATGTTGGAAATTTCAGTCCCATCCCTGATTTCTAGGGAGGGGAGAGAGGGTGTTGATTGGATCAATTACCAATGGTGAATGAATTAATCAATCATGTCTATAGAATTAAGCCTTTATAAACACCCCAAAATAGGGGACTTAGAGGGCTTCCAGGTTGGTGAACACACAAAGATTTGGGGAGAATGGCATGTTTTGAGACTATGAAAGCTCTGTGCCTCTCTCACATACCTTGCCCTGTGCTTCTCTTCCATCTGGTTGTTCCTGAGTAATAGCCTGTTATAATAAATAGGTATCTAGTGAGTAAATTGTTTGTCTGAGTCCTGTAAGCTGCTCTAGAAAATTAATTGAACTTGAAGAGGAGGTCCTGGGAACCTCTAATTTATAGCTAGTTGGTCAGAAGCACAGGTGACAACCCAGGCTTGTGACAGGAGTCCAAAGTGAGGTGGGGGTTACACAGGCTCAAGGGACTAAATCCCCAGCCTATGGAGTCTGGCACTTTCTACAGGTAGATAGTATCAGTATTGAGTTGAATTGTAGGATGTCCTGTTGGTGTGGAGAACTGCTTGTTGCATGGGGAAGCCTACACATAACATAATTGCATGTATACACACACACACACACACAGACACACACACACACACACACACACACACACACACACACGCACACAGTGAAATTGGGTCCCGGAACCCTTTCACAGCTATAACCTAAGATGCCACGTGACATGGCTTTCTTTCTTTCTTTCTTTCTTTCTTTCTTTCTTTCTTTCTTTTTGTTTTGTTTATTTATTTACTTTGAGAGAAAGGGAGAGAGAAGAGAGAGCAAGCCAGGGAGGGGTTGAGAGTTAGGGAGAGAATCCCAAGCAGGCTCTGCACTGTCAGTATGGAGCATGATTGGGGGCTTGAACTCATGAATTGTAAGATCATGACCTGAGCCAAAATCTAGATTCAGATGCTTAACTGACTGGATCACTCAGGTGCCATTCAACATGGCTTTCTAAACATGACAATTCCCTGTGCCCTGATGTCAGACATTCCCAGGCCTTATACCTCCTCTGCTTAGATGAGTCTCCCTTTAAGTTCATATTTCACCATGCTGCAGCTTTTCCTCTGCTTATATCCCACATCTCCCAGAGCCCCCTTCCATCCCATTTAATTCTTCGATCATCTACTGGGGTCAGACACTGGAGAAGCACTTTAGGGGCTTGCAAAAATGTATAAAACATTGTCTCTATCCTCAGAGAGCTTCCAATCTAGTAGTAGGACTCAGATAAGGACAGAAATCATTGTGAAGCAAGAAGAAAGTAACCATTGCCTTCTAAAATGGGTATGAAGTCAGATAGGAAGGAGAATCATGGTGTTCATGGAGGGAGGTGACATTTGAGGTGGGTCTGATGAAGTCTGTAGGATGTGGAATTGGTAGGGAGGAATCTATGGTGGCAAAGAGTGAGGTAAGTGTGTGTGTATGTGTGTGTGTGTGTGGGGGGGGCTTATATGCAGTGACTTCTCATGCCTGATCCATCAAGTGGGGCTCTACAGGCTGCAAGTAACAGGAAAACCAATTAAATCTTGTCTACTAATAAGGACATTTATCATCTCCCATATCAAATAAATGGTGCCAGTGTTGGTTAATTTAGCAGCTCAGTGATGTCTGGGCTTTGTGTCAGCTTCTCAGCAATTTTCTTGGAACCTCTTCTCATATCTGAAAGGCGACTCCAGAAGCTCTTAGCATCATATCCTCACACAATAAGGTCCAAAGGCCAAAGGGGCTTGTCACTGTCTGCAGTTCTTTCTACAAGTGTGAAAAACATCCCCAGAAGCCACGGTAGACTTCTCATTGAAGGACCTTGTCGCTTATCCATGCCTTCCTTGACTGATAACTAGCAATGGAAAATGGGTTTGACTGAAAGAAATCAAATTTCACTCTTATGACCTGGGGAAGGGCTCATGAAGCATTGGGGCTGCCAGATACTAGAATAAAACAGGTGCTTAAAATAACAAAAAATAAGGACTTTCTGCCCCTATGTGTTTGTTTTCTCTCATTTTTGTAAGTCTTTGCACAAATGATTCTTTTTTTAAAATGTTCTTGTAATGTTTATTTATGTTTGAGAGAGGCAGAGAGAGACAGAGTACAAGTGGGGGAGGGAGAGAGAGAGAGAGAGAGAGAGAGAGGGAGAATCTGAAGCAGGCTCCAGGATCCAAGTTGTCAGCACAAAGCCTGACATGGGGCTCGAACTCAGGAACCATGAGATCATGAACTGAGCAGAAGTTGGATACTTAACCAACTGAGCCACCCAGGCACCCCTGCACAGAGCATTCTTTCCACCTAGGATGCCGTACTGACACTTCACCTTCCTGCCAGGAGTTCCCAGAGTGTTCTATATGCACCTAACCACATTGAATTATAGCAGTTATTTTATTGCTTGTCAACTTCACCCAACTATGAGCATGCTGAGAGCAGGGACCATTTCTTATCTACTTTGCATGCCTAGCATAGTGCCCAGCCTACATTAGATGTTCAGTGTATGTTTCTTGAACTGAATAAATGTTTGGTGAATAAATGAATGGATGAGTGAAGTAAATGAGGCTAGGTGATTTAGGTGGAGGGAGGTACCATTTGAGGTTGGTCATGTAAGTGGTTTTGCACCTTGTCCTTCCATTGACTCTATGATTAGCCGTTGTCTAAGCTCCACAACAAATGAGTGGGTAGCTGGTGTCAGGCAGCTCAGCACTACCTTTAATAAACTTGCATAACAGAGACAGGTAAGCAATGTCTAGGGTGTAACCTGCTAGAATGTGAGTAAGTGAAGCCAGGAGGAGAAGGTGGGGGGAAGAGGAAGTCCTCCCTGGAGAAACTGATGAGATATTCTTGGCTATTTAATGGAATCACAGAGGTACTCTCCTATATCTTCATCCTCACCCTCACTTTGATAATTCACAGCTTTTAATTCCAGGTGAGAGCTCATAATGAATTGATCACAGCCACAGACCTAATGAGGTTGAATATCTTTGTGTTGATAAAAGCTCCCTGTTCCTCTCCATAAGCCATCACCAAGTATGTAGAGCCAATAAAGCCAGTTGAAGAGTTTATCAAATTCACATTTTTGTCTTAACTAGACAGATTGCAGGCAATGGGGCTATCACATGCCCCCCCCCCCAATAAAACCCAAGCCAGTGGGATCACTGGTCTTCAGGGAGTGAGCATCAGTGTGTGTGTAGTGTGTCCTGGTCCCCATGCCCAATCGCAGTTCCCTCCATTACGAATTCTGAGGAAAGCATAACATATGGAGGCCATAGGGACATCTTCTGTCCTCTTTTGTGTTAGATGCCTTCAGTACCCAGGGAGTTATATGAAATGGAATGTTAAAGCTAAGGTTATGTCTGGAGAACTAGCATCAGAGGGGGGTTAGGAACGCCGACTTGGTAGCCAGAAGGACTTGAGTTTGAATCCTGAGTCTGTCATTTATGAACTTATGATCTTGGGCAAGGTACTTCCTAGACCTTTCTGGGTCTGCCTTTGTTCCTTTGGATGATGAGGATAATATTAGCCCATTCCTGATAAGGCTGGTGTGATGAACAAAAGCCATTATGTGTCTAGAGCCGAATGGACTGTGCCTGTTACAGAGTTGTATTCAATAAATATTACCTTTTATTTTTCTGTTATTCTCATAATAAAAAAAAGAGGGCCTGGTTTTATTTTGGAACCAAGAGGAATGAAAAAAGAGGCTTCTTGGGAAAAAAATGAATGATTTTATTCCATACGGAGCTACATGAATTCTGTCCTCAAGAACCGTCCTCCCAGGAAGAGGAAGAAAACAAAGGTACCACCAGAGAGTGAGGCTGATTTGTTTTGAAAGAATCTAACAATTGGAAAAGAAAACCAAATCTGCTCCATGAAATTGAGCTACAGATAATAAAAGTGTCAACGTGGGACAGTGGTCAGAATACTGAGTCCGCTGAAAAAAAATTCATCATAGTTCAGAAAAATATATATTCAGGCACCTTGTCAGTACACATCTTGTCCCTCTCTGTGTCACCCTGGCAGCGGATCTGCTTCGTTTACTGATAACAAAAACAGAAAAGAAAAGAAGAAAGTTTTTATTATCTCCCAGCTGAGCGCAGTGGGGCCAATATCGCAGTCCATGGAAGACTGCGCCAATGCCCTGTTCCCAGCCTCATGCATCATCAGCTGAATCGACAGCTGCGTGCAAACTTCACGGTTCCTTCCAGCCCCTGGGAGGAGGAGCAGAGTGAGGCAGAGAAGACTCTTCCTGTTTGGAGGGGGAGCTACACTTTCTCCCTAAATCATCCTTCTTCCCTAGAATTACAGCCATCCCTGTGAGCACTGGCCATAGGAGAGGTGACAGACCTCAGGAGAGGGGCAGCATGATAATGCAGCCCACCCAGTTGAGAGCCCACCTGGGTGGATGTGGGTTAAACAGTATGTGCATGCCCTCTTCTGTGAGTCACAGCACCTTGGGCAACCCCAGTTCGGCTTCTTGTGGCACTGGCAGCATGACCCAATAGAGCATGTAACAGGGTGAGGGTGCCCACTGCCCCACTCACCCCTGCTCAGACTATAGGTTCTTAGGAGGCAGGAACAGCTTCTTATTGGCTTTGGTGCCCATGTGACCTAGCACAGGGCCTGACTTCTAGTAAGCTCTCAATGTACCCTTAATGAACGAATGGAATAGAACTGAAGGAGAGTATAGAGGAATAAAAGGGGCAAGGGTGTGTTTCTCCTGGACCTTTCTGACACCTCTAAGGAAAACAGTTTTCAGTGCACATGATTGGTCTCCATGAAAGACCACAGAACCAGAATCTCCTAAGAGTGGGGCCTAGGTATCTATATTTTTTTTAAAGCTCCACCCCAGCCCAAAAAAAGTGCTGCCTAGCCAGGATTGAGATCCACAGGAATCAGGCATGGAGTTGTACCCAGCTACCAAAAGCTCATTTCCTCTGGAGTATCGAGCCAGAGAAGAGTTTGCATTTGGAGTTAGACAAGGACAGGGCACACCTAAGGAGGGAAATGGTGTTCTTGTAATGATTAGTTGTTTTCCTTGTGGGTTTTGTTTCACTTATAAGAACAAATGGGTCCTGACTATTTCACAGTAATCAGGAATGAACTAGTCAATGCAATTTCTTCCATCCAGACACACCGCATCACTATTGGCTGTAGAACCCTCTTTGACGACCTGACCTAACAGGTCGGATATGAGCTGCAACCACAGTCCCATGAATTAAAGACCCTGGATTGGGGAGGTAGAGGGTTGCATGTGTCATGTGCCCGCCAACACTGCATTTCTAAAACCTATATGCGTAAATCCCTATCCCATTTCAGGTCAATCTCCTACTCCAGGCTCCAGTGGGATCCTTAATCCTGGTTTATTGCTTTCTGAGGGCTGGCAGAGCCTAGAAAACAAGCCTGGCAGGGTCCTCCCTCCATGACCCAGTGCTCAGTTAGTTACCTCAGGATTGGCAAACTCTTCTCTAGAAAAGGCCAGAGAGTAAATAATCTGGGCTTTGTTAGCCATGCCGTCTCTGTTGTGATTGCTCCACTCTGCCAGTGAAATTTGAATTTTATATAATTTTCTTTTTTTTTTTTATTTTAGAGAGATTGAGAGAGTGCATGAGTGGGGGAGAGGGGCAGAGAAAAAGAGAGAGATAGAGAAAAAGAGGGTCTTAAGCAGGCTCCATGTTCAGTGTGGAGCCCAATGTAGGGCTCAATCCAACAACCCTGGGATCATGACCTGAGCTGAAATCAAGAGTTGGGAGGGAGAGAGGGAGGAAGGAAGGAAGGAAGGAAGGAAGGAAGGAAGGAAGGAAGGAAGGGAGGGAGGGAGGGAGAGAGGAAGACAGGGGCAGAGGGGAAGGGAGAGAGGAAGAAGAAAGAAAGGAAGAAAGAAAGAAAGAAAGAAAGAAAGAAAGAAAGAAAGAAAGAAAGAATGAAAGAGGCAGCAGCCCAGACTCAGCCCATAGACTGTGGTTTGCTGATCCCCACATTAGCTACTGGATGCTGCCAGAGCTGGAGAAGGGCCATGACTGGCCTGTGTCCTCAGGTGCATAGGGACAGAAGAAATACAAAGAAAACTCATCCCAGGCGAGGACATAGGCTGAGTGGGCTCAAAAAGGCCCTGAGGCACATTCAGGAGGGACTCCCCCAATCCGGTTTCCATACTAAGACTTGGATTCCTATAGAAGAAGGGAGGTGTGCAGATGGGTGGAGGTTGAAAGAGATGAACAGCATGCTTTCAGTCTTTAACTGGTGCTCGCAAGTATGGGGCCTGTTATTAGCATCTGGCAAACCCCAGAAAGGGCTCCAGACTGTGCTGGCTGAAACCTGTGCACATGGTAATGCTTTTTTAAGATATTAAAGAAGAGTCAATATGCAAGAAGGAAAAATACTTAGGAAGAAGAAAACAGTTTCTATTTCTGCACTAGAGTCACCATTTGAGGGACAGATGGACAGACAGAGACAGAGAGAGAAAGACAGAAAGAGAGAGAGAAGCATTTGTTCTCCTGCTGTAAGTATAAATATATGTACATCTAGTACCACTTTCAGATCACCCCCAACAGATAGTTTTTCTTGTCCTGTGATCATTGTCTGGCTCTGGAGCTCCACTCAATTGTTCAAGTCAGTGGTTGAAATAATTTGTCTGCCCACAGTCTCCTCCCAAACGCCTTTCAAGGCCTTGTGGCTGAGCACTGAGACAGGAAAGAAGGACACCACTCCAAAGGAAGAGAGTGTGACACAAAGACCTGGGAGTATGCACTGTCATCTCTCTGTGTCCTGTCTCTTTCCATAGTTTAGGGTGGAAGGATGTTCTAGCTGTCTTTCTGAATATGCAACCTGAGGGACCATGGGGGCAAGCTAGAGGTGCCAGCCCACAGGGAAAGATGAGTCCATGCTGAGCAGGACATGCCTGGCAAGCAGATATCACTTCTTTCCCTGGGTACCCCTTCCTTATCTATAGCCTCAACTCTGCTTTAGTTTAAAAGCCCTGCATTCCTAATTCGCCAACGTTTGTTTAGCCATGCCCAAATCCAGCAAAGTCCTACAGACTCTGCGAAGCAAGTCTGCAAAAGTAAAGGATCCTTGGGGCGCCCGGGTGGCTCAGTTAGGTAGGAGTCCAACTCTTGGTTTTGGCTCAGGTCATGATCTCTCAGTTCCTGAGATCAAGCCCTGCATTGGGCTCTGAGCTCACAGTGTAGAGTCGGTTCGGGATACTCTCTCTCTCTCTCTGCCCCTCCCCTGCTAATGCTCTCTCCCTCTCTCTCTCTCTCTCAAAATAAATAAACTTTAAAAAAATGTAAAGGCTACTTCCTCCTTCACTTGTAGCTCTGGTGCCTTGCCTTGAGGTACCCCATTCTTCTCCCTTGCTTCCTGGGTTGTCACCAGACGCCCCCACTTAGGATTATGCAGACTGTTCCCTCCCCCAGTACTGAGGGGGGAGGGATGGGAGGAATCCAGCTTGCCTCTGCTTACCAAGATGTTCTCCATCAGGGTTGTGTCTGATGCCCCCCATCCCCATCTTCACTCCCATGAAGGTCACTGTTTTCTTTGCACAAATATGGTCATCAAACAGTATGGACAAGTGACTATGTCTACCTAGATAGGTACCTTTTCTGATTGACTCAGAGATACTATATAGGCTTGTGTTGGCACAGGGGGTCCTCCTCAGGACTCTCACTCCAGGACAGGGTAAGGAAAGCAAGATGGAGGCCTTCTCCAGAAACCAGAGAGATGTGGGAAGGCCTGAATCCAGTGAGAAGACAGATGCGGTTGGGTTCTTATCTCTACCCTGGGGTTCCTAATGTCTAAAGACTTAATGTCTTCAGTCTTTTAGTGATAGACTAAAACTACCTGTAGGCTGGAGGACACCCTAACTTCTCTTTCTGGCTCTGGTTGTCACTAAAGTTTGAAGTGAGTCCATTTCAAACCACAGGCTAGCAGAATTTGGCGTCCGGTACTGAGAGTCAGGTACCCAGTTGCTGAGCCCAGGCATCCGAGGTGCATACAGCACTCTCACACCTGAAACAGCATAATTATTGGAGTCTGGAGCCCCTAGAGAGTATGGTTTCTGCTCGGCTTTCTTTCCCCTGAGGTCTTGGGTTTCCTTCATCTTAATCCAATTAAAGAAAAGAAAAATCAGTACGTTTTTAGTGCTGGTGGAAAAGGGCTCAATTGGCAGCAGCTTAATCATTGTGCTAAGTGAGGTTAATTTCCACCCTTGGTCTTTAATAGGCCTGGTACTGGAGATGAATTTTTCAGTTGATGCCATACTCAGGTCACCTGGCTGCCCATTTTAATCAGAAGGCTTCCCCAGCTCTAATTTTTATGTTTCTAACCACTCACCCAGTCTTCTCTGGAGGCTGACATCACATGCATTGCCAGACAGATTCTTCCTGTGCTGAGTTAGCATAAGAAAATCCAGCCTGCTCTCAGGCTGCTTCTTCCTCTCCCCCACCTCTAAACACACATATCTTTTCTTCTTCGTAGACTCTGCCATCCAGTTATAGAAGATGGTGTTTGAGTGTGAAGATAAAGTCATGTGTCCCTGCTTCCCTCCAGATCATCTAGGACTGAGGATAGGTGGTCACTGCAGCATCCTCTAACCTGAAGATGCTGGAAGATCAAAGAAGCAAGGAGAGATCAACACAAATTAAAACCAAATTAAAAATTATACCAAAGGGCAGAGCATATAGATGAAAATCCATTAACTGCTGATTTATGGTTGGGTGACCCATGATTGTTTGCCGGGTGATAGAAGTGAGCATGAATTCTGTTAGTTTCTGTGTGTGTTTGGAGAAGCCCAACAGTTCTGAAAAGTATTTCTCATTTAGGCCAGATTAAGTAAAATCTTTCCAAGTGATTTTTTTGGATTGAATAATATTCGGCAAAGCTTCTCCAAGAGAGGTAGCACCATGAAAGGCAGGGCTGTTGTAACATGGCTTCTGGAAACATCATGTGCCACTCCTGGGTGACATCCCTAGGCATAGCAGGAAGACTGACCATATGTCAGGCCCACGTTTACTCTAGTGGATTGCCAAGACTGTATTAAAGAACCAGGGTTTAGTTAGAGGCTAAGAATCAAGCACAGTGATGGCTCAGACAGACTTACATTGTTAACCTCTCTGGGTTGCCTCCATAGAGCAGCCACAAGCAGAAATTCCTAGATTGGCCCAAACTAGAGACCATTGTCCATCAATTCATGTTTCCAGTGCTGTCTCAGGAAGACATCACACTAGATTGAAAGAAATATTTGGCCTTGGTCCAAATAGACAACAAGGGCAATAATCTAGCCCAGAAGCCAGAAGGAACTTGGTACTCTTCCATTCTCCTGATCATCTTCTTTCCAGTTATTTCAAAGTGGAGTAGGCTCTGGACCCAACTGAATTTCTAGGTTGACAGACAGATACAGCAGACATTCATGCTGCCTTATCTTTGTCAGGGGCAGGCATCTCCTAGACTCTACTTCACACTCCTCACCAGGATCAAAGGAGAGATTACGCTTCATATGGGGGTGTCAGAGCAAACAAGGCCATGTCTGGGGAGCCTCAGGCTCCTTTGGCATGTTTGTCATGTATTCTTCTATTTCACAGCAACAGGAACACCTGTGGGCTGCCTTCTTCCAACCCTAACTTCCTCCCAAGCTATCCTAGCCTGTCTTTCATCATCTGCTGCTCAGGTTCTTCTTCAGATCAAATGCTACCTCCTTTTCCTTCCTACCATCATCAAAACGGATAGTCCTTTACCCACCTCAGCTTATTTTTCCTTTGTGCTGCTTGTAGATCTTGCTTATGTCATATGTCCTTTAATTACAGATTTGTTTGCAAACAGAGCTCATCTTCAGAGCCCCAAAAAGCAAAGACTGCTTCTAACAGATCCTTATACCTTTTTGAAAGTCTAGGCTGTGGCCTGATCATAGGAAGAGTCCATAAAAATAAGTTGTGTTGAAATTAATAAATTGGATTAAATTCACTTAAGGCCCTCAAATGCCTGCCGTGTAGAAGGTGTATTATTGTCTTGAGTCAAACCACAGGCATTTATTAAGGCCTTCCCTGCTAGACCCTGTGGGAATTACAAAGAAAGTCTTCACTAATACAGCCTTTTCGGTGCTTTGATTATTTATGTATTTATAGTTTTCTCTAAACTATTTGGTGGAAAGTCTCTGAAGAATGAGAAATTATTTTTTTCTGCATACCCACCGAGTACTCATCACGGGGACTGCTTATATAGCATTGCAGGCAAACTCATCACAATTCTATAAGATTGATAGTTTTAACCCATTATTTTACAGCTGAAAAGGTCAAGGTTGGGGTGTGTTAAGTATTTTGTTTGCAGTCACGCAGCCAGAAAGTAACAGATCTGGGATCCAAGCCTAGTTCTTTCTGGCTTTGCGAGCTAAGCCTTTCTCACCACACTCTTCTGTCCCTCAGTGACCCCACCTTATTGATCTTTGTGTATCAAGACCCTAGCCTGCCACATGGTAGGTACAAACCAAATGATTGATGAATGAATGAAAATACAGTCCCTCAACTTGAAGAATTTATTTGCAATCTAGCTTCAGAGTCAATACATAGACGGGGTAAAAAATAAATAGCAATTCAAAAGATATATAAGAGTCCAGTACAACAATACAAAAACTGTCATAAGACTGTATAAGATTAATTGCCAAATGAATGATGCAGATAGTAAGTGCTGTAGGGCTAGAATGATCTGGCAAAGCCTATGGAGAAAGAGGGGTGTTTTTAAGTACAACTTTAATATTTATGAAGTGCCTATTCTGGGGAAAGCCTTTTATGCAATGATCAACAAAACCCAACCCCTGATCTCCAAGCACTTTGTGCATAGATGGGGAAGGCCAGTAGGAAGGTAAGTATAAACTGAACATGGTTTTGAAACCAGACAGGGCCACTGATAGACCAGGAAGAAGAGGAAATAGCTGTCTGGCCACCTTCCCTGGTTTTTCTTTGCCTGTGCTCTCTGCTCTCCTAAAAGACCGTACTAGAACCTTGCTACTCATTGTACGGCTTAGGGACCAGCAGCATCAGCTTCATTTGGAAACTTCCTAGAAATGCAAAATCTTCAGACCAAATCAGGGCCACTGAACTAGAATCTGCATTTTAACAAGATCCAGAGTGGGTCACAGGTTCCTCGAAGTTTGAAAAGTGCGAATCTAGGGTGCAGAGCATTCAAGCGACTGGCACAGCCTTGACTCTCCCCTACTCCCCCTTGCCCCACTTCACGTTTGCGAGGGTCTCCTGGAGGCAATTTAGTGCAGCATTTAAGTCTTGCTGTCTGTCCTTCCACCAGTGTTGATGGATAATTTATCCCTATTCACCTGCACTAGATCCCCTTCCCCAAATCCCTGACTCATTCTCGCCCCTGCAGTTCATTGCTACTCGAATCCCTTCTCTTCCAATAGCCTGATATATAAGAATTACTCTTGCCACTCAGTCCCTTCAAATGTTAAATTCTCTCTGGCACTGCTGGACGTGTCAAGGAGAAGGAATTATCTTTGTGGTTAAATATAGACTGTTATGCTCTTTCCCCCCACGCCCCCGCCAAATCCCCTTGAGTCAGAATCAGCAGCAAGGGGAACAGAACAGAGAGAATGTTTTGCTTCTTCAGATGGGAAGGTATTGATCAGGGAAAGAGAAAACAAAATATAAAAACAGGAGGGAAAGCAAAGACATTCAAGTCTCAGATGCAGCTGGCCTGGATACAAAGGGTCTGTTTCACTAAATGTGGAGTTCACCTTCAAGTACAAAATGCAAAATGTGAGAGAGAAGATCTGAGTGGCTGAAGGAAGCATTGAATACTTGGCTGTTGCAGTAGGAGACATATTAACTGTGATGACTGAAAATCAACCTAATAGTTTTCCAAGGTAATTTTTATACAAGGAGAAAATGTTCTAGCCAGATTAGAAGTTAGAGCTGCTCACCACAGACAGCCTGATGAAAAAAAATGAGGTTCCCTTGTGGAGAAAAAGGGGAGTGAATGGGAAAGAGTAAGAGTCTCCCTCCTCTGTGTCTCAGAAAGTGCACCACGAAGTTTGAGGGTGCTTCCCATGTGTTTTTTCATTTAATGCTCCCACTCTGAGGAAGTAATATTCATCTTATTTTGTAATTTGACTTAAAGAGATGAGGGAAATTGCCCAGTGTCAATATATGCACACTTATTGAATGCATATACATCCAGCTGATCCTCTATATTCACGAATTCTGTATTTGAGAATTCACCTCCCAGCTAAAATGTATCTGTAACCTTAGATCAATAATCATGGGGTTTTACAGTCATTTGAGAACATACATACTATGAGGAAAAATTAGAGTTGCCCAAAGTGCACATTCTCAGGTAAGGTTGAATGAGGAGATATCTCTCTTTGCATTTCAGCTGTCATACTGTAAACAAGTGTTCTTTTCATGGTCTGTTTAGTGCCACATTTTTTATGTTTGTGCTTTTTGTTGATGATTTCACCGTGCAAAATGGCCCCAAGCACGGTGTTGAAGTGCTAGTGTTTCTAAGCGCAAAAAGGCTGTGAGAAAATACGTGTGTTAGTTAGATAAGCTTCACTCAGGCATGAGTTATAGTGCTGTGGGCTGTGAGTTCAATGTGAACGAATGGCAATACATAGTAAATAAGGTGCCTCCAAACCAAAACGCACTTAATAAAAGGTAGGTGTTGACCAATGGATGAAGCTGTCGCATCCAGGGGCTCACAGGAACCTAACCCTGTAGCTCCCCTAGGAGCAATAGTTCTGTATTCGCTAAGTCATGTTCATGGCAACTTTAGAGAACATAAAAGCTGCAAATAATGAGAGTCGACTGTATTTTTTTTTCACTTTCAAGTAAAATTACACCCACACGTACACCCACACATCCATGTTTATCTTTCAGGAGACTCCTAGAACAGAAGACTTTCAAACACCAATTGTGATAGGAGCCAAGACCTCTAAAGAACCTGCTAAACTAGCTTTTAAGAAGAAAACTCTGAGTAAATGTCAGCTTTTGTTTTGCTGGATGAGGCTGTAAATGTGGGGTCAGAGTTGATCCGTGGGCTCTAGCAGCTCCCCTTCTCTGCTCTCCCCTTCATCAGCTTCTGCCCTGAATATGTGTTGGACATATGTTTTTAAAATTTTAGATTGAAGAAGGGCTAAATCATGAGTCTGCCCTTTATGCTCATAGGTTCCTGTCCCACACTGTCCCCATGACTATGGATGGAAACTCATATGTGTCACCCTCTGATCCCATACTCTTTTCCCTATGCCTGCTTACCTCTGCCACGTCCAGGAGCATTCTATATCTTGGATTCTAGAACTTTGAGGAATAACAAGAAAGATCTTGTCACCCTCCTGTTGAGCCCAAGTCACTCTCCTCCGCTTCTACGAGCATTGTCTTCTTGCCCTGTCATCCTGAAACAAAAATGGAAACACCTGGAGATTCCATGTTTCAGACAGTAATCATGGAGATTTTTGTCAGGACTGAAAAGTACCCTCCAGGCTGAGTAGCATATGACTACTTCAATGGCTTTTCCACATCTTATGATGAGCTATGTTTAATATTTTTATTGTTTCTCTTTTCCCTAATTTCACCAGACTCATCCTATCTCTGGCTACTGCTCTTTTTCTCCTCTACAACCTACTTTCACTTTTTCCCTTCAGTCCCCAATGCACTGTGCTCTTCCAGCCCAAAAAAGTTTCAAAATCACAAACATTCAAAGTCAGTGAACACCTTCTATTCTTATTTTATCCCAACTCTCTTTAGCCTTTGACATCATTAACTGTGTCCTCATTTTTTGAGGACTGTGGAATGATAAAATAAAATTTAGGGTGATAGAATGTTAGAGCAAAAGGGCTCCTAGAGACCGTAGAGCAAACCGCTCAGTTTGTAGGGGAAGAAGTGAGTAATTTGCCAAAAATCAAGGCTCCAGATGGTGGAGGAGTTCCAGTACTGACTTCCCCCTAGCATCTGGTCTTTCAGTCTGCAGCTTCTGCTATTCCAACATGGTCTCCTGTCCAAACATTATACAGGTCTGACTCTGGCCAACTCCATGATTGGCTAGGCTGAAGGAGTACGTTCAAGGTGATAGATCTATCTTTTCTGTCATTTTACTCTCCTCTGCCTCCCAGGGGACCTCTACCCCTCAGGCTGGCCTTTTGCTGATCATGACACCAGAGAATCAATACCAAGAAGAGAAGAAGATTGAAAGTGCCAGGCAGAATCCTTGAAAATGCCATGGTGCATTGATAAAGGTAAAATGATTAGAACTTTACAGAGTTAAAGACCTTTGGACCTTTATTCTGTAGAGCAAAACAGTTGCTGAACAGTAAAGGGATATGCATTTGGGGGTGTCTCCTACTTAAGCTGTGCGCTATTATTTGTCCAGATACCCCAGCCAACTTCCTGTGTCTGCTTCTAATAAGTATCATGGGTCCTTACATGTGGAAAGGTGCGCAGTAAAAGTAACACGACAAGATATTTAGAACAAATATGGAAGAAGGAAGGGAGGAAAAGAAGGGAGAGGAGGAGTCAGCTTACATAATCCCCACATATATGGCTGCTGTGGGGGTGGGGCATTCAACTCAGGGAAAACTCCCCCTCCTTGTAAACAACAGCTACATGTAAAGCTGCTTCTTTGCCCTTGAGCCTTTGGGAGGACTCCTCATACTGATGGAAAACTGGGAGGACTCCATCATATCACATAGAGTGCACCACAAGATTTAATTCATATAATAAGCAGCCCACTGCTCACACTCTGGCTCTCTCTCTCAAAAATAAAGAAACATTTAAAAAAGAGAATTTTTGAAAAAGGGGCACCTGGGTGGCTCATTTGGTTGAGTGAATGACTTCAGCTCAGGTCATGACCTCGCAGCTCATGGGTTCGAGCCCTGCATTGGGCTCTGTGCTGACAGCTCAGAGCCTAGAGCCTGGAGCCTGCTTCAGATTCTGTGGCTCCCTCTCTCTCTCTGCCCCTCCCCTACTTGCACTCCATCTCTCCCTCTAAAAAATAAATAAGTATTTAAAAAAAAAGAATTTATAATAAACAGCCCAAAGCTCTGACAGGGCACAGATACAACAGAGTTAAAAGATGTACCTTTGTTTCTATAAAACCCTACAGTGCCCTCAGAATTTGAAAGGGAAAAGCATGTTGAAGGGTTTTCCCTCTGTTTCTAACTCACCAATCTTTTACTAATGGACTTTAAATATCATAACCATCTAATCCCTGTTGTCCTTGAACTTTTTATTTCTTTTTATTTACTTTTTATAGGGCAGCCAAAAGCTAGATTATCTTTATTAAATTGAAGAGCAGAATGCATGTGGAAAATATTTTGCTAAATGTAAAACACCCTACGAATGTTAGTTATTAATATTGTCATTTATTAACTAATGCTGATTCTCATTAGGAAGAGTTTGGTGAGCCTGTCTCCCACTTAGCCACCCTCAGCATCATGTGCTGTGATTTTATGATGTGGAATAAGCCGGAAAGAGAACAGAAGAAATAAACCTTCCATATGCCGCATGCTATCAGATTAAAAAAAAAAAAAAAAAAAAAGATCTCTATTTAAAGATTTCTTCATTCATCAAATATTTATTTATTTCTAAATATATTTATTTATTTTGAGAGAGGGAGAGAAGGAATCTAAACGAGGGCAGGGCAGAGAGACAGAGAGGGAGGGAAAGAGAGAGAATCCCAAGCAGGCTCCTTACCGAGCCCAAGTCGTATACTTAACTGATTGAGCCACCCAGGCGCCCCAGCCAATATTTATTGAATAGCTATTTGTGAAAGCAACAGAGAGAAGTGAGTTAAATAGGCTACCCTCAAAAACCTTAGTGCATTATAGGAAGAAAGACATTTTAAAATAATTAAACAACACATTTATCATAAAAAAAATGTGTCAAGTACAATGAAGAAAAAAAGCAGGTGTCAGTGGAGAATATAACAGCAGGCCTTAGTTACAGAGGAAGAGAGGTTCAAGGATGAGTAGAGTGCCTGGGACTAGAGCATGTGCTAGATTGATATTTATTGAGTGAATGAATAAATAGTACATGAATTAATTAATGGTCTCTCTACATAAGTGAAATTTAAGCTGGGAACTGAAGGGAGCATAGAAAGTATGCTTGGGACTTTTAAAGAACTGAAAAAAAGCCAGTAAGACGGTGAGCCGAGAAGGTGATATGAAGGCCAGAGGTGGGTGGGCAGTGGATCAGGCAGAGCTCTGCTGACCACCGGCAGGATTTTGTGTTCTCTTGTTGGCGTGGCGAGCCTATGAAGCTTTCCCCCCAGAGTAACCTGATCTGATTTAATCTCTCAAAGGATCACTCTGGCTGTTGCTCAAAGAATGAAGCAAGGGTTGGGACACAGGGGGCCAAGTATGGAGGTCACCTAACAAGCTGTTGTAGGAGTCTAGACTAATGATTGCCATGGCGTGGGCTAGGGTGGAGGCAGCATAGATGGAAATGAGCAGACATACTCATGAGGTACATTGAATTTAGAATTAAGACCCTTGATGATTGATCGGGAGGCGATGGAGGTATCAAAGATTGCCTGGAGATTTCTGACTGGGACAACTGGGTGGATGAACCCAGGAACACTGAAGTAGTTTGGGGTGGGCGGTGGTCGTAATTTTAATTGGAGAAGAAAGAAAACATCTTGCTCAGATGAGAGCAGCATGTTGGGTCTAGAGAGAGAGATGGGTAAGCACTACTACACTAATGTCCTTTTTTTCTCTGTGATTGGTGTTTCTAAATACGTCTTTCAGAAGCACCTTGCGTGAAATGTAGTTCTACCAACTCTGACAAGACAGTACAACACGACACAGGTCTCTTCTCTGGGATCAAGGAGACCTGAAAGGAGGAAGCACCTTTTTCATTTGTAGGCGTTTTGAGATTCCCCAAAAAGGCTGCATTGTGAAATTAACTAAGCTATGATCAGTTGTTTGCTTCTCCTTAAGCTGACCCTATCGTCTCTGCAAGGCATTCTCCTTTCCAGAATTCTTTCACTTCTGGTAACATTTCAGAGAACATCTCGATTATGTGATAATAGTCATTTTTAAAATTGTGTGAAAATACACATATCATCCAATTAACCATTTTAACCATTGTCAAGTGTACAGCTCAGAACACTTGGTATCAAGTGCATTCACTGTGGCGGAACCATCCCCCCCCCTTCCCCGGTCCATCCCCAGAACGCTTTCCATCTTGCAACGCAGAATCTCTGTCCCTGTTAAACAATAACTCCCCGTCCCCCCTCCCCCTCAATAGTGTTTTTCACTTAGTTGTAACAATATTAATCGCCTTACAAAGAAAGATCTCCTGTCTTAGCTGGGGCAGATGAGGCCATAGGCAGAGGAGTGGGAGCCAGCCGGGTAGGGGGTAGGGCTTTGTCCTGGGTGAGCATCAGCTCTTCCTGAGGAGGGCAGATGGAAGAGAACAGTGGAGCTCCACATGGGAACCAAAATGTGGAGGAGGCAGAGCCCAGCACTTTGCGAAGTTTTCTCCCACCATCAAGAGGCAACTTTTGTGCCTCCCCAGATAAAGCTTTGGCATTACTGTGTCTTCGTTTTAACAGCATTATTGAGAGATAATTCACATAACATACAATTCACCAATTTAAATTATACAATTCGATAGTTTCAGTGTACTTATGGAGTTTGCAGCCATCACCCTCGTCAATTTTAGAACACTTTTCTCACCCTAGAAGGAAACCCTGAACCTATGAGCAGTCACACCCTGCACTCGCACTACCCACCAGCCTGACTGCTCGGCCGCAGGCAACTATTAATCTACTCTCTTTCTTTATGGACTTCATGGATTTCCCTATTTGGGACATTTCACGTAAATGGAAGCTCACAAATATGTGGTCTTTGATGACAAATGTTTTGTTTTTAATAGAGGAATGCATTACTCTTTTGCTAGGATTTCCCTTAGCAAGCAGTGAAACACAACAGCCCTGACCCCAAATCACAGCCAGGCAAGCTGGCAGAATTGCAGTGTTGGAGGGGCTGCCAGAAATCCCCCCTCCCTCGGGGTCCCCCCGGGGCAGGGAATCAGGGTTTCTGAGTTCCCTACCTCATCATCCTGTCAAAAAGCATAAATGCCATTCCTTCCCTCCCTGGGGGAGTCCCTGGGGCTCAACGCTCTAGGTGATGGGAAAGCCTCGGGCCCTACAAGCATTTCAGGTCACAATTCTCTGCCCTTTATCATTGGCAACCTCCTGGAGGGAAGAGAGACTCAGGGTGACGCCGTGAAACAGAACTGAAAGCAGGGCCGAGGGGCCAAACAACCTCTCAAACGCCTCACACAGAAACCACCAGGAAGATTTTGCCCTAAAAATGTTCTTCTGCTTGTCACGGGGATTCCTCGGATACCAATTCTTTTCTTCGGGTAAATCGTAAACTCTCCCTCCACGGGTTCAGTGCTTTAGTTTACCAAGCGCTTGGGCACACATTGCCTTTGCAATATCTTTCATTCTATTAGTTTTGATAGAGCACTATCCATCTGTTTCCTTGTAACGAGATTGTTGAAGACGAGGTGCTTTGCCTCATTGGTGCTCCCAGAACACTTTACACTCACCTCTATTACAGCACTTAGCACCTTTTATTATACCTATTTGTTTACACAGTTTCCTTGCCCCCGTTAGACTATGAGCTACCACAGAGTAGAAGCTTCCAGACCCAGCACACTGCAAGACACATAGTAGGCAGACAGGAAAACATGGCAGTGCTCACAACCCATCCTATGGGAAGAAAACCAGGCCCTATGCCTGTAAAGATATAAAGTGATTTACTGAAGAACTTGTTAACTTCAGACTCAGGGCTTTTCACTTCGCGGAGGTGCTTATTACAAACGCATGTATGTACGTACGTGCGTTGTTTGCAGTTTACAAAGGGCATTCCTATACATTGTCTCAAGTGGCCTTCATAAAAGCCTTGTAACAGAGGTGCACCATCTTGGAGCTTTAACAAATTAGGAAACGGTCTCAGAGATGTCAGGCAATTTACTGGGCAAACCAGCCTGAAGCCAGGGCTTTGCAGAACTGTATTTAGATGCTAGTTCTGCCCCTTCTTGCTAGTGATTTAACTGAGCCACAGTTACTTCATTTCTAAAATGGGAATTGTAAACCCTGCCTTGTTGAAGTTTCTGAGATTTATAGATCATGTAAATACATTGCTTGGCTCGTAGTGAGCACTGAATGAATGGTAACTATTATTGTTGCCAGTTGGAAGTTGGAAGCTGAAAGTCACATCTGCATTTTTTAAAGCGGCCCTCTGGTGGGGTGGTACCTTCTTTTAAGGTAGGAATAGCCATGGATGGATAACAGTTTAAGACTGGAACATCAGAGCAGAAGGTATTAGTCCAGTAGTGGGGAGATAAAACAGAGTTACAGAAGGGAATCTTGGAGCTGGAGGGGGACAAAGGTAAATGTTACTGACCTCACCATGTTTTTCAACGTAGTTTTAGAGCGCAAGGAGTGGGGAGGTGGGCCAGCTGGAGTATTCTGATGCCGTGCTGTGCAGCCTACTACGCCCTATAAATTCTCTAGAAGAGCGACATAGAACCTGGGCACACCAACCTGTGGCCTCTGCACTCTTCACGCCCCAACACCTTCCTTTCTCTGTTCTGCTCTGTTCCTCGGGGAGAACATTTTGCAAATTCCCATACTCCCTCGAGTCCGGGTGAGTGGCTTTCTAGACTGGTTATGAATCAGAGGAGCATGTGCATTTGTTTGACTTTGATGTGTCAACACTTGTCTGCACATGTCTCCCTTTGCAATGTTTGGAAAGCGAGGGTCTAGAAGATGAAGTGTTACCTCTTGCCTTGGCCACACTTGGATTGAATAGCCTAGTCGCTCTGAATTCATTTGGTGTTTATGGGAATATCATATGTAGTTCTGTCGACATTCCCTAACCATTATAATGCAGTTACCGTAGATAATGCTCTCCTAGTGCAATATGTTATCGCCATTTTAACAACCTGACATACGATCGGCTCCTATTATCACTTAAATGAATCCATTAAGCAGCTAGAGGCTTCCAGGAGTCGGATATGAGAGCATCGAATGGGCAAACCCGTGCCACTTCCAACACGGCCGACCTCATCAGCCGGAGGAAAGACTCGTTCCACCTGAGGGTCACCCAGCCAGCTCACCCAAGGACTTGGGAAACCGTTCCCTTCAAAAGCTAAGTTAGTCCCCAGGCCCTGAGCTAGGAGAGAAACTCCCACCTTATTACACCCTTCCTTAATGTACAAAAGAAATGTAGGTGCCTAAGAAGAAGGCAATGAGATATAATCAAATTCAGAATTCTGACTACAGAGCTGAGTAGTTTAGGTCTGAGGGAGGCAGCAAATTATACAGAGACATGAAATTGTGCCTGAAATTACCACTTGCCTGCGGGGTTTGATTTGAAGGATAATAATAGTGTCGGCTAACATTTGTAAAATGTATGAAGTTTACAAACCTTTATCACAGACGCTGTAGTTTATTTGCTCCTCAAAATACCCAATAATGTAAAAACTATTATCCCCATTTTACAGATGAGGAAAGAGAGCTTTTCATCAAGTCAGCTTCACAGGATTATATAAGGAGTAAACAAAACAGTAGATGTAAAATGTGCTTCAGTAAGCACTCTCCGTGTGTTCTCTTATACTGAGATAGTCCTCAATGGAAGGGATCCTCCATCCAAAATTCTCTCTCCGCCTACCCTGAAGTTGATCCCCAATTCCCACCATTAAACCAACAATCCGACTGGCATTGGATCCCTGCGACAGCTACATCGTAGGAGTCTGGCACCTTGAGTACATTTTGGTCAGTACCAACCTGACCGGTGATGGGAAGAGCCAAGAACTCGGGGATCAAAAGTATTTGATATAATTAAATAATTAAATGTCACAATGAATGGACTTTCAGTTACTATGACAAACCATCAAATTAAATTTAAAGGAAGCACCCCTTAGACCGCAAAACAGTGAGAAGTCCCAGAACTCTGAGAAGTTTGGATCAGGAGAGACTTTGAATTTTCAGATTAAACAAGGGAAAGTCTGTCCTTGGTTGGGATAGCATAGACTTTTTTTTGAAAGACCAGTTTTTTAGAGTAGTGTGGAGTCCACAGCAAACTGGAGAGGAAGGTTCAGAGATTTCCCCTATCCCCACTGCTCTCACACACAGCATAGACTTTAAGAGCCAGCTTCCAGCACTCAGAGGATAAGATAGAGCATGAAGCTCTCATGGGTAAGAAGAGAGGAAGAGAAGACGGGACCCGAAGACACAGAGGTGGTACTGCCCAGCCAGGGCTTCGAGCAGGTCATCCCAACACAGGGGAGCCACAGAGCCTGGAGGACAGCAGGGCTCCGTGGGAGCAGAGACCCACTTTGTGTACACTGTCAAAGTCATCCCAATGCCAGCTGGGGCTCTGGTCTCCTCAAAGCTTTGGGTGATTGTGCCTCGAACCGTTCAGTTCAAAGGTTGAATGCCTCCCCCTAGCCCTCTGCATTCTGAGCAGCCATTCTTGGTTTTGTCTCTTGCTTGGAGTTCAATGTCATCCTTCCCTCCCCCTCTTTTTTTTTTTTTTACTTTCTTTGAGGATTTATGGGATCATACAGGAGGTGGAGGTGGGATCACAGTTCAGAGTGGTTCCTACTCTACTTTCTTTCCTGATCTCATTGCTGAACACTTCATGGCCTTTACACCACTGCCCTTAGAAACCCTGGGGACTCACAGGATCATGGGGCGCCTTGGATGGCTCAGTCGGTTAAGTGTCCAACTCTTAAATTCAGCTCAGGTCATGATCTCACGGTCCTGAGATTGAGCCCAGAGTTGGGCTTCATGCTGATAGTGTGGAGCCTGCTTAGGATTCTCTCTCTCTCTCTCTCTCTCTCTCTCTCTCTCTCTCTGCCCTTCTCTTGCTCTCTCTCTCTCTCGCTCTCTCTCAAAAGAAAAGAAAAGAAAAGAAGAGAACAGAGAAACACGGAATCAATGTGTGACCTTTCCCATAACACACAGACCCCTCTGCTTCCCTCCTGGGAGCAGCCCTGTCAAGCCAGTTTACCTTTCATAGCCCCAAACTGTTCCCAACCTTGGCCACCCCTGTCTTGGGGAATCCTGGTGGATTTATATTCTCTATCTCATTTCAACCATTTTTATGTGCTTTTTAATTTTCCTTCTGTATCTCTATTTCTTGCAGGGCCAGAGGGGAGAAGAAAAGGATGGCCGAAGGAAGTTAAAGGGCACTGCAGCAAACTATATCTACTTTACAATCGTGTCCTGACACTAATAAGCCATAAATGGCATTCACCTGCGGACAAATAAACTGGTGACATTAGTGATGCTGCCTTAGTTTCCAGGGGAGGCGATATGCAAAATACCTAAACATCTAGGCAGAAAGAAGCTGGCCAGCTGTAGGACCCTGGCTGTCCTGGGGTGCAAGCTGCTCATTCCAGATTCTTCCATCCTGTGTCTGAAGGAAGTGAGTACGGGGGGATGGACGGAGGAAAACAAATTCAGTGCTGAGCCCCAGATTTGGTGGGGATAAGGGTACAGTGGTGACCCCTGACAAAGGGGGACCTTTTGTGCAAGGGGAACATTCCCTGCCCAGTGGAGCAGGTCTGTCAGAAAGAAGCCGGGAAAAGATGTTGCCCCCTCTGTGGTTAATGGGGTAAAAAAGGGTACTTCCTCAGCTCTGCAGCCGGTACCATCATATAAATTGAAACAGACAGAATTACCATTGATACAAATTAAAAACAAATAAAAAGGGTACACAGAGCTGATTCTGAGAGTTCAAACTCCATTACCAGCTGATTTACTGAGCAGTGACCTGTGATTGTGGGGGGGGGTGCAGGAGGAGCGAGGAGTCTCTGCGAATCCCATCAACCCCATTGCCATGTGGCACACCAGTCAATAAGCTATTTAATTTAATGGGAAGCAGTATTGACGAGCCAGAGAATGCAAGTCACAGAAGATCCAGCTGGAAGGAGCAGATAAAGTCTTCAACCTGGCCTCTCTCGGGGTACCCACCCCTCAGCATCCCCTCCATCAGAATCAGAGGAGGCATCCATGGCATTTGGGGGGTGTTGGGGTCCCAAGGGGACGGTGCTTAGAAGGGATTACCAACACGGAGAGATGGAGTCAGAGAGAGGTGGGTTGCAGGGGAGATTGGTAAGAAAATGGGAAACAGATCTTTGGAACTGAGGACAATACTGTAAATGACCTTTCAGAGTGAAGGCGGCCAGGAAGAGGGGGAGGCCAGCAATTCTAGAGGGAAACCCAGCAGCTGCATCCCAGGAGAATGAGCCCCGCTGTGTGTTTTACTCTCTCTTATGGAGCCCGATCAGGAGGGAAATGCTCCCAGAACAAGAAGCATCCTTTGCCCACCACAAAATGGAAGTTGAGAAGCCAAGGAAGTCACATGTGCGTTTGGGGCTGCGGCAGAGAAGGCAAGGGAGATTTTTAGAAAGTGATCAGACAAGTAGAAAATCAGAACTGGAAAGGGCCTGGGAAAGACTCTAGTTCAGTGTCCCTCATCCCATCCATCCCACTGTCCACGCACTTGGGGAAAACAAGGCCCAGAGAAGGGGAGCGAGACATAGAAGGTAAGAAAGGCGAAGGTGAGGGAGCTGATTCATTTCAGTCCCTGTTCGGCGCACTCCCCAGTGTTTTGCAGAGTGTGACAGACCCAGGCGATCGCATAGGACTTGGGCCACTCCCAGCCTTCGCACATATTGAGCTTTAAGATAGGAGTTTAGAGGAATAAACATAAAACAGCTAGTTGGTAGAGTTGTCCTAGAGACTAATATTTATTTATGAAACAAACATGGAGAGAGTATGTATTTGTGAAATAGGTATTGTTCTAAGTGTTCTGTAAACATCAGTTCCTTTCATCTTCAAAATAACCCTGTAAGAGAGGTTCTATTTTTATCTGTATTGTAACAGATGCAGAAATCGGGGTACAGTTGAGTAGCTTTCTCGAGGCTCATCCAGCTGGGATGTGAATGCAGGCAGCCTGACTCTGGAGTCCACACAATGTGCTGTGTTACTTCCATAACAATAATAATAATAATAATAATAATAACAACAACAACAACAACAACAATCATTGGTTGATTGCTTACCAAGTGCCAAGTGTGCTGTGAAACATTGCATTATGTAAATATCAAAACAATTCCATGAAGCAGGTGCCATTACTGCCACTTGACAAATGAGTAAACTGAGGCTCAGACTGGTGAAGAATATTACATAAATCTCACAGCTAGGAAGTGCCAGAGCCAGGCCTCAGAGCCAGGTCTGTCCTACTGCAAAGCCCGTTCTCTTACCTACAATTTGAGCATGCCCCTCCCATGCTCCCAGCAGAAGAACGAGGTCCCACCTGCAGCTTTCACATGACTCCATGGCATGACCTCATATGTCAGCTTCTCATAGCTGAGTAAATTACTCACCTTGACGTGCCTCCAAATCCTTATTTGTTGAAGGGGGGAACTACCTCTTAGGACTGTTATGAAGATTGAACGATATAAATGTATTCATGATTACTGATTATCATGATTATCGTGATGAATAGGTTATCATGTATTGGATAATATAATGTATTCAACTAGTATGTACGAGGCCCTGTTCCGGGCACTGGGGGTGTCACAGCAGAGATGGCTTTCTGGGTATACAACCTGTGTGGTTGCATGGGGACCTGTCTTAAGAAAGGCCTCACACATGGGGTTCAGAGCTCTGATGGTACTGACTTAAAATTCTCAGTAATTGTATCTTTGAGTCTGTATTTTGTAAACAAAGTCTGATGGAACAATGGAGCATGCCTGAGGGCTTTGAGCCTCAGCCTCACATGCAGTCCTGACTCCCTGAAACAGAGGATGACCACCTACCCCATTGTCTGGGGCTCTGACCCCACTTGGCCTCCCCCTTCCAACCCCCATCCAGCAACCCGTACTGCCCCCTGCCCCCAGTGGGGGTCTGCCTGCATGCCTGGAGAGGGTCAGTTGTGCTTGCCCTGTAGCATCTGGGCTGAGAGCATAACTGGGCATTCCTGCTCGGATCTGCCAGCACCAAAGTGTAACTTGGCAGGTGGCCTCCCTGGTAAGGAGAGCATCCCAGCACAAAGACTGCAATACGCTTGAGGGTTGCCCGTACACCATGGATTAGAGTAGTGGGCTGTGGGAAGGGTACATAACCTGGCTTGACGTTTCCGCCTCTGTATGGCATGCTGCCTTAGTCCTGCAGGTGAAACCTGGCAGTCCACAGACCTCAAGTGCCTGAGTCATGGGGTGGCCACGTGGGCAACTGTGAGGGTCTGCCCTGGCTCAGCATTGATGCCTGTGCCTGACAAGAGAGCAACCTTAATCAGCAAAGAAATATCACCACGACAGTCCAAGAGAGACTGGAAAAAAGAAAAAAGCTTTATATGTTAGCACTTTGAACAGCACTTTTTCTTGCCTTTTTTTTTAATTTGAGAGAGAAAGAGAAACCAAGCTGGGAAGAGGTACAGAGAGATATGGGGGGGAGAGAGAGAGAGAGAGAGAGAGAGAGAGAGAGAGAGAGAGAGAGAGAACGTTAAGCAGGCTCCATGCTCAGTGTGGAGGTCAAGGTGGGGCTTGATCCCATGACCCCGGGATCATGACCTAAGCTGAAATCAAGAGTCAGATGCTCAACTGACTGAGTCACCCAGGTGCCCCATTTCCTGCTTTTTGAATAAAGAGCTTGCATTTTCATTTTGTACTGGGCCCCTATATTAATTTGCTAAGACCTCATAATAAAACACACACAAAGTTAATCACAAAGTTAATGGCTTACACGACAGAAATGTATTTTTACAGTCCTAGAGGCTAGAAATCCAAGATTAAGGTGCTGGCAGGTTTGGTTTCCTCTGCGGCTTCTCTCCTTGACATGGAGATGACCACCTTCTCACTGTGTCCTCACATGGACACATTTCTCTGTGTGTGCACACTCATGGTGTCTCTACATGTGTCCACACTTTCTCCGACACCGGTCGGATTGGGTTTTGGCTCATCCTAATGGCCTCATTTTAACTTAATTATTTTTTTAAAGGCCCTCTCTCCAAATCCAGTCATATTCTGAAGTACTAAAGATTAGGGCTTCAGCATATGAATTTTGAGAGAACACAATTCAGCCCATAATAGCCCCTCAAATTATGTTACTAGTGTTGGTCAGAAGTGGAGAAAATATTCCATTCTCATAGAGCTTACTTTCATGAGCGAGGAGATAGGTAATTAAAAAGTAAACATGCAATGTGTCAGATGGTGAAAGATGCTCTGAAGAACAGTAACACAGGGTAAAAGGGACTGAGGGTAATAGGGAAGGTGTTTGCTGTTTTACATAAAATGACCAGGGAAAGCCTCTCTGATAACCTAACCTTTAAACAGAGACCCGAAGGAAGTCAGGAAATGAAGTGGACATATATCAAGATGGCGGGGGGAAAGGACTAAGCTATTAGAATAGAGTCTGGCACACCATCTTATATAAATATTTATCATCATCATCATCATCATCACCATAATACTTATTACTTTCCCTGAGTCTATTCTGCTACAGATAATAGAGATCTAACTGCACTCCTCAGTCTTGAATCATTCTGACCAAGACTGACCAAGTTCAAGGACTCTCTGTCCTGCAGCAGGTGAAGTCTGAAATTAATCTTGCTGTTGTGGGCTCAGTACTTAGTGTGCCCAGATTGGCTGAGCCCTACCAGCCCCAGGTACCAGCTGTGCCCCAAGCAAGTGTCTGATTAATCCCTACTGAATGGATTCTATATTTGGGACTAAGCTTCTAGAGCCCTAAGACCCCTCTTCAACTCTTCATTTCTCATTCCCATTTTGTTTCCTCATAACACCCCTGATGTCCTTTTCTCCAGAGTAATGGTTCTTAACTTGCTGTGGGGGGAGGTAATGTTTCCTCTCAGGGAACATTTGGCAATGTCTGGGGACAGTTTGGGGTTGAGATGATTAGGGGGGCCTGCTACTGGCACCTGGTGTGTAAAGGCCAGAGATGCTGGTAAACCCCCTCTGATGGAGACAGCAGCCCCCCAAGCAAAGAGTTCCCAGCCCCAAATAGCTGTGTTGCAGAGGTTGAACACGCTGCCCTAGGATTGATATGGAATGAAAATCCCTGCACTAACTGCCAAAACAAGACAGAACAAGGGAACCAGTAGGAGAAGCATCAGGTGAAAGGTTCCCTTAGTGGGGGTATCTACCTTCCCTATTCATCCCCATTCCTTTCCCAGGGACCCCAGATGGTGCCTGGAGGGCTCCCGTTAGCAGATGGTCACCCCAGGCTCTAGATCTTGCTCACTGTCTATAGTTTTGCTGCCCTGCATACCCACTTGGCTGGGCACCCTTCAGTTGGCCCCAAATGGGCTTCACAGATGCCTTTGGAGTACTTGCTACACCCCATGGGTGAACTGACAGTTGGGCATCTTACCACACGGAATCAGCCCCAGCTCCTTATCCTTTCCCAGGATGGCTTACTGCTGAGTCCGCTCCAGGGATGATGCTAAGGTTGTCATACGAAGAAGGTTGACCCTGTCAGATCATATAGGTCTGTCACATAAACTCCCCTCCCATTCCATACCTGCTTGGGAATTGTACCTCAAGCACCTTAAGTAATAGAGCACCCACAGGTGTTCTTTAAATTGAATGGAACTTCCTCCTTACACGTGGCATGTCTGTCCCTCACGCTGCCTTTGGGCAGCGGGTTGTGGGCGGTGTGGTGTAACCATAGAGCATTTTCCATTCATAAGTCAGGGGATAATGGTGCACGGAACAGCCAGTCCCAACAGTGTCTGAAAGCTTTTGTGATCCCCGCAAGGCATGTTCCAGCAACATGAAGACTCCCTTCAGACAAATTTCTATGGCAACAGACAACATCCAAGAGATGAAAAGTGTGTTCTGAAAGTCACTAGCATCTCGGGAACTGATGAAGTATGGTCACTTAAAGACGGGGTTGGGGGGCGCAGAGAGGGAAAGAGGGCATCGGAGGAGGGAGAATGTATGGTGAGTTTGAAGCCAGGTTATGCACCAAGCCTATAGAGTTTCTCCCCAAAGGGCAGAGGTAAAAGAGAAGAAGAGAACATACCCGCTGCTGCTACACATAAAGCAAAAGCAAGGGAGGGGCACCTGAGTGGCTCAGCAGGTCAAGCATTTGACTCTCAGTATCACCTCAGGTCATGATCTCATATGGCTCCACACTGACAGTGCTTGGGATTCTCTCTCTCCCTCTCTCTCTGCCCCTCCCCCACTCACGCTCCGGCTCTCTCTCTCTCTCTCTCTTTCTCTATCTCAAAATAAATAAATAAACATTAAAAATAATTTAAAAAATAGTTTAAAAAATTGAGGGAGAGGAGGAGACAGGCAGTGGAGGCTGGTGTTCTGGGCATCGGCTTGTTCTCTACCCTTTGCTTTGTCCTTCTCACTCTCACCCAGAAATAGATGTGCCCCTTCTTAGAAAAAGTTACAGAATTGCCTTGAATTCAATCTTAGTGGCCAAGAAACAGGGAGGGAGAGATTATGTAACATTTTGCTTATCTTGAGAAATTTACTGTCAGGCAAGAAACACTGGACTGAGAATCAAGAGGGCGCAGACTGGAGCTTTCTTTCGGCCACTGCTTTTGGCCACCCGATCCTGGCCGGTGATGGGACCTCTACAAACGGTGGTTTATCCACAGTAAAACCATAATAACCACTCTGCCTCCATCAGAGCCTGTTTTGAGAACCAAATGAGATAATAACTGTGAATATGTTTTGTAAACGGTAAAACATTAAACTAGCATTTCCCATAATGTTCTCTGTAGAACATTAATTCCATGGGATGTTAGTGAGAGTCTCAAGTCAAAAAAAAGAAAACCAACAATAAAGTGAAAGGGTTGTGGTTGTTGTTTTAAGTGTGGGATTTGTGAATATCTTTCCAACACTAAATTGACTGTGGAATCTTTTATTGCAGAATATCTTGCATGACTACAGTTGCAGAGCACACTTTGGGAAATGTTTCCCTAAAGAAAGATAAGACATCATTCATACTATCCGTGGCTATTGTGTGAACGAGAGCAATGTGCACAAGAGAAAAGGGTCAGGTTGCCCAGGCAGCGAGGGGAAGGGGCGCTAAATCTGTTGCTCCTCAGACACGGCTAAACCTAAGAAAAGCAAAATTTGAGAACCACGTACTTTCCAAGGAAGTGAAATGGGTCCAACTGTGTCCCCACAAAAGGATGTTGGATCTAACTCCCAGCACATCAAATGTGTCCTTGTTTGGAAAGAGGCGCCTTCACAGAAATAATCAAGTCAACAATGAGGTCATTAGGGTGAGCCCTAATCCAATATGACTGGTTCCTTATAAGAGGGGGAAATTTGGACACAGGGAGAGAGAGGCTCTTGGTAACATGCCATGGGAAGATGGAGGCATAGACCAAAGGGATACAGCTACAAACCAAAGATGGCCACCAAATGAGCGGAAGCTAGGGGAGAACCACAGACCAGATTCTCCTCACAGCCCTCAGGAGGAGCCAACCCTGCCCCCACCTAGATCTGGGACTTCCAGCATCCAGAACTGTGAGTCACAATAAATTTGTGTCGTTTAAGGCACCCAGTTTGAGGTGCTTTGTTATAGCAGCCTTGGGAAGCTAACACGCTGTATCTCCCCCAAAGAACCTGGCGGTCCATAAATCAGCTTTTGCGAGCGCCTAACATGTAGCTGCAACTCAGGACCCAGGTGACATCAAAGCTGAGCTCTACTTAATAAGGTCATAATAAAATTTACTGGATTCCTGATGTTTTTATTGTTTCTCTTGGGCTCAAAGCCAACCACATTTGAAAAACTAAGCGATGCTAAAAATGAGCTGTCTTCACTGAGGAAACACTCACCCCATCCAGAGCAGGATAAAGGGGAGGGCATACATCTGCAGTAGTTGAGATATTTGAATCTCTTCCAAAACTATACCCAACCAAGCCATGGCGGAGAGATGGGCTGTGTGTCTCCTCAGCAGGAGCGCCCTACTGGGTCTCGACTTCATATGTGATTATCATGGCCAGCATCCAGTATAAAGAGAGGTCTGAAAATGGGGAGAAAAACTCAAGAGTTGGGCCTGAGTGGCTTGACAAAGGGTGCCAGATAAACTCCAATCAGCTTGAAGCAAACAATCTTTTGAGGACCACAAGGATTGTTATTCCAAGGCATTTTTACAAAATCGCTTTTTTCCCCTAAGATATCCAATTCTTACAAATATTTAAACAACATATTGATACGTTTCTCTATGGCTTCTGACAGGGTCAAATATTTGTTCTCTACTGCAAAGTGTTTTCAGTGTGGTAGTGTTGAACGCAGAGTCCTTAAACTGCATTTTCCAGCCTTTTGTTTCAGGGAAGTGTCATTAGCACTCTGCCATTTCCCCAAATTTTCCGATACGTTATATTGAGCAAAAAACTCACTTTTTCCATAAAGTCTGACAAATAGAAACATAACGTGGACAGAATATCAGCTTCCATTTTGTCCAGACTTCCAGGAAGCTCCAAACTAAATTAAAGGCTCAACCTCAATAATTATTGAAATTCTCACTTCCTCTATTTTTTTATGAGTGAATGATTTCTGTTTCCTGCTTCTATTTTAAAGCCTTGTTTCATCGTTATGTTTCTGAAATATGTCTTAGATGATCTTTCCTGAGCTCCAAACTTCAAATATCCAACTGTCTACTATCTATACATCTCTGCCTGGATGTTCCACAGAAACTCAAGTCCAAAATGACGTTCAAAATCATGCTTTTACTTTTCCTTCGAAAACAGACAAATCCTCCTACCTCTCTGTCTTAGTGACATCACTACCATTCACTCACCTCCCTAAGCCACATATTTGGGGCAACTTACATGTCTTCCTTTTTAACCACCCACACTCAATCCATTATCATTCTGTTGACCTTGACTACTGTTTCTCAGATGAGTTTCCCACTGTCTCTGTGCTGCATCTGCCTTTATTCAGATCTTCCTGGATTCCTGCAACACCTCCTAATAATACATTTCCCTTCCTCCAATCTATTCTTTCAAAGAAATTAATCCAGTGATGGCACTTGGCTTTTAAAGTCTTTCCCAAGCTTGTTTTTGTTGTGAGGATGGATTCAGGTCCCTTTGGTGTGGTGTACATGGTTACCTCTCCAACTTTAGGTCCCGTAGTATGTTATTCAAGTTCACCTCCTCAGACGCAGGCCATACTAGAATGTATGCCCATGCTCACCTCCTCAGACTCAGGACTCTTGGCACAAAACCAATGCTCAGCTTTCCAGCTTCAAGTTCCAACATGGCATTCACACACACCTCCACAGTTTCAGTAATGTATGCTCCAGACATTTTGAATTATCTTCAATTTCACAATGAGAATCGATTCTAAACATATACAGTCTCTGAGCCTCCTTCTTCTGGGCCAGTTGTACTACCATTAAATATCTCAATAGCTCTTATTCAACCAGAAATAACAGTCGTCTCCCCAAGATAAAGTGTCAGAATAAAAATAAATGCCAAACCTTTGAACTTGATGTTTTCTTTTCCTTGAATGGCATTTTCAAACCCAATTCACCTGGATAATTCCTCGTCCTTCTGAGGCTCCTCTCAAGCTTCGCTTCTTCCTCCGGACAGGTTTTGCTGTTTTCTTGCTTCTCTTTAAGACTTCCAGAGCTATCTTGCTTGTGTGCCTCTAATGTGTCCTATACATAGTTCTACTATTATATCACACTGCATTGTAATTGGATGCCACCTTATCTGTGCTCACCACTACCATGACCACTAAATTTTTAAGTTCCTTGAAAGCAAGAACTGTTTGGTACCACTTCTATCCCCAGAATCTAGAACAGTGACTATCACCTAATGTGAATTCAACAGAAAGTTTCTCCAGGAAATGAGCAAATGGGAGTCTTCCTGGAGTTACATGAATTATAATAGGTAAATAAAAAATAATGACCTTTAAAATTTAAAGCAATACCAAATACAGCCAGTTGCAATTACTACTGATCTACTTCACGACAAAGTAGTTCGTGTCTATGAATATGTCTACTGCCAGCGTGATGATGTTCCTTAGGTAAAGCACATGTAATTAACTGAAATTTACATTTTCTTACTTTTTATACAGCAAAGGCTTAGGATAAATCATGGGCAAGGAAGACATGATCTCTGCCTGTAAGAAGCTTATTTCTAGATACAAGATAAGGCTGTATATACAGATAATGAAAATGAGGCACTAAGAGAATAAGTAAATTATATAGAACTACTCAGGGAATAAATGATAGGATGAAAGTTCACATTTGGGCACCCAGCCTCCAGATTCAGACCGCTTTCCATTTCCACTGACTGTGAGATACTAAGGAGAAATCTGAAAAATAGCACCCCCTTTAGCTCAAAATTTTATGGTACAAAAGCAGTAAGAGGTGAGGGAAGTGGATGGAAAAGACATTATGGAAGAGCTAGGATTGGAGCCAACTCAAGAGAGTTGTCCACAAATACGAAGGAAAAGAAAGGGATTCCCAGAGAGAAGAGTATCACAAACTAAGTCGCATGTTTCAACAAGTCATGATAAACATAACAAGGGTAGAAGGAAGAAAAGTATTCATTATTTAGAGACAATAGTTGTTAAATTAGATTTAATCTATTTTCTCCCAAGGTTTTTTTCTCTTCTAATGCAAAGGTGCTTGTTTTTCAAAATCGAGACCATATTGTAAGCACAGTTTTGAGTCCTACTTTTTAAAACTTGTATACTAATATAAGCCTTTTCCTGTTATTGTAAACTGTTCACCAACATTTTTTTAATGGCCCCCGGATCATTAAACAGATGTATGATGGTTTAATTAAATCTTTGGTTTTAATTAAACAATCTCCCTATTGTTGAACCCTTAAGGCATAATTTTTTTTAGATTAGATATAATGCTGCTAAGAACATCTTTGTTCATAAAATTTATGTATTTCTTCATATTTCTTTGTGGTAAAATTATAAAAGTAGAATCTCTAGGTCTAAAGTTACTAATTTTTTTTACTCTTTTTCCCCCCAGATAATTAAACTACTACTTGCTGGAACTTGGTTGTTAGTGATAAACATAAGTTAAAGTCTCTGTCATCAGGAGTTCACTTTCTAGAGCAAAAGTAAATAAGTACAGAAAAATAACAAATTACAGTAGAGAAAGTGCTTTAATTGAATGGCATCTGAGCAAAACTATAGGACCAGGTGCAGAAAACAATTATCTCTGCTGGGAAACTGAGGAACATTGCAGAGAAAATGACTTCTGAAATATGTTTTTAGTAGTTTGATTTGACACTTTATCTTGGAGAGATAACTGTCATGTCTGATCAAGTCTGAGCTGCTGAGATAGTTAAAGCGAGTATAGAAGAAAGAGCCCAGAGATTACATATATTTTACGATGTACTTGCCTGTACTATTAGCTAATTTAATAATCATTATTAACATGTACAACCAAATTACCAAATGCAAAAATACTGAGTCATTTAACCCCAATTTGAAAAAGAAACTCCGTGCCTTGCAGGCATTGCTCAGCTTTGGAGCACTTTGAAGTGGCACAGAAGCTGTTTCTATTCTGGAGGATTCAGGAAGCAGCACCTTGTCCTAAATTATTGAGAATAGAGTGGAGAAAGCCACAGCGTTTCTAAGATGGTCTCCTTCACACTCATCCTCTGAGCCAGCAGACTTTATGGCACTCTTAGAGTCTCATAATTGTTTACATGGTGTCCCCAGGTCAAAGAAAAATAACTGTTTATTATTAAGTAATTAGGTTACATACATACCTAAAGGTAGGTTAATACATACCTAAAGTTAGGTTAAATACATAGTAATATTTATGTCCTGGGGCACCTTTGTGGCTTAGTCGGTTGAGCATCAGCTCAGGTTGTGATCTCATGGTCATGGGATCGAGCCCCACAGTTGGGCTCTGCGCTGAGCATGGAGCCTGCTTGGGATTCTCTGTCTCTCTGCTCCCCTCCCCCACTCATTCTCATTCTCTCTTTCTTAAAATAAATAAATAACATTAAAAAACAATAATATTTATGTACTAACAAATAGTACCATTAAAAATGGTACCCATTTAAAAATAAATAGTTTTTTATTTTTAGTAGCCATTTAAAAATAAAGCACACTAATTGACAGAAAAAATATTTGTATTTTATTCTCAAATAACCACAATTATTTACAAATGGGACATGTGCAGAATTCTCAGACCTTGAAGTCTGATTAAACACTGCCACTCTTATTTCCTGTTTCACATTGATTTTGATGCAATACTTGAGTACGATCATGGTAGCTATTAAAAACAGTTTCACGATGGTGTGACAGTGCACTGGTGGTGGGAACGTAAAATGAGACAGCCACTGCAGAAAACAACATGGTTCTTCCTCAACAAGTGATATAGAGAATGATATGATCCGACAATTCCATTTCTGGGAACAAACTTGAAAGGATTGAAAGAGGGATTTGTACAGATTTGTACACCCATGTTCATAGCAGTATTATTCACAATAGCCAAAAGGTGGAACCAAGCTAAGTGTCCAACTACAGATGAGTAGATAAACAAAATGTGGCATAAACATATCATGGAATATTATTCGCCCTGTAAAAGGAAGGAAATTCCAACATGTGCCGCTACATGGATGAACCTTGAAGACATTATGCTAAATAAACCCGACACAAAAAGACAGCTATTGCATAAATCCACTTACATGAGGTACTGAGAGTAGTCAAATCCATGGAGACACGAAGCAGAACGTAGTTAGCAGGGGCTGAAGGGAGGGGAGAATGGGAGTTGTTAACAGACACCCACAACCTAAAATTGTCAGGAGGCAATAATGAAACCAAAGCATTTGTCTGGGATCAAGGAATTGCAGTTTGGGGTACCCAGATTCGGGCAGCAACCTAAATGGTGCCCCACTAGGAAGCGAAAGTCAGGGGTGTTTAAAGACAAAGAAGGCATGCTTGTATACATTGTTTACGAAGAATTTTGATTGGTGTTGGTGGCAGAAACTTACACTTGGTTGAACATCATTTATTGCCAAAGCTTTCAGAAAGCAAAAATCTGTTATTGTAGCAAATCGCAGGTATTCTTGCAAAGTCCTTGGGGTATTTGCCAAAGTGTCATGGTTGTGCTTGGTGAGGATGAGCATAAAGCATGTCTCCCAGTTGCATTTCAGGCCCCTTGATCAAAGTGACTCCATTTTATTTCACCTTCCACAGTACAGAGTTTCAGTTTGGAATCACTAGAATGTTCTCAAGATGCATGGGGCGGTGGGTGCTGCACAAAAACATGAATATACCTAATTCCACTGAACTGTACTCTTAAAAATGGTTTAAATTGTAATTTTTGTTACCACAATAATTAAAAAAAAAGATGCAATGTAGGGGTGCCTGGGTGGCTCGGTCCTTCAAGCATCCGACTTCAGCTCAGGTCATGATCTCCCAGTCCTTGAGTTCAAGCCCCATGTTGGGCTCTGTGCTGATAGCTCAGAGCTGGAACCTGGTTCAGATTCTGTGTCTCCCTCTCCCTCTCTCTCTCTCCCCCACTCACATCCTGTCTCTCTCTGTCTCTCAAAAATGAAAAAATGTTAAAAAAAATTTTAAAAAAGATGCAATGTCATCAAAGGACATGTAACACAATCTAATGTTGAACCATAAGCTACCTTGAGCTGACCGTGTCTATGGTATTTGACAGATGTTGAGTCTCACTGTATTTCCCTTAAAAATATGAAATCTTCCCCCCAAATATAAACAAGTCTCTGCCTCTTTGTTAAAAAGATCTTCAGCTGCAGTTCGGGGTGGGGAGGGTATTCTCTTAGATTTCCACTGGTGATGAGGAACTGCCTGGGAGAATTCCAGGTCCCCCTTCCCTATTATTGAGAACCTCAGATGTGCAAGGATTGGGTAAATCGCTTTGCTCACATGTCTATTTCTTGTAAATTAACAAGAATCCTGAAACAAACATACCATTATTCTCCTTTTACTGAAAGGGAAGTTGACTCTCAGAGTGGTTAAAGGGTGTTCCTTCAGCTACACAGGTAACTTTGTAGCTACAAAGTTAACAATGTAGCAGGCAGTCTCTTCTGGTTCTTAGTCTTCCCTATCCCCACCCAATGCCCACTCCATTTGAGCTTCTGGGGGAAAAAAATCACAAAGATTTTCCCTTAGGAGCCCACTCATTTTCTTGGGTGCTGGGGCTTATGTAGAGCCGAGATTGCTTATGATTTTGTCTGCCACTTAACTGAGATTAGCTGGAAGCAATCTGCTTAAAGTTTAAGCATCAACTTATCACTTTGTTAACTGTGCATTCGTTTTCAAGGGGATGGTTAACTTTAATGGGAATGGGGGATTGAATCATGCAGCAACAGGTTCTGTGACATGTGGGAACCAGAAGGGAAGTGGGAGTCCTTCCCTGTCAGATGCTGAATGGAGGGTGATCTGGTATAAAGATCTGGATTAATTCTCCGCCTGCAGTTTCCTGCAAGGGAGAGACAGGAAGACTCCCATTCTGTCATCCTGTGATTGACATCAAGAATTCACTGTGCTGGCGAGCCAGGACAGTGCCTGGTGACTGAAAGAATGACAGAAGGGAGGAGACAAGGTCAGAACTTCTCCCAGCCAAAAGAAACACAGATGATGCTCACGCTATTGAAACCACTCAATGGAAGAACTTCATGCCCATTCAATCCCCACCACTTCACTTTACAGAGGAGGAAACTGGGGCCTAAGCAGGAACTATGGTTTGCCCTACAATACAAGACAGGTCACGGCTCAAGCAGAATACAGCAGACCTCTTTCCCCATCTCCCACCTTCCAAGAGTCTCTTGAGTTCTCAATGGCAGTAAAGTACAGCTTGCATAATTCCATCAACCAAAAGCCAACTTTTCTGGATTTTTTTAAGCACCTGACTCTTGATTTTGGCTCAGGTCATGATCTCACAGTCATGAGACAGAGTCCCACATTGGGATCTGCACTGGCTGTGAAACCTGCTTAATATTCTCTCTCTCCCTCAGCTCGAGTGAGTGCATGTGCATATTCTCTCTCTCTCTCTCTCTCTCTCTCTCTCTCTCTCTCTCTCTCTCTCTTTCTCAAAAAAAAAAAAATTATCTGGTAGATCCAGTCTTCACCCTGCTGGCTGAATTAATGATATTACTTTGCTTGGCATTTTACAGGTGTCATACTCTGTCTGGTTCCACTTCAATAAGCCAACTTTCTCTTGCAGATTTGGGAAAGTTTCTCTTCTGGCACCTCTAATTTCTAATGCCATTCATAAGACATATAATGAGCACCTACTATACTTATGACATTGTCCAATAGTTTAAAAACTAAAAAAAAGAAAGAAAGAGAGAGAGAGAGAGAGAGAGAAAGGAAGGAAGGAAGGAAGGAAGGAAGGAAGGAAGGAAGGAAGGGAGGGAGGGAGGAAGGGAGGGAGGAAGGGAGGGAGGAAGGGAGGGAGGAAGGGAGGGAGGGAGGGAGGAAGGGAGGAAAGAAGGAAAAAGAAAAATCCCATTGAGCAGTTTGCAAAGGGTCTAGTATAAAATAGGATCTTTCAGTCTAGAGGTAGTGATCCATTTATAAGTCATGAGATAAATTTAGTAGGTCATGACCAGAATTTGCTTTTAATGAAATTCTGGTAGATTTCTTAGAGTCATGGCCCACAATTCTTTTCCTGCCTCCATGTGATTCATTGGCCAATGGAACAATACAAGGACAATGTAGGCAAGGACTTCAAAATGGGTGGGCATTGGAACTTGTCCTTTTCTGAAGCTGTTGAAAAGTCTCAGACCATCACCATGTGAATAAACCTGGACAAGCTGATGGAAGAAGAAAGACACATGCCTCAATCACCTGTACCCTGGACTGCACACTAACCACCTGATAGTTGACTAAAGTCCATCCGGAACCAGCCGACCTCTCCTACCCCCCTAGCCAACCACCAGCTGACCACAGCTTCACGAGGGAGCCCAGCTAAGGTCAGCTGAACCTAGCCCATTCAAGAATAGGGTTATTCAATTTTGGCATTATTGATATTGGAGCTCGATAATTATTTGCATGCAGGCTGTTCTGTACATGTTTGACAGCAAGTCCAACCTCTACCAACTAGATGCAGGAGCACCATTACCCCAGTTACAAAAAGGAAAATATCCTCAGACATGGCCACATATCCCCTAAGGGTCAAAATCACTCCTAGTTGAGTACTACTGGTGTAGAAAAAGCACCCAACTAAATCGTGAGCAAATCACATAGTTGTTGATTTATGCCATTAAGTTTTGTGGTGGTCTTTATACAACCGAAACTCTCTGATGTAGAAATAGTCTAAAATAGGGTAGATCAGGAAACATGTCACTCGGTAAAGGCAAGCACCATTTTATGAAGCAATATCAAGTGTGTACTAGATCATGACGTAAAATGTATTTCTTGCTCAGGGTTTTGGTAAAAAAAAAAAAAAAGGTTTGAATGTCTTCTGGATTATTATAGGAAAAGGCATGGAACTGGATTTTTTTCCCCAGCTCTGATACCTATTAACTGAGCAATATTAAGTATTTTTTTCTTAACTTCCCAAGCCTTACACTTCTCATCTACTCAAAGCAGTCTATCTTAAATTTAGCTATGAGGGCTAAATACATAACAGTGCATCGTACACAATTAAAAACCATAGAAATATTTAATAATGTCATCACTGAATTGGCTTCTGTTTGTCTTCTTCATGTGTCTTCCTGTCTCCTGAAGCTCTCCACCTTCTGCTTCTAGTCAACCCTCATCGATGATTCAAGGTGAACAGTGTGGGCTACATCTTGCCATGAGGCATTCCTTTCCTGACCATCCATTGAATCTTTTTGGCATTTACTAAATATGCAATATCATTTTGACACCTATTACTAATCCAGTCCAGTGCTCAGTTCTATTCTGTTTCATTTATGTACGGCATATATTTCAGTTTTCTCCCCACCTGGTCCTCCAGCTCCCAGAGGGCAAGGGCCGCGCTTCATCTTTATTTGCATCGCCCATGGCGTATTGCACATTTTTCTGGACACATGGTAGGTCTTCACAAAGACTTCAGTTACTGATTCTCATTCGAAAGACGGTGTGTTTACTTTCCACCTTATGGATTTTGCCTTCAGAAGACCACAGTCTCCTCCGTAAATTAGTCTGCCCCCCTCTCGGACCCATGCAAGTCCCTTCTGGGGTTTGGGCCATCACTAGCTCCCCGGCCTGATTAATATTGGAGACCAGAAGCGGAAGAACAGCACCATGCTGACTGTTTGGGGTATCACCTGATAAACCATTTCCTAAAAGGAATCTCACCCACGGGGAAAGCAGCAGCTGCCTGCGATAACTGTGCTTTTCAGCTAAAGAAGGCCCCGGGCACCTGACCTCCTCCTTGGCCACAAGCCCTGAGCCAGGCAATTACTGTGTAGCAGCTTCACGCCCAGCAGAGCTCGGATGGAGCCTCCGCTCCGCACCTGGTTAATTCATGCTCTTCCTGCAGGAAGCACACCAGGTTGGAAGGGCACCACTGGTGGGGAGGCATCCTCCTGGCCTGGGGTTCTCTGAAGCTGTGCCTGGCTTTCTTCTCTGCAGCATTACTCCCTGCCTCTCCATTTCCCCCCCAGGAAATGACCCTGCTGGGCTGGCATGGTGAGTCTAGGCTGCAAGGAGGATTTACTGTTTGTTGTTAGACTATTAACAAGCACAGTCTGTTAATGGTCTCTGATTGATTTCTAGATGCTTGTCTCCTTCTGGACCGTTGGAACTCAGCTGCAGAGGCTGGTGCGAGGAGACAAAACGTTTGCTTGTTTCCTTATCCCAAGGGCGGCTGGAACACTGCAGAAGTATTTCTTAGGTGAGCGCCCAGGTAGGAAATGGAGAGCTAATTCCAGCTAATGCTGGAAATGGCCCTCCCTGGAAATGGCATTCTCCAGCAGAGGCAATATGGAAAGGAAAGTGTACTGGACACCAGGCCTGAATGTCTGAGGTTGAAGCCTACTTCTTTCCAGTGGCCAATTCTGTTTCCAATTGCCAAGGTTCTGGGATCTTGGGCAGCCCACTTAAGCCTTCCGAGTTGGCTTCCTCCCCCATAAATAAGGACAAGAATAGTGCCTCTCTTAGGGCTGCTGAGGAGCTCACGTGAAATACTCCCCGGGCAATTCTGAGTAAATAGGATCATTGGTAATATACAAATGGAATAAGACCATTTCCAGGATTCGTATTTCTGGGAATGTTAGAGAAAATATGGCTCCCTTCTCCCTCCCTCGTACTGAGAAGCATGTTACCAAATATGCCAGCTGTCGTAAGAAAATGGGAGTTTGCTTTTATTGTCTTTGAAGGAGGGGGCTAACCGCCACTCGAGGGTTCCCTTATGAAATTACAAACAATGAATTTGTAGTGGAAGACTTTCAAGTTAAACGCGAATACTTCTCAACAAAGAGGGCTTAAAACTAGAGACAGATGCATTACTAATAATATACATCTATATGGCACTTTACAGTTTAGAAAGGCAGGTTCTTTTTCTCTGGGGGCTTCCAAGAAGAAAGTTGACAGCGATAACTCTTGAATTCATTCACCCAACAAATCTTTACTGAGCACCCACCATGTGCAAATCATTGTGAGGCCCTCAGGGTAGAGTGTAGAGAAAGACAAGGAAATCTTCTCTTTATAGAGCTTACATAGAGATGGTCCAGAAAGAATTCAAAATTGTGAAAACATAATGGAATGTTAGGTACTAACAAGAAAATCAAATGAGGTATTAGAATAACAGCTATAAGATACAGAGTAAGTAACTCTCAGTTTAGGAAGGATGGTTAAGGAAAAACCTTCTGGGGCATTGACATTTGAACAGAAACTTTAATGAAGGAAGGGAGAAATGTATGTGGATTTGGGGGGGCGGGGGTGGATATTCTGAAAAAAACAAAAACAAAAACAAAAAACAACTGAAGTACAAAGGCCTTGAGGGGCAAGAATATGGTTGATGTTTTGAAGACCAACATGACAATTCACACCCAACCCTGTTCAGATAAAATACTTTCTCAGGATCCTTTTCAGTTTTTTTTTTTTTTTTTTTTGTCTCGCTAAAAGAGATTTAGTCTTTTAATTATTATTTATTCACTCTGTATGAGTAATACAGCAGCAATATAAACATGGCATTCAAATGGAATGGCACTTCAAGTCAAAGATGGTGGAGCTCAGGGTATCAGCTGTTTTAAATAAGGGTCCTGTACCTGAAAGAGCGTTTGGGTCTGAAGCCTCATCTTCCTGTTTACCTTCAGAGCGCAGGGAGAAGTGGTAGGTCCCGTAAACGCGTGTCACCACAATGCAGGACTCCTGACAAATTACCAGTGGAGACAATTGGCTGTGGAGTGGAGCAAGGTAAAAGGGGTCAAAATGGATCGTCTCTGCTGGATGGTGGGAAGCACACACACACTTGCTGATTTATAGTTATTTTTATAGGCAGCCCCCGATCCAAATCAGATGATGAAATCCACTTGCACCACTCACTCCTCTCTGCATATGGGGGCGAGAGCTTCAAAACCAGCCAGTCCTGCTTCCCAGAACAAATGTACTTGAAGCTCAAACTCTCCTTGCTTTTCTCTGCCACCTGAATCACCAGCTCAGTGCCACTTGGCACCACAGGGCATAGGCCAGTATCCTCGTGGGACGCCTGGGTGGCTCAGTTGGTTAAGTGTCCAACTCTTGATTTTGGCTCAGCTCATGATCTCATGCTTTGTGAGTTAAAGCCCTGTCTTGGGCTCTGTGCTGGCAGCATAGAGCCTGCTTAGGATTCTCTTTTTCCTTCTCTCTCTGCCCCCTCCCCTCCCTGCTCACACATGCTCTCTCTCTCTCAAAATAAATTAAAAAATAAACTTAAAAAAAAAAAAGAACAGTATCCTCGTGACTTTGTCAGTGTTAAACTAGTTCATGGTGACCTTTCTATTGTCTTCGTGCTCCCTCTTAGAGGGAAAATTTCCATTCATGAGATTCTACTTAGTTTTCCTCCTGGGAACCCAGAAGGCAACTATCTGAATGTGCTTACTCAGGATCCCTGGCTTTGCCATGACTCCAAGGGGTAGTGGGAGTGAGAAACAGACCAAAGCGAGACAAGGAGTTAGATCTACAGAATTTTGCTTCTTGGCTGTCTTCTGTTGAATCTCTCTGGTACTCAGCCTTTTCGCCACTCCTAACCAATCAGCCCAATTACCTACATAGGAAGACTTGAAAAGCAGACTGACTTGTCATTTTCTTTTTGTCAGAATCTGTCCGTGGTCCAATTTTTGTCAATTATGACTCTGTGCTTGCTCCATTTCTGACAGACCTTCGGCTTTCCGGGCTATGCCTCAGCCTGACAACCCCTCTTCACTCTTCCGTTTCGTTACACCTTTTTACCACAGTCTCTCTCTATCTAGAGGTCAGAGTCATAGGCAGCCTGGACATACTCTTGAAACCGAGGGATTCCCATAGCCAAGCCACTTGAAAAAGCCTTCAGAAACTCAAGCCTAAATGCCCTCTCTTCCATCCAATAAGTGTGAAAAATACAGATTTTCCCACAAGAGTGATGACTAGATGAGTTTTCCCTTGGGAGGTACCTTCGCCCTCCATAACTATTCTCCTGGGAGTGGTCAGTTATCCACTAGCTGTAATAGCTGCTCTGGGAAATAGGGAAATGGGTCATATCTTCCTCTGGGGTCTTGGTTGCCTTATTTGTAAAATAAGGGCATTTGGGGAAAACCAGACTCCTCAGAGTCACAGGGCTCTACTGGGAACCCTTGAGCTTCTGCTTTCCCTTCGATCTGTCTATTGAAGACCTGTCTATTGCTCTCAGCAGGGACTCCATGTGGGATTTTATGTGTGATAATTCTCAGTAAAAGAGTTTGAAAATCACTGGGTTCAGTGAGCTCCAAGCTTAAAAACGGGAGGCTGCCTAGCACCCAAGAGCATACTGAGGGCACCCTGGTTTTGTGCCCAGTGGCCATCTTCGCACAGGTGTGCACACTGGTACAGTTCTCCAAGAGTGGCCCCTGAAGAGACAGCATCACCATCACCTGGGAACTTGTGAGAAATTCAGATTCCCGCATCCAGTCGTTCTTTTTTTTTTAAGTTTATCTTGAGAGAGTGAGCATCAGAGGGGGAGGAGAAAAAGAGAGGGAGAGAGAGAATCTCAAGCAGGCTCTGCGCTGGCGGCGTAGACCCCAAGCCATGGCTCAATCCCACAAACTGTGAGATCATGACCTGAGCCAAAAATCAAGAGTTGAAGGCTTAACTGACTGAGCCACCCAGGTGCCCCAGCCACAGTTGGTGTAAATCAGGACACTAGAGGCGGCCCCATCCATCTGTGTTTTCATAAGTCCTCCAGGTTTCCGAGCAGATACTAATGTCTGGAAACTGCTGTGGAGGAATAGACTCAACCCAGTTTGGCCAGATCCCTTACCATCCCCATCGTTTCACATTGCACTTGTGTTTTCAAGGCCACAAAGATACGCACTCCCAACTTCTGGAAGCATGCCCACTCAGCTTCCGAAGGTAAAATGGTAGCATCCGGAACACTGACCTGTAGGGATTAGAAGGCTCGGGGAAGGCCTCTGTTATTGCCTTCGACCCAAGGACTGGCTCCTCTCTGCCGCTGCCTTCAGGGCACCAGGGCTCTCCCTAAGGAGGAACCTCACTTATTAACATCATAACTCAAGCAAGTAGCTTGGAGTTGCCGCACGTGGGCAATTGCATTCTGCAAAGTGTTGAAGCTGCAAAGTCACCGGCTGAGTCGATAGACTTTTATTTTAACGATGTTTGTGATCAATATTTAAACAGGATTGACCCAGTCTGCTGCTTGTGCACCTCTTTCCTTCCAGCTGCTTGTGAAAGATAAAATATTTTCTGGAGAGGGGGGTCATTATGATGGTTTGAGGCCAAATGGGGAGATGGGGGGTGGCATAGGGCCCGAGTTCCGTAGATACATTAGCATCAAGCTCTAATGGGCCTGGGGTCTCTCAGGGCTTTTGTTCAGACATTCTGGGTGGATTGTGAGAGAATAAGAGAATTTATGGAAGATTTGGTTACTAGTAGTATCAACGTCAGAGTATTAAGAGATCTTTTGGAAAATAGTCCCAGCATATTTAAGCTTGCTTTCACTGAAACCCAACAGCAGTTTGTAGCTGAGAGCATGCTTCTGTGTTCACACAGATCAAGATGACCCCATCCTCCATATTTCCACAGGTCTGTTATTTCATATCTTGGAGTCACATTTTCCTCATCTGTAACATGGTTCCTCATAAAATTGTAAAAGTATAAATGAGGCACAATAAAAGCATCTGAAATACTGGCCCTTCATAGTAAGCGCTCAGTAAGTGTTAGGAAATTGCTGGTCAGTCTGGGACTTAAAACTCAAACTCAGTTCTATCTGTCTCTAACACCATAATTTCAAAGACCTGTATGATCTATGTACAAAATTAGATAACATTTTAGGATGCGGTATGATTGAGTGCTAGGGTGTAGAGTGCAGTCTCTATTAAAGGAAGTTGAAGTAAAAAGAAACCAGAAATGGTTTGAGAAATTGGGCAAAACTGTATGGAGCAGGTCACACTTAAGTTAGCCCGAAAATTTCAACAGGACTATTGAGAACAACTTTGGGAGAAGAGCATATGTGAAACTATCACATGCAGATGAACCCTGAGAGGCACCTGTTGAACTTGAGGTCCCTCCTGAGCACACCAGTGCAGAGGAAGAGTTAAATGCCCAATGAACAAGATACACCAGCAAATGTGTTATCTGAGGGGAGGTTAGAAGATGAGCCCATGTGGGGCACCTGGGTGGCTCAGTTGGTTAAGCGTCCAACTTCGGCTCAGGTCGTGATCTCACAGCTCGTCAGTTCGAGCCTCTGTGCTGACAGCTCAGAGCCTGGAACCTACTTCGGATTCTGTCTCTGTCTCTCTCTGCCCCTCCTCTGCTCGTTCTCTCCCTCCCTTCCTCCCTCCCTCCCTCCCTTCTTCCCTCTCTCTCTCAAATATAATAAACATTAAAAAAGAAAGAAAGAAAAGGAGCCCATGTTGGGCCCTGGGCAAGGAAGATTCATGAAGTGTGACAGCGTGACCAACCTGTACCAGTTTGTCTGCCACTTTCTCAACTCAGCACTGAAAGTCCTGAGTGCCACAAACCCTTCAGTCCTGGGTACACAAGGACGGTTGGTCTCCGCAGTGAAGAGGACTGGCTGTGTATGCTGTCCTAAAGCCAAGGGAAGCAAAGTTCCAGAGAGAATGACTGACAGCACCACATGCAAGAGAGAGAGAGAGAGAGAGCCAGAGAAGTACCTAATGGATTTGGCAATTAGGAGGTCACCGGGGACAGATTAAGGAAAGTCGTGATGTCAAGATGTGGGTTCTGGACCCGACTTTAAGTGCCATGGGAAGTCATTGCGGTCTCTCTCTTCAGCAGGGGAACGACTAGATGAAAGTCATCTCTTAAGAACCTGATTTGCCTTAGGACATTTTTAGAGCACAAGAAAAATGACACCATCCTAAACTAAGCACACGGCCCCCAAAGTGCAGTGTGCAGAGCCTGCTCGTTCAGCATTCCTTACCTCTGGTGCAAACCGTCAGAGGAGTTCAATACGCTGGCCTCTGGTGTTTGGTTCATAATGATTCTGATGTTACATGGATGACCAAATGACTGACTTTCCCATTGATCGAGGGAGCCTGAGATGTGAATGATGGATTGAGCCACCCGAGCGGCTGCCTGTGGGAAGTCTGATTTTGTTCAGATGAGCTACTCCAGACAACCTCTCCTTGCCATTCCCCCATGACCCTCTGTCTCAGGCTCTCTGTTTCTCTCTGTCTCTCTCATGAAACCCCTTACATTCCTGACTTCCTACTCTTCCTCCCTCCCTCCCTTTTGTCTTTCCTTCTTTCCACCCTGCCCCCCACCCCCCACCCAGTTCCTTCCCTTCCTGTCTTTCTCCTTTTGGTCCCACATCTCTCTTACCTCTTTTTCTTCTTCTGGTGTATTTCTTAAGGTCCATTTTTATTTAGTTGGGACTTGGCAGGAAGGGGGCCCAGAAAGCATTATGATTCTTTCTTTTAAAGCATGGGATGAAATCCAAAAGTCCTCTTAGCATATCCTAGGGGCTCTGAATCATATCTACTTGGGTTTTGGCCCGGGAATTACCAAAATCAATGGAAAGCAATGCCTCCCCTTAAACAGGCCTCCTTGAGACAGGCCACACTGAAGGAGATAGGCAACTCAACCCTTTCTAACTGGATCATTTTTCCAAGGTGCAGGAAACTGTACCTAATAACTACAGTTTCACAGATCCTTCTATTGTAGGAGACTGAAGGACTCTATTTCAGGGACACAAAAACAAACGCATATTACGGAAGATGGGCTGACTTTAGTTACTATTTGAAGGGTTGAACTGAAGCCAGCATGGATTATTTTAAAAGCACAGATATATTTTTAAAGGCAGATCAGTCTGGATCTTATTAAACTTGACTGTCTCCATGTGTATATGAGAAGGCAGTTGATGTGGATGTGTGTCTAGATGTTTTTATCCTTCGAAAATTCTGTGAAGTCATCCCTCCACTAATATAGAGGATCAGCTTCTTTGCTTTAGATCTCCTACCTCAGACACCACAGTGCTAACTTTGAGGGTCTCAGCTCAGACGAACTCTGCTGTTCCTTAGAAGTCTCAGTGGGTGTCGTGGGGCGGGGGGTGTGAGTAGCGGTTGTGGGTTTCTCAGTGTGTTTCTTGGGAGATCAGAGCAAAGAAAACTGAAACAAAAATTTGATTTGGTTTGCGACACACATTGTGCCACCAATGGCACACATGCTGTCATTTATGCAGAGCAATTCTGTCTGGATGGCTTTTATAGCATCCCTTTCCTTCTCTTCAGCACACAGACTATTTAGACACCCTCCTAATGCATTTGTGTCTATGCCTATACATGTCTATAAACTATAAAATTATAAGTGTGCATATATACATATATATATATGTATATGTTTGTTGGGGAAAATGTATTTTGAAAGCAGTGTTTTGTACAATCAAACTGCTTTGGGTTTCTTTTTTTGGCCCATGTAAATCCTTTCCCGCATGTGTGTGTGGCCCTTTGCCCAAGAAAAGCATTTTTCACAGTAAGTTAACAGATCTCACTTGCCCTCTTTCTCTCCCTTGTATACATCCCTTTGGTGTGTAATTACAGTCTGCTTTATCTTGACAAACCCTTCACTGCAACTTTTAGAAATTCTGCAATACTTAATCTTCCTTCCCTGAGACTCTAGCTGGTTACCATTTCCTTTCTCCTTCTCAGTCCTGCCTGCAGAGATTCAAGGCTCACTCAGGGTTCCTCTCTGTTTATCGTCATGCCCTTGGAGAATTTTCCCTTCTGAGGACTTTGGCCAAGGACATCAGGGCAATGATCCCTGGAGCTCCATTCTAATTTTCAGCCTTACTTTTCACCTGTGGATTATTTCCACAGTTGCTGCTGTAGACAGGAATTTTTAACTGAAATTTGCCACCAGATTGCATCTCAAATCAAACCTGATATGTTTTCCTTTGAGACAGATCTTTCATCCTTTATTTTTTGTATTCCAAAGTTCTTAAAACCTTGACATTGCCATTTTATTGCCCTCTATCAGTGTTTCTGGTCAGTCCCCAAGGAATCATCAGGCTTGCCCAAAAGTTTTACGTACTCTCTTGCTCACGGATCCCTCAGCCAACACATCCTTATCGATACATCCCTAGATCTGTGCAACACATTCCTTGTTTTGTCCTCTGCCCAGTTGTCTCTCATCTTCCTCTCCAAAGTCTGCATTACTGACACAAGGCTCTGCAAAATATCACTTTGGCATCAGAATTCATGCTTGTGAGCCCACTGCATTCTCAGCACCAGTTGGGTAACATCCCAATTCAAGACTTCCCCTTTACGAGACCCAACTTTATCCTTTTTCTCTCCAATCATATTCATCACCATACAAAGCTTTCACCACTCACCACACCCTTCCATGTCTCGGATATCTACCAGTACTGGTCCCTTCCTATGAATGGGCTTCTCTTACTCCCTACCAATCCAATGCCCATATTTCCTTATGGCTCTAATTCAGATCTACAACCCAAATGGAGCTTTCCCAGATCACTTGTACTCTTCAGTGGATTTTGAGTTGGAGTTCTCTCAGCACATTTATTGGGACACTTATTCAGATGTTTATGCATGTTTTTTCCCATACATATTCCAATTGTCTCCTATCTTATTTCCCTAGATGCATATTAAACAACCTAACAAACCAGCACTTTTTAAAATTTCCAAATAGTCAAGTATATTAAGAGGTACAAAAGTGAATACTTGTTGAGGTCAGTTAAATGTCTGACTTCTGATCTTGGCTCAGGTCATGATCTCATGGTTTGTGGGATTGAGCCCCATGCCCAGCTCTGCACTGACTGTACAGAGCCTCCTTAGGATTCTCTCTCTTCCTCTCTTTCTGTCCCTCCCTGGCTCATTCTCTCTCTCTCTCTCTCTCTCTCTCTCTCTCTCTCTCTCTCTCCCCCTCCCGCCCCCCAAATAAACAAATAAACATTTTTTTAAGTGAATACTTGTTAAATGGACTAATCATGTTTTGGAAGCAGTGGTAATATTAATAACTGCACATGGCAAAAACTCAACCCAAACTGACTTAAGTAAAGAGGGAGTTTACTGGTTAACATCTCAGGAAATTCCACAGATAAAATTTGAAATGGGGAATATGCTGCCTGGCTGGGGCTGGTTCACACATCCTTCCCAGAGTCCATCAATGAGGTGAGGGCATTTGATGCTCTGGCCAGGCTAGCCCAGGTCATTTGCCTACACCTGAAGCCACCACTTGAATGACAGGGACTAAGGATGAGGAAGGTGTTTTCCTCAAGTGAAGTAGGTGTCTGTTGTCAGAAGAAAGGAGAATGAAAGCTACACAAGTGAAAGCAACAAGGCCCCATCTTGGACGTAATTCTCCACTTGTCATGATCTGGTAAGACTGAGCACTCTGGAAAGGGGAGGGAGATCCAAGGTTAGACAATTCTGAGCAGAATTCCATTGTCTGCAGGTCCTCTGCTTTCCTGTCAGATCTATCTTTGTTCATTGCCCATGGTAAAAAAAAAAAAAAAATTCAGTTAGATATTCAAACATAGTCCAATTTGTCAAAACCTCAGAATTAGAAAGAAAACACGAAACAGCTAGAAAGCCAAGTCATGCTACAGGAGTCCTTATAAAAGAAAAAAAAATGGTCCTTTCTTTGCAGACTTAAAAAGGGTTCAGATATGGCACACCTGAGTGGTTCAGTTGGTTAAGCATCTGACTCTTGATCTCAGCTCAGGTCTTGATCTCAGGGCCGTGCATTCAAGCCCCCTGTTGGGCTCTGTGATAGGTGTGAAGCCTACTTTAAAAAAAAAGGCTCAGGTGTGTTAGATCAGTAAAAGGAAATGGGACGAGACTTACCATGTAATTAATATTTGTTACGTTTTTAATACAACACACATCGTTGAGGACAAAGCCTAATTACTTCTTCAAATTTTCTTACATACAACTTGACCTATCCCTGCTGGGACACTTTCCAGCTTTCTGAACAAAAGACAGTGCTATGTAATTCTCATGCCTAGGAGGTGGAGGAATTGGTTTTGAAAGACAGAAACAAACACTACCCCTTTTCCTCTTCCTCCTTAAGAGAATGAACAAATGCATGGATTTATTCTTCCCACCATGCCCTGCAAGTCTCTTCCTGGTCTGTTTCTGTATCATACAAATTCAAGAGAGCTTGGCAGAAAGCAAAATGTCTGGGCTCCCAAATGGGTCACCAAATTGGCCCATTAACCACATTTCAGATTTCTTTTCTCCCGTTGTTGGTGGCCTTCGCTCTCTAAGTGAAAACTAATATCGTTCCTTCACATGGGGCTCCTTAATGACACCAGGAAGAAGAGTGGTGACTTCTCATATTAGAGCAATTTGTTCAAAGCCCAAAGGAACTCTGTAGCAACTTCATCAAGCCATTTCCTTCTTTCCAGCCAAATAGTGTGGCCGTGAGATTTGGACTAGCTGCCCAGGTTGGCCATGCAGTTCGTCTAGCTTCAAAACACTGACGATTAAAAAATCATATGGAAAAGACTCTCCAAGGGGCCCAGTGGGAGGGAAAGCACTGACAAACATGTGTAAAATGAGAGAAGAGTTTATCCCTTATTTTGACAATCTACCCCCAAAATGAAATAGAAGAGCCTATCGCTGTGTAGCCATGGAACAGAGTAAAGAGAAACAGAATCATTACTCTGTTCTCAGCAATAATTCCAGCTCAGGCAAGCAGGGTTCTCCACCCTCCCTGCACTGACAACCAGCAGACTTGAGATAAATGTACTCCTCTGTTATGTTTTGTTTTTCACCCACCGGCCCTGAGCTAACTAGAAACATAGCCTCAGAATCATCCCAACCAGTGGCTGAAACATTTCATTCCATCTACTAATTTTCATGAGCATCATTGTTCCATGTAAGTGGTTAGTATTGAGAGCCGTGGTGTAGCATCCACTTCTGGGCCAAGTTCTCAGTGTTAGGACCCATGGTCTTCTCCCAAGGCTCCACCTGCTCACTGGGGGCTTCATCCACTGCTATGTCGGGTGATCTGAACATCCACTGAACATCCATTGCATAGATGGGATCTGGGACTCTTGGCCCATGACTTCTGGATGCGATGTTTCTTTTCTCTATCTTTGGCTCCTCTGGGGGCTTTCACTCATGGGTGCCATCTTGAATCCCTTCTCAACTCCAGCCTTCTGCAATCCTGACCATTATGACTACTTCTTGCCACCTCACCTGTGATTAATCATGGGCCCCTTCTGGACCCAAGAGACATAAATGAACAGAAGTGAGCTCTGGGAACTCTATGCTTCATAATGCCAGAATATTAACATTTATTCATCGGCAACTCACTAGCTTATGGGACTGGTTTGAAGATTAAGGGAATAGAAACATGTAAAGTGCCTAGAAAGTGTGTGGCAAAAGGCAAACACCCAATAAATCTTAAATATTTTTGCTATTGTCTCCACATCATCCCAACCTGAGTTCCTCTGAATGCTCCTATCTGTTGGCTGTTAGAGAAAAAACTGCTTTTATGTTTAAAAAATAAATAAATAAATAAAATAAAACACAAACATTGTCACTTCTGGAAAGGCACCAAAATGGGCCAACTGGCAAACAAATTAGTGGACTCTTCTCAGCCAAATAAGTCCCCAACCGTGTGCTGCCTCGATTGTGGGCAGAGGTGGTCTTTTCAACTAAAATCAAGTTTACTTTTATCCCTAAGGTACCTCCACAGTTTTCCTTTCTTCTCCCTTCCAATAATTCAATCTCAACCAAAACAGGAGAATAAAGGGCTCTATTTGGCAAGTGTCTCTCCAGAGCAACCCTTGAGGGAAAGAAGCTGCTGCCATATTTTAATTAGCGATGTGTGTGCAGTCTAGCTTCTGGTCATTGTAGCAAGGCCTGGAAGAGCAACAGCTTTCTCTTTCTCCACCCCCTTTGATTTCTCCCTCAACTACCCCTCCCTCCCCAACCGACCCTTCTACTGCCTAACACCCAACAGAATGTGATTATTTGCATGAAATCAATACCATGATTCACACACAAAAGCCCAGAAAAAACCTGCTATGCAATTCTGTGAGTAATTTTTCATGAACCAGACTCCTAAATGCTTGCCAACAAGCTAAATTATCCTCTTGTTAAGTGTTATATATTTTTCCCTCTTTCTTCTCTTCCCTGTACTTCTTAATATTGATAAGCTTCTCTTAGTTGAAGAGAACATTTGAATTTTTCTTTAGTTTTCTGTGTAGTGAGCACATCAAAGGGCCTAACTCCTCCTGCCTTTTTATTTTTTCCTTCTCACTACCTGAACTGTGTTTAGCCGAACTCTTTGAAAAGGATGGAGTTATTTTAGAGAAAGAAGGGAAAGTTGATGTTTAATAGTCTGGATTTTAGATCTAATACCGAAAGTCACGTGAAAGCTAGGTCTAACTTCTTATAATTGGATCAATTAATCAATGAACCAAGAGGTAGTTACCACCTGGGTTCCCAGCCCTCTACTAAGTACTTGGGTAACTGTAAGAATAACAAAAGTAGTTTATTAGGTGCTGATAATATTAAAGCGGCCTGTATACCTAGTATAATTGTAAAATCATGTGCTGGGGGGGCGGGAAAGCTGCAGATAAAAGCAAGGAGAGGGGTCATGAGGGCTATACAAAGTAAGAACAGGTTCACAGCGGAGGGATATATGGGTCGGGCAATTAGTTACAATTTGGGTGGCAGTAGACAAGGAAAGTCATTCTAGGTAGGGAGATCCAATAATTCTTAATCGTGATTGTAGTAGACAAGGGGAACTTGATTTCCAATGGCCTGAGCCTCTCCTGTGTCTACCATGTGCACCGTGGCCCTCTTACGTACACGGAGGCTTCACACCCTCCCAGGCCCGGGTGAGTCAGGCTGGGTGGCCGGGAGGTAATCTACTAGAGAAGGTCAGAGAGAGAGAGAATCCAGCTGAGAGTGGATTTCCTCTCAGGTAGGAGATAATGCCGCAGACTTAGTGAGATAGAGAAAAGTGACATTTCTTGGGCTCAACTGTTGTGTAATATAAAAGCATGACAGGGGCGCCTGGGTGGCTCAGCCGAGTGAGTGTCTGACTTCGGCTCAGGTCATGATCTCAGCATTGGTGGGTTCGAGCCCCGCGTAGGGCTCTGTGCGGACAGCTCAGAGCCTGGAGCCTGCTTCAGATTCTGTGTCTCCCTCTCTCTCTGCCCCTCTCCCACTTGCACTCTGTCTCCGGCTGTCAAAAATAAATAAATGTTAAAAAAAAAAAAGCATGGCATGCCAACTGTGGACTCACATGCACGTAATTAGAACCATAATGTACATACACTTTTCTAGTTTTATTTCCTTAATAAATCATGAGCCATTTTGGCTATGCTGATAATTAAATATTATTTTAAAATATAATTTAATGGCTGAATGATCTATCATATTGCTTTGCTACAATATATTAAAACGCTCTCCTATTATTGCCCATTTATATTATTTCCAATTTTTCTCCATTACAAAAAATACGGTGATAAATACCCTTGTATTCATCCTTGACAACATTTCTAATGATTTTTAAGACATATTCCTACAAGTAGTAGTATTGAATTACCAAGTATGAATGGTTTAAGACTCTTTATAAATAGTTCTAATCACATTCCAGAAACACGGTACCAGAAGAAGTAGTGCAAAAATATGTATATATACTTATACATATGTATGTATGGTTTTACCAAAACCATCTCAAACATGGACTACCTCATGCACTTTTTTCCATTTCAAATTTCAAACTATATCATCCATACAAAGGAATATATTGTTCTTTGCAGGTATCAAATGTGTGTACAATTTAAAATAATTTATGAGAACTTTAAAGCATGAAGAAATATGTGAAACCTGCCAGACAAGTTATGAGAATATAATGAAGTGTTGAAGGTCCTTACATGCTTCTCCCCTACACACCTGCAGCCTCCCCACCTCCAAGGAGTCATCATGACATTGAACTTTTTGTCAGCTGCTTCCTTTATAGTTTTGCCATACATGCATATCACCTAAATGCTACACAACATAATTTAGCTTGATTTTGAACTTTACAAACATGATGCTGTATGTATTTTTCAGCAAGTTTCCTTTTTTTTTACTCGTTTATTTCACTGCTATAAAGTATTTCATTGTATAAATACATCGTGGTTTATCCTTTCTCCTGTTAATAGATATTTGAGTTGTTTATCGTGTGGGTCTATTTTTGGATAATGGTGCTGAGAAGATTCTTGAGGGAGAGTTTCTCCCTTGCTGTGATTTACAACTTGGAGTGAATGTGGCTCAGAGGCGACATGGGGCTTTCCAAAGGCGCAGGAGCAAAGACAGCTTTCAGGGAAATCAATTTACAAATCACCAATTTCTGTTCATACATTTTCCTTTAACCAATGCTTTCTAGCCTCTCATCGTTGATAGCTCTTTTCCCACTTTACAAAAGAAAAGCATACCTCTCACTCATTCAGAATCTTATTACCATGCGTTAAACTGGAGTCTAAAAAACTCCAGAATGACAAACAAAGGGATATTTTAAATTTTTATTATGATGCTGAGAAAGCGAATGACTTCAATGAGAGGATAACAAATCATTTTGCAACTCAGATGCATTCCAGTCTTTTGCTGTCCACAGAGCCCAGCTTTCAGCTGCTAGATTATTAAAAATAATTTCCAATGATAAAATCATCAATCATAAATCACTAGGTGATATTTAGCCTATAGCTGGGAATGGATTCAAAGAATTGAGTGACATTGCTAAACAAAATTCCTTCTATTCCTCTGTTTATTTACAAGAAGGGGGATTCCTAGCACCTGGGTCCATAAAAACAATAAATAGTTATAAAATTGATGCTATACTCTGTCTCATGCTAGCCACAAATAATATTTATCCTTAGATATATGAAACCAATTGAAAAATGTCTATCCACTTCAATAAAATATATGATTTCAGTGAAATTTTAGTTTTCATGATTAGTAATTGTCTAACAAAATTTTACTCCTATTGTCTTAGTCAACCCTGTACTACTAATAACTGTAACAATAACTCAGTATTTGATACTTAGGTATCTTGATACTTACTTTGATACCAGAAGAAATTTTTGATACTTAGAACCTCACAGTCATACCGAATATCTTTGAAAAACTGAACTTATGCATATGTTTTTGCTCTAAAGATGTGTGGCAGGGTAACCAATGAAAGATTTTCAAGCAAAAAAACTAAGAAATTTGGATCAAATTACTTAGGGAGACATAGAATAAAAAATGGAATAAAAAATATAGGTCTAAGGAGTAAAAGAAGTGATTAAAATCTTAAACCATTTAAGAACTTGACCCCGATTTTTTTTTTAACTTTATAGTTTATTGTCAGGTTGGTTTCCATACAACACCCAGTGCTCTTCCCCACAAACTTCCTCCATCATGACCATCACCCCCCTTCCCCCGACCCTGATTTTTTTTAAGTAATATCTATGCCCAACACGGGGCTCGAACTCATGACCTTGAGATCAAGAGTCACATGGTCCACCGACTGAGCCAGCCAGGTGCTCCTGTTTGTTTTTATTTAAAGGCAATACACAGGAAATTATATTTGTTGCCTGCATTAAAATATCTAATGAAAAGCTTCGATACCAATGTAAAATTGTGCCAACAGTGCAGAGTTCTTCAGAATTCTTTTAGGGGTATGCAGGTGAAAATGCTGACAACAAGTACTTGAGGGTACACACCCCCATGTGGAAGTATATCAAATGGTATGCAGACCTTCAATATTTCTAGGTAATATTACATTGCTTTTCAAGTTGCCCAACCCCATCAGAACTGCAGAGCGCCTAATTGCTGAACATTCTCCCAAACACTGAGTATTGCCAGAGTTCTCCATTTTTGCCAAGCTAGTGGGTGTAAAATGGCATTTCATTGTGGTTTTCATTTGCATTTTCCTGATTTAATGAGGTTGAGCATATTTTCATATGTTTATTGGCATTCCTGTTACTATTATTTATTTTTAAGCTTTGCTAATTTGATTTACAAAAAGTGATGCCTCATTTACATTTCTTTGATAACTAACAGGGTTAATACTTTTTCATATGCTTATTAGCCATTTTTATTTTTTATGTGAATTGTCCATTCATACCCTGCCCATTTTTCTATTGGGATTTCAGGAGCTTTCTTATGAATTCAAATGAGTTCTATTAAGGCTAAGCCCTTTACTTTGTCATATTTATTGTGTTGCAATCTTGGGATAAACTGTACTCTTTCTATGATACCACAGTTCTTTTAATATACTTATGAATGTGATTTGCTGATCTTTTGTTTTGGATTTCGACATCAATATTTATAACTCCAATTGTCCTGCCAGTGTTCTGCTCTGTTTTGTTTTGTTTCATTTTGTGGGGGTGGCACTCTGTCAAGTTTTAGTATCATGTTAATGCTTGCTTCTTAAAATGAATTAGAAGATTTTTTACTTTTTTTCTAGGCAGACTAATCAATTGTACTCTTTGGACATTGTTGTTTGAAAAATAGACAGAAAACTATAAAATAATCTACAGCTGAGTTTTGTGGGGGAAGAGTGATTCTTAAGGCAAGTTATTAGGTTCTCTTTTAAAAAATATAAATTTAGTGTATATGCTTTGTCCAGCATATCATCAATTTCATTAAGAATTTAAAATTTATCACTATTGATAAATATAGTTTGGCTTAAGGTTTTTTAAATATTTTTTTTATTTTTGAGAGACAGAGAGAGAGCAGGGTGGGAGGGGGCAGAGAGAAAGGGAGACAGAGGACCTGAAGAAGGCTCCATGCTCTGCACTGACAGCAGAGAGCCCAATGCAGGACTTGAACTCACAAACTGTGAGATCATGACCTGAGCTGAAGTCAGATGCTTAACGGACTGAGACACCCAGGGTCCCCATGGCTTATGAATTTTTTTAAATGTCCTTTATACTTATCATATATCACTCTTCTTGTTACAAATTTTGTATACCTCTACTTTTTATTTCTTACTTGGAAATGTCAAAAGATTAAAATTTTTTTTCTCACAGAACTATCTCTTACATATATTTATAAATTTGCTATTCATCTCATTGATGATTTCTTGATTTTTTCTTTTATCTTTAATTTTTACCCTTCATTGGATTTGTCTCTAATCTGCTGAGCTGACTGCTTGATTTATTTATTCTTTTTTTGTTGACTTTCTATTCAATAATGAAAACACTTAAAGCTATGTCTCGTTCTTATTATCTCTTTAGTCAAGGAGTAATTTTCAACAGTCAACTAGATTCTGTCTAGTCTTGTGGTTAATCCTCCAAAGATGTAACTGTCATCTTTCCTCTCCTTAAAATACCTTAACTGGTTTCTCATCAGATACTGAAATAAGTTTCAAGCTCTTCCCTTCCATTCAAGGTCCTCCACACTCTGGCCATCATACACACTTCTGAAGTCCACCCCTAAATACTTCCTGTATTTATATCCTATTCTAGAGACAAACTGGACACTAATGTTTCCAAATGTTCTTACCACCATGCATTTCTCTATACTGTTTTTTTTTTTCTTCCCTACTGGAAATGCCTTTCTTCTCACTCTTCACCCCTAGAAGCATAAACAACTTTTGCAGTGTACTGCAAAATGTTACTACCTTCAGGTGGTTGTGGCTTCCCAAGTTGCAGGAGTCACACAGAGTTGGAGCCATCAGGTTATCTCCTATTGGTCACTTGGGTTCACCTTGGACCAGCGCTGCACACAGGCTTGACAGGGCCCTGTGTGCTCAACGGTACCCTTTTTTGCTAATGTACAAAGCCTTCCCACATGGGCACACCCCATAACCATACTACCAGCTCAGTCAAGAATAACCATGTATCATCTGCATCTGGACACTTGTTTTGCTGTGAGAAGTCACTCAATAATTATACCAAGACAATAGATATAAAACAGACTTTTCCTGGCAAACCAGGACCTATGATGATCACCCAACCAGATCTCATGATCTATGTCTGTACATACTTAATATGTGTATACTTTTCTTATTTCTCTGTAGGAAGGGGATACCAGGGGATATAAGAACACTTTGTATAAAGGTATAGAAACAAAGGATATATTGATACAGATATCCCCACCTAGGATTCCTCAGTGTGTCTCCTTTTTGGGTTTTGTAGATAATTTACATATATTTTGGCTCTTGCCAAAAACAAGTATCAAGATCCCTTGCCCTAACTGTAACCTCTTAGGGTCCAAGCTAACTAAGAGGAGGCATAGAACCATCTGGTTCAAATAATCCTAGGATATTATATTGACCTCATAACGTCTGAGATATGTCATGGGAGAAAGTGATGTGATGTCCCAAGCTTATCACAAGATACACACTGTCACAAAAATTTTATAGCTCCCAGTGTTACAATATTTTCTCAAGTATTCTCCCAATTCCATTTGCTCTCCTATCACCATGACAACACACATCTCATTAATAATGGAGACCTGAGGGAAAGCTTCTGGTGTCAGTCCCCTCTCAGGACTCACCTCCTGCTTTGGCATTCCATGAAACCATTCTGATTCTAGACACCATGCTTCGAAGATTCCAAGTTATCTCAATTTTGTATATCAGAGAAAAAGCTGGTGAAACACTAAGGATGGTGAAATTGCAGGATTTTGCCAAGATTTCCTAAAGCAATTAACTGGCACAACAATTGAAACCAACAAAGCCATTATTAAAAAAAAAAAAAAAAGCTAAGCCTTTTAGATTTGAAGATCAACATCTGAGTCCTGGTTCTGACCCAGAGAAAAGGGGAGAGACAGATTCTAGAGTTTTCCACTGGTTTTCATACTGCCTCTCAATTCCTGTTGAGCAATGGGAGAAATCAGAAGTGATTCCAGGGCCCTATACACCAAAATGAGGTAAGGTCAGGAACATGGCGGTCAGAGTCAACAACCACAAAAAATTGAGTTTTGACTTTCTGTCCTAGGAAGAGCAGACAGGCAGGTCAGAATAAGCATGGGTGCCTGAGGATTTTAAATACCTGGCGGTCCCTACACGAGTTTCTCTCCTGAGCACCTCACGCTGGCTTGCACGGCCATTCCATCTTCTCCCTCCCTGGCTCATGAAGCCCTCGAGATGCTTGGGAATCCATGCAGCAGCAAGGAGAGGCAAAGGAATGAGTCTTCTCATCTCTCCAAACACAAGCTCTGGCCCATACACTCAACACAGTGGGGCCCATTTTAAGTTTTCTTCCTTTCACTTCCCATTACCTAATCGGTCCTTTACACACCGAGCCTTCTCTTCTGCTAAAATGTTTCCCTTGCCTTCCCTTTCTATTTTGGTTTCACGGCTACCCTTCTACATCCAGCCCTTGTCAGCTCATGCCTGATTTAATTCAGCACCTTCCACGCAGATGTCCCTGTCTCCAGGGTCTGCCGACTCTAATACATCCAGCACAGCTGCCAGGAAAAGCCTCCTTAGGCGACGTTTGTGTCACATCATCCCCCATCTCAAGGGCCCGTGGCGTCTCTGGTTCCCTCCTGCCTCCCACCTCTCCAGTCCCCCTCCTCATTTTTCCTCATGCTCCCCTCCACTGCGGACAAGCTTGGTGGCTTCTCAAGGCCTGGATATGATTTTCTTTCATAACTTTTACATAGCATTCCCCTGATCTGAAATATTCTCCCCTTCCTCTCTTGCTAACCATGCCCCTGATTGCCCTTCAAGGTTAACTGAAAATTACACCTTTCCTGTTCATATCCACTGCAGCCGTATGTTATACCTCAGCCAGTGCTGGACCTGGATATCTGTGGGATAAACAGTGATCCCTAAAATCCCTCCTCGATGCCCAAGTTAGCCACTAAGTTTGATCTTGATCCCTCCCCAAGGTGCCAGCTTTATAATACGACTCCATTGCACCGTAATTCTCACTTGATGATATGTTAGTTTATAAATGTTGTGACTTCATTTCAATCTCTCTCCAGAACTGGAGGAAAATTCCCCAAAGGCGGTGATTCTGCTTTTTATTTGCACCCCTTCTGATTGCATATGCATAACCGTGTACAGGAAACCAGCTCAAGGAATGTGTGGGGCTGCCTGAAGTAGGATGCTCAGAAGGCCCTGGGAACATGACCTTTCCATAAGAAAAATAAATTGGAAATAGTCTCAGTAGTCAACCCTATAAATACACTATGGGATATCCTTGTGATGTAATATACTCATACCTTAAAAACATTTTTGAAGAAATGTTTAATGACATGAGAAACTCTCACTACATGAAGTTGCCTTATATATACACATAATTTTTATATAAATATAATATGTGATGTCAATGTTACTGTATAAACATAAAAGATGGCGAGAAACAAGGAAGGAAGGAAGGAAGGAAGGAAGGAAGGAAGGAAGGAAGGAAAAAGGAAGGAAGGAAAGAAGGAAGGAAGAAAGGAAAAAGGAAGGAAGGAAGGAAAAAGCAGGCAGGCAGGCAGGAAGGAAGGAAAAAGGAAGGAAGGAAGGAAAAAGGAAGGAAGGAAGGAAGGAAGGAAGGAAGGAAGGAAGGAAGGAAGGAAGGAAGGGACAGGCAGGCTAATGGGGAAAAAATGGAGTAACATGTAAATGGTGATTCTGAGTGGTTCTGGGTACTTTTCAATTTATTTTTCTGGGGCACCTGGGTGTCTCAGTCAATTAAGCAACTTACTCTTGATTTTGGCTCAGGTCATGATCTCATGATTCCTGAGTTCAAGCCCTGCATCAGGCTCTGCGCTGACAGTGGGGAGCTTGCTTAGGATTCTCTCTCTCTCCCTCTCTCTCTGCCCCTACCCTGCTCAAAATAAATAAACATTGAAAATATTTATTTTCTTTTTTTGATCTTCTTTTTCTTTAAATTTACTAAAATAATCCCATACTGCTTATAATATAAACAGAAAATATAAATTTTGTTGAAACTACAATTGCTTACCAAAAGTGTCGTATTTTTCAAACAGTATTTTTCAAAACATAACATCATAGAGTGGAAGAGTAGGCCAGTGATAGGGTGAGAAACTGACTGATAGTTGAAAAAGTAAAATTTTGAGATTTAAGAAATTTCTAGCTGATATAAAAAGGGCAGCTAGTTTTCATTGGGTAACATCCTACTCCTCAGACCAAGTAGGAGAACATTTTTGGTGTTTCCATTTTGAAATGCTGCCAGTCCCATCCCTTGAAAGAAAAATTATCATGTATACCTCCACCACATCCACCACCACTATCAACTTCACCTCCATCACCTCCACCATCACTATCAACTTGACCAACATCACCTCCACTAATGCCACCCCTATCACCACCTCCACCTGCACTATCCACTTCACCTCCATCATCTCCACCACTACTATCAGCTCCACCAATATCACCTCCACCTCCACCACCACTATCCACTTCATCTCCATCACCTCCACTACCACCACCCCCACCTCTACCACCACCTCCACTACCACCATTGCCTCTACCTCCATTACCATCATCTCCATCACCCGAACCACCACTGTCAACTTTACCTCCATCACCTCCACTCCACCCCCACCACCCCTACCTGCACTATTAACTCCACCTCCATCACCTCCACCACCACCTCCACTTCTTTCTTCACTTCTATCACCACCTCCACCACCATCAACCTAAAAGAGTAGACAAGGCTTCTATAAAAAATTGGATTAAGAGAGAGTATAGAAATACAGAAAATTAGAACACATTCCCCAGAGTGCTATACTTTAAGTATTAAAAATAAGCAGAACTTTCTTATTGAGTCCCCACACCCATGGCTCAGAATAGAAGGGATTGGGGGATAGCTGGCCAATAAAATGCAAAGAATTCCTCTTGTCTTAATCCTTTGGGGCTACTATAACAAGATATCACAGACTGGGTAGCTTATAAACAATGAAAGTTTATTTCTCACAGTTCTAGAGGCTAGGAAGTCCAAGATCATTGCACCAGCATGGCTGGGTGAGGGCAGATCTCCAATTTCACAGCCAATGGCTTTTGGCAGGGTCTTCAGATGGTGGGAGAGGATACGGATCTCTCTGGATCCTCTTCAGAAAGGCACTCATACCATTCATGAGAGTGGAGCCCTCATGACCTCGTCATCTCCCAAAGGCCCCACCTCCTAATACCATCATCTTTGGTCATTAGGACTTCAACAGATGATTTGGGCAGAGAGAGGACACAAACATTCAATCTATAGCATCCCCTCAGCACATAAGTCAAATGGGGAAGACTGACCTTGGAATGAATAGTGCCTCAGATAGGCCAAGAGTTCACATCAACTTTCTAAGAACTGGACTCCTCCATGACTCCCGCGTCATATCATCCAACATCTCCTGGAACGTTTGTTGAAAAACCTATTGTATACTGACAGGCAATAGAGGACAAAGAAAAAGTAGTAGGTAGGAGTGAGCACAGCTGAGGTTGAGGAGAGCTGAGCAGGTGCATGTGTTTTCATGTGTGCGTGCATGAGCACGCATGCACGTACCAATACTTATCCATCCACTGGAGAGCACATGAGAACCACTGAACATCACTATGCCTGTAACGCCATTTGGCTCTGCTGAGGCTATTCCATATTTTCATATCCAGATTGAATAATAGTCACTTTTGCCCAGCAGGATGAAGGAATGTACTGTTTCAAATTAACCTTGTCTCTAAAGGAAAACCTGTATGTGTGACACAGAAAGACAGGAAGTGGCTTCTACCTGTGGTACTTGTTATAATTCAACAAAATCTGCCAAAAGGTTCTGTAGGTCTTCAGGAGCATGGGGAGGCAAAGAAGGGGAGGAAGTCTGGTCGGGGCAGGGTCTCAAATGGGGAATGGAAGAAAAGTGCCTATGGAGCTGTCCCTGCAGGGACAAGAGACCATAGTCTTTTGTTTGCATCCCCATTTCCAAAGGGGAATGTGGTGTTAGTAGTGCTTATCATCCATCCATCCATCCATCCATCCATGTAATAGACATCAATCAAGCACTTACTGTGCACCTGACATTGTTCTGTGCATGCTGTTCACAGAGCATGCTGTGAAAAAAATAAAAACAGTTCTTTTCTTTATAGAGCTTATATTCTAAAAGGGGATATCGATATGAACAAATAAGGAACTTATAATGTCAAGAATAGTAAATGGTATGAGGGGCCATGGTGAAAAGAAAGAGTATAACCACAGTAATAAGAGGGTAGTGGTTAGGGAATGCCTTTCTGAAGGGGTGATATTTGAGCAGAACCTTGAACAAAGGGCGGGGAAAGCCATGTGAACATCTTAGGAAAGAATGTTTTAGGCAGAGGCAATCCAAAGTACAAAGGCACTGAGGCCAAAGCAAGCTTAGGGAGACCAGATCCAGATCATGCAGAGACATGGTGGCCAAGTTCAGGGACTTTGAATTTTATTCTAATTTGATGTAAGGCAATGAGAAGGTTTTTCAGCCAGGACACATTTATTATGTGCCTGAAGGAGTATATATATATATATATACACACACACACATACATATATACATATATATGTGTACACACACACACACACACACACACACACACACAGAAAGAGAGAGAGAGAGATCTAGGCTCCACCTCTTACTTCACCCACTTCTGTAGGTCCAGGGCTCCCACCACTGCTCAGGCACAGCCCAACAGCCCTGTATCTTAGCTTCATCACACACTGCTCACTTCCTGCCCCAGAGCTTCTCTCATTTTCAGCTCGGTACTCACAAGTCTGACTTGGAAAGGCCAGCAGTTAACACCCAGTGTGGTTCTCCCTTGACCAAAGGGGAACAGAAAATGATGGATACACGCTTCACCTTTTGTTCCCCTGGACAGCCAGCTCTCATTTGGATTTCATATTCCCCTTAGAAATCCCAGTAGGATTAAGCACCCATCTCTTGCTCAGGGTCCACCTCCATAACTCCTCCTTGTATCACCCTGCCTGTCTCCTTCTCCCTGCTCTCACTCTCTGCCTCTTGTGTTCCTTCTGTCTGGATCAGATTCCTAAATAAACTTCCCATATATTTAGGAAGCATTGCGTATAGGTGTATACAAGAGAAGACAATATAACCATCCCCATTTTACAGATGAGGAAGTAAGAGGTTAAATTTTCCAAGGTCAAACTGGAGTCAGAAATGAAATTAAGGTTTACCTGTTTCCAGCAACCATGACCTTAAACACTCTATTATGCTGCCTCACACTCAGAATTTTGAAAGGTGGGAGTTTTTCTTGTCTGGATGGGTCTTCCTGTTGGCCTCAGACAAAACTCTGGGTCAATGATAAAGCTACAGCAGGTTGGCAAGAATGAGAAGGGTTTCAAGTGTCGTCCATCTGATAAAGATTCAGGGGAGGGTCCAGGCACAGAAGAAAGGATCAGACCCAACTAGGGGATTGAATAAGAAGCCTGAACCCATGGCCCAGGAAACATACGGTTGGTTGCACTCAGGAAGCAGGTGATCCAGAGTCCTTACCCTGCTACCCTAGATGCCAGGCCTGTGGTGGTACCACAGATGTCAGAGCTGACTTTGCAAGAGGCACGTGAAGGATCTCCCATGGAGGCACATAGGTAAGTGTAGAGGGATTCATATCAGCTATTTTTTTAAAGATAGATACAGTCAGATTGATAAGAAACCAAAAACTCCATAATTTTTAGTAATAATAGCTCCCGTATTCAACACGTATTGTGCCGGGCACTGTGCTAAGTGCTTTGCATAAATTACCTTTTTAGCAACATCATGATGTAGATACAATTATTATTCATACTTTAATGATCAGGATTAAAGTGGTTAACTCAGCACATGTCACACAGGTAATAAATGATAGAACTGGGGCTCAAACTAAGTCTGTGTGACACCAAAGGCCTTTGTTCTTAAGCCTTGTTTCTCTGGAATGGCTGAGTGAAGACTTTCTGGGGAGACAGTGAGAAGCTGTTGGGGATATTGGGGGCTGGACACGGTAAGTAAAATCACTCCAGTGCCAATATGTATGTTGAAATACTTCTAAGAAGAAACAATGAGAATATTTTAATGGTCCAGAAGAAGGTGACATGAGCTGAAATTAAGGGAGTTAAGACAGAATTTGACTCAAGTGAGACTGAAGAAATCTGTGAGGCCACAATTCCAATTAACCAGAGCATAAGGGAAAGAATAGAGTCTTGGAACATTCGGAAACGTTAATTCTGGTTCAACAGTGATGGCACCATTAATAGCTATAGGGGTATCAGCAGGAGACGGAGGGAAATGGTAGGGTAGGAATTAGGAGACAGAATTTGAAGCCTTTTATGAAATGCATATCCCAAAGGTTGATTGAAATGTACGTGGGGCTCAGAAATGAGAAGGTCTGGAGATTTAGGTTTCGAAATTATCCCTTAGATGGCCCCAGTCTTGCATCCTTAGGTGAGCTGGAAAAAAATGCTTGGGCACCCAGCCCACTTATATAGAGGAGGCTGGATTCTCTCATTCCTCTTGCCCATTTGCCTTTTTGCCCTTTACGAACACTACCTGACTTTTGACCCTGTCATTTCCAACAAAAGAAGATTCACCCACGACCTACATTACTGGTTTAGATTCCAAGCTATTGGATGGTAGGGACCATACCTTAAACTTCTCTATCTTTTCTACCAAGTGGCATTCTTGTAGGGTGTTAGCATGATCTCCTAATGGGCTTTTAATTTTTACAAGAACAGATTCTGAAATGCCAGCACAGATCATCATTTGCCTCCAGTCTGGAGCCACTCAGAGCAGAAGCGTAGAAATCCAAAGCTCTCCTCTAAAGTGCATCATTTTAACCTCAGTTCTCAGCAGGCTTTCCTGTGTGCGTTCTCAACTCTCAATCCCTGCTTATCGTCGACATGCTAGTCTCCCAGTCTTTCTGGTCTGATTTCTAGCCTCAGGCATTTGAGACATAGGAGCTTTGCAATTAAATTCTCCCCTCCAGCCATACTGACCCCAAACCTTACTTACGAAATTGCTCAAGTTTATTTATGGTGTTGGTTTTGTTTCTGCGTTTTCTGGGGGCACACAGAGCCCTCCTCACAGGCAGAGCTGCTTTGCTGTCCTCTGCAAGACGTTCTCCTTCAGGGCACTGATGTCACATCGGCTGAGCCTTTCCTCCTCCTGGATCCTCGGATCCTTTGACCACCGGCAGAGGCAGGTCGGGCCCTCAGCAAATGGGTGGAACTGGTAAGGCCAAGCTCTAAAACCCCTGAGCCCAGTGACCCCATAGACACCGTCTCTGGTGACCAGTGCCTTGTTGGCTGTGGCTGCGCCCTCAGGACACCTCCCACAAGCTGTCTTCCTCAACGACCCAGCCCAACAAGATTGAATGGAGTGGCTACTGGTGGCGTAGGCCCTAGGTTAGGGTCAGGAGCCCGCAATGAATAAAGCGCAATTCTTTCAAGAATCTCCCAGTTTGGTTTTGTGGCAAATGCAGCATCAGAGGGCTGTTTATGGAAACAACAGAATAGGTCTGCCTGACTGGCTCAGGAGGGAGGAAAGGGCTCTTAGATACAAGGTTAACTTAACCACTGGGCCAGGAGACTCGTGTTCAGGGCCCACGATACTTTTAGGAACACATGATCATTTAAAAAATTTTTAAGTTCTTTTAAAATCAAGAAAAAAAAGATGAATAGAATTATAATGAATATGTAACAATAAATTCAGCCTTTATTTTTTTCTTATTTATTTTTGAGAGGCAGAGAGAGACAGAGTATGAGCAGAGGAGGGGCAGAGAGGGAGGGAGACAGAGAATTCAAAGCAGGCTCCAGGCTCTGAGCTGTCAGCACAGAGCCCAACGCCGGGCTTGAATCCATAAACCATGAGATCATGACCTGAGCCACAGTCAGACACTTAACCAGCTGAGCCACCCAGGAGCCCCATATTCAGCCTTTAAATCAATGCTGCTGTAAAATATTATTATTATTATTATTATTATTATTATTATTTTGGAGAAGGGCCCATAGAGACAACATGGCGTAGGGCCAATGAGAGTCACAATGTGGCCCCATCTGGATGAGGTGACTTCAGGGCAAAGGAGAAGATATCTAGGAAATGTGGGAAGAGTGGAGTAGACTAGCTAGTTGAGGAACCGGTGTAGCCATGTGTCAGGAATCCCAGCAACCCAGAGATGCTAGGGAACCACTTGTACCCAGGAAGTAGTGAGGGATTAGGGCAAGAGGAAGGCAGGGATGTGACAGAGAGAGACTTAGCCACCATATCAACAACCTGGAATTCGCCCATAACCTGTACCTTCCAGGCTTTCACTTAACCTGCTGCTCTAAATCAAAACTTGCCAATCCTGTGCCCCATTCCCTCCCAACTAATATTTTCCTTAAACTATAGTCTGGGTAACAGATATGTGTCAAGGTGTTACCGCCCAGGAGCAGCTTCCTATACCACCTCCCCTGTGAGGTTAGCCATGCTGTCGATAATGGACTGTTTCCAATGGCAGGTGAGAGATGAGATTTGGGAGCAGGAAGGCTCTGGGCCACCCACCCTTCACTCTGTGTTAGGGCCTCAGCTTGAGCCTCTCTGGAAGGCCGGTGATGGGCCATCACTGCCGTTTTCCTTTTGTTTACAAAGTGTCCAGAGGTCTGCTCGCTGAGTGACCATTTTTGAAGCCTGAAGATGAAAGAACAGGAAAAAAATGTTCATTATGCAGACATACCAGAGCCCCCGCCCCCAATCCTAATGCATGTGTCATTTAAATACACTTGCGAGAGGTGTTCATTATTTCCCCCATTATTTAGAAATGTACTTCAAAGACCCCTCAAACAGCAGTGTGCCGTCACATTGTTTAAACATATGATTTGTTAAATCACTGCCCTCACAGGCCTGAAGCTCTGGGGTTATATCGTCTCAGAGCAGACACAACTCAGGGGTCACCCCGCTGCTGAGCGTTGTCTCAGCTACTCCCCACTTCTGCTGATGGTTAATAAGGATCAGCTCTTGAAAGGCAAGGTCAAAAGAACTAAGTGACTTTTGATGCTTACTGATGGTGTGTGAGTTCATTGTTCCCAGAGGCTGTTGAGCATCCATTGAGGAGAGCCCATTATTGCCAAGAAGCCATGGAGACAAAGCCCAGCCCCGCCATCCACCTAAGCCTGGCACTGAATGGAGGCTTCCAGAAGGATCCGATCCTCGACTTTAGGAGTGGCTCCCTTTTAGGAGACTTGTTTACACAGAAATGGAAACCTGTAAAAGATGCAGTAAGTGTTGATCGGGTGCATTATCAAAGAACACCTTCAAGCACCTTTTCCCCTGGGCGCACGAAAGTGTTTATTTACAAGTCTTTAAATTGTAGGATAGAAATGCTTATGGCAAGCCACTGATTATAGAAAATCAAACTCAGATGCATTCATTGATTTGAGAGGAAAATAAGAATAATGGGGAGAAAGGTTGCCAACTTAAAAAAAATCAATTTATGTAAATTTGTCAAGAAGATATCTGCTCCATAAAGACAAGTATGTCTCTCCTCTCGTCCTGCACAAAGCAGTTGCCAGCGCTTACTGTCTCGCTACATGCTTCCCCCCCCACACACACCAGTCCACATACTTTGTCTCTGTGTGGCTGCTTTACAAAAAATGTAAGATTTTTTTAGTAAATCAAAGGTGAGCCGACAGAAAAATACGTAAAGGCCCCGTGGCAGCACACCAGTTTAGACCCACCTTCGGACGTTTGTGGAAGGGGGTGGCAGTCTACTGGGGTGGCCCATCGTGTTGTTGGAGTGAGAGCTCTTATCTCTGCTGAGAGCAGAGGCAGACCTCAAATGATTCCCTTTTCAAAATTCCTTTGTTCAGTTGACGGCTCTCTGGATCTGCAGTTAAGCAGCCCCCCCCCCCAACTCCTGCAGATAGTATCAATCACTCCCTTTCCTTAATCCCTGATGTGCTGTCTGCCACCAAATCCACGCATCCTTCCTTGGTCATCATCTCTCACAGCGACTCCTGCCCATCCCACGCCTTCCTCGCCTAACGCCTGAAAATCTGCAACGGCCTTTTATCTCTTTCACTTACTGCCTTTCATTTCCAATGTTTCTTCAAGTTTACTTTGTTCAATGGCCTGTCACGCGATGGTGGGCAAAGCACAGAACTGCGCAGGCTGTTTTCCGATCCCTAATCATTTCCTCTGGTCTGTCCTTTCTCTAGCAGGAAGTGAGGGTTATGGTACAGCTCCTGCCCATTGTCTCCTGGGCCTAACTCCTGCATCTCCCTGTGAGCCCCACTTCAGACGAGAACTCAGACATCTACAGAAGAACAAGCAACGGTCTGTGGGCACCGTTCAGTTCAAATGCATGCTTAGAAAAGAAACGTTCCTTCAAGGAGAAGAGTCTGGTGATGTGTGGCTCTGCGCACGACACAAACTCCTCACTGGGTCACAGAGGGTGGGTTAGCTCCTTGAAGCAAATGCTTCTCTATCTTCTCCATGACAGATTGGCGCTTGGGTTTCAGATTTCCATACCATGTGATAGATTTCTTGGAACACCATTTGAAAAATGGATGCAAGTCTCCCCTTCTCACAGGGCAGGAAAAGGAAAAGTCTGGACCCTGGGCTAACTTTCAAATGAGGTTTTCCATCTTCACTATTTCTATCAAGGTTTCTTTTTGTTTGTTTGTTTTTTTAATGTTTATTTATTTTTGAGAGAGAGAGAGAGACAGAGTGTGAGTGGGGTAGGGGCAGAGACAGAGGGAGACACAGAATCCGAAGCAGGCTCCAGGCTCTGAGCTGTCAGCACAGAGCCCCATATGGGGCTCAAACTCAAGAACCTCGAGATCACGACCTGAGCCAAAGTCGGATGCTTAACCGACTGAGCCACCCAGGCACCCCTCAATCAAGGTTTCAAAGGCCCTACAACCAAGTTTTTTATAGGAATAAATTTTAAGAAAAATATTTTTTTCCTTGTCTCTTCAGACCATCTGAAGAGAGGCAAAGTGAAATTTTTACCAAAAGTTTTAGATTGTCCAGGAGACAGCCAATGTCCTTTCCTATGTGACATTATGAAACCATGCCAGGCTTAAAGGAAAATTCTGGGTCTTCATATAAAATTATTCACATAAATTTATTATCTTTCCTCTGGAAAAAATAAAAAATCCTTCACTGTACAGCATGGTGTCTTTATCCTTTCCTGAAAAAGCACTGAACTAGATCTGAGTTCAGTTCCCACTTTTTCTACAAACTAGTCCTTGGCTAGTCCCTTCTCGTCTCTGGCCAGTGTATGTGTTCCTTTGCCAAATAAACAAAAAGCAAAATGAAAGGAGGTGCCCACGGCTCTCTTTCCTGGTATAGGGCTGTGACCTTGTGGGGGTTGCTGGAACAGGCTACAAGTACACTCCCTCGGGGAGCTCTGAGGCCAGACAAAGAAGCCCATCTCCAGAAACTTCCCACATGAACCAAGTGCAGCGATACCCAAGTTAGGCTAGCATGTTTTTGACTCCTGCTTTTAGATCTTGCAAGGGAATTGGAGACAAACTGTATTTTCTCTCCCAATCAAAGAAGAAAGGTTTCGTTCCCTGGTTCATCATCAATCCTAGCATGTTTTATATAAATGCCCCTAGAAAGCTCATACTTTCACTCCTTGCCAAAACTGGCTGAGCTGCTGGCTCAGGCTGAGGAACAGAGGAAGAATTACGAGTTTGGTTGAACACACTGGCATGCGTGAGGCTGAAGCAGCTCTGTGTATCAGTAACGTGTAATGACAACCTCCCATCTGTTCTCTGGAACTCTTCATCTGAGCCTTCATCAAGCTGGAAATCTGGAAGGAGATGAATGCAAGGGGGCTGTTTGAAAGCCATACACGAGCTCAGAAGTACTTGCAAAAAGGGACCCACCATGGGTGGGCGGTGGAGAGGCTGGCCAAATGCAGAGCTCAGGAAAGAGGGTCAGGGGTCTGTGTGGTCACAGGGAAGGTCAGGGACGGAGGTGCATTCTCCAGGCCCCTGGGTCTCTGCTTCAGACTAGGGTCTTGAGAGTTTCATGCAACGAAATGTCAGCCCGGGAAGCAGCGACCATTCTCCAAACCCCTCCGCTCTTGTGAGACCCCAGATTTTCCCAGGGTCCATTGCAGCACAGGGCTCTTGGCCAAAACTGGAACTGAAAGTCTAGCAAACATTCAGAATGTCCAACTTTCCCGCGGAGGCCCCTGCCTCTGCTCTTGGGGAAAGAAAAGATGGGCCGCAGGGAAAGGAGGAGGGCCGGAGACAGCCTACATGCCAAACTGGTGGTCTTTGGAAACAAAATGAAACAGGAAAAGATCTTGGTCTCTTTCACGGGTACGGAGCTAGAGATACCTAAGTTCCAGGAGTCCTGGGGAAACACGGTCCAGGGAAGGCAGGCAAACAGCATGCAGTGTGCCCACCATGTTCTCAGCACTGGCTCTGCTGGGAGCGGCCAGCATCTATCACCACGCTATCTGGGAGCCCAGGGCTGCTAGTGTTGGCCGCAGGCAACTGATTAGCCAGCAGGAAAGCTTATTAGATCCCCAATTTCCCCCAGTGAAGCCTCCCCCTCAGGGGACAGGAGGGGGACATTTTCATGGATTTGATGAATGCTGTTGGGGATGGAGATCACAGTCTAGGAACAAAAGGGGAATGTGAGCAGGAGATTAGGGAATTTGTTGAGGCTGAAATATGACCTGTGAGAAGCCAAGGGGAGAGCAAGCTGCCGGCTCTGGTCTGGGCCGAGGACGGCTTTCTGGCTGCAGGTTTCAGACTTTTCATCCTCCTGATTCACGGAGCAAATTCACAAGCCCCCTTAGCGGCTCTCTGTGCCCCCCCGTGAAGTTTCGCCAGCCAGCCCTCTCTGCTTTCTTGCCTCGGAATTTGGGCCATGGGAAAGACCTCTGAAATGTAAAGCAGATAAAAATGTTTACCTAACACCTGAAGCTATTGTCAAACACCCCACCCAAGGAGTCTCAATAGAACTAAAGTTTTGAAAGAGGCTTCACTTCATTCATTAATTCATTTACTTTAACAATTTGGAGGGCATCCCAGATACCAGGCGATGTGATTAAGGGGCTGTCTCATTGGAAAGAGAGAGGACGTAACGTAGATGAGGCCATTCCAGAACCAATCTAAGGCAATTGTCAGGGAGGATAGATGGCGAGAGATAACAAGCCAAGTGTTGCTATGGAGAGAGATGCTTGGGGTCTCGACCTGGTCAGAGGGGGCTCAGAGGAGAGGAGTCTGAGGCGATCCTTGCAGGATGGTGAGGCTTTGAAATGGAGCAAAAGGGCAAAGGTGTCCTAGAAAATTGGCAGAGGAAAGCCTTTCCCTTCTTCTCAGACTGAATCCCTACCCTTACTCTCCACCCTCCCGGAATTGGCACAAGTTGGCACCAATCGAGATCTCTGTAAACCACAACCACTTACCACAATAACACACCTGAAACCCACAGGCGATGCATTCCCCAGGGGACCAGGTCAGTGTGGTCCCCAGATCAGCAGCACCAACAGCATCTGTGATCTCGGTGGAAACGTGGCACCTCAGCTCCAGACCTACCATCAGAATCTGCATTTAATGGAACCAGGAGCCCCATATGCATATTAACGTTTGAGCAAAGGACAGGCCCCAGGATTCCTTCCTCCAGACTCCAGGCTCCTCTTCCTTTTTTTAAATATCTATTTATTTTGAGAGAGAGAGAAAGAGAGAGAGAGAGAGAGAGAGAATCCCAAGAAGGCTCCGCACTGACAGCATGGACCCCAATGTGGGGCTCGAACTCACAAACTGTGAGATGATGGAAATCAAGTCGGTTACTTAACCACCTGAGCCACCCAGGTGCCCCTCCAGCTCCTCCTCCTCACCCTCCTAGGAGGGTAAAGAGAGCTGTCCCGACCCGAGCCTTGACAAGAGTTCTCAGTGCCCATCAGGAAATCTCAGCATTCTGCCCCCAGAATTCTGGCCTGTGGCGGCCGTGAACACTCACCCATCCTGGCTCGCTTGGAAAGCACAATCGCATTCTGGAAGTGCTGCTTTCTGGGGCCACAGAGTGCCTGCCCCAGGACCCACCTCTCACCACACAAAATGCCTCTCAGATACAGGACTGTGGGAGAAGGTGGGCCATGGAGATGACAGCCAGCCTCGTGGAGGGGAATTAGCCCTACCCTCGAAGTGAAACGACCCAGGTTCAAATCTACAACTCCACCATTTAATCTCTGCTGTGTACCTTTGGACTAGGCACCATTTGTCTGAGCCACCATTTTCCTAATCGTAGAAATACCTGTGCCATGATGCAAATAATACGATGCTGGAATAAAAAAAAAATAAAATAAAAAAGCATAGGCTGCAAAGCCAGGTCCCTGGAATAGAATCTGTCCTTAATTGCTGAGTGACATTGGGCAAGTTACTTAACTTCCCTGCACCTCTGTTTCTTTATCTGTAAAATGGAAATAATAGTAGTTGTACTTCAAGCATTATTAGGAGGATTGAATTAATACTTGAAAAGCATTTAGAATAGTTTCTGACATACTGTAAGTGCTACATGAGCATTTGTTAAATAAATGAAGTAGAGTACACAGCAGAGTGACCGGTCTACAGTGCTCAGTAAGTGTTTGCTGTTTTTGAATTTGAAAGCCAATAAGATCAAAGCAGACAGAATGAGAGAGAGAGAGAGAGAGAGAGAGAGAGAGAGAATATGCATGAGCTCCAGGGAATAGAGACCCCACCTCTACCTGGGTGAGGGCTCCAGTACATGGTAAATGATGTGGAGTTGTATGTGCAGCCTCCTGAATGGGGAAGGGAGTGGATATAGTAAGGGGCGGGGTGGGGGCTGCATGGCAGGGCCTGACAAGCTAGGCCGACACGCCTGCCCTTTGGTCCCTGTCAATCGCTCCCCGAGCTGATGACGTGCTGATGTGTGTGACTCCAGACGGCGCCAATCTGTGCTGGATCTTAATGTCTCAGCCCCCGGGGATCTGGGGCTCTCACCAGGTCGGAGTCGGGGAAGAGGAGGCACACCGCCCCAGCCCCAGCCATCAGACACAACCACAGCACGACTGCCCGGCCAGGCCCTGGGCCCCCAGGTGGTCTGTTTGGCTGGGGATCCTGCGAAGGAGTGAAAGTGTGGCAGGGATGAAACATGTCCCAGCCTCATGGACCCCCTTCCATCCTGCCATTCCTCCCAGACACATCTGTCAACAGCTGCTTCATTAGGTGGCCTGGGTGCACACAATGGACCCCCTATTTTCTACTATGTCAGGGTGAGGGCCCCCTGCCTGTCCTGTCCACCTCAGCAGCACGGAGCGGCCAGCCTGTAGTGGGTGCAGTCTCTCCCCAGCGGGGCTCTAGCCACCTGCCTCCCTGCACATTTTACCTTCACGACAATCTGTGGGATACTCGGTGAGACTCCGGGGGGTGAACATTGTCATCAGCAAATAAGGGCCAAGGTGGGGACAGATCAGTGATGAACTGACCAGAAAGCCCAAGACACTGGCTTTTGAGTTTGTGTTTCCCTGTGCATGAGTCATAGAACACTAGTTCCGAGGCTTGGTAATAGATGTTTACAAAACAAAATCTGTAGCGACATACGTTTAAAAATTTAAAACCCTGGATTAAAGGAAGTGAAAGGATTTCCTTCTTGCAGGACTACTCAGAGCCTTGAAAATGCAGATATGAATTGCTAGGCTTAGAAAGAAGGTTAACGCTTTTTGAAATGTGGAATCCCTTTCCCCTTCACGGTGCAACCTGCCTGGGTGGGAATCTTAGAGCGCACACTTCTCTGTGCCATGTTACCCCCCAATGTTGGTTTCCCTCTACTGTGTAACCCCAACCACCCCCATACCCTTCAGCCAGCCTGGCTTTCCTACCTCAGGAATTCTTCCCGGAAGTACAGCCTTAATTAACACCTTGGTGGTGTTTTCTTTCCTTCTAAATTCTATCTACCTTTCAAGGTCCCAACCAAGCCCTCCTCTCTCTGTGAAGTCTTTCTGGCATACTCCAGCCTTCCTCGTTGTCTGCTTCTCTTGACTTCTGCCCCATTTGTAATTTTATGTCAAGACAGGTTAGTTGGCGTACCAGCCAGATAATCCCCTTAAAATAAGAAGCATAACTTGCACTTCCTGTTTCTCACAGGGCCCTTGACACTAGGGTGGGAAGTACTTAATCAGGACTTGTTGATGGAATTTGCGTGTGCTAGCCAACTCTAGGAATACCAGCTGGGGTGAAGAGCAGTGGTACTTGCACTAGTCAGCCTGGGTCCCGCCTGGTTCCCCTTGCCAGGTCTCAGGGGCGCGGCTCCTGCAAGCCATCGACAGGTGCACCAGCCTTCAGGTCCTTCGTAAGGGCTCCAGGGACTCTATTGGTTAAAAAAATAAGGTGAGCCATGCGCCAGGGGACACCGGTCCAGCTACTGCCAACCACACTTCCCACCCCCACCCTCTAGTGGATGTGCTAGACTAGGACTCCCTAGGAGAAGTCAAAAAAATAAAAATCACAACACAGAGTTTCTGCAGCCTCTGGGATCATTGCCCATTTGTAATCTTTTTCTCTTCCTGAACTTCAAGTCTCCTTCTGCGCCTCGTGGTATCTGTCTCTGCCTGTCTGTCAGTTTGCCTCCCTTTTCAAAAAACCTGAATAAAACACAGCGCAAACTGTCTCGCCTTCCTCTCTGAGAGCAGAGAATAAAGCAGTCACATGTCAGGGGCACATTTTCAGGTTTTATTTTCATCAGCAATATTCTCCCCCCCGCTCCCCACCGTAATTGCTATAGAAACACCAAATCCCCTTCCGTCCTTTTGTACGTGCTGACAGACTGCACTGTAACGTACCCTCAGCTGAACCTCACCCGGGCTTGGCACCGGCGCCCAGGGATGCGCGGGAGTCGGTGGAGAAACACCGGTCCCGTTGATGCTGGACGTGCTCCCCCTTCCCCGGCTCCGACTCTTTTCTCGTCTAACTTAAGATGCGGCACAGAACATCAGAGCCAGACACAATGCTGTCTGCGTGGCAGCATCCACAACAGAGGCAGCTCTTAGGGAAGAGAGAATGCCAGCCAGGAGGGGAGGGGTGGAGGGGGCGGAGGGGGCCGGGGCGGGGGTGCGGGCTTCTGGATGGGCAAGCAAGCCTGAGCACCTGGGGGTTGGCCTTGCGGAAAGGTCCGCCGCTGATTCAGCGGTCCTGGAGCTCTGCACGGACCGGAGGAGACAGCTCTCCCACTGAGGCCGGAACCCAGTCTCCTCACGCACTTGCCCATCTGGCTGCGTGGACGCCGCTTGCAGATGGAGGCAAACAGGAACTGGTCCGTGCGGGTCCGGCTTCTCCGTGTCTGGCACAAATGCCTGCAGCTCCTGGAAGGGAGCGGGGCCAAAGGAGGCTGTGCGGGTCTTGGCTGAGCAAAGGGCCTGTGGTGACTCCCTTGGCAGGGACTCTGGCTCTCAGGAAACAGCTTTGGAAGAAGGCAGGGATAGGGACAGGTTGGTTATTCTTAGCCTCAGTGACAGCACGCGAAGGCCAGCAACACGTGAGGCTCAAAGACTGCCCCAAATGCCTCTGCACGGGGCTCTGAGTACACAGAGACTGGCTGAACACGTAATAACCCCCCACACCCCAGAAGGATTTAGCTCGAGGCCATGTAGGCTGCCCAGATACACAGAGCGTGAGTTATGCATTCTACAAAATGATCCCATAAATCCCGAAATGAGTTTAAAAAAAAAAAGAAAAGAAAAACAAAGCAAATCAAGATGAATAAATATTAATGAATCGCTTCCTCTCTGCAGCAAGAGGAACGTGAGGCAGGGCTAATGACACTGCCAGCCGATCACACAGACCCTGAATATTTCATGGAACAGCGGAGGTGGACCTCAGAGAGGGGTCACTCACCCCCGTGTGCATTTAGAGGCCTATAAAAGCTGCACGAGAGGGACACTTCTTTGAGCAGAAGGCCGGATTTGCCAGCCAGCTTTCTGGGGTGAGCCGGCTCTGGCGGGTGGGGTATGCTGGAATAGTAGTACATTATCTGAGCGATGGCTCTGTGCTGATGTCCCTCTACCAAGTAGCCATTACTAAGCCCAGTTCCTAGTGAGGAGACCAAGGCTGGGAGACACAAGCGTGCCACACGGTACAGCTCTGGTAGGTGGCAAAGCCAGAATTCAATCGCAGGGCTCTCTCGACTCCCAAATCCAACTCTACCCTCCACGGCCACTGAGCACTTTGCACCCCCTGCTTCGTTCCTACATATCTTCTTGGGCCACGTCTCCATGGCTTAGCACGAGGGGCACTCCGGACTCGGCATGGGGGACAGCCTCTCACATAGTAGGTGCTCAATAAATCAATACACGTTTGTTGAGTTGGATCGAATTTCCTGCCCCCTTCTAGTAGCTAGGTGGAAATTCACAAAATAAATCCTTCCCCCAAGGGTAGATAAACCCCCAGCCTGAACTCCTCAGAGGCAGAAGCAAGGGATGTCATCCTCCCCGTCATTGTTCTCATTATCAGATGGCCACCAAGGGCTTGAACAGGTGAGGCAGAGATGAAAGACCTGGCAGACAGTAAGTGGTTCTTAAGAGACAGCCCCCACTTCAGCGCCATTTCTTTCAAGGGGGTCCCTCCAGGGGCTGCCAATCACAACCCTTTACCCCAGCACCAAATTCACTTAAAACAGTGTTGGTATTTTTTTTTTTCCTAAATTAACGAATTGAAGAACAGGAGCAGACTTTCTCCAGCCTCCCAGCCTCTCTGTCGCGTCCCCCCCTCAGCGACAGCTAAAACGTTTCACTTGTCAGTCAGCAGCAAATACCAGGTCTCAGCTTTGTCCTGTACATCCCCAGAATAGACGTTGCTAATGGCCTTGATGACAGTCTCTGATTTCTGAAGCACATGTGAGAAAGTGAGAGAAGTGGGGAGGCCAGCGGGAGGGAAGGCGAGGTGGGCGGCGCCTGGGGGAAGGAGTCAGTGGCAGTGTGTAGATACCTGCGCTCTCCCTCTCATGTTGTTCCCACCTTTTCTGCCATTTTCCTCTGGGAGCGTTTTCAAGTGTCTACAACACTCTGAATGCTGAGCCGTTCTAGCCATAAAGGCCAAGAAGAAAAGGGCAGAGAGAGAAAGAAAGAGCCCTACCTTCTATGGACCACTTGACTTGGGTTGGGGAGGACTGTCTCCAGCCTTCTCATGGACCCCAGGGAGGCCACGTGCCCTGGGACACTCTCGTTCTCCCCTCTGACGCAAGCAGGTGCCATCCAGTCACCCTTCCTGGGGCTGAGGTGTCCATGCCCAGACTGCAGGGGGCAGGGTAAGGCCAAGGCCTGCAAATCATGACCGATGGACAGTGATGTTCAGTCTGTGTGTCTGAACAACTGACGGCTGTTCATTCGACCCTGGCTGGGGCTGGTTCCTCCTTCCACTGAAAAGGAAGGAGAATAGCACCAGGGAGAGGTGGCCAACGAGGAAGCTTTATTCATACAAACGACAGTCACTGATATCACGTTGTTTCCCACTCACAGGTTAGATGGGTAAGACCCAGCCTCTATCCTCAAAAGCTCCATGGTCTCCACTTGCCCTTGTACTGACTAGAACCCAAGGTGGAAGGACCTGAGGGTTAATGACGTGACCCTAAACAAGGGAAAATGGGCAAGATCTCCCAACGTTCTCTGAAATGAATCCCTGCTCCTACACACCTACCATACCATTCCACCTACCCACAAAATAAGTTACCCTCCCTGCCACCTTCCCTGAGTTCTTAAACTGAAGTAGTCCATAGAAATCTTCCTGGATCATGTTTCTTTTTTTTTTTTATTTTTTTAAAATATTTAGTTAATCTTGAGACAGAGAGAGAGAGAGAGAGAGAGAGACAAAGCAGGAATAGGGGAGGGGCAGAGAGACAGGGAGACACAGAATCTGAAGCAGGCTCCAGGCTCTGAGCTGTCAGTAGAGAGTCTGATGTGGGGCTCGAACCCACACTGTGAGATCGCGACCTGAGCCCAAGTCGGCCGCTTAACCAACTGAGCCGCCCCGGCGCCCCTGGATCATGTTTCTTTAGTCTGCTTAACATTTGCCAAGGTTTACTGGGTGTCACTTGCTGTTCTAAGCACTTTATGGGCTTAACCTCTGACGTCGGCTCTACAAATGCCCCATTTTACGGATGAGAAAACGGAGGCTCGCCTTTACCAAGTAACTTATTCCTATTGATCATGAGCTCAGGCCATCTAGCTGCGGAGTCTACTTGCTTGCTTTCCTGTCTCATGACCCTGCATCGGTTCTGATCCTGACCTCTCTCAGTGACGGACTTTGCTCTCTACCACAAAGAAAAAAAGTATCAGCTTCCTGGTTCCTGCATGCCGTAAGATCACAGTCTGAAGATCACAGGTGTGGAGGCACTTAGCTTCCTCCTTTCTGTTCTTCACAGATAGCTGCAACTGGATTGTCTGAAATTCTCAACCTGAGAGAGGAGACGACAGGCTCAGGGAAGAGTTGGCACCAGACGTGTTCTATGACACTTATTGACTCATTGGTGTGCTTTTTCTTGACCTCGATCATGAGCATGGTGGTAGCGATTTCAAACACTTTAGGAAGGGATGATGGGTTTCCCAAAGGTCCTGTAACTTGTGGTATAAAGTCTTGCAGACAAATTGGGATGCCACAGGCACGAAGGGCTTATTTTTAGGAGTAATGATAAAATCACCATTTCCAAGGCTTTCACCACAAGTCCTGATGTGACTTTATATTCTCCAGAGGTTTGCACCCCCAGTCTTTCTAGAACATCAGCTTTAATTTAAAGCCCCGTCAGAGATCTTTGAAGGCCGAAATCTTTCCCTTCCAGCTGGTCAGAGATATTGGCATATTAATCTATTTAGTAATTATGCAAACAAGCTCTGACCATGTGTTATTGAAAATTAAACTATCAAAATGTGTCCAATCACATTGCTCAATTTCTCAATCCCATCATGTCATTAGATTGAACACCAAGATTAATTACGAAGCAATGGGCCAGGTTCGCCAGATGTTGTGCTGACTCCAGTCAAGGTACATCTGTTTCTCCACCTACCATCACTGCAGATATTCAGCCGCTGATTCCACAGTTCCTGGTCTGGTTCAGGGATACATTAGCCCAAACATGCTTGGTATTGACTTGGTCAAATGCTCCTGAGTCTCTTGGTCCTTGCAACAAGGTACTGTCGGCCAATGATCTGTCCCAAGAGATTTGCAAGGGAGTGAGAACAGCCAGCCAGCTTGGAGCTAAAGAAAAGAGGCTATTACTTTGAAGAGGATTGCAGTTACAGAGAAAAGAGAGTCACAGAGGTGGGTTCTGGCCCAGAACCTCTGATCTTTGCCCTCATGGCACGGTTTCTTGGTAAACCGCTTTCCTTCCTGGCTAGACAGTGTCACCACTTGTAATAATAACCCACCCGTCTGGATGCCCAGGGCATGGTCTGAAGAGCAGAACCTTAAGGGTTACACACGATCAGTCTCACCCTGGCTCTCCGACACTGACAGGATGTGTAACCAAGAGCAAATTAGTTCTGACTCTCCCTGAGCTCTCTCAGTTGTCAACTGAGGTGGTAAAAATACCTACCCTCTAAGGCTATAAGGATGGTGGAAGTATACAAAAAGTGTTTGGCATTTTAGTAGTGATTAAGCACTTAGGCTCTGGAGTCTGCCTACCTGGGGTTCAGTTCCTATTCTATACTCCACTAATCACTAGTGGGGTAACTTTGAGCAACTCATAACCTTTCCAAGCCTTGTGTTTTTCATCTAAAATGGGATGAAAATAGGATCTCATAGGTAGGATTAAATTGCATAATGCATAGAAGTGCTAAGTAGAGTGCCTGAGAAATAACAAATATTAAATAATACTCAGGAATGTTACTCTTATTATTACCCTGGAATTTGTAGTGGGCATGCTGAAAATGTTGCTTTCCTTCTCAACTCTCTTCTTGTTCCCCTCTACGTTTCTCTATGGCCCTCAGACTTGAAGGAGTCTTAGGAGTCATAGAATCAACCTTATGCCTGCTATACAGATATCCAAAACAAGAAAAAAGATTTTGCAATTATAAACCCAACTGTTTCTGTAAGAGGATAGATTTCATTATATGGAACATATTTCATTTTACCAAACACCTTAGGGTGCGAGTGTGGGAACATGAACTAAGATTGATTGCTCGGCCTAATAGAGAAAGAAAATAAGGGCACGTCAACAGTGATGTCAGGAGGGAGGGGGTAAAGGACAGAGAGAAGAAAATGGAGAAGGAAAGATGATAGAAGGACAGAGTTCTATAAAATGACCCCCTTCCCAATGACCACTCAAAGTATTAGTTAAATCCTACTAAAAATGTGATGTGAGCTGATTTATTCTGGAAGCCAGTAAGAGAATTGATTTTTGTTGACATGATGTAGAAAAGAAATTAGATTTATGGATAAAGGAGTTAGAGGTATAGATGACCAAAAAGTACAAACCTCCAATGAATCAGTCAAGATATTCTAGATAATTCTGTGTTTAAAAATGCAGAGTCTTTAAAACAACAAAAGCCAGCTTCAACTTCTACATAAGGTGTAGAAAATCATAAGAAAAAGTTGCTCTCACTCTAACAATAAGAACAACCTGGATAACATACAAAATCATAGTTCTTAAGCCAATCAAAGAGCCAAAGACACACAGACATAAAAACTAACAAACAAAAATTCAGAAAGTCACATAGCCCTCCTAGGAAAGAAGAGACCCATAAAAATGTTATTTTTATCATTGTAAAATAGTGGCAGAAGGAGGAAGCCATGATAGATATGTGTAAGAAGAAAACCGCTAAAATATTAATGAATTTTTAATGGTTGAAATTGAATAGGAATGATGATGAGGATCTGTAGGAGTCCTAGAAATAGAGTCTGAATCTATTCACGAACCTTTTCATTGGCTTTAAGTGCTCACACAGAATATTGTGCATAAGGACAAGAGAACTGTGAAAGTCTTCTTGAAATGCAGACATACGGCGTCTGTTAAAACCAAAGAGTAGAGGAATCGAGACAAACCCTCTAGGAATTCAGACCCCAAGCCCTGGTGAAGGTAAGATTCTAACCCTGCCCTGAAATAATTTTAAGCCTACGATAAACCAAACCTGATGAAAGGAACAACCAAGCCCCAATTCAGCTCAACTACAAAGGAAATCACCTCAAACCCACAAACCAGAAGCCTGACAGAAAAACAGGGTGTCCTATTTCTGGAGTAAATATTATTTACTTCAGCTCCTGCTGTATTTTTATCCACGATGTCTGACATTCAATCAAAAACCATGAGGCAAAATGTCAAGGCTGTGAAAGACAAGGAAAGACTTGGGAACTTTTCACAGATTGGAAGAGACTAGAAGACATGACAAATAAATGTAATGTGGTATCTGTATTGGATTCTGGAATAAGGGTAGCAGAAAACCTAGGGAAATCTGAATAAAAACTATAGTTTAATGAATAGTATTGTATTAATGTTCATGTCTTAGTTTTGATCATTGCACTGTGTGCTTAATAAGATGTTAACATCAGCGGAATCTGGGGGAAGGGTATCCTTCAATTTTCTACACTATCATTGCAACTCTTCCAAAAGTTTTAAAATCATTTCAAAATTAAAAAAAACTTTGTGAGATGCATAAAAAGCAAGAAGATATGACCTATTATCAAGAGAGTAAAGAGTCAATAGAAACAGTCACAGAGATGGTCCAGATATCAAAATTATGAGAGGAACCTTAAAATACTATGGTTAATATGTTACTCAATTTTGTGGGCAACATGAGGATACAGAAAGGGAAATTCAGCACAGACATTTTTATTTTCTATGAAAGAAAAAAGTCCAAATGGAATATCTAGGAATTAAAAATATAATGGATGAAAAGAATTCTTTTCTTTTGTGGGTTATTAACAAACCAGACCAGAGAAAGGAATCAGTGAACTTAATGGCAGGTCAATAGAAATTATCCAAAGACAAACATAAACAGAAAAAAAATAGTGTATTTTTTTAAAAAGAACAGAGAATCTGAGCTATGTGGCACATTATTAAGTGAACTAACATTTGTGTAATTGGAGCCCCAGGAGGAAAATAAAGGAAGAACAGAGAAAAAGAAATGTTTGAAGAGACTGGAAAATTTCCAGAATGGATGGAAGACAAAAACCCATAGTTATGAGTTCAGCAAACCGAAGCAGAATAAATGCAAAGAAAACCACATTTAGAGACATTTTTGAAAGCAGACAAAATAAAATAGACACATCACATACTGAAGACAAAGTAGGAATAATAGCTGTTCTCTCATCTGAAATCATGCAGGCTAGACGATGATGGAATAATATTTGTAGAGCACTGACAAAGACAAGATGAAATGAAACAAACCTAGAGTTCCATACCCAAAGAAAATATCCTTGAAAAATATAGGTAAAAGAAAGACTAGTTCTGGGGCGCCTGGGTGGCTCAGTCCGTTAGGCGTCCGACTTTGGCTCAGGTCATGATCTCGCAGGTGGTGAATTGGAGTCCACGTAGGGCTCTGTCCTGACAGCTCAGAGCCTGGAGCCTACTTCACATCCTGTATCTCCCTCTCTCTCTGCCCCTCTCCCATTTTCACTGTCTCTCTCTCTCTCTCTTGAATAAATAAACATTAAAAAAATTAAAAAGACAGGTTCCAACAAATAAATGCTTCATTTGCTTCAGAGGATATGCACGATGAGATGTAATGAATAAAGCTCTTCAAGCTGAAAGAAAGGACACCAGATACAAACCTTGTTCTGCAGGAAGAAATGAAGAGCACTAGAAATAGCAAATATGACAGGAAATCATATAGTTGGATGTTTAAAGTAAAAATTATAGCAATATATTGTGGTATTTTAATCGATGTAAAAGTAAAATATATGGCAAACGCAGCCCAAAAGGCAGAGAGATGGTAATCAATCGTAAGTATATTGTTCCAAGGCTTTTACAGTGTTTAACAAGTAGTAAGATATTTTTTAAAGAGGAATATTTCAGATGCAGGGACGCTTGGGTGGCTCAGTGGGTCCAGCATCTTACTCTGGATTTCAGTTCAGGTCACGAGCTCATGGTTTGTGAGAATGAGCCCCAAGTTGGGCTCTGAGCTGACAGTGCAGAGCTTGCTTGGGATTCTCTCTCTCTCTGCCCCTCCCTTGTTCTTGCTCGTCCACATGCTCTCTCTTTCTCAAAATAAATAAATAAACTTAAATAAAAAGAATATCTCTGATACCTGAAAAATACATATTGTCATCTCTTGTGAAACCATGCATACACACGCAGATAATGCAAAGGCGCATAATGAGAAAGTTAATACGGGCAGACTTTGGAGACACTGCACATTCAGTTCCAGACCATTGCAATAAAGCAAATATCAAAGTAGAGAGAGTCAGATGACCTTTCTGGTTTCTCAGTGCATATAAAAGTTATGTTCACATTATACCGTAGTCTAGTAAGTGCGAAATAGCATTGTGTGTAAGAAAAACATGCATGGCTTACTTAAAAAATACTTTATTGCTAAAAAGTTCTAACGATTGTATGGGCTTTCAGTGAGTCATAATCACTGATCACAGATCACCACAATAGTGACAAAGTTTGAAATATTGTGAGAATTGCCAAAATGTGACACAGACACACAACATGAGCAAATGGTGCTGGGAAAATGGTGCCAATAGACTTGCTTGACACAGGTTTGTCACACACCTTTAAATTGTGAACAATGCAATATCTGTGAAGCATGGTTAAAATGAAGCACAATAAAATGAGGCGTGCCTGTAGACAAGATGAAATAGCTTACTAAAAAAAATCACTTTATTCACCAAAAAGCAGGTAGAAAACAAAGAATTGAGTAACAAAGTGCATGCAGGACAAAATTTAAAAACACATAAGATTCAAATACAAACAGATCAATGACTATATTAAATTTAAGTGCACTACACACCCCAGTTAAAAGGTAGAGATTGCCAGACTGGATAATAAAAAAAGAAACCCTACACTATTTATAGGTAGTACACTTTAACATAAAGTCACAGATTGAAATTAAAAATTGGAAAAATGTGAAGCATTCGTGATAAAGACTGAGGGTAGCCTTCAGCCAACAGTCAGCCCCAAACTGAGTCCTTTAGTCCAACAGGATATCAGTAACTGAGTTCTGCCCACAACCACATGAGCTTAGAAGTGGATTTGTTCCTCAGTCAAGCCTTCAGATGAGAACCCAGCCCTGCCAATAATAGTCACTGAAACTTTGCAGAGAACTCATCTAAGCCATGCTCAGACTCTTGACCCACAGAACTGTGAATAGTTCATGTGTTCTGTTTTATCTCACTACGTATGTGGAAATATTTTTATGCAGCAATGGAGAGCAAATACGCTATACAAACACTAACATAGAAAAGCTGCTGCGGCTATGTTAATAACAGATAAAGTCATTTTCAAGTTGAAGAGAATTACTAGAGACAGAGAAAAACATTTCCTAAAGATAACATGGTCAATTTATGGAGTTAATATTTTTTTCAAGTCTGTTTACAGATTTCCTGAGATATAAGTTTAAGGTATACAGGATAATGACTTGACATACATACGCTATGAAACGATTACTACAATACATTTAATTAACATTCATCACCTCATATAGTTATAGTTTTTTTCCCCTTGTGCTGAGAACTTTCAGGATCTATTCTCTTAGCAACTTTCAAATTTACTATAAGACACAGCATCTTAAATGTGTATGTACCTAATAACAAACCTTACACGCACATGAACCAGAAAATTGACAGAAGTAAATAGAAATAGACAAATCCATAATCATACCTGAAATTTTTAACAGTATTCTCTCAGTAATTAATTGCACAAGTAACTCAAATAATCAGCAGAGAATTCTATACCCAGCCAAAACATCTTTTAAATATGAATGAAAAATAAGCTTTTTTAAAAATGTTTATTTATTTTTGAGGGAAGGGTGGGGCAGAGAGAGAGAGGGATAGAGGATCCGAAGCAGGCTCTGCCCTGACAGCAGAGAGCCTGATGTGGGGCTCAAACTCATGAACTGAGCCCTGATATCACGACTTGAGCTGAAGTTGGACGCTCAACTGACTGAGCCACCCAGGTGCTCCCAAATGGGCTTTTGGAAGCAAATAAAAAGAGAGCGAAGGCATTGAAAGCAGACTTCACTACAAGAAGTGTTAACAGAGGTTATTCCACAGAAGGATCATTATATCAAAGGGAATTTACTTTAATTCCAGTATAGTTGACATACAATATTACATTAGTTTCAGGTGTACAACTGTGATTTGACAAGTCTATGTGTTATGCTCTGCTCACCCCAAGTGTAGCTACCATCTGTCACCACACAATGCTGTTACCATTGATTATATTCCCTATGCTCTCCCTTTTATCCCCATGACTTATACCTTCCCTAACTAGAAGCCTTCCACTCCCCATTCACCCTTTTTTCCATCCCCCAATGCCCTTGCTCTCTGGCATCCATCAGTTTGTACTCTGTATCAGAGGGAAAATTTGGATCTGCACACATAAATGAAGAGTTCCAGAAACAGCAAAAAAAAAAAAAAGAGGTAAAGATAAAAGACTGTATTTCTCTTATTTCAATCATTTTAAAAGAAAATTGATAATTGAAAGTAAAAATAAGGTGGTTTTGTAGGTTATATCATATAGAAGAAAACTGTGTGGGAACAATAGGACAAAAGATTGGAGAGAGAAAAGGAAAGTTGACTGAAAAGCTCCTATGATATATGTTAAAGGTACAATACTATTCTAAGATTGACTGTGATAAGCTAAGGATACATTATAAACCCTAAGCAACCACTAAAATAATTTTTTAAACATATATAACTGAAAAGGCAAGAGTAGAAATAAAGGAATTAAAATACATACTCAACTCAAAATTAGGCAGGAATAGAGGGGGTAAGTAATAACAACAGATGCACAAAGAGAAGAGAACTAGTAGGATTGCATATTTAAATATAATCTTACCAATATTTTCACTGAATATGAAAGGTCTAAAACCTTCTCTAAAGACAGAAATTGTCAGATTGGGTAAAAAGAAAAGATCCAAATATACACAATTTATAAAAAACCCACATCAAATACAAAGATATAGATAGGCTAAGGTACAAATTCTAGTTACAAAATAAAAAGGACCCAGGCATGAAAAGTATAGAGTAGGAAATATAACTAATAACATCGAATAACTTTGCATGGTGACAGATGCTGACTTACAGTTATCACGGTGAGCATTTTGTTAAGTATAGAATTGTCAGATCCGTATGATGTATACCTGAAACTAACAGAACACTGTAGTTTATTTTAATAAACGTTTATTTTGGGGCGCCTGGGTGGCTCAGTCAGTTACGCATCCGACTTCAGCTCAGGTCATGATCTCACGGTTCGTGGGTTCGAGCCCCACGTCGGGCTCTGTGCTGACAGCTCAGAGCCTGGAGCCTGCTTCAGATTCTGTATCTCCCTCTCTCTCTGACCCTCCCCTGTTCACGCTGTCTCTCTCTGTCTTTCAAAAATAAATAAAAAACATAAAAAAATTTAAAAAATAAAAAAATAAATAAACATTTATTTTAATAAAAAGATATATAGGTGAGAATAACAGGACGGTAACAGATACACAATGAAAACACTAGTCAAAAGAAAGTTGAAGCAGAGTTCTTAATATAGGTGAATAATCAGTATTTGCCTCTGGTGGTAGTAATTGTAATGAGATTTGCAACCATCTCAGATAACTGGAAAATGACTCACTCTTAATATAAGGCTAGGAGAGAGCCCAACAGTGAGTTGGGCACTTGACCTGTCAGCAGGTGCCCATGAATTTGGGAGTTGGTCCCATTTGTTGACAAAGCCATAATAACCTCTCCTCTCTTACCGCCTAGGCAGCCGTAACATTTCTGATGCTTAACAAAGCATTCAAGGTTTGCTTTCTCACATCCTATGTATATTAATTTTTGTAATTAAATTTTGTAATTTTAATATACACACATCTATGTATATTAATTTTTGCTTTTGCTACAATTAGAATTCTCAAGGACCAAAAAGCAATTTGCAAAGGTGGAAAGAACGTGAAGCCAGACTATGTTCAAATCCCAGCTCTACTGTTACTGAACTACGTGAACTTCGACAAATTACTTATCCCCTCCCCAAACACACTTCCTCCTCTGTAAAATGGGTTAATAACCCTTATTTCGCAAGATTGTTGAGATGAATAAATGAGCTAGTTTATGTGAAGGGCATAGAGTATAAGCTCAGTATGGACCCTGTGATGCCAAGTTCCTATAAGGTGTGAAGATATTTTAGGCATATCAGGTGATAGGGTTTTGGAGTTGGTAGGGGATCTGGAGCTGAGGGCCAAGAAAGAATTCTTGAGATGTCTTTGGTGCAAAAAGGTGATTTTATTAAAGCAAGGGGGACAGGACCCACAGGCAGAAAGAGCCACACTGGGGTTGGGGAGAGTGACTGGTTATGCCAGGGAGTTGTCAGAGGTGAAGACAAAACAGAGGCCTCCAGAAGGACTTTGATATGCTGAAGAGGACACATAAGATGCCAAGAGCCTTGCTATTATTGTCAAGCTAAGGTTGTTTTCCCTCTAGTAAGGCACCTACTTCTCCAGGAGAGTAGGCGGTTCCTGGAGAAATGTTATACTCAGAATTTGCCTCAAGTACTTGTCAATGGGCTGCAGGTTATAAAAAAATTTAATTTTACCTGCCATTTCCTTCTTGCCTTTGTTCCCCACATCACTAAGGAAGGGGAGGGTGATATTAGGGCTCCAGGAAACTGACTCCATAGGTTTCTGGAGATTAGGCTATTGATAAGAGATTGTCTTTTTCTTGTAATTTACTAAGACATTTGTAAACTGATGGAGACTCCTGTCCTGTGTGACTGTGATCTCTGTCAGTTAACCCTTTGTTTTCTTTCCTTTCTTTGTTCTTGGGCAGCAGAGAGTGCCTGAGGAGTATCACACATATCCCATGGGGGGGGGGGGAGGAGCGCTTGTGCTAGCTTGTGCTTTGACCTCAGTTTGCTTTATGGTCCCTCACCATCAGGGAGGATGAAGGAAGCCCAATCTGTCTCTGCAAGCAGGGAGGTGCACTATGGACCTCTTTTCACAATTGGATATAATGTGGCCTGGATGACTCCTATAACTGCTGAATGGGCAAGATCACCTTCTCCAATTCAGGTTTGGTGGCAGGAGAGTCAAAACTGGGAACTTTCATCTTTGTCTCCTCGGGAGAAAAATGGAAAGTCCATGTCCTGTGTATTTCAAATGGTCAGCCTGATAGATCTATAGTAGTTACCGAAGGTGATAGAAACTGCAATAAACTTAATGCCTTCTTACAGGTTTTGCAGCCAATGTCTGCAATTCTTTAAGAAAGGCAAGGTAGAGTTGGTTTTGAGAGAAAATCTAAGTCAGACTTGCAAGTAAAAGTAAAATCCACAAGCCCATATTTGTAAAACATTCATTTGTTCATTCATTCATTCGTCCGTCCATCCATCTTTCCTATTCATTTATTTAACAAACCTTTAAATAAATGCAGATTGAAGTGCAGATTCTCAGGTTACCAAGGACCAGCTACCTGCCAGGTATTAGATCACAAAATCAATGAAATGATATCCTTTTCTATTTCTTGGTAACACATTATTATTTATGGAAGCAAGTAAGAAGTTCTTTACAGATGATCCACCAAATTCCTTGTCCTTGTCCTCCATAATGTAAATTTGTCGTTTTTTATTTAGACTGGCTACAAAACCTGTAAGCCTTGGTTGGGACATGAACCAAGGCCAAGGTTAAACCCCCTGCCTTCAGAAGAAGGATAACAGCGGATGAAAGAATTAGTCTTGGAAATGTTTTCAGCAGGTGATCTGCTTGACTCCTTAGGGAAACTATCTGGTTCATTAGTTGATATACCTGGCTCACTGGATAATACATCTGATTAAACAGTGAAACATGAATTCTTTTAAAAAACAGACCCTTTCCCCGCCTAACCTCTATCCCCTACAGTAGTGGGAGATGTAACTGGTCAGAGCAACTTTGTTTACTTCTGTTTTCTTCCCCACCGTAATTCCTTAATGCTTATCAGTGTATCCTGAGGGACCACAGGCAGGTATGAGACAAGTTCTATGCTGATTTAGGCAAAAATCTGGATTTGGCTATTTCAGTAAATCACTGTCATCCAGCGTTGTTCTGAATTCTGTCAAAAAAAGAAAAAGCCTCAATTTGCTTTGCAGACAGAATGGGGTTGTTTTTAGCCTGTTGAGATTCACAGCCATGAAACGTTTGTTTGCAAATCAGGGCCTTTTTCAACAATGCGGGGTGTGGGGACCAAAATAGCAATTCTAAAGTCTCTTCTAAAGTCTCTCAACCTCAGCCTCCTCTCTCTCCTTGGGGAGGATGGGATCCCTGGAGGAGGAACAGCTGTTTCCTTGCCAATATTCTTGTCACAACCAGGAACAAACAATCCCTGGAGCCATCCAAGCTCAAGCTCAAGAAATCTGAACAAATCTGAATTGTGGATTTTTTTTTTTTTTTAGCATTGGGGAGGGAAACTAGAAGGCATTAGAATCCCCAGGAGGGCTTGTTAAAACATAGATTTTTGGGTCAAATGGCATCCTGGTAAATATTTAATGACCTGTTCTCTTTGGAAGAAAAGATGTGATTTTCATTTGCCAATTTCTGTGGTGTAAATACTCCTACAATAGTCAATTTCAAGCTACCTTAAACTGGGAAGAGATGCACAATCTGCTCATAGGAGCTCATGCTAGCCAGCTCCAGCACCAGGCAGGGGAGCCCCACCTTCACAGTTTCTGATTTAACAGGTCAATGGGAGCACCTGAGAATCTGCACTTCAAACAAGTTCCCAGGATGTGGTGCAATTTGTGCTAGTCCAGAGTTGCTAGGTGTCAGATATCACGGGAATTTCCTTGGACTTTGGAGACCTTGTCACTTTGCAAATACCCCTCTTAGGACCTCATCTTCTTTTTCCCCTTACATCCTGAAGGGACCTGAGGCGGCTCATTGGAAAGAACCCTTAACCACGGGATATTCTCTGGGCTGTCACTTTTGGGAAAGTGAAATATACTAATTTTCCAAAAGGAAGCCGCATATGCTGCCCTCTTTTGTTTGCACTCCTCCTTTTTCATAACAGAAATGTAAAGATCCAGGTCTTAGTCATCATCCTTGCCTAGCACAGCACCAGTAAATATTCACTGCACTGAAATGAGCATGGTATACTGGCCTGCATGTGAAATACAGATCTCTTCGTTTCTATCACTCTTCCAATTTTTATTTGCCTATCCATCTATTAAGTTCATTCACTTGTGCAATGGATATTTGAATCCGTACCATGTGCCAGTCACTGGATACTTAATAGTGGATGCAACAGGCACAATATCTGCCCTGTGGAGCTGAGATAGGGAAGACAAATATTAAATATAAATTAGATTTGCAATGAGTGCTTCATAGAAAAGCGCAGGATGCTATGTGGGCATCCAATAGGGTAAGGAGGCAAGAAAGGACTCTCTGAGGAAAGAAGGTCAAATTGAAGCCCGAAGTATGGGTAAGAGTTTCCCAATGCAAGGCAATGGTGGTGGCAGGTATGTGGCAGGACTACGTATTTCAGGGAAGCAGGAGGACCGGGAAGGGAAGTGTGCCAGGAGAAAAGGCTGGAAAGAGAGGTGGGTGCTAAATGTTATCTTAAAAACACGAGGCACCATGGAAGGATCACAAGCAGAGGAGGGCCAGCGCACATCTGCCTAAGAAAACGTTGCCTTTGGAGGTGGTGCGGGCCACGCGTTTTTGGTGTGTTGTTTCTGCATCACAAACCCAGACAACATGCCCCATCGTGCAAGGTTACGGCTGAGCTTGTCCGGATTTCTCTTTAGAACAGCCATACCATTCTCAATCATCCTCTGGCTGTGCTACTCTTATCATCCAATGAAACCAAATGGTTCAATGTCAAGGAGGCCATCTTTATTCTTTCTGTTGTTCCCTTGTGCCTACAGTGGTCCTGGGTGCTCCCTGGGTCACTGATGAACAGTCCCTGGTACCAAAAAGATCACTTGACTTAATAAAAGGAGATCAGGTTTCCAGTCAAATTCCCATTTACCAACCTGGAGAAATGGAAGCTGCCATCCTGGCCTCTATGGCCAACTTAGTAGTCTTTAAGTTTTAGCAAGTACCTTGAGCCTGAGTGATTGATTAACTAAACCATTCTTTGTATGTCTATAGATCGGGCATTGTTTCCTAGAAAGACTGGGAACCAAACCCTCTTGCACAACGTCCCCCCAGAGCACCAATACACAACCTACTGTGTCTACAGCCGGGACTACCGAGTCTGCAACAATCAACAAATGTTACAGATCACTGTGCTCCCCTTTTACTGATTAGCTGCTCTAAAGTTTTTTCAAAAATCTAAGGGCCAGGTAGAAACCTGGTTTTTGGACAACAGTCTACCTTCTCCCCTGAATAAAGCTTATATTCCATTCTGATCAAAACTAATTTTTTGAGTATTGGATTTTTGAGTGATGAGCAGCTGAACTTGGGTTTTTTCAGTAATAAAATCATAGGCATTTTTTAAAGGTTGTGTGAAAGAACTGAATAAGATACCACAAGTGAAAGTTCTAGAATGCCACACATGTATAAGATGGCATAATTAATGACGGTAGAGTGGTTAGGGACAATGGGCCCAGTCTTCACCTAACATAGCCCTCCTATTTACCTTCCTGTTCCAAATTACCCAACCCCCAAGTTGCCATTTTGAACTTTGGACTTATTTCACACTTTGCAGTCTTTCAGGGTGACAGAGGACAGCCATGGCCAGGACCAGGGAGCCCAAGAAAACATATGTGCCTTGATGTTCCTCTTTCAACATGCATTTGGCTCTCTATGATATCAAAGGTGTCATCTTGTCAACACATTTCTTCATAGGCACATTTGGTCACTTTGTGGTTTCTTGGGGCAGAAGCAGGGCACTGTGGCTTAGGGAAGTAACTTTAATTAATTTCTTTATTTTTTAATGTTTATTTAGTTTTGAGAGAGAGAAAGCGTGAGTGGCTGAGGGGCAGGGAGAGAGGGGGACAGAGGATCTGAAGCGGGCTCTTTTGCCAATAGCAGAGAGCCCAATGTGGGGCTCGAACTGAAGAACCGTGAGATCATGACCTGAGCCGAAGTCAGATGCTTAACCAACTGAGCCACCCAGCCAGGGAAGTAACTTTTAAATTACAGTTCGTGGACCACCCACATCGAGATGACCCAGGCACTTAATCCTGCAAATGTGTGGGCCTTGTCCCAGCTCTACAAAGTCATATCTTCTGAAAAATGAAAGTTCTCAACTCTGCCGTGGGCTACAGAAAGCCATGCTTTAAACTCACCCACAAAGACATGAGCACATGAGCTCCACCAACTTGACCTCAGTCTCCTCATCGATACGATTATAGATTATGTTTTATATGAATCTCTCCCTCAGATAGGGGCTGTGAGGGTTAAATGAGATGAAGTATATGCAGAGCTTAAAACAGCTCTTGGCACTTAGAAAGCACTTGATAAATGGTCACATTTATTATGTCACCCCGGCCTCTCAGCAGCCCTGTGCGTGGGTGGACAGGGAGCTGATATCTAGAAAAGCAAAATGAGTTACCAGAGGTCGCACAGCTAATTAGCAGCCGGGCTGGAGTAACACCCAGAATGCCTACCTCCTACACCAGCACGATTTCCGCCACACCAGGCTGTCTCCTTTAAGCCCCGATTTCCCCAAAATTCTTCTCTTCTATGTACTTGTCTCTAGGTGGCTGAGCAAGGCTCTACATGGCTCCCTTTCATTAGCAATGTATCAGGATGTTGCTTTGTATCTTGAGAACAGATAACCAGCCCGAGCTCAGTTGACCTCTAGAATCCCTTCAGATAGAATTCAGTTGGCATTATCTGACAGGGAGCCCATCTTCCAGCATTTAGGTAAATTGCAGAGCCTCCACACCTGACCTGACAACCTGCCCCCAGGGCTCAGAATCCTTTGCCTTTCTTGCCACCCGCCCCCTCCCCACCTTCCCTTTTGCAAGCAGACCCTGACCCTTCTGCTCAGGGATGCTCTACTCACGTTGACGCTGACTTAATGCTAAGCACGCAGGAATACAAAGCCTCAACCACTCCCCTCCCAGATGCCAGTTCTGCCTTTTGGAGACCGGGGGAGATTTAATTTAGATAGAGATGATTTTTTTGTGTGATATGAATGTCCCAGCCTACCCTTGAGGAACAAACAAGGCAAGAGCCTCTTGGAACCAGATGCTGGAACACAGCAAACTAGTCCCCACGTGCCAGAATCCTGCTGTCACCTTTCTCTGTCTCTTGCAAAGAATTAAGGGGTATCTATGTTGAGACCCCCTCCCGCTTTCTTAAGGTACTCTTGGTAGAGGGGAGGGGGCAGGTATTTGGTTTCTATGGGTCAATGTAACCTTTTCTTGTTAAGTCAGGTATTTGCTCCCGTAGACACTGGACCTCTCCATGACTGCCCCCTTCACACACATCTGCGCTTCCCTTCTCCTCCCCCTGCAACCCAGACATAAGCAAATAGGATTGGGCAAGTCACCTCAAAGTCTCGGGTTGCCTACTTGGAAACAAGTATGCTAACCCTCATGACGTAAGAACTCTGCCACCTCTAACACGCTGTGTTCTCGAGCTTGCTCATTCGTACTGGTCCCCAGGCATTGGGCCAGGTACAGCTGAAACCTTGGTATACTTACAGCCTACGTTCTCAAAATGTTTCCATTCCTGACACCCTCAAAGTCTTGGTTAAGTTTTTCCATAGTACCCATAGGCCAAAAGAAATACCAGGTCTACTTATTATGTAGTTTGAGCCAAAGAACTTAATGAGTATATATGTCCCAGCCATTAGCAGCCATTTGAAAAAAAAAAATACACCTAAATTGAAAGAAAAATAACATTATTAGTTTATTCTTGAATAATAACACTTACTTACTAAGGGAACGTGTGTGCCTGATGGGCACTGCACAACTTCTGAAACTGTCAATCAGACCAGACAGCGTCTGCCTCATTTCCCACTTTACCTCCATCCTTTGCATGGCACTTGCTTTTTCCGCCAGCAACTGCAAATAATCCAGCTTTGTACACTGTGATATCACTGAAACCAAGGGTGTGCAATCCAGTGAAAACAAGGGTGTGCAATCCAGTGTTGCAACTGAACACTGCCTCAAGCTATTATTTTAGTGGCATGGCTATATTTCCCTGGATAATTAGAACTACCCAGTGGCATCTCTGTGAGTTTACTGCCCAGGGTTCCTGGGCACCAAGTTGGGGAACTGGAACTCTTCAGTCACATTGCCTAAATGGAACAAAATGAGGCTCCGGGACAGAATGAGCAGATAGCTTATACGTGGGCGGTTCGGATGCTGATTATGTTTCTCAAGTGGGTGCACAGCTAGGTTCAATCCTAAACATATTGGTGGCAGAGAAAGAAAGGAGGAGGCCGGAGTGTAAGGTAAGCAGGTCGGCTGCACATGTGATCTGGATCGCCTGCGTCATTTCCTGTGCGGAATAGACAGGATTAGGCATTGCAAATACTTTAGGTGGCTGTTGAGACGGACCATGTGCCTGGCACTGTGCTAAGACTTTTATATTCGTGAGTTTTATGTTTAGAATGTACCCATCTAGAAGGTGCATTTCATTGCATGCCCATAAAACCACGATGCAACCAGGGCTCAGAGCAGGTGCACAGAGTGGCAGCTGTGAGGCCAGGCCTTGAACTCCTATCTTTCTGACTGCAGAGACCTAACTTTTAGCTCTATGCTGCTTCTTAGAAAATGTGACGTTTCCCTCAAGGACGCCACATGACCCAACTGGCAGGGACATCCAGGAATTTTACTTCAGAGTACTTTAAAAACGTATGATCCCCGGGACCCCTGGGTGGCTCAGTTGGTTAAGCATCTGACTTCGGCTCAGGTCTGGATCTCGTGGTTTGTGAGTTCAAGCCCCCTGTTGGGCTCTCTTCGGTAGGCGCAAAGCCCGCTTTAGATCCTCTGTCCCCCACCCCCTCCTTCCCCACTTGCGCTCTGTCTCTCTCAGAATAAATTTAAAAAACAAACAAAAACTTATGATCCTCAGGCCATGTTGCTCTAGACCTGAGGCTATTTTCTTCTCTAGCTCCAAAGCAAATGCACCTATTTTCCATTCACCATCCATTGTATCCTTCTATTTCCAGGAAGCCTGTACCCTTCCCAGAGGTGTTAGGTGGCCGTTTCCCCATCCCGTTCATCCCATCCAAAGGCAACACTGAGAATCCTCTCCTTTCTCCATTCCCTCCTCACAGGGTAACTGGGAAGGATAGAACACAGTGTCCTTTAAACAAAAAAGGCAGAAGCTATAAAAGAATCAGAACCGGCATTTGCCTCACATAGAGGATGGATCAGCCAGAAGCTGTTGCTTTAAGTTACAGAGACTCTATGAGGCCAGGCTCACGGACATTTTATTTATTTTTCCCTCTTGCCAAGGCAGGTCCTAGGAACCCCGGTTCTATCTATAAAGCAAAAGTCAGGGAAACTGTAGCTGTCCCCTCAACGTCCGGCCGTTAATGCAGGTGGCAACGGATGCCTGGAATTAGTTGTTGGCTTCTGTCTGCATTTTCTCCAAAATTCCCCTTATTGACAACCGAAATGTGTTAAGACTTCGGAAGCAAGGGGAAAGAAAGTCAGGGGGACAATGAGGAGACACTCCCTCCCAAGGGTGGGAGGCAGGCTCAGCCCCTGCTCAGGCTGTCCCAAATCTAATCTGCAATAATCGTCTCCTTTTGCTCAGAGCCCTACTTGGTTTCATGCTGCTGCTTCACCCCCCCCCCAGTCCCCCACCCCCGCTCCTTTGTCTTCTTCTGTTTTTGTGGTATAGTTCACCTTTCCGTGTACTATTGTATAGTTTGACAGTCATGTAACCACCACCACGACCAAGATAAAGAAAAATCTCTATAAGAACAAAAAACCTGCAGCGGCTGCGTGGCTCAGTTGGTTAAGCCTCCGACCTAGGCTCAAGTCATGATCTCACAGTTTGTGAGTTCCAGCCCCGCGTCAGGTTCTGTGCTGACAGCTCAGAGCCTGGAGTCTGCTTCTGATTCTGTGTCTCCCCCTCTCTCCGCCCCTCCCCTGCTCGTGCTCTCTCTCTCAAAAATAAATAAACATTAACAAAATTTTTTTTGTAAATCTCACAATGCACATCTGCAGTCAACCCCTCCCCCACCTCAGGCCCACCAACCACTGATCTGTTTTCTGTCCTTATAGGTTTGCCTTTTCCGGCATATAAAGTAATTCACATTATGTGGGATGTAGCTTTCAAATTTTGACTTCTTTCTCTGAGACTGATACATTTGAGATTTACCCGTGTTCTTGCTCACATCAGTAGCGTGTTCCTTTTTTTTTTTTTTTATCAAATAGTAGCCCATTCTGTGGATACAGCCCCTTATGTGGATGTACCGTGGCTTATCCATTCACCAGTAGAAGGATGTCTGGCTCGTCAGAAGTTGGAGGTGATTATGAATAAACCTGCTATGAACGTTCACAGGCAGATTTCTGTGTTACACGTTTTCATTTTTTTAAGGTAAATACCTAAAAATGGGGTTGCTGGGTCATATGGTAAGTATATGTTTATTTTTTTTAAGTTTATTTATTTTGAGAGAGAATACATGAGCAGGGGAAGGGCAGTGAGAGGGAGAGAGAGAGAATCCCAAGCGGACTCCATCCCACAAGCACGTAGCCCAGTGTGGGGCTTGAACTTATGAACTGTGAGATCATGACCTGAGCTGAAACCAAGAGTCTGGCCCTTAACCGACTGAGATACCCAGGCGCCCCAGTACATGTTTACTTTTATAAGAAGTTGTAACACTGTTGTTGCACAATGGCTGTGTCCGTTTGCATTCCCACCCGCAGTGTGTGTGAGTTTCAGTTGCCCTACACCCTGAGTGGCACTTGAAATTGTCAGTCCTCTCTCCCCTTTTGTATTTCAGTTGTTCCGCAGTTATAGAGTGATAGCTCAGGGGTGGCTTTAACTCGCATTTTCTCTAATGACTAATGATGGTAAGCATCTCATTTGTTGATTTGCCATCCGTGCAGGTTGTTGGTGAAGAATCTTTTAAAATCTTTTAACCCATATTTTTATTGGGTACTTTATTTTCTTATTGAGTCTGGAAAGCTTTGATGTGTTTCTGGATTCAAAGCCTTTGTGTTTGGCAAATATTTTCTCCTAGTCTGTGGGTTATCCTTTTCATTCCTTTAACAGTGTCTCTTGAAGAACAGAAATTTTCCATTTTTCTAAGGTCCCATTGATTTTTTTTTCATTTAATAGATCGTGTTTTGATGTCATGTCTAAGGAATCTTTGTTTAAACCAAGGTCACAAAGATTTTGTCCTATGCTTCCTCGAGAAGTTTTATAGTTTTAAATTATATATTTACGTCTCTGGCCCTTTTTGACTTTATGCTTCTTTTCTCTTGGTTGTCTTTTAAATACAGAGAGGCTGAACATAGAAAGAGAGTCAACTTAATCCCGGTAAGGAGTTGGCCTTATGACAGTCAGCTCATCACTGCTTAGGAAGCCACTGCCCATGATGGGTGGTTATGTCTTAGGCTCTGACAGCAGATGCCTTGAGTTTGGGTCAGTTTTCCATACCCTAAGTTGTAACCCAGACTGATTACCCACCTTCCTGATCCTCAGTTAAATGAGTTGTTAATCAGCAAGATTAAGATTAGAACCAGGACTTTAGCTTTGAGCTCTATCACAAAGGTAGGTTCTGAATGAGGAACACAAGAACTCTTAGCTGGGGAACCCATTCTAAACAGTCCAGGAAAGGTAGCCAGAGTGGTTTACCACTAACTACCAGGAAAACCAATGAGGTTATAAGATCAAGCCACTTGTATTCCCCATACTGCATGTGGCCAACTTTCTGCCTCTCACTGCTTTCCCTGGATCCAAGTTAATCCTGACCACTGGTTCCCTTGGGTTCTTCTGCTTGCTGCTCAAATACACTCATTTAGATGTGCCAGAGCTTAATCTTCCCTCCACCTTCCTAGGCTGCTCTTCTCTGGCCTTTTGTTTTTAAGGCACAACTATCAGCTTTTGTCTAGATGCTTTCTTCCAACAAAGATACCCACATCATAATCCAGAAGGGGGTACTTACAAATTCACAGCTCAATCTGATGAAAACTGTTTATTTTATGTGTCCCCAACCTTCATGCAAGTCTATCTCCTAAAATCTTCTGGAAAACAAGTATCTAATTATTTAGATGAGAGGCAATGTGGCATGGCTGGTGGGGGTGGGAACATGTGGTTTTGGGACTTGGACTTGGGTTCAGAGCATAATCCTGGCCCTTATGGTGCCATTTTGTGCACAGCATTTAACTGTTTAGCCTCAGTTTCCTGCTCTTAAAGCGAAGAATATAAAAATCTTTACTTTTTTGCGATCCTTAAATGATATAATAACTGCATGTGAAATATCTGGTACATTGTGGCAGCTTTTATGATTATGATGATGAAGTCTGCTCAGCCTTCCTCAACCACTGTTTCCAAGATTCACAACCTTCATTTGGAGGTACTTCTTTCTCTTTTCAAATCAAAATGCCCCCTGCTGCTGGCCCAGCTCATTTCTGACGATCACATCCAGTCAATGGCCCTCCAGCTATCAGATAGGAGTCGAGAACATCCTAATGGCTTTTGAATTCTTTGAAAAGTACATATGTATGTGTAGTGCAATCCACTTCTGAAGAACTTGTAGCAGATCAATTCCTGTAAATACCCTAAACAGCTTGAATTGATTGCCATGTGTGATCTGAAGTTCTGATTAATAGAGGCTTTGTTTAAAAAGAAAAGCATGAAATACCTAGGAATAAATTTAACCAACGTGGTGGGAACTCGAAGACATTGATGAAAGAAATGGAAGACAACACAAAATAAAAGGAAAGATATACTGGGCTCATGAATTGAAAAAAAATGAACATTGTTAGGGGCACCTGGGTGGCTCAGTCGGGTGAGCATCAGATTTCGGCTCAGGTCATTGTCATGATCTCACAGTTCATGAGTTCGAGCCCTGCATCAGGCTGTGTGCTGACAGCTCAGAGCCTGGAGCCTGCTTCAGAGTCTGTGTCTCCCTCTCTCTCTGCCCCTCCCCTGCTCACACTCTGTCTCTGTCTCTCTCTCAAAAATAAACATTAAAAAAAATTTTTTTAAATGAACATTTTTAAATGTCCATACTACCCAAGCAATCTGCATATTCAATGCAATCCCTATCGAAATACCAATGGCATTTTTCACAGAAAGAGACACAATGATCTTAACATTTCTGTGGAGCCATAAATGACAGTGAATAGCCAAAGCAATCTAGAGAAAGAACAAAGCTGGAGGTACCATGCTTCCTGATTTCAAACTATGCTACAAAGCTATCATAATTAAAACAGTGTCGTAGTGACATAAAAACAGACATGTAGATCAATGGAGCAGAATCGAAAGCTCAAAAATAAACCCTTGCTTATATGACCAGTCAATCCATGACTGAAGGAGGCAAGAACATACAATGGAGAGAAGCCAGTCTATTAAGTGGTATAAATGGTGTTGATATAAATAAGTGGTTCTGGGAAAGCTTGTGCAGCCACGTGCACAAGAATGAAACTGGACCACTTTTTGCACATACACAAAAATGAGCCTCAAATGGGTTAAAGACTTAAATGTAGGGCCTGAAAGAATAAAACTCCTAGAAGAAAACAGAGGCAGTAATCTCTTTGACAACTGGTCTAAGCAATAGTGTTTTGGATGTCTCCTCAGGTAAGAGCAACAAAAGCAAAAATAAACAAATGGGATTTCACCAAAATGAAAAGATCTGCACAGTAAAGGAAAACATCAACAAAACAAAAATGCAGCCCGCTGAATGGGAGGAGATACTTGCAAATTGTGTATCTGACAAGGGGTCGAGAACCAAAGTATATAAATAACTCATACAACTCAATAATAAACAAACAAAACCCCCAAACAACCTGATTAAAAAACAGGCAGAGAACTTGGATAGACATTTTTCCAAAGAAGACATCCAGATGGCCAACACACACATAAAAAGATTCTCAATATCACTCATCATCAGGGAAATACACATCAAAACCACAATGAGATACCCCCTTATGCCTGTCTGAATGGATATTATCAAAAAGCCAAGAAATAACAAGTGTTGGCAAAAATGTGCAGAAAAGGGAAAGCCTGTGCACTGTTGGTGGGAATGTAAGAGGGCGCATCCATCGTGGAAAACAATATGGAATTTCCTAAAAAATAATGAACATAGAACTACCAAATGATCCAGCAATTTTACTTCTGGGTCTTTATCCGAAGAAAACAAAAACACCAATTCAAAAAGATACATGTACCCTTATGTTCACTGCAGTATTTTTTACAATAGTCAAGATATGGTAACAACCTAAGGGACTATGGATAGATGAATGGATAAGGAAGATATATATACAATGGGATATTACTCAGCCATAGAATGAAATCTTGTCATTTGTGACAATATGGATGGACCTAGAAAGAAATACGCAGAGTGAAGTAAGTCAGACAAAGAACGATGAATACTGTATGACTTCACTTATATGTGGAATGTAAAACAACAGATGAATAAGCAAAATAATCCAAACAGACTCATAGATACAGAGAACAAACTGGTGATTGCCAGAGAGGAGGGGCATTGGGAGGCGGGTGAAATAGGTGAGGGAGATGAAAAGATACAAACCTATAATAATAAAATAAATGTAAAGCAAAAGCTATAGCTTAGGGAATATAGTCAATAATATTGTAATAGCTGGATGGTGATTCAACTAGCCCTATCAGTGATCATTTCATAATGTATAAAAATATTTTTATATAAAAATATAAAAAATACACTACCTTTTAAACCTGAAACATATAATACTGTATGTCAATTGCAATTCAACTAAAACAAAGAAAGAATAAAGAGGGATCTCGTGTACCTTTCACCAATTTTTTCCTTACGGTACCATCTTGCGGCATCACAGTAAAATACCACTAGCGGGGTGTTGACCCTGATTCAGTCAATACACAGAACAGTCTATCACCACTAGTATCCCTCATGTTACTTTTTCATAACCACACCATTTTTTATCTTGGTCTCACCCCATCTATTCTGTCTTCCTGGAAGTGGAAGTCTTCCCTTTTTTGTTTCTTGAGCTTTAGTATTTTAAAGCAAATCTTAGCATATCATTTAATCTATAAATATTTTGCTTTTCTAAAAATTAATGTTTTAGAAAGCAACCCTGTGCCATTACTTCACCCATCAGAATTAATAAATCCTTAAAAAAAAGGAAAGCATTTCTAGGAAAGAGACGAAAAACATCACTGTCTACTCTTGCCAATATTTTGAATTATGAGGCTGCAAAATGGTCTCCACTGGCAACTCCCTGAGTCTAGCTAGCTGCTACTTCCAGAATGAGTCTGTGCTTGGACAAATACATCTCCTATTTGTTGGCATGCTTGGAGAGAATCAGCTGGGATCAACACATACGTCGTTCCCAGGATCCCATGCTGAAAATGCCATTACGTGTTCCTGGGCGAGGGGCTATCTCATGTATCTTAATCCCGTGCCGCCCTGGTGACTCACCACAGCTCTTTGGGGCTTAGCTTTGAATTCCCTTGACTTTGAGGTTACAAACATCAATCCTTCCACATTGCTTTACTTTCATTTCTGAAGCACTGGTGTGCATATCTAACCCCTGCGTGCACATGAGTATTCATTTGCCTGGAAGTCTTAAAAATGCTAATGTGAAATTGGGTTAGAATTCTACAGGCCAGATTCTGACCTCAAATATTAATCATGCCTGGGTAGCCGAGGGGAGCCTTGGTCATTGTAGGGAGAAGGCATACACTCAGGCGTGCTCACCCTGAAGCACTGCGAGGCAAACTAATCAAAATCAAACCCCCATTTTAAAACATTTCACTCACCAGCAGGCTGTTCATTTTTCTCAGGTGTACATCTTGCTTTTGATTAGAAAGAAGCAGTGATCTGATCAACTTTTCGATTGAACAAGAAACAAAACAAGACACGGCCAATTCACATCATGTTTCTAGAATGGCTTTTGATAGAAATTTACTTCTCTGAATTCCATTCTTGTTTATTCAATGTGACATCAATGATCTTTTTACTGACTCCCCCTTTTTCACCTTTCCTTCTCTTCTCCTACCAACTTTCTCCCCCCAAACACTTTCTTCTATGCTGAAGAATTATTTAAGAATTAGATCTGAAGTTCGACATTCCAGAGAGTTGCCTCTTACTAACTGTGGACAGTCCCTAACCAGAGGTCTCAGAGAAGTCTCTCTGGAGCGCACCTGCTCTCCCAGGATGTGCAACATGGAGGCACTGAGCTTGGCCAGCATCAGCCAACCCCTGGTGTGGGAGCAACAGTCTCAGTGTGGTCGCTCTGCCCAAGAGGTCTGTGCAGACACAGCTCCCCACTTCCCTGTGGTCTTGGCCCTTGTCCATTCATTTAACTCCAGTATGGCAAGTTCTGGTCCAGGTACTTTTATTTGTGACGGTGTATTTGATATCACTGGGCTCTTAAAACCATCCCCAGTGGGGCATAAAGATGACCCAGTGACAAAGAGCTAGAGTCAGATTTTGGATCCAGGTCTTTTGACCCTAAAGCTACCTGCATCTCACTGCTTTTAAGTTAACCACTCAATTCCCTTCCAAGAAAATAGAACACGGTTTTCTTCATGACCTTACAGGACAATGGGCTGTAACCAATGAAAAAACGGAGGCTCAGAGGCCCTATGTGACTTACCTGAGGTCATACAGCTGTTGAGTGGGCAAAGTGAGACTTGAGTTTGTGTTGTGATGCTTCTAACAATTGCACTACTAGTGCAGGCATCATACTGGATATCCCAGTCAAGGGGATAAAGAGACTAAGGTTCAAAGTCAAAGGAACAAAGCCAAACCCATGCCATTCCCTCCTAGATGAGACTGTTTCTTCAATATGGATACAAAGATTGCCAGACCCTAGTACATCTCGTGCTTATAGTAATATGGCCTTGCCACCACTTCATAAGCTCTTTATGGTTTATTTTGCTTATTTACTGCCTACTTTGAGATTATTTTGTTGGGAATATGGAGACAAAACCAAAACAACAAAGTACCCACAACTGCCATGCAAAATAAGAACAACTCTGAGCTTTTCATTAGGTTTTCTTAAATTTCTATGAAATATGCCTCCTGCAATTTATGAAAGATCTTTTCCCATTTTACCTGGAGTGACTTAGTCTCATTGTTTGTCTCAGAACAAGAGTAGGATAACTTGATAGACACAGCATTCTAGGCTATAGCTATGGTCCATTGCTAACTGAGGGTAAAAAGGAAGGAAGGTAGGAATGAGCCATATTGGAGAGAGATATTGCCATCACTTCATATATATATATATATATCTATATCTATATCTATATATATATATATATATATATATATATACATCGAGAGAGAGAGAGAGAGAGAGAGAGAGAGAGAATAAGACTCCCTAGTAATGCAGTGAATTACAGCCCAGTAAATGAAGATAAGATTTGCATTTGGGACTTTCTCATTGGTGTCCCCATAACCATCTAATGATTTGTTTTGTCACATATGTACTGACATCAGTACATCTAAAATAAAAGAAGCATTTTTTGGAATTAAATCAATTTTTCATTCATTTAGAAATATCTCCAAGAAGGAGAATGAGCACCATGCAGGTGTTGGTCTAGTCCCCCAGACCTGCTTCTATGCAATTCTCACTTTACTTTGTAATAAAATGAATGGAATCCATACCACAGATATATTGAATTAGAATGGCAAGGGCTTTGTCAGTTGTTAAGCTTTGATCCACTGGTAGGCCAGCCTCTGCCCCAGTGGCACTATGGGATATCTCTAGTCAGTGCAGTAAATGTTCATTTATTCATTCAACAAATGCCAAGCACTATCCTCTTAGTGTTGGGGATATAACAGTAAACAGAATGACCAAAAAAATTCCTGCCCCCTTTGTTAGATAAATAAGGAGATTAAAAATAACGGCAGGTGGTGATAAGCACAACAATGAAACAAAGTGATAGAGGAAAGCCCACAATGCAATTAGTACAAGAGGAAGCTACCCAGTCCCTGGGAGCCAGTCCACCTTCTCTCTACCTGTTCGTGTGCCTCCTATTGGCTGCCACCTTCTCCAGAAGCCTGTTTTCCTTGGCCAGTTGCATCTCAGCTCAGAGATCTTCATCTCTCAAATGACGTCACTGAACTCAGCTGTGTCCACACTCCCAGACCTATGTGTCCAATGGCTTTCCTGCTTCCTTCTTTTCTTTCTGGTGACCATCTCTTTGCTCTTATGTCCAATATTTCTCATTCTGCTTCCGCCCCAGGGTTCTCCCCCATGGTCTCTATACATGAGCCAAGTGTCCTGGTTTTGTCTTCTGTTTCCTGCCCCCATGCCTTGAACTTGGTGGCCCCTATATTCCCAAAGAAAGGTCTCACTTTATGCGGTTCCCTCCATACCCTAGTGGTAGAACTCCAGCAGAGGTCTGTGCCTAGTGCTCTTACATCTGTGTTCAGTATCTAATTGGAAATGATAATTTCCAAATATCTTAAAGCAAAGAAATTGCTGTTTCCTATGCATACACATACCCCCGGTGCTTTAGAAAGCCCTTATCTGAAAAAGCATGAGCCTGCCTTGGACACAGCCTCCACAATGCTTTGTTGCCCACAAACTGAATTTCATTCCCGGAGCAATACTCCCATGGAGGTGGGGCTGCCCTGGTGTTTCATCCATATGCCTAATGTGTTCTGAGTTTCTTCAAGTTCTTCCCTCCAACAATATTCTGCCACCATCAAGGTCCTTGGGTTAATTATACCTTCCTAATTTAATATAATTTCATTTCTTAATCCACTTAAATATGTATCCTTTAGAATCAGAATGCTGGTCTCCCCCATCCGGAGATGCCCTATTACTAGATGCCTAAATGGCTTTCAGATGCGCTAATTACCTTACAGCTCTGTCCACCAGAACAGCCTCCTTCATTTTCTCATCACAGCCGTGGCTTCTGTTGCTCGAAGTCACCACTGCCCGGATGACCGAAATCTGTCTGTCCCTTTTGGCTATGGAACTGCCCTTCTCAGACAAACCATCTACCTAACTCCTGCTTATCCATGGACTTGCAAAACACCAACTTTGGATCATTTGTAATGCATTACAAATATCCACACTACTTCTCCAGGTAAGGAACCTACCTTGTGACAATTATTGTTGAAATTTAATAATAGGTTATGCAAACTCTAAATTAGAACATTTTATTTTTGTCTTTTCATACACATTATAGTTGACATGAGAGTTAAATTGGAGAACTGTTAGTTACACAGTTGATCCTGAATACACATGGATTCACCTACCCACTTTCATTTCAAGAGTAGATTTACACTGGCCTGAATGTTTGCTCTGGCTTCTGCACAAAACATATCTCCAGCCCCTGTGGCACTGCATATTCTCATGTTTAAACAGTATATTTGGGATAAACAAGGATGGCACAGTGATCGAAAAAGCAAATAAAGAAAATGTGAGTAATTTCAGTTTTGTTATTCTATGTGACCACTTGGAGTATTTATTTGTGTTTAATATTTAAAACAATAACACAGCGTTAACCATGAAATGTCTTACTGAACCTGAAAAGTATCTTTAAAGTGGAAATTTACTCATTTTAATTAACTGTTTAAAACTAGAATATGAATTCATAAAAAAATGAAGTTAAATCATAATGTACTGGGCAGCTATGTACATCAAGTAGTATTTTTTTCAGACAATCAACAAAGGATCAAAGTTCAAACTATTAGGTAGATATAAAAGTTTACAATAAATAGTTTCAGGGTTTTGTTTGTTTTGTCTGGAGGGATCATGGAGGAACTAGAAGTAATCACAGTATTTGTTCATAATTACTCTGTAATATTTGCAAAGGAATTTGAAGTGAGGAACTAACATAAGCTCAACCAAGAACAATGAAAAAAGAAACAAATAAGGGACAGCGAATCAATAGCTCTATCTCTATCTATTTTGAAATATGTAGCTCCTTCACCATCACACAGAGCTTTATTTCACGATTGTTGCTAAAAATGATTATGTTGCACAGAGCAAGGGATGCTGAAAAGCTGTATATTCCAGGTGTCAGATGCGCTAGATGAACCACAGAGTCTCTGTGGCTCTAATCTCCATTTCTCTAATTAATGTGAAACTGAGCACATTTTCACATTTATTGGTCAATCAGGTTTCTTCTTTTATGAAATGTCTGCTAAATTCTATGCCTATTTTCCTACATAATTTTAATATCAATTTACACACATTTATTGCATATTCTCAGAATTAATCCTTTCACTCCCTACCCCCAAATTCCCAGATCATGTACCAATATTTGGAGAGATTATGTGAGGCTATGTTTTTTGTTCATAATTATTAAATTTGTTGTATTATGGAATTTGCAATCTATGACAACAATTCCTTGATATTTCTGAATTCCATATTTCTTGGTGAATTAATCTATTTTTTGGTAATGATCTTACTTATTCTAAATCATATTTATTTTTGTTAGAGTTAATTTTTTTAAATTAATATTCAGGACTTCTACTTCCCACAAGATAGGATAACAGTGACTGGATTTTGCCACCCTTCCTGAAAAAACAGCACAAAACAAACAAAAAACAAACCAAAAAGTGAAGTAATAATTTTCAAACCATCACACAGCAGGTAATGGAGAACAGTGATCCCTGATAGATGGAAACAAATGAAGTGAGAAATTGGTCCAGCTTACTGACTTGAGAGTTTCTAGGATGCAATGTGAGCAGAAGACCCCAGGTTTGGCAGACTCTCTGAATAAAGCAACAGAGCCACAAGTCAGGGGAGAACAAGGTGGCTGGGGTTCACAGGGCAGAATACTGAAGAGCAGCACAAAAAAGAACTCCACAAATCTTCTACGGTGCCTCTTGATTATTCATTCAGCTGAATACTGAACAGTATAGGCATGTAGAGAAAAATACCTGAGGCTGGGGAAAGATCCGCCCAGAAAAGATTAGAATGAACATTGACCAAAACTCAGAAGGACAGGGGATAGTTCCATTTTCTACCAACCAGACTAGAAAATTTCATAATTATGGGCTTTTAGGTAGAATAATATAAAGTATCTTTCCTCAGTGGTGGAGAATAAGCACTGCTCTGGTACCTCCTAACAAAGATTAAAAGTGAGATCCAAAAGGACCCAACTGGTTCAAGATAACTGTATTCAAGAACAAAGCTAAAGGCTGTTTTGGGAGTGCAAAAAAATCCAGGACCCAAGGTAAAATTTATAATATTTGGCATCCAAGAAAAAAGAAATCACAAGCCATGAAAAGTAAAATCATGTAAACCCAAACTGAAGATCGAGTGGAAGAAAACCAACAGAAAACATGACATGATGTCGGAATTAGCAGACAAGACCTTGTAACAACTATAGTTGTGTTCCACATGTTCAAAAAGTAAGGTAGAATCATGGAAGATACAAAAAAAGATACACACTGAAATTCTATAGATGAAAAAAAGAGAAACAATTTGTGAAGTGAAAAAATACACTGAGATTAATGGCAGATTAAACATAGCAGAAATGATTAGTAAATTTGTATTGCTGTCAAGTTAGACAGAAAAATCAATGGAACAGAATAGAGTCCAGATATAGATCCACACATAAATAAACAACTCATTTTGACAAAGGTGCACAACCAATTGAGTGGTCAGAGAATGGTCTTTTCATGGAATGGTTTTGGAAGAATTGGATATTCACATGCAAACCAAAAGCCAAACCAAACTTTGATCCATATCTTGCGCCAGTTACAAAAAATGATTAAATGTAAAATCTGAAACTGTAAAACTTCTAGAAGAAAACATAGAAAAGCTGAGTTAGGCTAAGATGTATTAAAGATGATGCCAAATGCATGAAAAAAAGAAAAAGCTGATGAATTGATCTTCATCAAATATGAAAATCTGCTCTTGATATAAGCACCGTTAAGAATGAAAAGCCATGGAGTGATAGAATATACTTGCAAAACATGAAGGACTTGTAGCCAAAATATGTAAAAACTCTCAAAACTTAATAATAACAAAACACCTTGATTTTAAAAATACAGAAAAATATTTGAACAGACCTTTACCAAAGAGAATACATCAATGGCAAATAAACACATGAAAAGATGCTCAACATCATTAATTTTTAGGGAAATACAAATTAAAAGCACAATAAGATATGACTACCCAGTTATTAGGATAACTAACGTTAAATAACTGGTTGTACCAAGAAGATATGGAGGAAGGAAACATTCAGACATTCCTCTTGGGAATGTAAATGGTGCAGGCATTTTAGAAAATAGTTTTTTAGTTTCTCAAAATGTTAAACATTCACCTGTGTTCAGCCATTCCATTCCTAGGCATTTATTCAAAAGAACTGAAAGTAGATGTCCATACAAAAACTTGTACATAAATATTCTTAGTAGCTTTATTTGTAATAGGAATATCACAATCAACCCATTCAAGGCCCTACATCATTTTATGTATGTATGTATGTATGTATGTACATACATATATATGTATGACACATATATGTATGTATTCATTATCTTCATTCCTTATTGTTATTCCCCACTCCCATGTTAACTTATTTGATGTGTATTATTTTAATGTATTTTTTAAAATGTGAATAAGTTTTGTTCATGTATTTATAATTTACATAAATAATATTGTGCTAGACCTCATTCTATATTCCACATCTTTCCCCAGGACCATGTTCCTAAGGTGTATGCCTTTTTATGTGCTTCCCACATCCCTGCTAACACTCACCCAGCTTTTTAATATTTGCCTACCTGATACATGTAAAGTGATGTATCATTGTATTAATTCTCTTTTTTTCTGATTCACAATGACTGTCTTCTGTAAATTATCTGTTCATATCTTTTATCCAATTTGTCTTGGGTTTCAATACTTTTCTAGTGGATTTATAGATATTTCTTAAATATTTTGGATATTAATCCCTTGACTTTTTTTCATAATCATTGATTAACTTTACACACTGGGTCCTACCTTAAAGAAGCTCTTAAAAATCTGTGAATCCAAAATGTCAACATTTCACTTCATATGTCTTACCTTTAAGATTTTCAGTTTTCAACAAGTCCTAGGTCACAAATAGAATTATGATTAAATTATTTGCCTTTCATTTGTAAATCTTTGCTTAAACTGGAAATCCTTATCTGACTTTTAGATAGGGATCAATTTTATTTTTCTTCATATGTGAGCCAGGTTTGCCAACAACTCTACCCTTGTAGCCTCCACAATTGTTTATCAAGTTCTCATGTGCACGTGGGGCTCGGAGGCTCTATTCTTTTCCATTGTTCTGTCTGTTTTTTTATGCAGTATTGCCATACTGTTTTCATTGACATAGCTTTGTAGGATACTCACAAGATATCTTGTAATGAAAATCTTCTTTTTGCTGTTTTTCCAGGTTGGCTTAGATATTTGTGAAACTTATTTCTATAAATTTCCAAATGAATTTATCAATTCATCAAAAAATGCAGCTGGCCTATTTATTAAAATTTAATTTATAAATTAAGTTATAACTAGTATCCTTATAATATTTTCATCATATCTCATTCATGAATATGTAAGATTTTTGCCTGTTCTCAGATCATCTGCTGTGTCCTTAAAATATTTCTTTTTTAAAATTTTGTATGCTTATATATTCATCCTCCATAATGTATTTATTTTTATTTAAATTCAATTTATATTAATTTGCATAAATAAATATAAAAATTTTATTTATTTTTATTTAAATAAAATTATTTATTTAAATTGGCTTCAGGAGTAGGACCCAGTGATTCATCCCTTATTTATGATACCTAGTACTCATCCTAAAACGTGCCCTCTTTAGTGCCCATCACCCATTTACCCCATTCCCTCACCCCCCTCCCCCCAGCAAGCCTCAGCTTGTTCTCTGTATTTAAGTCTTTTATGGCTTGCTTCCCTCACTATTTTTGTTTTACTTTTCCTTCCCTTCCCGTATGTTCATCTGTTGAGTTTCTCAAATGTTGAGTTTCACCGTTGAGTGAAATCATATGAGTGTCTTTCTCTGACTGACTTATTTTGCTTAGCATAATACCCTCTAGTTCCATCCATGTTGTTGCCAATAGCAAGATTTCTCTATTTTTCATTGTTGAGTAGTATTCCATTGTGTGTGTGTGTGTGTGTGTGTGTGTGTGTGTGTGTATACACCACATCTTCTTTATCCATTCATCCATCGATGGACATTTAGGCTCTTTCCATAATTTGGCTATTGTTGATAGCGCTGCTATAAAATTGGAGTGCATGTGCCCCTTCAAACAAGCATTTTTGTATCCTTTGGATAAATTCCTAGTAGTGCAGTTGCTGGATCATAGGGTAATTCTATTTTTAATTTTTTCGGGAACTTCCATACAGTTTTCCAGAGTGGTTGCACCAGTTTGCTTTCAATATATTTCTATTTTCTTCATCAAAATCTTGTATACCAATTGTAAATTCCTTGATCCTCTTTTGTTTTTGTTACTCTTGTGAGTGGTATTTTATTTTTAGTATTTTCTTGACATATTTTTATCAGCTGATCTTTAATCTAGTGGCCTTGCTATTCCCCTTCACTACAAAATGTTATCTGTTAATTTGTGCATTTTCTATATAGATAATCATCTTGTCTGTGAATATTGAGAATTTTACCCCCTTATAATCCTTTAAGTTCTATTTCTTTTCTTTCCATACAACATCAGCCAGGACCATTAGTAATAGCAATCATCTGTGAATCCCAGGTCTCAAAGTAAAAATGTCTAAAAATTCTCCATTACATATAATGTTTGCTTGACACTTTTGTCGAGTTAGAAAGTTCCTTTTCACTCCTACTTTGCTAAATTTTTATTATACATGTGTGTGATTTTCTGTATCAGATAAGATAATCAGCATTTTGAAGACACTATTTCATTACCTTTGGGCATCTTTTTTTGTGTTGATAAGATATTGTTATCAATATAGTTATCATTACTTTGTAGATAATCTGATTTTCTTTCTAGTTGATTTTAAGAGTTTTTCATTTATGATCTGAAATTCCCTTACAGTGTACCTAGATGTAGAATGTTTAATTTATCCACTTTGGTTTCTGAATTCTTCCTCAATCTACAGACTCCCATACTTATTCAGGTCTGGAAATTTTCCCTTAGTTATTACATCTCCACCATTCTTTACGTCTGGAATTTTGTCTTTTTTTTTTTAAAGGGTGGGAGTTACACAGGTGTTTGCTTTATTTATTTAATTTTTAAGGTTCTCTTTATTTGTTCAAGCCATTTTTTTAAATTAATCTTTACTTCCAATGTGGGGCTCAAACTCACAACCCCAAGATCAAGAGTCCAACACTCTACTGGCTGAGGCAGCCAGGAACCCCACAGAATTTCTATTACACAGATTTTGAACCGCCTCTATTTTTCCTCCTTATATCTCTTGTTCACATTTTTTATCTATTTACCTCTCTATAAATCATTATGCCAATTTCTTTAGCTATATCTTCAAGCTTTTTAGCTCAATATTGTTTTAATACAAGAAGATTAATTTCTATGACCAACTTATATGTACTCACCACTGGAAGTTCTTTGTGAGTCTTCATATTTGATTTCCTATATACAGAAACAAGAGACTGGAAAGTTAACTCATCTGTGCACAGCCACGGGGGACCTGCTAAATCTGGAAAATGCTTTAGGGGAAATTGAGAATCAATTGAAGGAGCAACACAATGAAAGAGAGCTTTAAGTAAAACAAATGTCAAGTTTCCTCTGATTTGTGACAAGTAGGACACAAATGGCCCCATTAAAATATACTTGGAGGACAATTTAGCCCTAGAAATTTGTACACCTACTGTAAAAATACATCCAAAAATATTCCTCTGACAAAGAATTTGTTTTTGTCTTTTTTATCTCAACCCAGATTCAACAGGTCATTGGCTTTTCAAGGCCCTAAATGATCTGTACTTTTAGTCTGTGTCCGTCCAACTGAGGTTCCACAGATGGGCCAACATACATGGACTGCAGTCTGTTCCTCTTTGTAAAGTCCCTTCTGATCCCCATACAACACATGGCAGAGTGGACACGTGGTGACATGAGCTGGGATTAGAATGGGCACCTGGAAAAAAATCGTACTCTTCCCCCCAAGTGATAGCAAATTGGGGAGGGTTGGGTTCTTTATCAGTTGCTTATTAGTAATGAAAAGTTATGTAAAAATCAGTTTTGTGCAAATTTGGTTAATATTTATTGTGAGAAAAGAATTTTGAAAAATAAAGTTCTTAGGAAATCTAGCTAAAGTCCTTCTGTTATCTAAAAATAAAATCAGTGTAAAAGAGTACTCAAGGATTCAAAACAATTTTATCATTCACAAAATTATGCAAATATGATGTGTACTTATCAAAAAATATGAAATTAACTTGGAAATATCTTTTTTGGAAATTAGTTTAAATTACTTAAAAAACTACTATTTGTGGCAGAAATATGTTTATAAAATGAGATCCTCAAAGGGATATAAAGAGGCTTTTTAACAGAGTTGAATTTTAGATGAACTAGACAAATTGATTAGCAAGGGACTGGTTTCAGCCAAATTGCTTTCTGGCAAACTGATCGCCAGCCCATTTTAACAAGAAGAAGGTAATATTTTCTTTAAGCTACACATACTGGGCCTTCAATTTTTTAATGTGTGTTAGAGGTTGATATTTGATGTATATGAGTAGTATGTAGAGATGTAGGGTGTTAGCCCACTTGGCCAGAGAGAAGTGGGGCGTTCTTCTGCTGAGCTAGATAAGAGCAGAATTGGGAAGATGTAAATTTTTTTCATAATTGAAATGAGGAGATAGTGGGAAAAATAAAGGTTAGGACAAAGTATCAATGAATTTGGGATGCATGTGTAATGTGATAACAAGATAGGAAAGGACCTAAGATATCCCAAGTGTAGAAGAAGAGCTCATAAGGAAACCCTGGGTCAGAGACAGGAGCCAGAGGTGAGAAAGGAGTTATTATTGAGAAGAGATGCAAAGAACAGATACTACAGAGCAAAGAAGAGTAATTCCAGAGGTCCTACAGCTAAAACCAGCTGTCCTTAGCTATTATGTGTACCTGTAAATTTAGAATGGCTTTGATCAGAAGCCAAACATGGTGGTCCATAGCCCAAACTAAAAGGTTCTCCTTTCTCCCTTGAGACCAGAAGAGGTGTCATGAATGGGAGCTGCTGCTGCTGCTGCTGCTAATGATGATGGTAATATGATGAGTGGATTGGTTCACAGTGGGTGGACCAGATGCCTCACATGTCTGAGTCTTGGAAGAAGAACTTTGAGCTAATGGACAGTGGTGGAAGAGAGCACCTGGAGAAAACTAATAATATTTTTATTATAAAAATTATCTATAATAAAAAATAATTTTGATTATTGTGATCTGTTGGCAAAGGAAAGTTCTATGTGGTAGGGGCAAGAAGTGGAGAGAAGTTTCTATTCAAAAAGCAAGTGGCCATCAGCATAGTCTGAGTTGAAGAAAGCTCTCCATGGATACTCTTAGGTGATAGCAGTGATTCAGAAAGTGAGCCCCTAGATGCTGTGAGGAACCAGTGTGTAATCAGCACCCTGCACAAGAGTTTATCCTATTTCCAACCCCTGTCTCCCTCCCCTGCCCCACTCTCACCCATTCTGACTTTGGTAGCCTTTGTCTGAGCACCCAGAACATCCTCTCCCCATGTCTGTCTTATAGCACATGTATGTGCAGTGATCATCTGTTTACCTCTTTTTCTCCTTCATTACCCAATGAGCTTCTGAAGGGCAGGGACTTCTGTCTTTCCTCTTTGAAACCCCAGAACCTAGCCCAGTGCCCAGCCTACAGAGATGATGATGAATGAATGAGGAGATATAAATAGTTGGACAAATAAAAGACTGGATAGAGGAGCACCTCAAATGCATACACATAAATACACACATATGCAAACAGCCAGGCTCACAGGCTCCCTCTGTGCTCCTCTGATGCTCATCCCAAGGTCAGACCTCTCTGTGTTGTTGAAAATAATCCTAGGAGAGACTGCTTTCAGCTGTCAACAGTTCCAGCTCATCATCTCTCTAACTGTCGTGTTTAATATCAGCTGTGTGAATTTGGAGTGTTGTCAGACATTCCATCACCATCTCCAGCATCTGTGTCCATCCTTCCAACCTCTCCTCTTTGGTTGTTCTTTGGCATTTTCTCTCTGTTAAGAGGAGGGCACCTGTGATTTGATTTCTTGCAGTGTTTACTTTATGTCTTTGTCCAATATCTATTTGTCATTTTTATTATATTTTCCTCTCTCTCTGCATTCATCTGTAGATGAGGCATCAACCTTAGCATTTGCTTTCAGAAAAGAAGACAGGATGCCTTGTGGAGCGAGATATGTATGCCCCTGGTCCCTACCGAACCCAACTACATAGGAAGTAGAACATTTGCACACCCATCAGGGACTATAAAAATTTAACACTGTACACTGAGTATACATTCTTCAAAGCAGTTTCAAAAGCATTAATGCAATTGAGTCTCACAAGGGTAATTTAGGGCAGGTATCATCCTCTAAAAATAGATCAGAGTTTTGAAAAGAGCAGTTGGGTCTAATTTGTGCTTGAGCTCTTTCCATCTGCTAGTGTGACTATCAGCAAGTCACTTCCTACCCTGAGCCTCTTTTTTTCCCACCTCTTACCTAGTGATAAATAATACCTATCACTTTCCTATGTTTTAAGTTAGAACAAGTATATAAAATAGTATATGCCTAACTACTTCACGCAATTTTGATAAGGCTCAAATAAGATAGTATAGATGAAAGAGTTTTTGAAGACACGAGGCATTATCAAAAAAAGATGGGGATTGTCATTACTAAAGCATTATTATTATATATAATATATGGGGACATTCTAGGGTTACAGACAAATTTTGATGATCAGAACTCAAGTCTCCTAACTCCCATTCCAGAGCTTTTCCCTCCGTGTTATGCTCCCTGTGCCAATCCTAATAGAGGGTTCTAAGGTGCCTCTTTGCACCAGGGCACGGGGTAGGACAAACGTGATCCCCCCACCGCCACCCAGCCTTCCTGTTTCTGGGTAGAGCAGTCTTATCTCTTCCGCCAACAAGAGCCACAAGCTAAGTTTTTCTCCATGTCAGTGACTCTTGGAAGAGGTGTTTGGCCTTTGAGTACTTGTGACCCACCGGACTAGTCACCACACAGCCAGCCCCGAATTCTGCTAAAGGGGGCAGTATGGAAAGTCATGTTTGCTTCTTTTGTTTTCTTTTGGTTTTCTACCATCTCTCAGTCATGGCTCCAAGACCTGGGCAGTTTTCTGGTTCCCTGAATGATTCAACTCTCTTAAAAGCGTGTCAGCTTACCAACAGATTTCCAGTGGCTGCCATCTGGGGGCTTTCTCTTATATGGTGGTTGTCATTTTTTCACTGGGGCTACCTGCTTTTTAAGTGTATTTACATAATAGGCCACAACTGGCCTGAGATCCCCAGCAAGAAGCAAACTGTGGCCAGGTAAGTGGATCGCAAAAGGGTGACCTCAGAGAGTAACATGAGGTTAAAGACGCTCCTGAACAAACAGAACGAAATTATATTTTCTCAATTCAAAACACGCTTGATAGAAACATCTCAGCCTCAAATCCAATTGCTTTCACCAGATAGTGATGAAAACTGGCTCTGTTGATAAAAGCCAGCACATCTCCCCTCCCTAATTGCATCAGCTTGACCCTCTCTTCTGATTAAATGCTTATAATTTTTCTCCCAGCATGTAATTTTTTAATTATAATATGTTTGAAGAACATCAAAATTATTTGGCTGTTTGCAGGGTGATTGTTGACAGCAGAGTCAATCCACTTCTTCTCTGATGTACTGAGCACCCAGTGGGTGCCTGTGAAATAGTAATTGATGATGGTGGCAGAGCTGTCCCAGTGGATGGGTGATGGGCTCACAGGCAGTTATGCGGGGGGAAGAGAAGGCTCTGGCTCCACTGGGTGCCGAATTCTTGCCTCTCCATGCCTTTGGGGTTGTATGAAAGAGAAGAAATACTGGATTATATAACCATGCTATTACTCACTGTAGAGAAATGTCTGCTCAAAGGCCTCTAACTAGTTCAGTTGGTTTTTCCTGGGTTTGGAGAATGGGCTGGAGTAATCTTTTAAGAGAAAGACTCTGTTTAGGAAATACTTCCTGGTCATAGTTTTAAGAAATCTTAAACCAAGTAAAATACATTATTTTCTGGACAAAAACAAAAAAAAACAAACAAAACCAAAACAACACAAAAAACAAACAAAAAAAACCCCACAAAAAAACAAAAAACAGAAAAACAGGAAAGCACACCAAATGAACAAAAACCATCCAGAATTCTGGAACGATGGGGTGACAGGAATAGAAGAGAAAAGATAGATTTAGGAAAAAAAAGACTCTCTGCAAAGGATACAAAAGGAGACCAGGCTTCGGTCTCCAAATTTCAGTGTTAGGTGGATAAATGGATGGCCTCAAAAAACAGTCATCAGATTCTGCTTCACCACTTAGCAGCCGGGTAAGTGGCTGAGTAATATATTTATCCTCTCTAACGCCTGCTTTCCTCATCTAGACTAGCGATGACTATGTACGTAACCACATATGCAGTGATGCTTATATGAAGCGCCATTTGTAATAGAACATAGCACACTCCTCCACACAATTCCTTGGTCATGGACAACAATCGTTAAAATATCAAGAAGTTTCTGAACCAGCATCAAGGGGCAGCCCTCTCCCTGTGAAAATTGTAAACACAGTTTAAATTCACAGCTCTCTGGTCCTCTCTGAGTTTGTCCTTTCTAGAAGCAGGTGGTTGGACAAGATGCTCTCTGGAGGGTCCCATCTGGCAGAGCCATTGGTCCCCATCTCTGAAGGCATGGCCCTCCAGCTCCGTTACCTACTTTGCTGATCTGTGTGGGAGGTTTTATATTTTTTTTGTTGGTTTGTTTGTGTTTTTTGTTTTTCCTGGAGTCAGCCGCATAACCCTCAGACCTGAAAAGGATACTGAATTGCCAATTCAATTTACCTAAAACTGGCGGAGCCTGAAAGCCTAGCCTACATTGACATACAACTAATCTAATACAAATTGATTTTGGTTTTAAATCCAAGCAAGTCAAGAAAGTGCTGTGGATTTTTCCAAACACAAAGGACCTCGCTTTGCTACATCTGCAGAGCCTCTGATTTAGCTTTCTGGGTCCTGGTCTTTGAAATCCTATTCATGCACCCCATAGCTGGGGCTGCTACCCCCATTCCCTCAAGCACCCCCGTGACAAATGCCAAGGATTTAAGGAGCTAAAACTCCTCATGCTGCAGCACCCCATTCTTGCCCTTGGTACCAGTGTGGCACTATCTTTGAACCTGAAATCTGCTCACAGACTCCATAACCACGCACTATTGTTCTGGTAGCTATATCCTTGGGCCTGAGCCCTTTTCCAGGGTAACTTGTGACTAACTCGGGTCCTCTAGAACTGAGACTCTGGACTGTTTGGGGCCTCTATTTCTATCAACAAGGTCTGACCTCCTGGATTCTGGGACAGAGCTCAGAGCCCTACAACTCAGGACTCTTCCCCACTGCCAACTGTCTGCCTGTTTGCCTGGGTTTCCTCCACCTCCTGACACGGGTCTCCTCATTGTCTCTAACTTGTTTCATATTTCACAGACACTGGCCTCTTGCCCAAACCAGCTATAGTTACCTGTTGACAAAGAACTCTCCAAAAGCATTTTTATTAAACTATCCACAAATCAATTTTAGTCTGGATTCCCAGATACGAAGACAAGGATGGTGTTCAGAGGTGACCATTTGGAGGACCATGGCAAGAAAGATTGCTGTGTTGCATGTTTGTGGCAAATTAGAAGTCTTATGTTAACTTTTTTGAGGATATGTCCAAATGTAGCAAGATAATAATAGCTACTGAGTGAAGTCGTAGTGATGAAAATGAGACAATTAATGACATTATAGTCATTTAACACATGTTGACTGTAGTCTAATGTTTTTTGAAAGCTTGAATCAGCCAGATGGGAAATGGACCCACAAAACAGGGTCAGAACCTAGGAGGACCAGATAACTGAGGTGGAGCTAGGCCCAGGAGGAAGGATATCTCCAGTTATGGGTTCCAGAAAGACGTGTGGTCCAGTAGATGCCACTCCCTATGTGGAAACTGTGGCAACCACCAGCCCACATCAGGCTGCATATGGAGATCCAAACACACAGTCAGGGAGGCGAAAAGTCAACAAGGGGATGATGAAAAGGTCTTGGATCTGAGAAAGGGGTAAGGATTTCAGTTCCTAATTGTATGGGATAGTCATTCTTACATTCTAATGTGTGTAAGAATTACATAGAATGCTAATTAAAGATGAAGATTCTCTGTCATCATCTACTGAGTTGTTGAATCATTAAGTCTGACACAGGACATTTCTAACAAGTTCTTTGGATTATTCAGACGTGAATGGTTTAAAGACCACTCTTGGGGAAACCTGAATGCCGAGAGACAGAGAGTGGCACACAGTTCCAAGGACTAGAGGAACGAAGCCACTCAGAAAAGTCAATCAGAGGAAGACTCAGGTTCAAGGAATCAGTTAGCATGACTGCAGTTCTCAGAGTCTCAGCCTCAGGAAACAAAGCGAATCCCCTTCCTTTTTTAATTATTATGGGAATCAAGTCACTCTGGAGGGCGTAGGGTAGGTTTCAAGAATAAAATGAGTCAAACATCCGTGAAAAAAATGTTTTTTCTAAGCTCAAGGAAAGTAACGATTATTTTACCCCCAAATCTGATGCTGTTTGCCTTTTCTGTCTTCCATTCATTCAGGTAGACGTTCGTTTATTCATTTATGTATTAAGTACATCATGATGCCTGCCTCTCTTTTGCTCCAGCTATGATCTCGCTCCTGAATCTAAGACTTATACCTAAAAATCCTCTTAAGAACTTGATATGTACAAAGTATAATTCATCATATTTCTTTTCATCGCCAAATTAACATTCTCTCCTAAATTCTAATTCTTCAAAGGATCGAGAAAGAAAATGAGAGTCTCTTTTTATATCTCTATGCCATGGACTAGAATACCAAGAAGTTTACCCATATTTTCTATGACAAGAGGCAGAGGGGCAAGGGTTTTCTGGCCATTTCCCACACCTTGAAACAGAGGCTCAGAGAGGGTGCATGGAAAGGTGGAGGTATGCACCCTGCCATGTTGATTCCCAGATTAGGGTTCTTTCCATTTGGTCCCCCCACTGGTGAACTGAGCATCCCTGATGTGGTTTGGACGCACAAGGAAAGGCTCCATTTCTGTCATCTGCAACAACAGCTTAATGTAGTACCTCAAATTCTACCATCAGCAATTCATTCTTTAGAAACCTTATTTTTCAATATAAATAAATGCCATTGCCAAAGGAACTAATGACAGTTAAGGTATTTTTTAAGCATATTTATTTATTTTGAAAGAGAGAAAGAGAGCAAGTGATCACAAGTGAGGGAGGGGCAGTGAGAGAGAGAGGGAGAGAGAGAATCCCAAGCAGGCTCCACCCTGTTAGCACAGAGCCTGACATTGGACTCCATCTCATGAACCATGAGATCATGACCTGAGCTGAAATGAAGAGTTGGACGCTTAACCGACTGAGCCACCCAGGTGCCCCAACAGCAAAAGTTTTTCAAACCAGTCCCCCTCACTACCAGAGTGGGCAAGATCCACCAACCTAGTCAACCATTCTTGCCAGCTTTTGTTGAAGGAACTTTTTTCATACCCCAAGAAGTTGAAGAGCTTCCATGCAAAAGCATTTATAGAAAACGTATGTTACGTTCAGAATGTTAAAAATCATAAGCCTATTTTGATCTTTGAATAAAAACTAGTGTTAAAATTTTTGAAAGTCATGGCATTAAAGAATCAATGCTCATTATTAACCATTAGTTAATATCAGTTATCGCTTTCTTTCCATAGTGACAATTGTCTCAGAGAAAAGGAGCTCCTGAACAGGTAAATGTTGCCATGAAGGTGGTGTGAGGAGGAAAGGGCTCATCTATGAGGTGTTGCCTTGAAAAGATTTAGAAGATGTGGACGGTTCTGGACAGATCTAGATAGTTCTGTTTGGGGCACTGACAGTGAACAGGGAAATGCTGCCTGGTTGCGAGAAAGTCATAATGGTTGATTAAGAGAAGAAGATTCTCCTTTTCTGTGCTTTTGCTTGGTCTTCTTATTATGAATATGATACAAATATTTCAGCAGAGACACCAAGTTCCGAGGGCAGGAAAGTGAGTGTCAGCAATGAAAGGAAAATCATTTTCTTTGTGGGATGGGGAGGCTGTTACCTGGGTTGGACAAAGATTCTGATGAAATTGACCAGATTGTTGCCCAGTTCCTCATTTCCAGAGTCTGGGTAAGAGGCAGAGGGCACTGGAGTCAGAACACCTGGGTTTGTTCTAGCTCTAGCAATTAACAGCCAACTTCTGTGCAACGGGAGAATTAGACCAGATTTTCTCTAAGGTCCCTTAGAATCCCAAGCTCTGTTATAATTCATACACAGGCATAAAAACTTCCAAGGGCTTCCCACTTTTTCCTCCACCTCTGATCCCCTCTACCAAATAGGCTCCAAGATACCAAATATCCTCCCCTCCCCCTTGCCGTGGACCAGCTTCTCCCTGGCTCGTGTGGGCATGCATTAGTGCATGAGCGCCTGGGTGCCAGGTTGAGGTCATGTCCCCCCGCTCCCTAAGGAAAGATGAAATCTCTGCTCCATTACCAGGGCCCATGGTGCAACCCTGTCCGGGCACTCAGTCATGCTCACTCAACGGAGACCAATGTGAACATCACAGCTAATGAATCTACACCCTCAAGTGGACACTCAGTGTCTGCTTGGCAGTGCGATTTCCGTGGCCCTGGCCAGGTCATCATCTGATACACAAAACCATTTTTCCTCTCTGTTGTTCCCTGTAGATGAGGTGCCCCCAAATTTCCCCACCTCCCCCTTCTCTCAGCCAGGTCTGAGGGGAAAGGTTGGTGGTGACTGGGAGATGATGTCAGAGCAGAACAGGGCCACAGGTCAAATGGAGGCAGCCCCTGAGATTCAGCCCAGAGCAGAGCTCCACTATAAACAAGCTGCTGCCTGGGGATTCTGCATCCTGTTAACTCAGCCTCCCTCCCATGCTTGCTCAGCGCTCCCGTGGGTGGTCCAGCTGAAACCTGTGGTTTGGAGAGTGTCAAAGAGCTCTGATGTGTAAACACAGCGTTCAGGCCAGCAGAGGCAGCGAGCACAAGCGAGCCAGACCAGGAGTTTCAGCTCCTATGCCTTTTCCCTGCTTGCTCGGGCAGGTCTCTCTCCTTGAACTGGATGGGTTTTCCTCCAGATCTCAGGTTATGAGAGCCACCACTTCTGAACGATCTGAGAATTGGCCTTGACTTTTCCTCTCCTTCATCCACTATCCAATCAGCCTCAGTGGGCTATGAACTCACTTTCCTAAAGTTTTCTCCAATCTGCCCACTCTGCTCCCTACTCCCCCAAGCTTTTCTCACCCCCTTCTGAATACTTGGCCTCTCCACCAGCTTCCTTGTGCCAATCTTCCTCTTGAAAAGCCATTCTTGGCTTCATCGTGCAAGCATCCAAATAACCAAATGCAATCATCGGACTCCCCAAGTGCAATCCCAAAACCCATGGGAAAACATCCAATGACCCTCATTTGTCTCCACACACACACAGAGGCCAATCTCCATGTGGCCTACAGGGCCACGGGCAGCCTGGCTCTAAGTCAGCCCCATAACAACATCAGTGCAATGGGAGCAGCTGCGGGGGGTGGGGGGGAAGTAAGGGACCAGCAGGTCCCAGATAACAAATGGGGCGATTTGCGTATGCAAAAGATTGTTAAAAATCAGATGCAGCTAATTTGTGGCTCTTCTTGAACATGCCCGCTCCCTTAAACCTCCTCACTTCCGTCTATGCCTTTCGTTCTGTAGAAAGTGCTCTTCTCGTCAATCTCATTCTCTGTCATTCAAAATCCAGCCTAGTGGCCTCCTTGGAGCCACAGCTCCTCTGCACTTGGCTGTCTGCTCCCTCCGCAGAGTCCCGGGGATCTTGCAGCCACCCAGGGCTCACCGCACTGCCCCATGACTGTGAACGCGCCTGTCTCCTCATGGGGTTGGATCTCCTAAGGAGACAGGCACCGCGTGCTATGCAGCTCTATGTTGTGTCTTCCGTGTGCTTGGGGCTCACTGAACTCAGTTTTCAGTTTTCAGTTCCAGGGGGAGAGAGGAAGACTACGTGATTGGAAGGCAGGAGTTCAAGTACAAAACGTAAACCTGCGAAGTCAGGTTAGGGTGCCCCACGGGGGTGTCAGGTTACTGCAGAAGAGAACTTCGCTTCTCCTCCTCTCATCCACTCAGCATAAGCCGGGTCTGAGTGCCAAGCAGAAAGCAAGGGCCTCTGAAAACGGTGAACTGTGTGGAAAAATAAGCCTCCCTCCTATAGGGCTGAGGAGTTGGCCATTTTAAGGCCCATCTTTGCAATTCTGAGCTTGTCTTCATCTCATCTCCTGGCTGATGGTTGAGTGTAAGGCGGGCTCAATCAGGCTGATGCAAACACTATGCTTTTATAACGTGATGGAAACCCTGGCACTTCCTTGACCCAAGTAGGTAAGTTGAGGCAAACAGGCTTTAGTTGATAAAAGCCTGATGAACTTCCACTCATTGATCCGGATCTTTCATGTACCACCAAGGGTATGTCACCGCCTCTCTTTGCATCTCCCCCCATTCCAATGTACAGGAGATGAGCGACTCTGGTTCTTTCCAAAGATAAATTAGTATCTCCACAGATCATCAAATCCTGGTTAAAGGGTTCTTTAAGCTCCCCCTCCTTTTCTACTCACCCCCACCCCCAATGTCCACTCAGTGCATCCCAGCTGTGTGCATTGAGGACAGTCCTGACAACCACTGAGGCTACTGCCTTGTCTGCACAGTCGGAAGGGTAATCATATTCTCTACCCCAGAGACTTATCGTGCAGATAGCAAAGATTAATCAAGCCCTTAATGCAGATAAATATTACATAATCAGAGCCAGCAGCAACTCCTCCCATGCTACAAAGATGCTGTAGACACTTCTCAAGTTGTAGTCATTTGACTTTCTCTTCCCAGCGCATACAACCAGGTTTCCCAAAATTGCCACCCTCAGGAACAGCTCCTGTCTTCCGGTCACCTTCCTAAGTACCTTCAGCAGGAACAAATCATTCTGTTGTCTGCCTTCTTTCTCTACCTGTGTCTCCCCTTCCTCTTTTTTTATTTTTCAGTAGAATCTTTTTTTATTCAGAAAAAAAAACCAAAAACCCAAAACCCAAAAGAGTTTTCCAACCGCACACAGGAGGGTTATGGGTAAGGAGAGGTGTCTGTCCATCCAGCCCCAGCCCATGCGGTTTTGGCAGCAACAAGGAGTTGGGGGGGGGGGGGTAATGGCCCAAAAATAAAAATGGTGTCCATGTGTATGGGAAGGAGAAGGGATGTAAAAGCAGTGGGGGGAGGTGGGGAGGAAAGGGTAGGTGAGGTCAGCACTGGGACCACAGGTGGGGGGCCATTTCATAACATTTCTTGAAGAGCCACGGGGAAGCCTCGCCTTTCCAGATCTGTGTCCCGTCTGCATGTCCCAAATGCACACAGGAGTCCAAGGCATCATACACAACTGTCTTGGGAAAACAGAAGGTGGGAATTCTGAAGTAAGTGAAATGGGGATATTTACCCCCATACGGTCATCTGAGTTTTCCTTTCATTTGAAACAGACAAATTCTCCTCTCCTGAGGAGGCTGAATCTGCTAAATCAGAGGCTGAGGGAAAAAAACAAACTCAACATGACCAGCAGTCTCTCTTGCCTGGCCCTGCCTGCCCAAGGAAGGGTGTGGGATTATCTGGGAGTGCCCCCATCTCATGCCTATGCACTGCTGGGTTGATTCGGAGTCCTCCAGCACTTAGGGGAGAGGAAGAGCTGAAAGACTCCAGGGACTCTCCTCACTGTGATCTTCACTCCCGGCCTGTGTGGCTCACTGCCCCTCCAGTCTCTCCCCACTGGCATCCACGCCGCCATTTTCTGAGTATGGCATCTCTCCGTAGCATCCCTCTGCTTCCCCCAGTGCCAACAAACAGAGCCATGATCTCGGGTGTGGCCCCCAGACACTGTGGAAAGTCCTCTGGTGATCACCACCAACAGTGCACCAGCTCTGCCCCCCTCCTAGTCCTGAATCATACTTTCTGGGGGAAGAGCCTGGAATTCCCCATCTCTAGCAAGCACTGCAGGTGATTTAAAGGGTGAGAACTGTTCTACCACAGAAGAGTCGGCACGCAAGGCTCTGTGCCCTCAGTTTACTACAAAGTGCGGCATGGGATTCCTGGCTTCCAGGAGCTTTTGAGTCGAATGAGAACAGAAGGCAATGTGGGTCAACACTGACAACAAGAGGTAGAATAGAAAGGAAACTAAAGAGTTGGGGGGAGGGGGTGGAGAGAAGCATGAGGCTGTCCTTGAAGGTGTTCTAGAGACTGGAGTTTTCTGGAAGGTTTTCAGCAGGATAGGACGAGAGATGTGGGGAAGTGAAAGCCAGCAGAGGAAGAAGTCTGTGCATCTCCCGGGGGCCAGGGGAGAGAAGAGAATATGAAGTGAACAGAAAGTGAGAAGTATCATGCCTTGGCTTGGCTTCCACTAGAGTCATGAAGAAATGTGAAAGATGGGGCGAAAATACAGGTAAGCGTGTCCTCAGCTCTGGCCCTCCTTCGAACTCCTTTAACTTTGATGATCTGTGTCAGCTCAGCTAGATCACGTTAGCACAGACACCTATGCCGTTCTTCCCATTGCCATCAGTAGATTTCTAAAAACAAAGGTTTTTCTCATTGGAACACATTCCCATTAAAGAAAATTTGGAAGCTACAGAAAGGCAGTAAAATTTAAAACTCACCCCTAAATCTAGCAGGTGGAAATAAGCCCAGTTGCATTTTGGTTGATCCTTACATTTCTGCACCCTCCCCTGCCCCCATTTACATCTCTCTCTACATTTCCCTATAAAACAGAAATAACATGGCATAAGATTTTGTATCCCATATTTGTCACTTAGGGTGTAATGCTCAAAATGCCACATCACTGGATATCTCTTAAAAACATTGTTATTAATGGCTGCATAATATGCCCACACACGAACATTCCATCTCTTACCTAGAATTTCCCAAGCGTAATTCCGTGAGATGTTCCTAAAAGTTTTATTGATGGGTTAAGTCAAGTTAAGATAATTTCGTGTCTTCCAGATTCTATGAGTCTTTGAAGAGTCACAACGTGGATTTTGACTCCTTTAGGAAGGGAAATGTAGCAAGCAGCAATTTCCTAATGTATTAGCAACAGACTCTTTTTTTAAAGCAAGCATCTCGTGGGACTCATTTTTTACAAAAGTCTGGGAAATATTCGTTTAACCTTTCTCCCATCACAGAACATTTAGATTGTTCCCAGTTTTTCACAAGTATAAATAATGCTTAGATAATGATCTTGGTACAGAAAATTTAGGCCACGGTTCTTAGTATTTCTTTAGGTTAGATTCCTGGAAGTGGAACTGTGGGGTAAATATGTATGGCTTTTTAATTTTTTTTAATGTTATACTCATATTCTTTGAATGTGTGTGTCTCTCTCTCTCTTTTTATGTGTGTCTCTCTCTTGACAACAAGCCTCCTGACCTCTGCGTTTATTCTAAGCATTTTTTGCATCTCTTTGTTATATAGGATGGTGTCCTTTATTTGGAAAGTCCTCAGAAAGTGTCTGAGGACAGTTATACCAGTGATAAGGAAGGAGAATGATCAGGAAAGAGGGTAGGTTCAGACCAGGGAGGTATTGTATCTTTCAGCAGAGAAATGTCAGTAAAAATAGTCCTTAAATACAGGTTATTTTAAGTCAGCCAGCCTGAGTTCACTTGTTCCACTCATTCTCTGCGTGACTTTCGCCAAATGAAAGTGATAATAGTACCTAACTACTAGGTTAGTGGCAAGACCTAAATGAGAAAATATGTGCAAGGCTTATGGCACATGCCTGGTCACACATAAGCACTGAATACATATGGCGATTATTATTATTACTATTAGACGATGTCTCAAGGCCAGAGGAAAGGTGACCTTTTCTTCAAAAAGTTGAGAGCATATGAGAGGTGATCAGCATCAGAGCCCATTGCAGCTGATTCTGGCAAAGCTTGCAGCAGAGCAGACATCCAGACACAATGGCTAGGGAACGGCAGATTCTACTAGAAATGGCCACATGGCAGCAAAAGAGAGCCAGTAGGGAAAGACTGAAGCCAGCCAAGGTAACGAGGGACTGCATTAAAGGTAAAAAATCAAATCTGTGCTGGCGCGGTGCAGACTAACATTTTCATTTGAACTTCTCTCCCATTGGAAAACTCCATTCGGATCCCATTTCCCATTTTAGAGATAATCAACCATCTCCCCTTGGACATACCGTGGCAGCCACAAGCCTGGCTCTTACCTGTCAGTTCCCTATCACTGTCTAAGTGACAGCAGGCCCTCCAAGCTGGCAGTCCCAGAGGAGACCCCGTGAGGCCAAGTCTGATGCCTGGCAGCTCCCTGGCCTCTCTCTCGTTTATTTCTCTGTTTCAAGGAAGGGTTCATCTCTATGTGTTTGAAGCCACGACTACCTTTCTATGGATGTCCTGGGCTCATCCATCCTGGAAGCAAAGGCTTGACCGTTCGGCCCGCAGCCCTCCCCCAGAGCCTCCCTCTCTCCTCCCTACCCTTCCTCGTTACTCTCAGAGCTGCTGCGAGTTAACAAGTGTTAAAAGCCCTTAGATCTATTCAGAGGGAAGGCCAATTTGCTGTGATTAAATGCAAGGTAGCTTCAATTAGCAGAAGATAAACACAACATATCAACCCACTACGATAATTTTTAAATCAAAAGTTAGAGCACACATAGGCTGCTGCAATAATAATTTACTAATTTAATGATGATGGAGCTTTTTAAGATCTTGCCATTCTCTAAGAGTGTGTATGAAGGACACCCCTAATGTTAATTACAGCTTGCTTCATTAACAACTTAACCAAAAGGCCACACTTTGTGAAATTATTTGGGAGCCTATGAGAAATGAGAGTTGATGGAAGGAAATTACCATGAGTATCTCTCCCATCAGCTAATGAAGGCTATGATGTATAAATCATTAGTAGGGGCCATATGGTGACAGTACAGGGACTGAGAACTTCGAGTGTATGGAGAGGAGCAGGCTGGGTGGATGGTTGGGAAGAATGTGTCAAGGCACAGGCCGCTTTGTATCTGTGCCCCTGCGGCAGCCAAAGCCGGGCCACCATGCAGGCACAGAGTGGTTCTGTTTGGCTGACAGCTGTTGCTCACACCTCTGGGCTCTGCCTGGCAGTTGGAGTCACCTCCCATGGAGTGCTAAGGCTTTGACAGACAGCAAGTGCGTGGGAACTAAGGATGAATTCATTGGCCTAGGCTGCAGATGGAGGGACTACGTGCAGATTCAGTCCGTGACGTGTGCACAACTGTCCAAACTAACTTGGGAGACTGATAGTCTAGGGACAGCAGTACCCAAAGACTGCTGCCAACGGGGGACCTTTTTAAAAATTTTTTAAAATGTTTATTTATTTTTGAGAGAGAGAGAGAGAGAGCAGTGGAGGGGCAGAGAGAGATGGAGACACAGAATCTGAAGCAGGCTCCAGGCTCTGAGCTGTAATCGCAAAGCTGGATGTGGGGCTCGAACCCAGAAGCCATGAGATCATGACCTGAGCCAAAATCAAATACTCAACCGACTGAGCCACCCAGGTGCCCCTCAGTTGGGGACTTTTTAAAAATACTGATTTCTGGCTCACACCCCCAGACATTTACTCCATATGAGGGACGATGTGCAAGGAATGTTTGTGCCCTCCCCAAAACTCCCATGTTGAAACCCTCATCCTCAGTGTGATTGAAGGCATTCAGAGACAGGGCCTTTGGGAGACGATCAGGTCATGAGGTGGGGCCCCTGTGATGGGATTAGGGTCCATAAAGGAAGAGACACGAGAGAAGTTGCTTGTTCTCTCTGCTTCCTGCCATGTGAGGATACAAGGGGAGGACACCCACCAACCAGGAAGAGGGTCATCACCAAATACTGACTCTGCCAGCACTTTGATCTTGGGCTTTCCAGCCTCCAAAACTGTAAAAAATAAATTCGTGTTGTTAACTCCTTCTGTGATGCTTTTGTTAGAGCAGCCCAACTGGACTAAGGTAGGATATGATCTTAGCATCAAATTTTTTTACAGCTCTGACTGCTTGAGTGATTCTACCGTGCAGCAAAATCTGGAGATTGCTAGTCTATGGTCCAAACCCAAGGTCTAGGGCAGATGAAAGGTTCTAAGCCCTGCAGCAAGCCCTGGAATATGGAAAGAACACATTCATAGTAAAACTGCTGATCATTAAAGGTTGGGGTCATGAGCAAGAACAAGGTCTCTCGCGTTGAGAGACCAGGGTTTGAATTCCAGCACCACTGCTGACTCTGAGTAATAATTCTCTCTGAGTTTTCTGCTCTGTGAAATGGGAGTACCAATGCTTTCCTCAGAAGTTGTATGAGCCGAGGGGCACCTGGGTGGCTCAGTTGGATAAGTGTCCCACTTCAGCTCAGGTCATGATTTCATGGCTCATGGGTTCGAGCCCCGCATCAGGCTCTGTGCTGACAGCTCAGAGCCTGGAGCCTGATTCAGATTCTGCATCATCCCCGCCCCCCGCCCGGTCCTTCCCTTGCTCATGTGCACTCTCTCTTTCTCTCTCTCAAAAATAAATAAACATTAAAACAGAATTTAAAAAGAAGTTGTATGAACCATAAATGAAATAATATATGTAGAAAGCAGAGCCTGGAATACAGTAAGTGGAAGAACGCTTTGTCTAACCAATGAGAATTAACTAGCAAAAAAGGAAAAGAGAATCATGGGCCAATCAGTATCTAGTACTTGTTTGAAGTTGCCAAGGAACTGTGAGCGTTTGTGTGAGTGCCTGAAATAAACCCAGGCTGCTGTGGTAATAGCTGCACTATACTGTGTGGGTCAGCTAGCCAGCAGGGGACTGTTCTAGGCACCTTCTAAACACTTCTTAGGATGTTAACTGCCAGAGAGTCAGTAAGGACTTTCTGGCAAAAGTGGGCCAGAGAATAGCTGTCCGTAAGAAATTCCACTGATCTGAAGCACATGCCGCCCCTGTCTCTAAGCCATAGGTATTCAGATAGCAGTTCCTTCCCCTGTGGATAAGATGTGACCTGCCGGCAAGAACACCAGACTCAGCAAAGGCCCTCAGGTGCACCACTCCCAAGCTGACCAACGGCGGGGATGCTTCTCTGCCGCTCTGGACCTCAGTTTGCTCTACAAGGTATAAAGACAGTGGCCTCGCCGAGTGTAAAGGATGAAGGAAGATACTACATGTAAAAGTTCAGATCACGGTGCCAAGTTCACGGCAAGAACCCAATAAACAGGACAACGCATTGTGAACAGCAGAGGTAGGAAGCACAGGCTGGGATGCTTAAAGGTGGGAACCTGGAAGGGATTCTAAGAGGAGATGGAAACTTCCACGAGGAGATGGAAACTTCCACATACTACACTAGCCCACCCATTGCCCGGCAAACACCAGGTCTAATGAGCTCTTGAAATTGTCCTCTTCTACGGTCCAGACAGATTCATACACCTGCGGGCACTTTGTTCCAAGCGAGCCCCTCAGCTGGAACCGAGTAAACCACAAGGGCCAGGCGGCAGGCTGTGTGGCCGCAGGCGTGCTGGCTTGGCACCGCAATTAGACTGCGGGCTGCGAAAAGTCAGGTCCAAGCCCTACGCGGCACCAATCCTTTCTGCAGCAACAACCAACCCCCCAACTAGGAAAATCAATGGATTTTTCTCCCCACCGATATCCAAATAGCTATTTGAATGTGTTCTGTAACAGGAGGAGCTGTTGAACAAAAGGTCAGGGCTGATTTGAAGTCCGTCTTTATATCAGCAATGGCTTTTAAAGACGCAATTCTCCAACTCTGTGAGCCCCTGAAGATAAAAAATTATATAAATGTACAAATGACTTTACGACTTTGATTATGCAACTTCTGAGAAAATATCCATATGAACCGTTAAGGAAGACTAAAGATATTGTGATAAAGAAGACTCTTTGAAATTCTGCTTTAAAAAAAAAATCTATGTCATGAGATATGAATGTAGCCAAAGCCTTGATAAAAGTCGTGTCAGCCTTTTGCCATAGAAGCTGCTGGAGCATGAAAGGGACCACGGGGCTGGAGATCTTTGCTGCCTTTAAAGTCTGGCTTATTAACATGCATTCGAGTCTTCCTGAAGATGGGTCTGGCCAAAGGTTATCAACGGAAACTTAATTTAATGAGCCCAGAACACAGGGAGAGGAGCCCTGTAAAGCCAACACCGAGAGGAATTTGGGGCAAGGGCATTTCATTTTCTGAAGAGGAGAAACAAAGATAAACTCATTAAAGCACAAGGTACTATATTGTTGGTTTTTATCCTCAGAGTGCTGTTTTCTCAGTAAGGGGGTGCCGCTCACTCCCAGGTTGGAGGCTAAAACCCCTCCCCCCCCAGAATGGAATCGGATGATGACAGAAGCTTGGGGGAAGAGAAGGGCTATGGGGAAGGCTGTTGTGTAGCCCAGCAGCGGTATGGAGTTATGCCAGCTAGTGTGTCCTGGCGCCCAGCAGCTTCCTCAAGGGCTGAGGCTGTGCTTTCTACAATTCACTTTGCAGTAGATCTAACCATTGTGGTTATGCCAATGTGGGTAAAAACTCTGGAAATCCTAAGGAGGGAGAGAGTTGCTCCAAGCAATGTGGCAAAGGCTCCCCAGGTATGAGAATGAATTGTTCCAAGGCTAGAAAGATTAGGACACCTTTCATATAGGGGTCATAGACTGACATGCCTATAGGACACAGGCACCTAACATAGGTTAGTGAATCAGACCAGCACTGAGATAGAGGGCATGTTGGAATGAGATTGTGGCTCTTTTTTTCCCCCATTTTAATGTTTATTTATTTATTTTGAGAGAGAGAGATAGAGAGCGAGCACAAGCAGGGAAGGGGCAGAAAGAGAGGGAAGGTAAGAATCCCAGGCAGATTCCACGCTGTTAGCACAGAGCTCGATGTGGTGCTCCTTCCCATGAATCATGACATCACGACCTGAACAGAAATCAAGAGTCAGTGCTTTACCGACTGAGTCACCCAGGTGCCCTGGGATTGTGGCTCTTCTTAACGGGACAGCACATATGCAGTTCTGGACATGGGTGCCCTACTGGAAGGGGGACATATTGCCAAGTTTGATTGTCCAAAGGAACCTGAAACTGGAATGTTTATATAAAATCTCCTAATTTTAAGGTGTTGGTGACTAGCTTAGTGTTTTTTAAACTTTTAAACCTTGGGAGCCAAGCAAAACAGGTCTACAGAATGGATATAGCCAAGAGCCTGTCAATTTGGGGCCTAGTCCTGGACCAGTAAATGATACTGGGTAGCATGTGCTAATGCTGAAAGTCAGAGAGAGAAGTACCTGTTCGAAGGGCTGAATGAATTATAGCATTTGCATTTATTTGTAGAAGAAAATATCATCCAATTAGAACCACCACGAATGGTCATGCATGCTATATATTACACAACTCCAGGGGGCACCATTTATAACAACGACTATATAAATGGCACCTCTTGAAGCTGCAGAGTGCCCCGTCTACATAACCACATTCTAGCAGCCCTGGTTGTGACATATGCCCAGTCCTTTATTTCAAATGGGTTCTTGAGGAACAGAGAGGAAACTCATTCAAGTCCTAATCCTTGATTCAGATGGACAAGAACACCCATTCTTGATCCTCAAGAATGATTTTTATTTTGATCTCATCAAAATAAATTAGAAACAGCTCCTTAGCATTGTAAACTATACCCAGAAATAACTGATTTTTTTTTCTTTTATCTTACTGGCCGCAAAGTTGGATAATCCCAAGTTTCATTAGCATAGACCCAGGGGGTTGTACTTTGGTAGTGATTCAGCCTAAGTACACTCAAGGGTGGGTTTTTTTAAATGTAAAAATATAAGTTATATAAATTCCAGTGGCTTTGTTTGTGGTATATTTCTGAAATTTGCCATGTAAGATTGATTGTTGGGCTATATATTCTGTACTAGATTAATATAATAATGAAACGTGATTAATGCTCTCCTAGGGTGTAAAATTATATCTCAAATGACCCAGAGGTTTTGAAGGCAATGGCAACACTGGCTGGCCTCTGGAGCAGTAAGTCACCCGTGCAACCGACCTCATGGTAAAGGATAGAAAGGGAGCGCCAGAAATTGGCAGAAGGAAACTTTCCTAGCATCTTGAATCAAGAAATAGTTATTTTCCTTGGAAGCTCAATAGGGAGAGAAATATGTGGCTGCAATCAGTATCTTCAAGGAAGAGAAATACTGTGTTAGGGAATGTGATGAGCTGTATTTCAGTAGCTCAGAAAATATGTAGCCAGTAATTCCCATAAATATTTAATAATAAGCCAGATATATAAAGACAAAGGAAGATACAAACACATTTGTTACACAGTATTAAAAATGTATCATAAACATTTGTTGACTAAAACTATATTTCAATTTACAAAATCCCCCAAAGACAGAGTTTCGTTCCTGATGACAAACTGACAATCTCTAAGGGAAGGAATGAAAAAGAAGGTTGGATCTCTCAGCTGACCCTGTCTCTGCTTGTCTTGGTGGCAGTGGTGGGGCATGACAGATCTCTGGTTTGCTCGATCACTAATGAGGACCTTAATACTCATCTGCATAGGGGCTTTCCTACAACAGACATAGTTTCCAGAATATAAGGGTAAAAAAATGATGAGACACTCATCTCTTTGGTTAACATTGGTTCAGTCTGCAAATAAAAATTGAGTGTTCAAAATAAGAATGGCTATATCTAACGTGTTCAATGCTTTACATGGGGCGGGAAAAATGAACTGCCACAAACAAAGAAATATCAGATCAGAACTGTGCAGGAGCCTAATAAACATCTTCATGAAAAGTTAAAACGGCTGCCTCATTTGTCTGCAGCACGAGTCAGGCACCACTGTGAGGGTGCTTCTGCTTCCCTTCCAAATCAAGGACAATTTGCTGGCTTCAAAATAAAGAAAGGGAAAGAGAGGGGGCTCCGTCTGGTCAATGATTTATTTATGGAGCCAAGAAAACTCTTCTCTAAAATGATATTTTTCCTGGGTTCTAACCCTTCAATCTTCTTCCAGCCTGGGAATATATGTTTCTCTCATCCATGTATTTTTCAGTGGTTTTCATTATTACAAGACACACAGTTCACCTCCATCTACATTGCCAAGATCTCAGCGGGGTTGCCGTTGCTCAGAGAATTTTGCCGCTCCAAAATTCAGAATCAATGCTTTGTCTCGCCTGAGGACCTTGCCTCTTTCCCTTCCGGAGGAAAGACCTCCCTACCCCCAGGAAGAGGCTGTGAGCAGAGCAATGGGAAACAGTGGCGTCTGCCATTGGTAATGTCCACCATTTGTACACAAATGACTTTTGAAAATGAAGCAGAGAGAAGGTTGGGTGATCAAGCAGCCCCACAGATAGCTTGTTGCTAGGCAGAGAAAAAAAAGAATCTTAGCCCATGTCCTTGGAGGGGTCCCCATTGTCTCATACTTTAGGATGACTCTCTATAGGTACTTGTGGATTTGAAGAATAGGGATATAAAAGAGACTCCAGGCAACAACCCCTAAGTACGGGTGAGCCTGCATGTCAGAGAACTCAGTGTGACCCAAGTGTTGATGCCTTAAAAAAACAAAACAAAAAACAAACAAACAAATAAACAAACAGGTAGCAAGGTGTGAACAAGCTTCCAGGACTGCATAAGCAGCAACACAAGATGCATCCCAGCCCAAAGTCCAGGGCCTGAAGGGCAACATCAGTTGGGCCTGAGCCATCCACTTGCTTCTCTGGAAACTCAGAGAAACACATCCAAAGGATTAGTATTTATTTATAGAGTCATTCTTTTAGGAAGATGCTCAATGGTTCCTCATTCCCTGCCCACAGATTTGCCTAGAAAACTGGCCAGAGACCAGAGTGCAATTCAGGTATCACATTCTTGAAGAAGCCTTTCTTTCTGTTCTGTGTCCTGTAGCTACTTGTGTGGTGGCACCTGCCACACTGTACTACAGCTCTTGGTTGAATGGACATTTCTCCTAGTAGAATGAGAGTTCTCAAAGGCAAGACCAAGGCTTATTCAGCTCTGCATCCTCAGCACCTAGTACAGTGCCTGGCACATAATGTGGAATCAATAAATCATGGCTAACTTTGTTTGTTAAGTGGAAATTTATTCTGATTTCTGTTTTTCTCTCCCTGCCCACTGTAGTACTTTGGGTATTTTCTTACCCTGAAGAGTATTTTTCTGCTCCTCTATCATTCCCTTTTTGGGCGCTCTTCTCTCTTCCTTCTTTCATTCTTATCATTTGTCACTACATCTTCCTCCCCACCCTCCATCTTCTTTCTCTAGACTTGGCCTTGGGTCTACCAATGATTTGCATGGATGTTTCCTAACAAAGTATTCTCAGAATTTTCTTAAAGAAAGGCTACGTTTGGGTTCTTTGACATCCCTTGGGATCACCAGAGAGATGAGATGGCACGACACAGTGAAATCTCTCAGTGAAGTAGGAGGAAGGAAAATGATAACATTTATACTTCCAAAAGGATAGAGAGCTGGATAAGAAGTGGCGGATCCTATGGTAACAACTGACTTTGAGCCTCCCTGAAAAATAGCCCAGAATTGGCAAGGAGATCCACACCCACTAGGTAGGCATTCCCTCACTTAATATAACAGGTAGATATAGGTGGATATCTCTACTTTAGGGTATCAGTCTTGTTGTTTCTCTTTCCTACTCAGTAGGGCCCAACCAAAACGGACACATTTTTCTTTCTTAGGAAAGGATACTCTAAGTCCGGAAGTCAGGAAACGAATAGAATCGTCCAATGGCAGACTCCATTAGTAACATTTCAATGCTCTCTAAACATAGTCCTCCCAGAGATGCCACATTCAGCAATTCTGAGATGTGCCCATAGAGCCTGTGATATTAATCAAATTCATGAAGGGAGGCTCAGGCCAGGATGCTTAAGGGCCAATGCATCCTAACATGCTCTTCCTCCATTACAGGGAGAAAGCAAGCCTCAGTGTAACGTGACATCATCAATCTAAGTAGGCAAGTGGAATAGATTTCCCGATTACCAGGTTAAGCGATGCATCAAACAGGAGCAAGCCTGGTCATTACTAATCATTTAAATTTAGGAAGACTGAGCTCAGTGACATTATCAGGCCCACATTAAAGAGTGACTTCTCTCTGCTATCAGGAATGTATTGGTGTCCCCTCCAGGATTTATTACTATGGGAAGCTGCAAGATGGGCTGAGGCAGCAACTACCTATGGCTCCAGCATTCCATCCATCATCCCCACGACCCCAATTCTGGTCAGCCTTGAGGGGCTCTAATCTCTCCTCTTCTTGGGGCTCCTCAGTGGTCAAGTTTACAGGCAGATAAAGAGCAAGCATTTAGAAATGAATTCAATTAGAATACCTGGTTATATTATCATTAAATCCCCCACCAGCTTATTTCTCTCTGATATTCTTTTTGGAAAAACACAATGTTTTATCATACTCTAGACTACAATAGCCCTCTGAACCCAAAGATGGCTTTTCCCCCAAGATACACATGCTTCAAACCCATCCCCAGGGATTTTCTTTCACCGTTCTACTGTGGACATTAGGTATGTAAATTTAAAATAAAATTCTCAAATGATTCTGAATCACATACATCATTAATAATCATTGATTTGCAGGGTCCCCTTTGGGGAAAATTAGGCAGTGGAGCTGATATTTGGGGACTACCCCCCCAACAAGATCACTAAACAAAGAGTCACAAACTGGACTTGAAAACCAGAGTAAAGACATTGGTCAGGAACAAGGTCTTGGACATCATCCTTCTAGACCAGTACTTTTTGAACTTTAGGGCACATGTGAATCACCTGCGAAACTTGTTGCTATGTGGATTCTGATCCAGTAGGTCTAGAGTGAAGCCTGAAACTCTGCATTTCTTATGAACTCCCAAGTGATGCCAGTGCTGCTGGCTTATGAACCACACTCTGAGTAGTAAGGATCTAGAAGAAGGGTTCTCAACCTGGATCTCACATTAGAATCCCCTGGGGAGCTTCAAAAACTGCCAGTGCCAGGCTCAGGCCAGACCAATCAAATTAGAATCTCCAGGGGTGGGCCCCAGGCACCAGTATTTTTCAGACCTCCCTAGGTGATTTCTTTGTTCAGCCTAGGTTGAGAATCATTGATGTATACTGATGAACAGCTCCACACTTGTGGCTGAATTCAGTAATTACTTATTGTCTTCTATGTTGGCTATTTTGATGGTGGGCATTTAGCATTAAAATCCACCTTCATCTCAAACACATAGGCCAAGTGCTTACAAGGAAGCTGTCCCCACTTCGAGCTCCAGGTATGCGTCTGAAGGGGTCAAAGTTTATTTGACTTCCACCAGTGGTTGCTGAAGAATATGTATATCACCTAATATGAGTCAATGGGATGCCAAGAGAGGTTCCGGAAATTCATCTTAAATATAGATATACGTGAACCAATAAATGCCTTATTGCTTAAGCCAATTTTATTTAGATGACTATATCTTCTCATATTGGTACCTGACTTATGTAGAACAAAGGACTGGATAATGCAGTAAAACCCTCCTCATGTATCCCCAAATGGGAACAGATCTACCAAATTTGACTAAAACTTATCCAACCTTCCTTAACCTTCCTTCACCTCCCTTTTTTCTGCCATCCTCCCCTCTCTTTAAACAAGGCAGGGTGGGTGGAAGGTGAAAGGAATGGCCTTAGGACAACCTGTGTCCACTCTCTCATAAGAAGAATGCCCTTGGAAAAGTCCCCGGCTTTACTTACACCATGGTTTGCTGATTTTTAGCAGAATACGAGTAATATCTGTGTCACAAGGCTATGGTGAGCATCAAATGAGATAATGGATGTGCAAGCATCCTGCAAATGGTAAGTTGCTATAAAAATGTCATTTGTGGTTTTTTGTGGCTGCTGTTTGCTGTTAGGAAAAATAAGCAGTGATCCCAAAGGTGGAAGTTTATTCATAGTGCTTGTCCTTGCTAGCCATTTTGCATCCATGCACTTTCTCATGGAGAATCCAGGCAAAGCTGGGTGTACTGCTGATTCTGGCACAGTTCCCACCTGAGAAGGTGTCCCTGAGTTATCTAGAGCAATCAGGGTGGAGGAAGAGACATAAATCCTGCTGCTCCTTGCAAGAGGTGGGGGGAGTGGGGTGGAGGGAGAGAAAGGGAGGTTGCAACCTAAATGATTTTTAATTATTTTCTAATTCACTACATCATTAGGAAGACAGGCAAAACTCTTAAGCCTTAAGACACAGTGATCTAATGTCATTGATTTTCACATATATTTTATGAGTGATGAAATATGATGAAGCTGGGAGAGAAAAGCTTTTCAAATATGATAAGACTAGAGACTCTTCAGCCCATTTATAAAAAGAAGTCAAATTGTGGGCTCAGGGTGAGTTTGCAAAAGTCAGGCTTCCAGATGCCCCTGTGTGGGTTGGGCCTGAAAACTTCCTGACTCCCCAAACCTACTGAGGGTGTTTTGACTGCCTCCTTGTCAATTATAAATCTAAGAATTATTGTCTATGTCCACTGAAATGTAAGTTTGTCTATATCATTCACCACCACATCTTCAGCCTTTCTCATAGGGCATGGTGCATCAGAGGCCCTCACATGTTTCAAATGAATGAAACTCAAGTCTCTAGCATGCCACTGCATCCTTCAAAACTAAGGGAGTATGACTCTTTTACTATCTTCATTGGGCTTATATTACTTAGAGGCCTATATGCAAAAATAATCTAACAAGAAACAATCTAACAATGTTGCAAACCATGCAATTAAGTGCAAAAGAGTTACTACAAACAGTGAAGTACTAGCATTAATGGAGCAAAGGAAAAATGAGTATTGGCTAGGGTTACACAGAATACCTTCCCAGATGAAGTAGAATGTGTACCTATTCCTCTAGTGCCTAGCATACTGCCTTGAGCAATGATAAAGTCTTTAAATATTCAGTCCAATGGCTTTATTTCTAGATGATAACCTCTTCATTATTTTTCTAAGGTGAAACTAATCAAAATTCAATCAACCCACCTTAAGTATAAATTATTAGCAATGTTAAAATATATAGAGTGAAGTTCACCACACAAAGGCATACATGGTATTTCATCTTTGAAGTTATAATAAATTGTACGTGGCTGGAAAGGGAACAGAATACAGACCAAATATTCCCAGAGAACAGCACTGCTTGCCTATTTTGGAAGCCTCCCTTTCTTGGGTTGGTTAGGCGTAAGCCATAAGCCCCATTAGCCAGGTTCAGGCATAAGGAGGGAAAGCTGGAAGAAAAGGACAACTTCAGCCCTTACAAGGTTCATGTTATTCACATTGTTTTGCCATTCTTCTCCTCCTCAACCATACTAATACCAAAATCTAGGAAGAAAAACCTATGAAATACTAACAACAACAACAATGGCATTTTTTGGGATACCTTCTATGCCCAGTAATTAATAAATGATTTGTTTTTATTTTTTGTATTCTAACAACAGCCCTAAGCGGGTCATACCCTGCCCTTATTTTACCAGTGGAGAATCTAAGGAACTGCAGTAACTTGCCAAGAGTCACACGGTCAGTAAGTAACAGAACCAGGATTAGAACATGGATCTGACTGCAGAGACAATGCCTTGAACAGGACACTACCCTATCTTCTCTCTCCTGCCCTGTTATTAAATTAGACTTTTTCTAAGAAGAGAATAAGGCTCCGCTGTTTTAAGACCTACTTGGAAACAGAGTATGGCCCAAATAGAGGATGGACTGTGTCCTTCTTCTTCTTCAGGGCCAAGAAACTGTCTGCAATAATCTGAAGGCCCGGGAGCCACGTGACAACTAGAGGTGAACTAGGGTTCAAAAGATAACTAGATTTTTCAAGAGTTGTGAATTAAGCTTGAAGCCCTGGAGTCATCGATATGGTAACGCAAGGGCAAAAAGGATAGTCACTGAAGAGGGTGACTTAAAGAACCCCAGTGAAGAATTGTCTACATTAAATGAATGAAAAATAATTTTGAGTTCACTAAGTCTGCATGGGGGTGGGAGATGAAAGATCAGAACTCCTTATAAGATTGGGAATTCACAAATTGTCCCTGCTATGAGGGGAGAGAGAGAATATATTTTGGGCAATAAAGGTAGGAAGAGGTCAATAAACATTTCTGAAAATATGGGTGAAGAGTTGAAGAGACTATCTTATGAAAATGAATCTAGTAGTGAAGTACAGGACAAACAAAGGAAAGCAGAGGTGGAGGTCAACGCCTTGAGGATTCAGCAAACTGTTGCTAAAGTAACACTCCATTACAAGGTTATTATAACACAAGAAATCTTGAAAATGATGATTGATAAAAACACTTGGAGTGGATATAGAGAAGAATAAAAAAAATAGCTCGGAGGTGTATAGCCTAGATTACTTATAGAAGACTAGTATCATCAGTAAAAAATAGAAAAACACAAATATTCAGTTAGGAGAAAAGTTAACAACTGTAATGGTTACCATTTTTTCACTGAAATATCGCTGTGCCAGGCATTGTGTCAAGCCCTCTCCAGACCCTATGTACTTTAGTCTTCACGAACCTACTGTGCTCTAGGCAATTATTATTCTCTTTTACAATAAAAAAAAAAGCTCAGTTTAAGTTATTGCCTAAAATCACATAGGTAGCAAGAGATGGTGCCAAAATAATAAGATAAGTTTTAAACATTTTGAGATGCGGACAGAGTATCACAAAAGAAATACTGAAATACAATTTTGAAAATAGAGTAGGGAGAGAACTAACTGGAGGTATCATTGCAATGATTTTGTTGCCTGAAGGTGCCACCAAGACCTGTTCCTTAATGGCACCAAGGTGAGGGTACAAGGCTGGAAATGCAAATTATGGAGCATTTTTCATGATCTCACCAAGAAAAGATGGTTTCCTTAAGAAATATCCAAAAGGAGTTGGGGAGCAGACTACATGACAGAATTGTGTGAATTCCCATAAATCAAAGAGTAGTTTGGCCATTGGGATGTCCATTACCCCCCACCCCGCCAAAAAAAAAACCCAGAAAGAAGTATGTGAAGATATTGGAACCCTTGTACACTGCTGGTCGGAATGTACATTGGTGCAGCCACTGTGTAAAACAATAGAGCAGTCTCTCAAAAAACTGGGCATAGAGTTACTATATGGTCTAGGAACTCCTTCTGGGTATGTACCACAAAGAATTAAAATTAGGGACTTGAACATATTTGTGTCTATTTGTACAAGATATCTAGAATAGTCAAATTCATAGAGGCAAAAAATAGAATGGTGGATTCCAGAGGCTGGGGAAAGGAGATTGAAATAATTACTTACTAGTTATGGAGTCTGAGTTTGAGAAAAAGAAAAAGTTCTGGAAAAGGATGGTGGCAATAGTTGCCAACAGTGTGAATATACTCAGTGTTACTGAACTTAAGACATAAAATGGCTAAAATAATGATGGGAGATAACTACTGTGTTTCAACATAATGGAAAAGAATATGGCTAAAATGGTAAATGCTATGTTATGTATAGTTTGTCACAATTTTAAAAGCCTAAAGTTGGATGAAGAATCAGGGTCTTCTACTCTGCATTATGTGTATTGTGAGGAGATGGGAGAGATCCAACTAACCATCTTAAAGGACAGTCCAACTAACATCTTAGAGTCCAGCATTAGGAAAACAAGTTATAGGTGTATGGTTGCTGATTTTTATGCTGATTTTTATGCTCACTTAAAAATGAGATTTTTAAAATTAACAAAATGATTTCAAGAATTTAATATCAAATTCACTAATTTATTCCCCCACCAAATGTTACCTCTAGTATAGCACGTAACCAGCTCCATTCCCAAAATGACATCAGAGGAATATCTATAACTGGGATTAAGGAATCAAATAGCAAAACCAAAAATAAGGACAATTTTTTTCCTGGCAATGAGTTCTTCATCCTGGCACTGAGTGCCTCAGGGAGCATTAAATCTTGTTTTCTGGAAGTATTCAGGCACAGGACAGGGTCAACTCTTCTAGGTTAAAACAGAAGCAAGGCATGACCACCATCATTCCACAACTTCCTCTCTACCTTCACATCTTGTAGGTCATTGAGCTCAGTGTTGTCTTCTATTAAGTGTCTCATACAGACTTGGAGATTCCTCAAACCCTCTTAGCTTGAGCAAAAAGACAACACACAGTGTTCCAAAGCTATGCAAACACTTAAATGGGGGCTGAGGGAGAGGGTTTGGCATTTAGTGGAGACAATTCTCCCACGCGTTTCTCATCTCAGGGATGTTACAACTCCTGACGGCTTCAATCTTTCATTTTAGAGATTTCTATTGATTGGGTAAGAATCACACACATTTTGTCCACAGCACAGAGATATCAAAGCAAACTTTTCCCCTAGTGCCATTTCCCCAGGGAATGGAAATGATTGATTTTTATTGGTTCAGCTTCTAGGATACTCACATCTCAATCCAGCCAATTTTCTTTGGAGAGAGCCCACTCCAGTCCACTTAATTGTATTTTCTAACCAAAGAGTTGAAAGAGATTTGTCATCTTTACAGTCCAGAGGAGATGAATCTCCAGACTCCTCTTCCAATTGTGTGAGCTTGTTTCTGAAGTTGGTAATCGAAGAAGGGAGCCAGGGCTTAGAGGCAAAAAATCACGTAAAAGCATAAAGCTAAAAATGCACTGACTAAGATACTGGCAAAAAAAACTGAATGAGGGCATGAAGGAATTGAAAGTTCTTAGGAGAAATCATTTGCTCCTCATTTCCCTAAACTTTTTTGGACAGCAATTACTGTAAGAAGTCTTTTGTTTGGATCTGAATGAAGAAGAACAACCTAGTGGCTATGAAAGTCACCCTGCCCCCATTCCCTGATTACATCTTCCTTTCTATTTGCCTTTTCTCTCTCAGTTCATTCTGTACTTCTGTGAACCTCTCATGACACACACCTTTGCTTCTCTTAACCTTCATTTAATCTCACACTGGTTCCCATGTCTCACTTGTCTCCTCAGTAGCTTGCTTTCGAGCATGGAAATGAAGATCCAGAGCAAATGCTAACCAATTTTGAGACTTTGGAAAAATCCGTGCCCAGGGGAAAAAGGAAGGCTCCCTCCATTCTCTTGGCCAAAGAAAAGATGCCCAGCTCAGGTTTCTTCTGACATTGCCATTTTCTGGCCCTTGAATTTTTCCCTATTAAAACGTAACACTGGGGGCACCTGGGTGGCTCAGTCGGTTAAGCGCCTGGCTCTTGATCTCAGCTCAGGTCATGATCTCATGGTTTATGAGATTGAGCCCTGTGTCGGTCTCTACACTGACAGTGTGGAGCCTGCTTGGGATTCTCTCTCTCCTTCTCTCCCCCCCCACACCTCTCTCTCAAAATAAATAAACTTAAAATGTAACATTGTATGTTAAATATACTTAAATAGATAGATACTACACACACACACACACACACACACACACACACACACATACAGCCTTGATAATTTCTATGCATTGAACTTCTCCAAACCTTTATTTTATATTGTTACATATTTCTATTTTGGTCGTGGATTTATTTTCATCTTCTCTATTGTACTGTAATATTCCCATTTAGACTACAATATTCCTGTGGGTCCTCTAATATTGTTTCTTTTGCTTCTTCCACAACACCTACCAAACAGTGTTGGGCAAGACTTTGGAAATGTTACAAGATGGTACAGCAAAGTGGTAATATCACTTATGTTCTTTTTCTAGAAAAGCACACTGAAAATCAAAGAACCAAAATAGTCCTGGGACTGCAAAATCACCACAGAGTTGCTCGATTTTTCTACCAAGACGGCCATTTCCTTTTTCTGTAACCTTTCTAGCCAGTCTGTAAACCCCAGAAGAGAAGTTGTCTTAGTTTACAGTCAATCATCATGTTTGACACATTGTTATTATTTTTTACCTATATTTTTATATTACTCAACTTGATCTACTGGGTCAAAATTATTATTTGATGGCTTCAAAATGACTACTGGGGATTCCCTCCAAGCAAAAGAACTGATGTAATGTAACAATGTAAAAACAATGCAGCAGCAGGTCCAAAGGCCACCCCCAAGCAAGGATACAAAAGATTCTGAGTCAGGTGACATTTTTAGTAAACAGCTGCTGAAGGTAACCTCTTTGAAGAAGATATTGGGAGACAACTCTCCATGAATATTTTTTTAGCTCTGCATGGTCCAGGCTTTCTAAGCAAAAGTACGGCAAACTAGGTTAAAAGGATGGTTGAACGGCAAACATTCAGTTAGAGATAGCATATTGTTCCAGGGATTTATTTTTTTGTAAGTTTGTTTATTTATTTTGAAAGAGAGAGAGAGAGAGAGAGAGAGAGAGAGAGAGAGACCTTGTGTATACAGAGGAGGGGCAGAGAGAGAGGGAGAGAAAGAATCTCAAGCAGGCTCTGCACTGTCATGTCAGCACAGAGCCTGACGTGGGGCTTGATCTCATGAACCATGAGATCATGACCTAAGTCAAAATTAAGAGTCAGACTCTTAACAGACTGACCCACCCAGGCACCCTGTTCCAGGGATTTAGAGACTCGTCTCCCCTGGAGCTAATTTACTATTCTCTTAAACTCTAAGTGAAGAAAAGTAGAGAGTGTCCTCTCTCCTCCTCAGGCAAGATCTCTTTCTCTCTCTCTCTCTCTCTCAAGTTTAGAGGGGGTGCAGGTGTGCTAGATATTCTATATAAGCGTCAACTCTGATAATTTTAGGGTTTATCTTCTGTAGGACTAAGGCTTCTGTACCCAATTACACCATGAATCATCAGTTTCCCCAGATTTTTATATGTTCAACCCAGAAGCTCACTGAACCCGATTTGGGGGGCGGGGTATGATGGTTTTATTTCATACGTGTGGTTGATCAGATCATTGACCACTGGTGATTAATTCAACCTCCAGCCCTTCTTCCCTCCCCAGAGGTCAGGGGAAGTGGGGCTGAAAGTTCCAACCTTCTGATCACTGGGGTGGTTCTCCAGGCAACCAGTCCCCATCTTTAGGTACTTTCTGAAAGTTAGCTCATTAACATAACAAGAGACAATGTTAAATCTCTCATCCTTTAAGAAATTCAAAGAGTTTTGGGAACTCTGTACCAAAAATGGGGGTGAAGATCAATTATCGTTTCTTTTTTTACCTAATTTTTGAATACTTTTAATGTTTTTATTATTTATTTTTGAGAGAGAGAGAGAGATGGAGTGAGAGCAGGGGAGGAGCAGAGAGAGAGGGAGGCAAAGCAGGCTCTAGGCTGTGAGCTCTCAGCCTAGAGCCTGACACGGAGCTTGAACTCACGAACCCACGAGATTGTGACCTGAGTAGAAGTCCGATGCTTAACTGACTGAGCCACCCAGGTGCCCCAATTATCATTTCTTATTATAAATCACTATATCACAGGTACAAACCCTCCCTCATGCACAGGCAACATCAGGCCCTTGTCACATCATCCCGTGGTTAATTGCGACATAAGAAAGCAGTGCCTAACATGCTCTATGAGTAATGACGTAGTCCCTAACACAGAGGTCTGGTGTTTCTTTTGGTGTGTACATGTGTATATACTGTTAGAGTGTCTGTGTATTTATACACACATACACATAAAAATGATACATATACTCACACACACACACACACACACACACCTCTACATGGCAGGTTAATTTGTTAGCTTGCAAGTAGGGTGACATTTCAGGTCTGTCACAGTTTGGGACTTAGAGAAGACAACAGTCATTATAACATCATTGGGTATTAATCAAATAAAATACATATGCAAGAGCTTAATTGTAGGTAATTAGGAGCCTCATGGAGGGATATCAAAGCCTCTGCCCTTGGCCCTTATCCCTGTCTTACAAGAATTTGCCTACTATGTGCAAGGTGGAATCACTGCCTTGGGGCTCCAACTGTAAATGCAACAGATTCTCAGTCCTCAAGAAGTTTATCATCTATAGGGGAAGATAAGGTCCTCCAATCAGAAGACATAGGGTGATGGAATGAGTAAAAAAAACAAGACCCATCTATATGCTGCCTATAAGACACTCATTTCAGACATAACGACACAAACAGATTGAAAGAGAAACATTTATCATGCAAATGGATGTCAACAGAAAGCCAGGGAAGCAATACTTATATTGGTCTTTAATCCAAATATCTTGAAAACAAAAGAGAAATCATTTCTGTGAAAGAAATGTATTTAGTACCCGGAGGGATAAAAGGAAGAAACAGTTGTTATTTTTAGCCACGCATGTTGTGGGTAGGGAGAGACTGACTGCAGAGTTCTCGTGAAGGGAAAATTTCAGTATCTGAATCCATCATTTAGGCAAAGCCATAAAAGCCACGCTTCCCGAATTTGTGAACAATACAAGGCAGGGTGTGTTGGCCAGTAAACTGGTTAGCGAAATCAAGATTCTGAAACATTTCTACAAACCAGCATGACAAGAAACGTTAACAAAATGAAAGTGCATAGTTTTAAGTGTGGAGTGATCAGCAGGTTAACAGCAGTACTTATGGAGGAGAATGGAGAGTTGTAGCTGACTTCCTAAGCTCAATAGCAGTAAATTTAAACCCTAATATCCCTCCTGAAGTTATTTTAAATATTTTCAAGTAGCTGGTCAACCTTGAGGCTCACACTAATCCTAAAAGGGCTGCTCTGGGCAAGTTTCACTGTTCCCATGAACAGGGAAGGGAAGCGGGAATGCGGATGTGGTCTCAGAGTATAGGTGACTTGACCACAGTTGTGTAGCAACCGGAAAAGTGATTGAAGAATGGCATCACAATCAAGGAGTCTGGACAATACTCAGAGTTCCGCGTACAGTTTCCTGTGCAACATTTTATGAAGGATGTTGACAGTAAGGTGCCGTCCATCCCGCAGAGGCAGGCAGGATGATGAAGGGTCTAGACATCAAGGCACATAAGGAATATTTGGAGGACTTTGGGCAGGAACAGAAGAACTACTATCTGCACATATCAGAGCAGCCGTCACGTGGAAAGGAATTAGACTTTCCATGAATTGGCTGTTCTGTGAAGTGTCGTGACACAGACCCAACACCATGGGATGGAAGTTACACTGAGGAAGATTTCAGATGACTGTTAAGGGGCGTGGTCTGTCATCTAAAGGTGGGAAAGACAGGCTCGCAAGAGAGTGAACCCACCCCTGCAGTGCCAATTACAGCTCAGGCTGTGACCAGCCACAAATCACAGCTGTTGTAGAAGGAATTCCTGCCTAAAAAAATAAAAAAGTCAATGGCTTCTCAGATCTCGCCCGACCCTGAGATTCTATTACTTAAATAAAAATCCACAATCCCGGGAAATTCATGTCCCATCGATAGATCTTCCAAATATGCTTCGACATTAAGGACCATGCTGACACCCTGAGTTAGCACCATATTCATCTGGGTTATAAAAACATCATAAATAGTCATAAGGCCACTCACATTTCATGACTTTTGCTTTTTGTTAGGCTTCATGCCCCTCCATGAATGAGAAAAACGATTATTGAATTATTATCGCAGGGAAGTTAAGGGATGAGTTGAAGGTAATAGGGCAAGTTCGTAGTGAAAATCAGAGCCAGAAATCAGGTCTCCCCTTAGATGGCACTGAGATCTCGGCAACAATATTAGCAACAGAATGATTAATGTGTATATGAACGGCACTCACTATGGGACATGCACTGCTTTAAGCACTTTCCATCTATTATCACATTAGATTATTTTTTGTCTATTATTTATCTGTTACATACATCTATTCATTTATTATTTACATCTATTATCACACAAACCCTATCAGGTGAGAAATATTACATCCCCGTTTTATAGATTAGGGAACGAAGAGGTCTAGTAACTTATGCTACGTGGCAGGGCTAGACGCCCAACCATGGCAATATGACCCCCAAACCTGTAAACTCTCAACCACAGTGCTGTGTCTGATCCATTTGATCTAGAGAGAAAGGGACAGTCCCGTATTTGTACATCACGGCTTCTGTAGCCCACGTTGCCAAAGGCACCAAATAATCAAGTTTGGAAAGACTCTACCTTAGGAGATCTCTCCCTGCCTCGCTCTGCTCCCCCCAGCTACGGAGCATGACTGCAGAAACTTCTTCTCACCGAAGCGATGGCAGAAATTAACCGAGCAAAGCCGCAGACTTGAGACTCCAATGTTCTGATACTCAGGCTGGACTGAAGTGTGGCCGAGATGCCGCCCAACGCGATGGGGGAGGGCACGCGGCCGGAGCGTAGACAGCAGAATCCACATTTGACCCTTAACTGGAGTGTGAGAGAGACAAAGCCAAAATAATGGGTACCACAGATAACTGTTTATTCCTTTCCGGCACAACAAGCAAATAAACTGCCATTGGTGCCTCAAAACTTCATACAGGGTAATATTCCTTTAATGGAATGCTTTTAGAGAAGAGTCATAAAAATAAATTGAAAAGTGCTTTCTGCTGGCTACAGCTGGCGTAAGCAGCATCTGAGCAAACAGGATAACACAAGGCTTAACTTAGCATCGCCATTTTTATTACTCACCCGCGACAGGTCTTATAATAGTATAAATTCACTTAAAACACGGACTCTTCCCCCCCCCCCCCCATCGCCATCCCTCCTTCCCTCCACCGCCACACACCCAATAGCCTTCTGGGTTAATTCTGAACAGCATAATTACAGGTCTTTTTATGATTTAGGTTTGAGACCAATTAGCTGATACTGCAAGCCTTTCAAATGCCAGCTTCCCTCTCTTGGCACTCCCCGTTCTGCTGGGATTTATCTGTATGCTTGTAAAAGGCAAATGTTTTGCGAGGAGTGGAGAAATCGGGTCTGCTCGCGGATGGGGTCCCCCGCCCCTCCCTTCTCCCTTTCTCATCTGCCTGCGCATCTTTGGTGCACCTGGTCTCTAAAATTGTCACAAAGCAAAGCACACACTGAATATTCATACTGGTGCCCACGCTGCTTCGGATACCAGGTAGTTGTGTCGGAGAGCTACTGGTTGCTTCCTCCATGAAAGGCCGTTTCTATAGTTGGAGCTGCAGACCCATGTGGGGCAGTGTGCTGCCGCCATTTTGGGACACGTTAGCCCCCCAGCAGGAGGGGCAAGCTTCAGGAGCTCAGAAAGGCGCCGTCTGACAGTCCTGTCTCCTCCAGTCGTCTGCCCCCAACACCCTCCACCCTGCATTCATCACATAACAAGGCTGCAAGATGGGCCTTGACATGGGCTATTCCACTAAGATCTCCAGAATCCATCAACAAGCATGAATCTTACCTTCTGCCCCATTTATTTACTCAGGAGTAAATAAAATGAGATTCCTGCCCTCTCTGTGCTTTAACTGAACGTGAGAAGATACAACATATTCATGTAAAAAGATAACATGGCATAAACAGTAGGATGTAGTTAGCGCTGTAAGGAATAGGCAAAAGAAAGCTTTTGCCATGGGAACCTGAGTAATCAGGGTCTCCATATTTCTACTCTGCAGCATGCACTTTACAAATAATTGTGTTTAATCCTCACACAACTCTTCAAGATACATATAATGTATGTATTTACAACCTGCAAGATACAGATGAGATAAATATATATATATATATATATATATATAGTACCTGTAACATTTTCCTGAAGAAGAAATCAGGGGGCTCACAAAATTAGGTGACTTGTCCACATCACAAGATCTCTGAATGAATAAGTGACAAGGATTAGAAATTTAATTTTTGTCCTGACACCAAAACCTTTACCACTATAGCACTGCAGTTCAGCAGAAGTCAAGTTCAAGGACATTCTGCTGTTCGCCATGGGGGCAGTTATAGAGGGAAGTGTAAGGATATTTGAAAAAGGAAAAGTAGACTAGTATGGATAGAACAGAGGGATTAAGGAAGATCATAAAATACTAAAATATTAGGCCAGAAAGGGATAGAAGAGCGAATCTCAGATATATTATTGAATTAGCAATTCAACAATATATTGGGATATTATGCAGCCATTAAAATAACTGTGAAGACCAGGTAGGATTGTGAAAAATGCTAATGCTGGAGTACCGACTACAAAATAAATAAATAAGACAAAGCAGAATTCAAAGTACTCTCTGGTTACAACTATGTGGAAATGAGTATATGAGTATTGATGGTGTTTTCACATAAAATTTGTAGTTAAAATTGTTTAAAAGGAAAAAAAAATAAGTCCATCCCCTGGGCATAAGCATGACTATATTTATACTGTTCCAGACAGATGGTTTTCTCTCATCTTGTAACAGATTTCCATGGAGGGAAAGCTAATGCCCTCCCTCTGTGATTTTAGAGCCTTATGACCCCATTTCCTCTAGTCTAGTCTCCATTTTCCTACTGAGGCAATTTCACCCCACAGTTGGTTTCTGTCTCTTGTGAGCAAACTGCTGGTTTGAAATTTTTAGCATGCTTTGGGTTCCAGAGATGGAGAAAGCAAGATTGTCACCCTCCCCTCTCTCTTCTTGCATTCTGCATACCTGCTCTTGATACTTTTGATATAACTGAGGGGGTGGAAGGAGGGGTAGTAATAACTGAGGGAAAAAACTAAGCATTGTTTTTTACCAAACCGGTTATTTTCCTATCTCATGCTCCCCTTTCATGCTGCTCGCAATGATTCCACTTAATCTCCCAATATCATTCATATCTAGTAATTTTTAAAAGCTCCCATACTCTAGCAGGGGGGGCGGTGTGCCTGGGTGGCTCAGTCCATTAAGCACCTGACTCTTGGTTTCTGCTCAGGTCATGATCTCACAGTTCGTGGGATCAAGCCCAGCATTGGGCTCCGTGCTGGCAGCACAGAGCCTGGTTGGGATTTTCTCTCTCCTCTCTCTGCTCCTTCCCTACTCTCTCTCTCAAAATAATAAATAAACATTAAAAAAAGAAAAACCTTCCATACTCCAGAATTGCCATCTCTCCTCTGCGATTGGTCAGTGGTAAAGTCATGGACTTGGCCTCTCAGATGTCCTTACTATTCCCACCTCACTCCTCCCACCTGGCCTCGTCCCTGAGTAACACGACCCTTGATGACTTTAAATAAACCACGTCCCATTTCCTTTTATGCATAGATATCAATAGGCCATTTTAAGAGAGAGTTTTGCTTGTCCTGTCTGCTCCTCCATTTCCAGAATAGTACCCAACACTGTCACACTTCATTACTGCCTAGCTAGGCAAAGAGCAGAAATATTCGTGTCAAAGATGAAAAGAAGGCTTTGACTGAAAAAGGGTACAAGACAGAGGCCATGAATCGATCAGGAGAGAAAGAAAGAGAAAGGAATGAATGAATGAATGAATGACAGAGTCACCTAAGCAGAAACAGGGATGCCATGATGCAAAGTCAATAATCAAGCCTGGTTAGTCTCTGAATCTGTGGCAGCCAACTAGAAAGGCAGAGCCAGAGGGAGATCTAAGCTCAGAACCAGCCGTAAAATTTTCAAAGAAGAGGAAATCAGAAGGCTGTGTAAGGAGTGGCTAAATTATTTGGGCGTACTGCATTTTGTGGCTGCCCCTTTGGAAGGTCCCCCATCTTCTCCATGTCTTATCAGGAGCCACGCTGAACCTGCTGTTTGACCTCCACAGAAGGAGGACCTCTGATACTGTCAGCCCCAACCTACCTTTCCAGGACGCCTCTTTACTCCCTCGGCCCCCACTCATGCCTTCTGCGGGATTACACGGCGCTGCTTCTCATTCTTCCATGCTTGATTGTTCCCTCTGCCTGGGCTGCAGTGCCCCACCTCCTCTATCTGACACACTCAGTCATCCACAGTCTTTGTCACACTGTCCCCAGAACTCCTCAGCAATTTGTAACTCCATCTTTGAGGCTCCCATAGTGTTTTGGAGAAGCTTATATCAGAGAGCTTATTGGTATGTTATCATTGAGTATCTATGTGTCTGTCTCCCGGACTGTACACAGAGGTCCTTAAAGACTGACTGTACTTTTCCTGTTCATCTGTGAGTCTTCATGCTTAGTGCACTGTTCAATGCTCAATGTATGTTGCTGAGATGAATGAATCAAATATCATTTATTCTAGTTTCACTCATTTGCTTTATTCTCCTTTAAGATCTTAATCAAGAGAGGCAATCGCCTAAAACAAAGACTATGACACCTAATAGATGTATCTATCACAGTTAACAGCCAGCCAATGGCTTCAGACACGAAAAGTCATTAGTACGCCAAGATTCTGTGTTTCTGTTTCACCCTGTGTTCCCAGGGCTACTCACCTAGGTAAGGACTCTGTCTCTGGGAGCACGTGCAAATATATTTTCTGAGACTTGTTCTGTAGCGTACAGTGCAAGATTGTAAAATTCAACACACACCTGGGAAATTCAGACACGATTTCAATAATAAGAGCTGTAATCAAGGAAGAAACCCTTACTTAAGCAAATAATTTGCCTTGGGAGTAAAGGCTGAACACGATGTTCTTCACACACAGGGACTTTAGCTGGCATTCTATCTTCATTCTGAATAGACCTTGCTCAACAAATCACAAACATAAAATATTTACACTATGCCAACCATCAGTACAAGTGGTCTTCCAATCAGAGAAGCAAGCAGTGGGATGGGAGTTAGATGCTTAAGTTCAAAGAAGACATGAGAAGGATGGAGAAAAAGAGAGAGAGAGAGAGAGAGACAGAGAGAGAGAGAGAGAGAGAGAGAGAGAGAAGTTTAAAATTAAAGGGAAGTGTCTATCATCCAAGTGCAAAGTAATATGAGTCAAATCCTCCTCACATGAGGGTAACATAGATGGTAGTGAAGTCTGTCTTATTTCTGCGATTATGGGGAAGATTTGCAGACTTTAGATTTTGTGATATTATAGACTTGGTCCCCAAATTGGAATAGAGGGGGAAAGTTGATGCAGAACAATACACTTGCAGAGATAAACAATAGGTAGGCAACTAGATATCATGGCAAGATGTATTGTCAGGTGCAGAATCAGATAAATTGCAAATAACAATGGGGAAAGAACTGAACCCTGAGGACTATCAGCAGATAAATCAGATGAAATGGAAAAAGATTCACTGGGTAGAGATGTCAGGGAAGCCCCAACAGAAAGTTGGGATGGAAGCAATGAAGTGGTGGTGGGGCCTGAGCACCCAGATAAAAGCTGCAGTCAGCTTCCCCAAAGTCAGAGAAAATAATAGCAAGAAATAATAGAGTAGAAATGTGGTGGTGTCAGCGGTGATAAGCAGATAATTTGTTACTCTGTACGGCCCTAGGGCCCTTTCCAGAGGCAGGCAGAAGTCTAAGTTCCTGGACTTATCAGCCAGTGCAATCAAGAAGAGAAGAGGTAATGCAAAGAGCAGCAAGAATCAGTGTTTGCACTCAAAGGGACCTTAGGAATTATTTAGAGCAACCTCCTTTTCCACCATAGCATACTTCTTTGGTTTTCTTCCCACATCACTGGCTATTCTCAACCCTTTATCTGGTTTCTCTTTCTCTGCCTCTCTTCTAAATGTTGAGTCTGTGATCCTTTTTTCTATCTACACTCATTCCCTAAGTTATCCCATCCAGTTCCCTGGATTTAGAGAGCCAAATGCTGATGACTTCCACATCTAGGTTCTCTAGCCTTGACATCTTCCAACTGAGCACCTTACTTGTTATCTCCACTTGAATGGCTTATAGGCATCTCCAATGTAGCATGTCTGCAACAGAGTTCTTCATTCTGCTTTTTCCACCAAAACTTGTTCCTCCCTGCTCTCTCCCATCTAAATAAATGGTACATTCATCTACCCATTTGGCCAAGCCAAAAACCTAAGCACGATCTTTGATCCCTCTCTCACTCTCTCTCTCTCTCACACACACACACACACACACACACAGCACATCCCATCTACTGGCGAGTCGTGCTAATCTATTTGTTATGTCACTATTATATTTCTACTGCCAGCACGTCAATTTAAGTCATCATCAGAGTTCATCAACAGTGACTTCCTAGTGGGCCCTTGCTTCCATTCCCATTCCCCAAAGCTCAATCCCTGCCCAGATACTAAAAGTGATCTTTAAAAACATTTTTTAAATAGTAGAAATTGAATAAATATTTGTTAAACAATCAAGGGGACAGAAAAATTAGATGGGCAGAATTTCCCTGAAGTAATAATCATGAATGAATATAGCTTCACTCCAGTAAAAATTTTCAATTTCATAATTTCCCATTGAGCACCCAGTATTTCCACCAGCACACCATGGTCTCTGACATGACACCATCTCTTCTTGGGGGCCACTTTTACTGTACATGTGCCTGCACAATAGAAGAAAATGAGCAAACGCTCTCTCTTTCCATTCCTCTCTTCTCTCCATTCGGAAACATTATTTCTAAATTGCCATATGAATGTTGCCCCAAATCTGGCCAGTTAGAAATATGTGGATGCTTTAAAATATTGCTCTCCTTTCTTTTGGAAACTAAATGATGCACGTAACCACAAAGTCCCTTAGCTTAAAAGAGAGCAGAGGCAATGCAGGATTTGGGTGACTGTCTCATTCCCATTAATCCCCCTCCCAAACTGGAGCGTACAGGTCAGTGGTTATGTCCATAGTTGCATTAAACCCATTAAGCTGGGGATGAGGACGGACGGGAGACAGAGAGAGAGCATGTGTGTTTGCTTGTTTATGATGAGCACTAGGATAAAGGCTCTAAAGTGCCCTAGAGACTCTGGATTCTGAATAATATAATGATGTGCACTTCCCCAAGTGGTATCACATTCATTATGCCATTATTCAGCCCAATAATGCTGACATCTCTAGTTTATAGGAAAGGAAACTGAGGCTTAAGGGGTAAAATAGTGTGCTAAACAGTACAGAGCAATGTTGTTTTATGACAAATTCTGAGTGCATTTTAAAATAAATAGGTAGTGAGAACAGCTGGTACCTGTCCCCTGAATGGAATGAGGTTATCGGAAAGGTATTTCAGCAAGATTACCTATGATACATTAGAAACCAAGGGAACCCCTCCCCATCAAGGACGCCCCGTGGCTGACACTCCTTCACATGGCCACTGTGAGCATCTGAAGGGTACTGGGTCAGTCCGTCTTCAAGGTGTCTGTTTTCTAGCGAGAGATTTCCCAGTGGGTCTGCAAATTGTCTTTTTTGCCTCCTCACCTTACCGGGCTCTTTCTGTGGGTCTGTCCTTGCTGCAGGGACAACCTCACATTCACACTCCCGACCTACCCCAGGGAACAGCTGCTGATTAGATTGTGGGCTCTTCCCACCCACAATCCAATCTGAGGCCGGAGGCAGTGTCAGACGGCTCTTCCGTCATCTTCGGCTCTCTCTGCTGTGTGTTACTGTGCAGACAGAGGAAAATGACAGTTTTCATCATTTCCTGCTAAATGATTCAGTGCTGATTCAGCCAGTTTCAACTCCACAGCAATGCAATGAAGGAAAAAAGAAAAAAAAAGAATAGAAGAGCAAATGCTTATCAACCATTCCGAGGTATTGCTATGGTGGGGCCTTTCTTTTCCTTCACTCAGAAAAGTCCTTGTTAACCTCTCCAAGGGCATAGAACGGCACTGGAGAGGGGCCCTCTTGGGTCTGCCCCTTCATTTATCCTACTTATTTCCATTTCTGGACTCTGCTTGGAAAGAACCCTTCGTTTCTTATGCCCCAGCAATGGGAATTTCATACCGAGTAAGAATTGGTGGACCGGGTGCTGCCACAGAATGGAGCCGTGACCTTGGATAAATCATTTCCTGTCTCTGAATCTCAGGTCCTCTTTATAGAACAAAGATAATCAAACCCTCTTCAAATGTATGTGAAACACTTTACAAGCTATGAAATAATGAAAATGCAAAATGCATGAAGGTTTTCTCTCTTAAAAATCTCCCACTTACTTTTATTGTCGAATCTGGCTATATAAGAACATGAGGGTAGACTGGCCCAAATGAGGGGATTTCACGCCTAAAATTCACCCGGGAGAGAGTTATGCTCCTCAGATGAATTCAGGCAGGAAAGCTTGCCCTGGCTTGGCCTCTTACTGGTTGAGAACAGAGAGAAGGGCTCATTCGCTTTTGCCTTACCCCCTCTGAACACCCCTTACCATGCCCCAGATACTATTCTCCTGTAGCCACCCCCAAATTGCATTGCTTTACTCAAATTCTGCTTTCAAAAGATAATCCACCTTCCTTTAATCCCTTCTAGATCACTCTAATCGACACCAAAATGTGTGTAGTCCTTCTTGATTTCCCCACCACAACTTTTAATTTAATGTAACTAATGAAGCAGTGCAAATAAATTCTCAAGATATTTCCTGCGCGCCACAATTTCCTTTGCCCAGACATCAAAGCTAAAGTGCTATCCACAGGTAAGACTTCTCTTTCTTTCCTCTGTGTTTCCGACACATTTCTCTTTGCACCGAGTATTTTTCTCTTTTCCTTTCTTCTCCTCAAACGTCTTCTCCTTCCTATCCCTAACCAACTCCTGTTCATATTTTAGGTCAATGTATTTTTTTACGTTTAGTTTTTTTTTTTTTTTTTTATTTTGAGAAAGAGACAGAGAGTGAGAGTAGGAGGGGCAGAGAGAGGGGGAGAAAGAGAATCCCAAGCAGGCTCTGCACTGGCAGCACAGAACCCTACTTGGAGCTTGATCTCTTGAAACAGGAGATCATGACCCAAGCCGAAATCAAAAGTTGGGTGCTTAACCGATTGAGCCACCCAGGTACCCCTGGGTTAGTCTTAAAATCACCTCCTTTATGCAGCCTGCTCTCACTCTGTGAGGCGACATTATCTGTGACATGTCCAACAGTACTGCTACATCTCCTCAGCAACTGGCACACCCAGACCTGTTGGTCACTCTCTGTGTGCCCCACCAAGCAGGAAGATCCATGTCAGCGGGGTCTGTGGTTGTGTATTGACTTCCTTGTCCCCGGAGCCTAGCACTTTGACTAGCACAGAGTAAGCACTTAATAAGGAAATGCTCACTGCATAAATGATGGTAGCAAGAAAACTATTTTGTAGCAACTCAGGGCCAGCCTGATCTCAGAGGTCATCCAGACTGTGTCTCCACCCAAGCCTGGCATCCCTATGCCACATCCCTGACAGAGACGGGCAACTGGCTTCCACATGAACAGGAGCCCCTATGGAGAAATCACTGTTTTACATGACCATTCATTCTCTCTCTTGACAGTTCTAAATATTAGCAAGTTATTTCTCATCCAAACTGGCTCAACACACTAACTGTTCCCTTTCTGCTGCAGGTGAGGTCACGCATGTGCCTTAATAAGCCTTGCAGTTGTGTCCAGCGCTTGTGGGAATGGTCCCACATGGGGTCTCTTGATCCCTTTTTGAAGTCATTTGCTGAGTCCTCTGGCCTCCATATTCCACCCCACTGCCTTGTGTCAGATTTCCATCTTTCTGCCCAGTCCTTTCAGATAGAGTCTTCCTTGGGATTCTCTGACTTTCACCTCCAGGTTCGCCCCCTAGACACCACCTTTCCCATCTCCGTTGACCCCACCCTCCCCATTCCATACTCAGACGAGTCCCGGAACCTCTAATGGAATACAGCACTGTAGATGCTCTCTTCTCTGGAAGGTGATTTGGGACGTTACTTAGATGGAGTGAGGGTGTCTTCTCTTGTGAAAAGTGGGCACTGGTCCAGATGTGCTTTCTGAGGCCACATGCCCCCTCCACATGGGACAAACTCCCTCAGTTCACATTCTTTCTTCTACTCCCCTCCACCTGAGATGGTCTCTTCTTCAAGTCGGTCTGTTATTTCTCCCATGGTGTGATTTCCAAACCTTCCACAGCTTTGCCCATCCTTCACAGGATGATTTTTAATTGGGATCTTCCCCCCCAAATCACAAACCTCCAGTCACATCCACCTGAGCCCCTACAGAAACAAATCGGACTGTGAACCTCACTGGGGCAGGTCTCAGGTTTTCATTTATATGCACAGAACACTGAGAAGGGTCCCCATCACTATCAGATAATTATTTGTTCTCACAGTGGAATATGTTATATTCAGCAAGGCGGAAGTTCCCCTAGGGAAGGACTAAGATATATACAATCTGCTCTATATTTAAAAAATGAAAAAGAAAACGCGAAAAAAAAAATCCACAACTTCTCCCTTTCTGCACTGTTAAGATAAACATCCTTCCCCCCAGTTACATGGCTCAAGCTGATGGTGAATACGTTTCTCCCTACAGAAATCACTTCTGAAAAGCAGACATTTAACATTTCCAATCTGTCTCTGAAGCCGGGATTAAATTACATTCTGTTTTGAAGGAATCGAAAACACACTTGTTAATATAATAAATGCCTTCCGTTCGTTCTAGAATTTGTCTTTGTTAGGCACATAATTCAAGAATTATCTATTATGGTAAAAAAAATTGAGCCATCTGGGTCTGCGCTAATATCTGTAAGCAATAAGTCTTCGATCTCCTTCATACTTCATTACTGGTGATACACAGAGAGCGATCATTCCAAAATCAGAGCTTGTTTTCTGTTGTGGGACGATTGTTCATCAGGATTTATGAAGCAACAAAAAGGCATTTTCTTGATTTTCATAAGTTAAGCTAACAGTCCGGTGATGACAACCCCATTAAAACTCAGCAAGTTAGATGTTTAAGCGATGGAGTTTTATACCGTATCTATCATTTTTACAAAGCGGCTTTCTTTCCTCCTTCAACTTTCCATAGAATCTTTTATCAATACAGAGGACAGGAAAAATGCTTATTTACCATATATTTGTTAAGCCATATACATTTGCAATGTATCTTACCTGACAACGTGTAAAGGATATAAAGCATTATTAAACTGACCAATTTTGATGATGTAGGAGGAAGGGATGGTAGGCAAATAGCATCCTCTTCATAATGGACTTTGGTGCACTGGCTTTTTAATGCATTTCTCCCCGTGGATGGAAAGCAGGAAAGGGACAGATCACTGGTACTTGGGGTCGGCAGTACATTTCCCTGCAGAAATAGCGGTCCTGCTACCTCTGGGTTATGGGTGCCTGTTCTACAACTGCACAACCTGTAAACTGTGTATCTGAGAGTATTCTTGTGACTCAGGCTGCTGTAGACATTTAGTGCTGGCTGAGAATGAATGGGGGAAAGGAATCTCTGACTGGCAAGTGGAAGAGATTCCTTGGCTTTAAAGTGTTGCCTTAAAGGAAGTTCCCGTTTGCAATAAGGAAAATTCCTGGCAGGTATTGAGATCATAGTTTATTCTCTGACTCATTCCTTCCTCAGGGTTGCCTGTTGGATTTACCAGAGAAAGAGATATCCAGGGTAGAAAGTATATTTTTTTTTAGGAAGGGAGTTCTTGTCATCTAAAAGCCAGATGGCTCTCAGGTCAGTTTCGTCTTAAATCAGCTTACAGCTTGCTGGTGGCCATGGCCTTAGTAGCAGGGACCCAAGACACACATGTGCATGCTGCTAGAAGGAAAGAAGTTGGAAGAAATTTCATTCTAACATGAAGTGAGCTTCCCAAGCTATGAGTTAACTGTAAACATGCATGGAGCCAGAGAGTTCTGGAGAACCCAACCAAATCTTATCTCTAGACATCTTCCATTATCTTGCTATTCTAGAGACACCATGGGAAAGAAAAGATGGAGGCTAATGTTTTTTTGTACCCATTCTGCACACTGTACTAGGCGTGTTTATATGTGCAGTCTGTGGTTTTCAAAGATGCCTGATCTACTATTTTCCCCAAAACACAGCCTTTCATGAACCCAATGCTACAAATTCCAGCTGTGATGGTAAGACATGAAAAAAAAATGTGTGCCCAATTTTGCTTGATGATCTGCTCCTGGGAAGTGACTGATGTGGAGCCGGCAAAAACACAATCACTTTGATAGATGACCGCTTCCTTGAGGCTCTGTTTCTAAGAAACTCAAAGCCTTCCTGTGGGATTGCCCAGGATTCTGGAAAGTCTGGGCTTTATTTCTTTCTGCCATCATTGTGGCTGAGGTCAGATGCCAGCTACGGTGTGACTAACTCCCTTTCCTGAAATGAAAACCAGTAGAGACAGCAACCCAACACAACTGGCATGGGCCAGCTGGCAGTGGAATTCCCCTATCTACCAATTTGTGCCTCTTGCTCTCTCAGCCTGGGGTGTTAATACCATAAACTTAATTCTCATTAGTTCTATTACTGCTCTTTATCTGGCTTCCCTTGGGGCACCCAGTGGAATACTGTAACACAGACTGTATTTTGTTTTATGAAACTGCCCTGTAATAAAATAATTTTTAAAATGATAGATTAGATCTTAAAATATATGAACAGCTTATGTGATCGCTTGCCTGGGAAACTTCACCCCTCCTGTATGATTCTGACTCTGTTTCTGATTAAAGAAAAAAAATTGCTGTTGTGAGCGTTTGGCTTCTGATTTTCCATAATTCTTATTTGTAAGCACTTTGGTGCTGGTACCTCCTTATAATTTACTAAGTGCTTTGCTCTTAAAGAGCACTTAGCAGAAAGAGGTGCAGGGAAATTACAGCTGGCAATTATGCCAGTAAATTTAACTCCAGGACCCAGGCAGTATAGGTCAGTACTGGCTTCAGGTTTCCTGTCCCTGTTGCCCGCAACAGGTTGCCTGTGGGCTGCTCCTGACCATGTTGAAGGAGGCACAGTGTGATTGTCTGCTGTTAAGCTGTCATTTAGGGCTTGATGGCCTCCAGAATCCATTAGTGAGACTTATTCAAAAGCCAGAACAAAAATCGTACGGCCAACGCAAAACTCAAGAAGCCTACATTCCAAGAAATCATGTGGTCTTAGTTTCTTGTGGTACCAACTAACTCATCCCTCAAAAAAAAAAAAAAAAAAAAAAAGAATGTGGTCAAACATTTTTTCTCTTCCCTAAAGAATTTGCCAATGAACTTGCCTATGACCTGTGCCTCTCTCTTGCCCAACCATCTCCCATGCCTTACACATACAACAACCATATCATATAGCTCTAAAGGAAGGCATTTTGAGAGGCGAATGGGGGAGCTACTGATAGCCACACAAGGAAAATGAGTATAAAAAGAGGATTCCAGGGCAAACGAGGGGTGAGTAGACCCTGTCTCCCAAGCCTCCCACTTCTAGAGTCAACAAGAAATAGGCATGTGAAATGAGATCAAAGAAAGAGTGGTTTGAGTCACTAAGTTTGAGTCCAATTCTCCATGCTGCCTTTTCCAAAGAGCTGCTGCTTCCAGCCTTCTTGTGCCAAGGAGAGAAAACACAGTTGATATCATGTGTACTTTGTCTTTTGAGGAGTTAGCATGGTGAACCATCAAAGCATATGGTCTCTGAACCCACACTGTCTGGGTCGAAATCCTAGCTCCCCCACTTACTAGCTGGGTGAAATTGGGCAAGTTATATAACTTTTCTTGTGCTTCAGTTGCTGAGTGAGTGAGGAAGAGAAAAACCAGGAGAGTTACACCAATGCAAATACATCTACCTGGAAACAAGAGGCATGAGAAAAGAAGGTGGCCTGGTAGCCAGGGTTACCATGATTAAATGCCCACTAGCATCAGATCCTGTGTGATCATTTTTACCTTAACAACAGCTCTGCAGGGTGCATATTTTTGTCACCATCGTAGTCATCACCAGCATTGTTAAGTCTATTTCGCAGATGTGAAAATGGAAGTCTATTTCACAGATGTGAAAATGGAAGCTCTGAGACAATAAATATCTCTCCCAAAGCCATACAGCTAGCAAGAATTGGAATCTCCAACAATCTATCTCTGACTTGAAAGTCCACCTTTACATCCAGAATGCAATGTCTCTTGGGGATCCTGGGTGGTTGAGTAGGTTAAGCGTCCGACTCTTGATTTCGGCTCAGGTCATGATCTCACAGTTCACGGGTTCGAGCCCTACATTGGGCTCTGCACTGACAGCATGGAGCTTGATTGGGATTCTCTCTCTCCCTCTCTCTGCCCCTTCATGTGTGTGCTTTCTCTCATAAACTTAAAAATATAGAATGCAATTCCTCTCAACTGGAGTATGCAAGTATATGACAGGAACGTTCTGCTTCTGTGGAACTCTTAGTCAGACTTACTTCAACTCACCACCAGCACACACTTCTTAGAGACGTTCAGCCCTAACATAGATTCTCTTCTTGCCGGAGTATTTTTCCCTCCTCAGGACTTCAATGACATTGCTGTGTGACGTAAGTCATTTAATCTCTTTTTGTTTCAGTTTCCTCATCCATAAAATGGGGTTAATATTCACACGCATCTTGTGGAAGTTTTGTGAGCATTCAATACATGAGTATAACGCAAAGCCTTTAGAATGATTCCCAGCATGTGTGAAGTGCTCAATACCTATTAGCTGTCCTTATCATGGTCCCAGCTAGTCAGGGGAAGTCAGAGAACTGGACAGACAGTAGCCCCTTCATTGGTTGGGAAGAACCTCAGGATCCCTCGGCCAAACAAGAAAGAGGTGAACAGGACAAACAAAAGATTCTCCTTTCCTGCCCTCATAAAGAACCTCCTGGAGGACATGGCTCCCAGGCAGTATGCTCCCCTTCACTCCCAGAGCTACAAGCATTTTGTCCACATTCAGCATCATTGGCATCCGGGTCTGCGATTTCTGCCCTTGCCTACTGACACATCCTATTTCCATATTGCCCACAAATTAGCAACATTAGCTCTCACGAGTACCCTATAACCTTGCCGCTCTGTGTCTTCCTGGAGAGAACGAGTGAGAGCAGAGCAGCCAAGCCTGCAAGGCACACACACCTGAAGAAAGCTTCCTCATCTGTGAAATGAGGAGGTTGGACTCACCAGGTGATTGCTAAGGTCCAGCTCCAACATTCTCTGGGTCTGTGATTCTTTTTCTGTTTTTTTTAAGAGTGCGAACATGAGTGGGGGGGGGGGTAGGGGGAGAAGGAAAGGGAGAGAGAGAGAATCCTAAGCAGATGCCATGCTTCCAGTAAAGAAACCAACTCAGGGCTCCATCCCAGGAACCGTGAGATCATGACCTGAGCCAAAATCAAAAGTCAGACACTTAACCAACTGAGCCACCCAGGCACCCCTCTGGGTCTGTGATTCTGAGGCACCCCTGGGGTACCAAGGCTGAGCCAGTTGCATTTCTCATGCATAACAGACTAGAGAGAAAAAAGGGTGGGAATTTAAGTCTCAGGTCCTGAGCACTGCAGTGTGTCCTTGCTGCTTTTTGAGAAGCCGAAGGTCATGCTTTGCCAGAGTCTTAAATATCAATCTCATCCATAAACTTCATTCAGGCTGCCTGGAGAGCCAAAATGTCCTATTCAAGAAGAGAGCAAGGTGGGAAGAGGACAATGGAATAGTTTAATACAGGCAAACAGCTTTTGGAGTCAAACCGCCTTGTTCAGCTTTCCTTTGCAACTTGCACAGTCCGATCTCCCTGCCATTGGGTTGCAAATTGTAAAAATATTTAACTTGCAAAACAGCATGGTGGATATGGTTTTCCATCCACCAGCTTTTAGCAGGCATAAAATGCTTTAGAACTCTATGATAACCAGAGACCATGAGCTGAAATCGTCAAGGGCAGTAGGTCCTGGAAACAGGGATGAAGGTCACAGGCTTTGTCCTGTCCAGCCTATGAAGTGCAAATTTGAGAATAAGTGGGGCACTGGGGGGTATGTGGGTGAGCTGATTCTCTATAGAGCAAAGTAGTGGCTTCCTGGATGTCACATTCAGCATGGCCCTGGCCAAAGGAGAGAGAGGACATTCCTAGTCCCCAGAGACCTAATCCAATTCCACCTGCTTTAGAGATTCCCTGTACTCTCCAGCCAGTTATGTCCTTACCATATTACAAAGGCATATTCAACAGTCTAATGAGATCTTTGTCATGAATTCTCCTGCCAGCTGGTTAGGGAATCACCTGATTCTGTCTCAAATGTCTCTTTGACTCACATACAATAACTTGGCTCTGAGGACCCACCAGCGACGTTCACTCATGATTTCGGGAGGTCAGTGCTCCAGACACACATGGCTAGAGCATTGAGAGGCAGTGCAAGAGGGTGCCGAGTACTGAGACCCATGGCCAAACCATCTGGGTTCAAACCCGGATTCTGTCACCCCCTGACAAGTTACTTTTTGACTCAGTCTTCCCATGTGTAAAATGGGGAAGCAAGTATAATTTACCTGGCAAGTTGTGAAAAGGACTGAGTGTGTGTGTGTGTGTGTGCGCGCATGCAAGAATTACTTGGTTTTTTTTTTTCTTCTTCTTCATCATCACCAAGTGTGGGTTAGATATTTTGTATTAGAGGCTGCTTGCTGGGAGACCCTTATAGCCACTTAAAATCCTCCTTCACCCCATGAGAGATTTATTTCTTCAACATCTAAAATTTAATTCCAGTATTTGCTGCTGCAGAAGGGAAAGGGTACTTATCTCCCTGTCTTGGTGAGATGAAACCCTTGTGTTGGTTTGAAAGGAAGAGGGAAGAAAACAGGAAGTCACTAAGTGCCCTGAAGCATGGAGAGAGGAGACCAGGAGCAGGAGGAGGAGCAGGGGCCCCAACAGAGGGACCTAGACACCTGACAAAAGTTTGGTTGATTTTACAGATTTGCTTCTCTTGTCCCACTGACTGTGCTTCCTTCCATCTGGGACCAGAAACTCCCATATCTCTTCCTGCCTGATGCCCCTCTCCTCTGCCATCTCCACACTGCCTGGTACCCCCTACCGCAGAGGCCCCTCAGAGCTGAGGAAAGAAGCCAGAAGGATGAGATGGGGTTTTGTGTGACTTCGTGGTCACTGTCCATGGCACCAAGCCCTGCTGATGATTACTAGATATTCAGAAATAAACCTGGGAACACGCTTTAAAATAGTGCTCAGTCTGACACTTGAGCTGCATTCTCACAGCTGTGCTCAGTGTAGAGTAGCAGGGAGGGTGGAAACCGCCAGCCAGAAGCTTCCAAGGAAGGGGCTCCCACCTCCAGGGAAAAGAAGAGGGTGTCTCCTCCGCTCATGCCAAGATTTGATTTCTTCTTCTTTGCAGCTCTAAGGTATTAGGGATTTGGTCAATGGCCCATATTATCGATTAGGAAGTAGTGCTCTCTCTGAAAAGTTTCAGAGCCCCAAGTGGGCAGCTGTTGGCACCCCATATTTCACCCCCTATGTCAGATTCCTTCCATCTTCCTCCATTTCTTCCTTCTTTTTTTTAACCTGCAGAAAAAGCCCCTGGTTGTGCAAGGGGCTTGAATTTTTGGAGGGGAGCGTATTGCAAAAGTAATACATATTCATTGGGGGAATGAATGAAGTAAGAATTTGTGAAGCAGGAAGCATATCATTCCTGTCATGGCTTCACCCAACAAGTCCCTCCTCAGGGGTGATCCTGTTAAAAAGCCTGTGGATGTCTTTCTAGAAGCTTTTCTATGTACACTGAAGCGTATGAAAATAAATACAGGATCATTAAAAAAAATAAATTTATGTTACATTTATTGGCCTGCACCGTAACATTTTGCTCTATAGTAGATCATGGGTATATTCGTTTCCTAGGGCTGCCATAGCAAAACACCAAAAACTGATAAGCTTAAATGTATTCTCTTACAGTTCCAGAGCCTAGGAGTCCAAAGTCAAGGTGCTGACAGGGCCAGCTTCTCTCTGATATCTCTTTAGTTATCTCTGCCAACAATTCTTGACATCCCTTGGCTTATAGACACATTACTCCAGTCATATGGTCATCTTCTCCCTGCACATCTTCACATTACCTTTCTTCTGTGCCTATCTGTCTGTGTATCTAAATTTCCCCTTTTCATAAGGACACCAGTCATACTGGATTAGGGCCCACCCTTAAAGATCTCATTTTAACCTGTTTGCCTCTGTAAAAACTTTCCAAATAAGGAAACTACTAGGGGTTAGGATTTTAACATATGTTTTTTGAGGGGGGCGGGGGTATACAATTCAACCCATAACAATGGGCGTTAAGTCTGGATCTACTTCATTTTCTTAATGGCTACCTAATATCCCGGAGTTTCTGTTTTGTGCTATAATTTACCACGCCCCAAATGATGGATATAAGGTCATCTTCAATTTTCTGATATAACAAACATTACTACAATAAAAATGCTTATATCATAGCCCACATATTCTTGCACACTTACTTCTGAATTTTTTTTAGGATGGGTTCCTAGAAGTAAAATTTCCGAGTCAAAGGATATGTACATCTTAAATTTTGATGGACATTGTAAAATTGTTCTGCATAAGATTATATCATTTCATACCCACCAAATGGCAGTGCCTTTTCTCCTCACATCTTGATGAACACTGGCTATCATCAATCCTTTATATTTCTGCCAATCTGATGGGCAAAAGGAAAAAGTGTCTTGTTTAATGTATTTCTCCAATTTCTTGTAAAACTGAATGTTTTTAATCTATTTGATTTTTTATTCAGGGAATTTTTTTATGCTTTTTTCATTATTCCATGGGGTTGTATATTCAACCAACAAATATTTATAGAAAACACATAATGTGACAGGTAGGGTGCTGGGTTCTTTCTATGTTTGTTTGTTTTCTTATTGGTTTATAAATTTTCAGAAGGCATCTTTATATTGGAAAAAATTATTCAGTTGACTATAACACAATTAAATTCTTTTCTTATGTTTTTCTTTTCATTTTGTTTATGGTATCTCTTATCCTATATAAACTATAAAAATTTAATTGAATTACTCCTATCTATATTTTTTTCTTATTTATTGGAAATCTTTGTTTAGAAGGCTTTCGAGAGGCCAAGATTATGAAAAGCATTCTGATAATTTCTCCTATTACTTTGTGGGGGGTTTGCATTTACATTTTTAATCCATATAGAATTTGTATTTGTTTGACGTAAATTTATCCTGTTTTCCAAAATGGTCTGCTGATATTTAAATACCACTTAGCAATTATTCTGTCCTTTCTCTTACTTTAGCAATAACAATATTAGCTAACATTTTATTGTATAATTTCTGTTTTAGCTTTGGCTCCCTGAATGAGGAATCTGACACAAAAGCTTTGTGCGCTTAGAAACATGATCTCATGAGACAGTAGGTTGTAAGTGGGGACTGAGACCCGGCAGAAGCAAAAGTCAATACATGAATATGCTTTTGGGTCAACTGTCCCTCAGGGCAACTGTTGCCTAATCCCCCTGGACCTTCTCAGAAATTTTACTAAATATTCTGGAAATTTTACTAAATATACTGGGAATGTAGGGGAGAAGCCTTTATCCCTGATTCCCATTCCTCACTGGTCAACGTTGGCCCTATGGACATCAACTTCCCTACATTCCCAGGCTGGGCATGTGTGAGTGCAGAACGCATTGTCACCTGCATTGTTCCACATTTCACTGCGATATCCCACAGCAGAAAATGAGAGTTTAGTGGTGGGGGCCTGAGACAAAAGTATTCTCTGACTGAATGTGCATGAAGCTGGTCAAAGCTTGCGATTCTTGTAATTGGTTGTCGCCGAAAGCTCTTGAACAGTGCCAATGACTTTCTGCAATGACAGAACAAGGTCTATATCTACACTCCCCAAAATGGTAGCCACTAGCTTCATATGGTTCTTAACTCTTAAAATGTGGCTCGTGAAATGGAGAAACTAAATTATCAGTGTTTGGTTTTAATTAATTCAGATTTAAATATACATAGCTACATGTGGCTAGTGTCTACCTGTGGACAGCGTGGGTCTGGATTAAGAGGTAGATGAAGAGGATTTTGAACTAGTATGTAAGTGGTGCCAATACACTCCTATGATATAGTAAGCACCACAAAAATCCAGCATTTTCTATGATGTATAAAGATCCCTACACGTATTATCTTATTGAACCCTCACGATGACACTATGACATAGATATTATTATTTGTGTTATATAGATGAAGTGACTAAAGCTTAGAAAAGTTAAGTAACTATCCTGTGTTTACAGAGCTAATAACTGATGGGACCAGAATGCAAATCTAGGCAGTATAATTTCAGAGGGCATACCCTTTCAGGATTATATTATTAGGTTCCCTTTGCATTCAATTCCCATATACATATAGATCTCTATCTGGATTTTCTATTTGCCTGTTCATGAAATACTGCAACTCTAGAGTAGGTTTGGATTCCTGGTAGGTTTTTATTGTGCAACATTTTAATATGTTTGGGCCATAGCTATCTTCTTTATGCAGGCCAGAAGTAATTAGAAAGACAGAGGTCAATTAAAATGCTTCAGGCTTCAAATAATAGGAAAATCAACTGCAAAAGGAAAAAAAAGGTATTTTTACTCCATATAATAAGAAGCCTATAGGCAGGCATTTCCAGAATTATTTCAGAGACTTAAGGTTCCAGATTCACTCCTTTTCCCACTTTTCCAGCATATTGGCCTTTTGTCCCTAGAGTTTGTCCACGGTCTTCAATGACAACAGCAATTCCAACAGCGTGTCCTCACACAGCCATTCTAGAAAACGTGGGTTTGGGTAGGACACTTAGAGTGTCTGCTATACTCACAAGGCAGGGGACGCGGGGGGGGGGGGGGGCGGCGTGATTCAGTTCGGAGATGGTGTAGATTTACTATTCAATAGAACTAAAAAATATTCCAAGTTTGTTTTATATTTAAATACGATCTCTAAGTGGAAACCAAAATAAGGGGAGAGTATAGGAGCTGGCTCTGGGAATGGAAATAGTTTGCATTCAGTTCTTCATTCTATGTCATTCTATGCATAGAAGGAAATCATGTCTGCATTCAGAAAAACTATTTCTTTCTTGGAAGAATTCAATCTTGCCACCATATCTTATTAATGTGAAGAAAAGTTGACTTTTCCACCCACCGAGCAGCAGCTCTCAGTAGAGATTTAAACCTTCGCATCCTAAAATATTACATCTGGGGAAATCTGGGAAGTCATGTGGTCCCAATCTTCATGTGGCAGAAGGAACTTGGTTCCGTTCAGACTGAGTAAGGACTAGAACGTCGGTTCCCCAATGGCTCTTCCAGGCCTGCTCCCTTGTTATGGCCCCCCACATGAGCTCTACTCATTTCTGATTACATTTTCTGTGAAAGCCCTTGAACTGTTTGTGACCCACCTCTAAAACAGGCCCCGCTAACAGTCGTCAGAACCCTCATCCTGCTGTTGTTCAAAGACTCTGGATATTTTCTAAACAATTTAGATTATGTTTAACTCTTACAGACATTCTATGAGATTATTTAGGCATTGGATGGACATTGTAAGCTTAAAACTTGAAAAGACAGAGGTAAATTTTGTTGTATATTTTCTAATGAAAAGGGTGATATGAACTGACTGCACAAGACTTAGCAACCTCTTGAAACAAGAAAAAACTCAAAGAAACAAAAATCACCCAGTAATATTACGGCTTATGTATTCCCATAGTCTTGTAGTGCATTTATAGGTGCATTCTAAAATGAAAAATTCTCATATACTTACTTTTTTGCAGGCTCTTTCTTTAAAAATTTAAAGAAAGATCAGGGTCATTTTCCAATACCAATAAATAGTATACAGTGTGATTTTTTTAGTACAAAGTATCCTATCAATAAACCACGCTTAACCTAGTCTACCCCTCCATAGTTCAACATGTAGCTTTCTTACTAATATTTAAAAATTTTAGACATAATATCTTTATGCATTTCCAAAGGTAGAAATATACAGTCAAAAGATATGCATCTTGTTAAGGTCATTAATACTTTCTGCCAAACTGCCCTTCAGAAAGCTTATACCAATTTTCCTAGCTCCTAGCCCAGTGTCACCTCCCCTGGCCCCCCTCCCTCACCCACACTGTCTGTTATCATTCACTGTAATCTCAGCCAAGGGCAGTTTTCTAAAAACCAAGCTTACCTTTGTGACTGCATTTTATTTGTCCCCCTTTGCGGCTCCCATGAATTCTTGTCTTGGCCAAGGCTGCGTGAGGGGTTTCTGGCCTCACTCGGCTGCGCCGACATTGATTCAGCAAACAGTTTTGCCAAAAGGACAAAGCTAACGGATGTGCTCACTTGAGAGACTGCCAGCAGTGGACCATGAAGAGGGTTTGAGGGGGAAACGGCTGTGTCTCCAGAAGCGCCTCTGAGGTTCTGGAGAGAGGTGATCCCTTCTTTAATTGCTTTCACCTTCCTCTCCAGCAGGTGACCCTCCCCCCACCTCAGATTTCCCTAGGTAGGGTCTCATTTGCATTTCCTTTTGCACTTCTTGCTAGTGGATACACAAAGGTGAACCTGGGAGCACATTTAACTAACTGGCAGGAGAATCTATTCCAGACTGTTCTGGATAAGCTTGGTGTAGTAAGGTATTTTATTCACCGCACAATCAGTGCAAACAACAGGGTGCTTTCTTTCTTTCCACGCAAGCTTTAATAACCCAACCCAGTCATAATGAATTCTGGGGCAGAATTAATGTAAAAGAGTCATGGTGATTAGGTAATTATCAAGTACAGAGAGTATTTAACCTTCCCAGTGACAGAACTGCCTAAGACTACCTGATATCATGTATGCTCTCTGAAAATAATTAATAATTTAAAAATTATCCAATCTCTACTATTAATCAAGGAATCAGGATCCAGGAGCAGCGTCAATCAAACTGAGTTTTTCTTCCATTTAACGTCTGCCAATGGGCTTTTTCTCTCTTGTGTCTTTGAATGTGTCGGCCTCTTTGATTTTTATTTCAGGCTGGCCAGACGTAAGCTGTTGCAAGTCTCTCGGAATATCTCAACAAGCTGAGACACATCACCCTCTAAAATTATCCACCCTGAGTGAAATGCCAGGGAGTAACCTTTGGCCTCTGCCTTTTTTAATTGCAGCTCAAGCCATTTTTAAGCCACAGGCTGTGACAGCCCCATGTTCTGCTCTCTTTCACCCACCCTCCACTCCCCTTATCCGTCTTGGGCGGTCTACTTGAAAGAAAATGTGTGTGTGTGTGTGTGCACGCGCGCACTCACGTGTGTGTATGTGCACGTGTGTTATGTACTGTATTATGTCCTAATAAAAAAATAGATGTGTCGCCTCTGTGACATAAACTTTGATTCCATGGCAAAGGCAGCATACATAAATAGGCTTTACCAACGCATACATACATGAGAGCTTGTGTGTACCCACAAATACATACACACGCACATATAACACAGAAGATAGAATGATTCATCGTGCTCAGTGACAGAGCATGTACAATGGAAAGATTCATGGTAGAATCACCAGAAGGGGTTTTAAAGATTATTTTCTCCAAACCCCCTACAGAGATAATCCTGAGACAATGAGAAAATAAGTGACTTTTCCAGGGTCCTACAATTAATTGAAAAGAGAAAACTTACTGAAATGCTGGTTTAGGACTCCTGATTTCAGAACTATTTTCCCTACATGTAATACAGTCCAAGACCAGGGTAGTCAAATCATAATACAAGGAATCGGATTACCAAAATATTTGCTTTTATGTATGCCTCTTCCTCTTCCTAGAATTTCCATTCAGCTTCCTCCTTTGGCTGGCTGACTTCTTCAAGACGTAAATCAAGGAGCACTTCCTGCAAGAGATCTTCCATGATACACTCAGGGTTAAGGTCAGGTCCCTCCTGTGACCTCCTGTCACATTCTGTGCTTACTCTTAACCCAGTGATGTTTACAGTGTTTGACCAGTGCTAGTTTCCCCCTAAATTCTAAGCTAAGAAGGGTGCATACGGTTCCCCCTTGGATCCCCAGCCCCTCACCCAGTGCACAGTGCTCTCTCAGATATATCACCAAATTATGCAAAACCCTGTGGATTCAGAGAGCCATGGCAGGGCAAAGGGGCAGATTTGCAGAAAAGCTCAAGCCAGATAATCTGTCAACAATCTGGGACAAATAAACAGGCGTGTGAAGGGAAGTCACTACAAAAGCGTGTTCCTAAAAGGCAAGCACAGCACAACATCAGACAACCTTGCTCCTTTGTGAAGCAGAAATGCTTATCTGGGTAGAATCCACGTGGGTCGAGGGAGGACAAAAATGTGACTCCTTTTGTACAGAAGAGCAGAAAGCGGGCAGGAGGCAGGGGGAGCATAGATGCCAATGACAGCCCAGAATGGACAGCGGTTTGGATGCTTCCTTGGGACCTCCAGCTTGTTTCTGTGAAGAGCACAATTTGGGGAGCAAGGGAGGGCCTAAATTTCCACCTGCTGAATCAACTTGACCATCTGCTGACTCCAGATCCAGACTCTGTGAGGCTAGTTTGAGGATGTAGATGGGGGCAGGGGTAGTGAGAGTCTGAAATACACTTAGTCTCCAACCCAGGGTTGAGCTCTCAGAAAACACACAATAGTGCGAGATTTTCACATGTGCCCCTCTTTTACCCATTAGGCTAGGCCTGCGTCATTAATCCTGCATCCTGAATGTCCTTTATTCTTTGCAAACATTTGCTGAGGACTTTTTGGTGCCAGTCACTGGCTGGGCACTCAGTTATATTGATCAGTACTTCCCAAACTTCTGTGAAGACAACAATCACTGAAATACGTCATTCTATTTTTATTTACAAATTTTTCTCAGGCCACCATTCTGTATCTACTGATTTAAGTAATATAGAGAAGGGGCCCAAGAATGTGTATTTTTTTCCAGGTTCCCCCAAAAATTCATACCATGAGACAACTTTGGTTGAGATAAATAATAGCAACAATAACATAATAAAACAATAAAACAAAATAAATAGAGATAACGGCTCTTATCTCCAATAAGTACACAGATGAAAGAACCTTCTTTAAAATAATTATTCCTGGGGCACCTGGGTGGCTCAGTTGGTTAAGTATTTGACTTCGGCTCAGGTCATGATCTCACAGTTTGTGAGTTCGAGCCCTGCATCGGGCTCTGCGCTGATGGCTGCCTGGAGCCTGCTTTGGATTCTGTGTCTCCCTCTCTGCCTTCCTCTGCTCTCTTTCTCTCAAAAAGTAAAGATTAAAACATAAAATAAAATTAAATTAAATTAAATTAAATAATCGTTCCTGACCCAAGGGACACTCACTATATTTCCTAAGAAAACACATGAATATAACCAGAAGTCCTTTTTTTTTTAAAGTCCATTGTATTAAGTTGTGTGATTTCTGTGCAAGCATTTCTTTTGGGGATTGACTTGGAAATCTCCACATGAGGATGAGTAACCAATGATAGGACTCCAGAGTAGCTATCATCAATGTCAATCCAACCGGAGGATTCTTTGCAGAACTGTGCTTAAGAAACAAAATTGTAAACTTCCATATTGCACAAAGTGTACAAGTCATCATGCATAACTTTTAAGAGTTCTGGGAAACATTTGCAGGCACTTTGGGGAATGAAGAAAAGTAAAACTCAGCCACCCCCGGCAGAAACCTATGATAGATGAGCCATTTAGTATGCATTACGGAGACAAAAAAAAATCACCCAGCTTCAGCCACTAATGCAGAACTTGGAGCAGCTGGGCAAATAGTTCTCAGAAACTACTGGACAATCAAAATCCTATTTGGCTGCCACCATGATGGTTGCCCGATAACCCCCTTCTCTCTCTGCATCAGCATCTCTGCTTCCTCATCCTCTATTACCCACTGCCTCTCCCCCAACCCAGAGAACTCCTTTCCTTTCCATCTACTGGGCTTGGCCCCCTTTCAAATGCTCTCACCCAGCTCCAGGAACTTTATCAGTCCTGAGGCATTAATGCATGCACCGACAATAGAGACACAATGAAGTTATTTCTACGTGGTGCCAAGATAATCAGAGCACTTGTTAGGGGGAAAAAAATCTGTCTGATTGACAGTTGTGAGATACAAAGACTAAGTGATAAACTGCACTGATCACTTTTCAACTGGTACATTTTGGTGTTAAAAATTATTAAATGTTGGGGATTCCACGGTCCAAGGTTTTTGTTTCAAATTTGTTTGTTTGCTTGTTTGCCTTGCCTTGTTTGGCAGTGGGGTCCATTTTTCCAGTGAAATATTATGCAGAAGCCTAATACACATATATGGAAGTCTGGGTAAATGAAAGGAAGGGATCAGATCCCTGCTGTTCTGTGCACTCGTTCTCCTTCAGTGTCCTCCACATCACCCCACAGGTGCTCAAGACTCTGGAAAACCTGTCTATAGTCCTCTCAGCCCCTTGTTTTACCAATGAGGGAACTGATATCCACGAATCAGCAATGAGGTCCTCACCAACTAGGCAAATGACAGTAATCTGGAGGGAGTATGTCTGAGACACAGCTACCTACCAGGGCTGAATTCAGGAATTGGAATTCTTGCCAATGGCAGCAGAACTAGAAGCAAAACTTAGGTCTCTTGAATTTGAATCCTCTGCCCTTACCTCCACTCCAAGGAGCCAGCCTTGGCCCATGAGCTAAGATTCCTCCATAGGTTGAGACGGGTTGGCAAGAGGAAAAATCAGGTGTTCCTTCAGCCAGCTGTCTAGTACATACTGCACCTACTCACTGCTTTCTCTGTGAGCACTCTCATCTCTTTGAAGATCAGAGCTGGATCAAGGTCAAAAATGATGAATTAACCCCTTGGAAACTAGACAGATATCCCCAAAGAAAATAAAATGGAAAGTTACAGTTTTCATGTCCAGTCCACCATCAATTTCTGTATACTCCAGACCTGCCTGTCAAGGAGACAAGTGTTCAGACAGCTCTGTGCTTTCTTTTCTTCATCCTTCCACCTCCCTCTCAATTACTGACCCAGTCCACATCTCTGCATTGGTTTCCATCACTATTCTCCTCTCCATCAAATATTCTAAGCTTCTGTCCACATTCTTTGCCCTGCCCTGAACAGTCTCTCCTTTTATTATCTGCCAATAAGGTATTAATACATTAGTTGCCTCAAAGTGCACTTTTTAATGAGGGCCATGGACATTCATTTAGCTGAATTTGATAGTGACAACACATTGACATTGGTAAGGTTAATGATCCAATGCTTTATTTCATTGAACAAGTTGAACAACACTTAGCACATTGATCCGCAATGTCCTACAATCCGTCTTTGCTATTACTTTAATGGTGCCATGGCATCAATGCCCTTTAAGTAATTGGCACCATGAAAAGATGGACTTGGCCTTGTCATGTTGGAATAGAGCTATGCTGAATTGTAAAAGATTTTTGTCTTTTCTCTATTCTCCCTTTCCTCTCATTTTATGTCTTCCTGATTGAAGACAAAAGAGAGGGCTCATAGAGGCTGGGAGGGAGAGTCTGGCTATATAGTGAAGAGACAGAATTGGACATGCAGAGATACAATGACCAATGTCTTCCAAACCCTCATTTCTTTTGCAGATCATCAGGCCTGTACAACCTCAGGCAGGCCTCCGAGCCTCCTTAGATCTCTGAGTCTTCATCTACAAAAATGGGCATAATTAATGAAATCTACTTGACCTCACCTGCCTCACAAATGATGGGTCCTAGCTTCAAATTGTTGCTCTGCCCCTGGCTGCTAGGAAGTAATGGAAGAAAAAGAAACGAGTGGGGTGAGGTCTCACCTGAGCCTTGCCCCTGAGAGTAGGCAGATACTGGTTTGGGGACACTGTGTACCAGAGCTTGAGTCTAAGGCAACATCTGAAGAAGTGAGAAATAGAAGTTAAGATCTTGGCAAGCTCATGGATCTGCTCGGGTAGGGCAATGACGTCTGGACCAGGTAGGCAGAACACACTGATTGAAAAGAAATATGTCCTTGAGACACAGTTGTCCAACAGGGCTAATTTTCTTTCTTTCTTTTCTTTTTTTTTTAAGGACAAGCCTCCTCACTGACCTGAAAGTGGGCCTTAGATGGGTGAAGACTTTGAAAGATGGGAAGATGGGGTCCGGCTGGGAGACCACACAGTGCTCAGTGGTTTCTGAGTAAAGATATCCTTTGATGTTTTAGCAGGAGAGAGTCTAATGGAAGATGGGCCGCTAAATCCAGCCAACTCTTTTTTTTAATTTAAAAATTTTTTAAATTTTATTTATTTTTGAGAGAGAGACAGAGAGACAGAGTACAAGTGAGGGAGGGGCAAAGAGTGAGAGAGAAACACAATTTGAAGCAGACTCCAATCTCTGAACTATCAGCACAGAGCCCGATGTAGGGCTCGAACATATGAACCTCGAGATTGTGACCTGAGCCAAAGTCGGACGCTCAACCAACCAAGCCACCCAGATGCCCCATTAATTTTTAATGTTTATTTGTATTTGAGAGAGAGAGAGAGACACACAGAAAGAGAGAGAGAGGGATGTGGGGGAGGGGCAGAGAGAGATGAGACACAGATTTGAAGCAAGCTCCAGTCTCCGAGCTGTCAGTACAGAGCCTGATGAGGGGCTCAAACTCATAAACCATGAAATCATGACCTGAGCCCAAAGTCAGACACTTACCTGGCTGAGCCAGCCATGCACCCTGAAATCCAGCAATCTCTGAAGCCTACAAACTCACTGGATTAAGAATTTAGTCTATCCAAAGTCCTGCCTTAGTTAGAACAGGCTTAGAATTTGAAAAACAGTGCAGAAAGTTGATCTCTGAGCAGTGAATGTGAAGCCCCACAGCACATGTAGACTATGGAGGCCAACACACCGATCCTGATTTTATCATTGCTTGTTGGCTGACTTGATCAATAAACAGGTTACTAAACGGCTCTGAGTTCCATGCCCCTCCTCTGTAAAAGAGGGAGTAATACTCTCTTATGGGACTGTTGTGAAGTTGGTTAGTATAACATTTGGGGTGAAGCATAGCCTGGCTGGGGATGGAGGAAGAATCAGCAACATCAGACTTATGTTTGAAATGAATGAAATGAGGCAGAAGAAAGAGACATGAAGAATGTCTAACATCATTCCTTTAACCGACCTGTTATGCACTAGGCACCAAATTCGGAATTGGGAAAACAAAGACAGACCATACGGTGTTCCTGCACCCAAGTTGCCCAAAGTCTAGCAGGAGACAGACTGTATATTTTGATGTCAACTCTGAAATATTTTGTTCCCATAAGGAAAACATTACCAATCCACAGGAAGGGAAAGTGTGAGGGCCCCATTCTTTCTATCATCTCACTTACTGCCCCCTACCTTTCTGATTGTGCCTAGGAATGGATGGGTGAGTTTAAAACTGGGGGAAATGATAGGGAACCACATTTGGCTGTAGACCTAAGCCATGTTCTCTAGAAAACTTTACCGGTAAAGTTTATGTGTGTATTTCCATCTGTTTGACAACTGTGCCTTATTTTTCAGTTGATTCTGAATTCAATAGGAGAATAAAGAGGGTGTTGTTTATTGGTTTTTACAAAATCCAACAAGATGCAGGTTATTGTACTGCAGAAGCACGTCCAAAGCATAGAAATGAAACGCTGCATGGAGGGATCTGTTCTACATGGTGTGTGTGTGCGTGCGTGCATGTGCTTGTGAACATATGGAGGGCGGGTGAGTGGGGGAAAGATTTACAGAAGGAGGGATGGGCTGGTAACCAGAGGATGATTTGGAAAAGGGAAAGAAGCATCCAGACAGAAAGGGCTACATGATGTGCACATTTTCAGTATGACTGTTAGTACTATTTGGTCCACATTGTACCAAAGGACCTATATCTCACGGGATAGCACTTCTCAGATTCCTCCCTGTCAGAGAGTCAGCAATGCCTGATCAAACCAAGGAAATACTTCGATCAGAGCTGGCCCTGTGTATACTCCAATGACACGGAAGTGTACTTTTGGGCATTATTGTACCTCAGCAACTCTGGATATCGAGTTTGGGTCTCGGTCTGCCATCATCTTCAGAGCAAACTTTGTGATATTCTGGTTTCCCCATGTGGAAAAGGAACAGTATTCTGTAATCTCTAAGACTTCCTCCAGCCCTGATATTCCATGGAGCTCTCACCATTTCACACTGTTTTTTAAAATCAGTTCTTTCTTGACCTTTCCAACTCTCAGCAGGGCTCTCCATTCTCAAGATCTGGATAGATTAATTATCGATATGTCAGATCTAACTTGGCCAACTCTTGGGAGCATATTGCTGTAAAGCATCACTTGGCACCTATTTGATCACTTCTTTATTATCCACCTAGGAGGGTGTGGTCAATTTTGTAGAGAGGGAACAAATATTGAGCTGAGCCAGTGTGTGGTTTTGAACCAAATACAATTCTTGAAGCTCTTCTCTTTCCCTTAAGAATTCCAAATCAAGAGACTATCGATGCTGGCGAGGATGTGGAGAAACGGGCACCCTCCTACACTGTTGGTGGGAATGTAAACTGGTACCGCTGCTCTGGAAAACAGTGTGGATATTCCTCAAAAAATTAACAATAGAACTGCCCTATGACCCAGCAATAGCACTGCTAGGGATTTACCCAAGATATACAGGAGTGCTGATGCATAGGGGCACATGTACCTCAATGTTCATAGCGGCACTTTCAACAATAGCCAAATCATGGAAAGAGCCTAAATGTCCATCAACTGATGAATGGGTCAAGAAGATGTGGTTTATATATACAATGGAATACCACACGGCAATGAGAAAGAATGAA
>CM053562.1:32691149-32726838 GCA_028646485.1 Cryptoprocta ferox
ACTCGGGAACTCCAGACATTTTGGGATGCATGATTCTTTGTTGCGTGGGGCTGTTCTATGAGTTGTAGGATGTGTAGCAGCATCACCTGTTATTACCCACTGGATGCCAGTAGCACTTCCTCCCCCGTAGTGACAACCCAATGTGTCTCCAGACACCATCTAACATGCCCTCAAGTTCACAAGTGCTTTGTTTGGGAACTACCGCTCTCGGAGGTGGTATTCCCTTTTTCTAAAGTGAGAGAATTGATAATAAGCATAGGTACAGTCCTCAGAAAGAAGCTGAGGAATGTATTCTCTTTGATACTATTCATTCCTTTGTTCATTCAACTAATGGAGTTCTTACTAGATATTTGCTACACATTTTGGCTATTTAAATTCTCATTTCTAGACACCTACCTCTATCCACATCAGGACTGACAATGCTGCTTTCACCATGTATCCTCAGTTGTTACTTACACCATGGCCACAATGGCCACTTCCGTTGTTTGTCATTCTAGGCCTCTCTGATTTCCAGCTTCGTGCTTCCACACCTGCAACAGTGAAAACACCAATTCAGGGTGAATTCTAGGTCTGGTTCTGCCACTTCCTAGAGGTCTGATCTCAGAAAAAGTGTGAGCATCTGAGTGCCACACCCTGGTCTGTAACACGGGAATGATGATGGCATATTCCCGCCGGCCCACCCAGTTGTTTTAAGGGAAAAGAACAGGGCAGAGGAAGTGATCTGAAAACTATGAAGCACTGTACAAGAGAGAGAAATTGTTGTCACCATGATCATTATCTGTAAAACAAAAGATCTGGAAAGAGAGTATTAGCACAAACTGCTAATCAAGCGGAGAGAAAGCCAGCTGAGTGATGAAACAATAACCACCTAGACGGAGGCGGGAGAAAGGATTAGAAGAGAAAGGCACAATCCCTTTGCTTACTTGGGGGCAATTAATTTCACTTCCTCGAGGAGTGTGAGCCTAAATATAGGAAGCCCCGGGTGGCTGTGAGAAGGGGCTCTCTTGGGCCCCTAGGGCGGAGTTGCTCGAGGAAGCTGGTGGCTCAGGCTTCCAAGTGCAATACTTCTATGGGAAGGGATAATCAGGAATTTAGTCTGTTAACATATATTAGGTACTTCCTATGTGCCAGACAGTGTGCAAGGATGGTTCCTCAGAATGCTCTTTATAAGCACTGCATCTAGAGAGGTTGGTGGGAGTCTATGCTGTTCTCACAGCCCAAGTGGGCAGGTCTATGCTGGAGATCCTATCTATGCCACCCCAGTAGTCCAGTGGAACATTTCTATATTCCATAAGGACAAAATTGGTGGGTTTTGGAAACACTAGAAGCTGAAACAGGATAGTCCATGAAATCGCTCCTGTAAGTTATGAAGCATGTGTGTGGTTCTGTGTTTTATAACAATGATCATCATCATCATAAGCATGGGCATAATGCTTAGTCTGTACCAGGTACTAATCTAGACACTTTGAGTTCATTCATTAAGTCACACCAACTAAAAGTGAAGATAAATATGAACACCATCGCTCAAATACGTCAAATATGAGACACTTACAACCCTCGCTTCTCACTACCAAACCATTTCCATGGTTCTACGTCTCTGGATTTTCAATCAAAGGGAGAAACAAAAGTATGCCCAACATGGGCAATTGTCCAGGCAGCACCCAGTACTCTTAACTACCATGCACCACCAGCCGAGGTGCAAATGACCAGATGGCATTCAGTAGACAAGCGGGAGGAGACGCGATGGTGGGTGAGGCTAGAAGGTGCACCTCGCGGCGTCTCTGGCTGCTGGGAACAGAACCAGTGAGCAGCAACCGCGGGAAGAGAGACAAGGGCAACCTGTCGGCAAATCTGAGGTTAGAAACTCTGAGGGCAGCTGGAAAAGATGTCAGTTTACAAGGACCACAGAGATTTCCCCTTTTCCACTCAGGCAGAAATTTTAGGGGATGAATCTTGTCATGATTCTTTGAGCGGGGAGAAAATAATTTAATAATTCTTGTTTGCTTGTGTGCAAAGGCGCGTGACCTACTAACAGGACCATCAGAATCCTGTAAGGAGACATTTTCTTCAGCACTCAAGGAAATGTTCTACCTCCCTCCAACAGCAGCATGGTGCTCCCGTGACATTTACTTTGTGCACTGCCCCCTCTCCTGACTAAGGAGACCGTGGTACCCAAAGACTGTAGTTTTCTTCGTAGAGAACTAGTAAACACAAGTCATTCCAGCACCTGCAAGTTGTCATTTTTTTTTTTTTTGACTGAGGTCAAGCCCTTCTTTCTGAGGCAACAAACATTTCATTTTTACTAAGACAAAGTAGGAAGGAGAGGCATCCTTCCCTGATGTGCTGTCAGTAGGCTGTGGTTTAAATCCAAAAGGATGGCTCCATTCATTGTGGGCGTGGCCAGTGCTCTGAATGTTTACTGCCCTGACTTGACCAGCAGGCTCTGGTCAAAGGAAACATCTTTGGCAGTTACAGATTCCTTTTCAACCAGATACCATGCCTCCCACATTTAAAACTACCTAAAATGTATCTTTCCATTGTTTATAACTCCCCACATCACACAATTCAGTTTAATCCTTAAAGCAACCTGAGAAGACAAGGAACTATTATTAGAAACCCCATTTTACGACTGATAAGATGAGACCGTGGGTGAACAAATCACATTCCCATGATCAGGACAGATTCTCACCGTGCGTGATCTTTCCCGTTCTCAGACTCCAAGGACATTGATCTTCACACTTCGCCACACTGAGCTCATTTCTTGGCTGTAGGGTTGGTCATTTCTTTGAGGGCCTATTCTGTCTCATCCGCTAACAATGTGATTTCTTCCATGGCGGCAGCTGGGCTTGGTGGCACCTGTGCTCCCATAGCTCACACCCCTGCCCCTGGCTGCTTCTTTCATCCTTGGACATCAAGCTATGAGAATGGTGCCCGTGGCTCCTGGTGCACCTGCTTCAGATACCAAAAGCACCCAGGAGCCTCAGAAAAGGGACGGTTGTGGCACAAAACTTCTGATGCCATTGGATATGGGGTCTGTCCTTTTTTCACCTTCTCTTTTCCTTCTAAATTACTCTTGATTATGCAACATCTGCTTCCTTCTGAGATGCATATGCTTCTCCCCCTAAATCGGGATGCCTGTCGAGTAGCCCATACAGAGAGCTGCATACAAATACACAGCTGAAAGTTGTCTTTAGAAGTCCTCCATAAATCAGATCCACAAGCTCAGCTAGCTCATCCCTGGAAGTGGCAGATAGCAGCACAGGCAAAAATACCAGACCTCCCCAAGTCATCTGATAGCTCAGAAGCTTTCCATCGCTCTAGGTACTGGCAGCAAGCAAGACAAATAGCAAGGAAACACGTCCCCATCTTTCCGTTGGATGGATCGGCAGCCTTCCTGGCAGTGGAAGAAAAAGGGAATCTAGGGTGTCAGGATGAGGCCACAAAAGTCAAAGAGGGAAGATCAGATCATGCTCTCGTCTCAGTAGACCCTCACATCAGTGGATCTGCAGGGGTCTCCATAAGTCACTAGTGTTCTCCTGTGATGCCTTAAACCCTCCCCTGCTATGAGGTCCTTTTAGACATAGTCTCTTTCTTACTCACCTTTGCCACGTGCCTTACACATACTTAGTACTGAAAATATATGGGTAGAATTAATTTGAATTAGATGACTGGACTTGCGTTGGTGGCTATAAGAAAATTCAGAAAATAAAAAAATAATTATTAAAGCCAAGACACCAAGAAGGCCTAGTGCAAGCGATGAAATGCTATGGACTAAAAAAGAAACCAGCCTTTCTTGGAAAGCATAAAGAGAAGTCTTCGCTGACCTCTTTCTCTAACAAATGGCTTTTGGGAGGGGCGTGGGCAACCCTGAGAGCCAGCACTGGGTTCCAACAGGGAATCCTATCCAGGTCAGGGTTGGGAGCGGGGGTGGTTCCTGCCTATAATTTCAGTGTGTGGAGCCAAAGGGCAATGAGAGAAAACAGACTCATACTGCAAGCCAGAAACTTTAAATGGATTATCTTTGCTTTTACAGCTTTATTGAGGTACAGATGACATACTGTAAACTGCACATATTTAAAGTACACAATTTGATAAGGTTTGACATATGAATATACCAATAAAATTATCACCTCAAGAACACATCCATTAACCATCCAAAATTTCCTTATGCCCTCCCTCCTGCCCCCTTTCCAGCCCCTCCCCAGGCAACCACTGACCTGCTTTGTTTTGTTTTGCTATAGATCTATTTACATTTTCTACTATTTTCAAATCAATGGAATCATGCAACATGTTCTCAACGTTCATTCCATGATATTGTTGGGTAGTAAAGAGTGCAACTGGTTTATCCATTCACCTGCTAATGAGCATTCGGATTGTTTCCAGTTTTGCACTATTACAAATCAAACTGCGTATAAATATTTATGTTATATACAAGTTTTTGTATGGACATGTGTTTTCATTTCTGTTGGGTAAATACCTAGAAGTGGGATAACTCAGTCATGCGGTAGATGTATGTTGAGTGTTCAAGAAACTGCCAAACGTCTTTACAAAGTGTTTGTACCATGTTACATTAGCAGCAGTAGTACAAGAATTCTAGTTCCAACACATCCTTGCCAACGCTTAGTCAATCATTTTAATTTTAGCTATTCTAACAGGTAGTGAGTGGTACATCATTGTGGTTTTACTTTCCATTTTCCTAATGACTAATGATGTTGAATATATTTTCATATGCTTATTTGCCATCTGTGTATCTTCTTTGGTGAACGTGTATTCAAATATTTTGCCCACTTTTAAAACGAGGTTTTTTTTTCTTTTTAAAACGAGGTTTTTTTTTTCTTTTTATTGAGATTTTTACAAGATCAACATTGCTGATGACTCATTTACATATATTTCCATGAGGTTTGAAAAACTTACATATCCCAGTTGCTTCCACCACAATCAAGATGTAGAGCATGACCATCACCTAAAAAGTCCTGCCTTCCTTTGGAGGGTCCATCCCTCCTCCTCAGTGTTCACCCTTTTTGAAATGACAGGTTTATTGAGATATAATGCATATACCAAGCAATACACCCATTTTAAGTATACAGATCAGTGGTTTTCAGTATATTCCCAGATTTTGAAATATCACCATCATCAACTTTCCGCATTTTCAACACCTAAGAAAGAAACCCCGTACCCATTAGCAGTCATTCCCCACCTGCACTCCTCTTTCCTCTACTCCCCACCGCCAACCACTACTTTATTCTCTGCCTCTATAGATTTGCCTATTTATGGACACTTCATATACATGAAACCATATAATAAGTAGCCTTTCGCGATGGGCTTATTTCTCATAGCATGTTTTCAAGGTTCATCCATGCTATAGCATATATAAGTACTTCATTTATTTTTATTGCCACATAATATTCTATTATATATGCCACATTTTATTTATCCATTTATCAGTTGGTGGACATTTAACTTTTCATTTTTTGACTATTATGTACAATGCTGTTATGAATATTTGTGTACAAGCTTTTTTGTGGACTTTTGTGAAATCTTAGAAAACATAAGTATTGGTCTCTTCCCCCGGTTCCCAGTGCATAGCTCCTGAAAGCTTTGTAATTTTCTAAGTGATAAAAGTGCTGGAAGCATCTCTTGTTCTCATATTTAGTCTTTGGCCTTATCACTGACATAGGGCTCCTAAACCCGTTGCCAATTTCTAAGTGCTAAGAGCACCTGAGAGCATCTTCTGTTCTAATACGAAGTTTCAGGGGTGCCTTGGTGGCTCAGTTTGTTAAGAATCGAATTTTGGTTCAGGTCATGATCTCATGGTCCATGAGTTCGAGCCCTGCGTCAGGATCTGTGGTAAAAACTCAGAACCGGAAGTCTGCTTAAGATTCTCTCTCTCTCTCTGTCCCTCCCCCACTCATGCTCTCTCTCTCTCCCTCTCTCTCTCTCTCTCTCTCTCTCTCACTCTCAAAAATAAATAAACATTAAAAATTAAAAAAAAAAAAAAGGAGATTCTGATTGGGCTCCTGGATGTGAGCTGGTCCTATAGAGAGCCTATGCCATAAGTAGAAACTTGGAATTTTAAAAGATCCCCCACCACCCAGTTTTCCAGAGTAGGGACAAGGGCTGGAAATGAAGCTAATAATTGATGATGCCTACATGAGGAAGCTTCCATGAAATTCTATGGGGTTTGGTGAGCTTCCAGATTGGTGACCACATTCACAGCCCAGGAAGGTGACATACCCTCCCTCCAGGGGACAAAAACTCCTGCCCAAGGGACCTTCCCAGACCTCATCCTATACATTTCTCAGACTATTCATCTGTATCTTTTGTCATATTTTTTAATAAATAGGTAAACACAAGTAAGTGTTTCCCTGAGTTCTGTGAGCTGCTCTAGAAAAGTAATTGAATCCAAAAGGGGAAGAGATCATGAAAAACTCCGGTTTATATCCAAGTCGGACAGACGTGAGTAACCTGGAGACCCTTGAATAACATGAGGGTTAGGGGTGCTGACCCTTGTGTAACTTTTGACTCCCCATAAACTTAACTACCAATAGCCTACTGTTGGCCATAACGATAACATCAAACAGTTGACTAACACAATTTTTTAATATACCGTATTCTTACAATAAAGTAAGCTAGAGAAAAGAAAATGTTATTAAGAACATTATAAGGGAGAGAAAACACATTTACAGTGCTGTACTGTACTTATCAAGAAAAAAAATTGCTTGTAAGTGGACCCACGTAGTTTAAACACATTTTGTTCCAGGGTCTACTATACCTGTGATTGGTCTCTGAAGTGAGGGGCAGTCTTGTGGGACTGAGCCCTCAACCTGTGAGATCTGGCACTACCTTCAGGTAGGTAGCATCAGAATTGAGTTAAATTGTAGGAGACACCCAGCTGGTGTCATGGAGAATTGCATGTCAGTTCTGGTCTTGGTGACCAGAACTGTCAGAAGTCCAGTGTTCTGTGGTAAAGTAAAGGAGACATAGGAGGGAGGACTGGGATTTTCCAATACAATTCTGTTTTACTTTGTGTGTGCACATACCTAGGAGAGGGATTGCTAGGCCATATGGTAATTCTATATTTAACATTTTTTTTAGACATTGACAGACTGTTTTTTAAGGATCTATACCATTTTGCATCCGAACCAACAGTATGTGAATATCTGATGACTCCACACCCTCATGGATTATTATCTGTCTTTTTTATTACAGCCATCTTAGTGGTTATTAAATGGAAACTCATTGTGGGTTTTATTTGCATTTCTCTGATGGCTAGTAAGATTGAGGATCTTTTCAGGTGCCTATTGGCCATTTGCATATCTTCTTTGGAGAAATGTCTATCAAATCCTTTGCCTATTTTTACACTGAGTAACTTGTTTTTTTTTTAATTATTGAGTTGTAAGTGTTCTTTATGTATTCTAGATACAAGTCCTTCATTAAACATATAATTTGCAAAGTTTCTTTCTATGGGTTGTTTTTTCACTTTCATGGTGGTGTACTCTGAAGAACAAAATTTTCATTTTGTTGATGTCTTATTACAGAGATTTAAGAGTTCTACGCAGACATATGCATATATTCTACATATATATTCTTTATCTTTATATGTACTTTGTAAATATTTTCTCCCAATCTGATTTGTCTTTTTATTCTCCTCACAGTATCTTTTGAAAAGCAAAAGTTTTAATTTTCATAAAGTCCAATTGATCAATATATTCTTGATAATATACCAATAGGTTATCCTTTTGGTATATTATCTCTGAAAATTTACCTAATCCAAGATCACAAATATTTCATACTATGTTTTCTTTTAGAAGTTACATAGTTCAGGTTTTACATTTAAGTCTATGATCCATTTGAGTTAACCTTTCTATATCATGCAAGGTATAGATTGAAACTTATTTTTTTCTTTCTTCTTCCTTCCCCCCTCCCACCGTCCCTCCTCCCTCTCTTTCTTTTTCTTTCTTTCTTTCTTTCTTTCTTTCTTTCTTTCTTTCTTTCTTTCTTTCTTTCTTTCTTTCTTTCTTTCTTTCTTTCTCTTTCCTATAGACATTCCATTGCTAAGCATCACCTGTTAAAGACTATCCTTTCTCTACTGAGTTGCTTTTTAACCTTTGTCAAATAAGTTGCTCATGGGGCGCCTAAGTGTCTCAGTCAGTTAAGCAGCTGACTTTGGCTCAGGTCATGATCTCGTGGGTCATGAGTTTGAGCCCTGTGCCGGGCTCTGTGTTGACAGCTCAGAGCCTGGACCCTGCTTCGGATTCTGTGTCTCCCTCTCTCCCTGCCCCTGCACTGCTCAAGCTCTGTCTCTCTGTCTCTCAAAAATAAATAAACGTAAAAAAAAAAAAAAAGTTGCCCAGATATGTGTAGGTCTATCTATAGATTCTCTCTTATTTTCCATCGCTATATTTATCTTTAAACTAATATCACACTATCTTGATTACTGTAACTTTATTAGCCTTGAGATAAAGTAGTATGAGCCTTTCAACTTTGTTCTTTTTTAGACTTTTAACTGTTCTAGATTCTTTGCATATCTAGTGAATTTTAAAATCGGTTTATCAACTTGTACCAAAAAACCTTGCTGGGATTGCACTAAATCTATAAATCAAATTAAGAACATTGACATATTAATACTATTGAGTTTTTTGGCACATGATAAAGTATATCTCTTCATTTATTTAGGTCTTTAACTTCTCTCGACAATCTTTTGTAGGTTTATTGTACAGGTTTTTCATATCTTTTATCAGATTTTTCACTAAGTATTTCATATTTTTGATACGATTGTAAATGTTACTGTAGCTTAATTTTAATTCTATTTATGCATTGCTAGTGTATGAAAATGTAACTGATTTTTATATATTGATATTATTTCTTAAAATCATGCTAAACTCACTCATTAGTCCTAATAGTATTTTTATAGATTCTGTCAGATTTTTCTGTATCAGTGGTTCTAAACTAGGAGTGGATTTTACCCCCTGAGGGTCATGCAATAATGTCTGGAGACATTTTGAGTTTTCATGCTTTGGGTTCAGTGCATGGTCAGTAATACTGGCATCTAATAGATAGAGGCCAAGGTCACTGCTAAACATCCTACAACCTACAGGACAGTCCTCCACAACAAAGAAATTATTAGACTCAAAATAACTAGCAGAGATTGAAAAAACCTGTTCTACATAAACAAACAGGTCATCTGCAAATAAAGTTTTAATTCCTCTTTTCCAATCCTCATGATTTTCACTTCTGTTTTTGCATGACTGTGCTAGGCTAATCTCCAATGTTAAATAGAAGAGGAGAAGGCAGACATATTTATTTTGTTATTGATTCTAGGGGGAAAGTATTGAGTCTTTCATTATTAACTATGATGTTAGCTGTAGGCTTTTTTGTAGATGTCCTTTATCAGGTTGAACACATTCCCTTCAATTCCTAGGTTGCTGAGAGTTTTTTAAGGAATGGTTGTTACATTTTGTCACATGATTTTCTGCATTTATTGAGATGACCATATAGTTTTTTGTTATTAGTTTGATAATATGGTGAATTACACTGATTGATTTTCAAATGTTAAGCCATCTTCACTTCCCTATGATAAATTCCACTTGTTCAATATATTATTCTCCCTTTTTATATTGTTGGATTGGATTGGATGAAAATTTGTTTATAATTTTTTCAGTATGTTCGTGAAAGATATTTGTCTATAGTTGGTTTGTTTGTTGTTTTACCTGTCATGTCTTTTTCTAGTTTTGGTATTAACATAATACTAGCCTCAAAAAATGAGTTGAGAAGTATTTTCTCCTCTTCAATTTTCCAGGCAGTTTATGTAGAATTGGTGTTATTTCTTCCATAAGTGTTGGGGAGAATTCACCAGGGAAGCCACCCGAACCTACCATTTTCTTTGTAGAAAGATGTTTACATATTCTATGACTTTTTTGATATATGGCTATTCAGATTACCTATTTTTACTTGATGAGCATCAGTAGTTTGTTCTTTTCAAGAAATTTGTCAATTTCATCTAAGATGTCAAAATTATAAGAATCAAGTTGTTCACAATGCTCCCTCATTACCCATTTAATATCTGTAGTGTGTAGGTCACCTCTAATTTCTAATATTGGTAAATAGTGTTCTCTTTGCTTCCTGAGCATGTGACTGGTTCTTGGAGATTGATAAAATTGAAAAACCTCTAGCCAGACTGTTTTCTATTTTGCTGATTTCTGCTTTGATCTTTATTATTTTCTTTTCTTTTACTTTAGATTTAGGTGCCCTTCTTTTCCAAGTTTTTTTTAACACAGAAAGTGAGATAGACTGTTCTTTCCTAATATAGATGTTTCGTGCTATAATTTCTTCCCTAAATACTGCTATAGAGCATCACATGAATTCTAATATATTATGTAGTTATTTTTATTCAATTCAAAATACTTCTGATTTTGTCTTTGACCAATGAGTTATTTAGAGGTGCAATATACAGTTTCTAAATCTTGAGAGATTTTTCAGGTATCTTTCTGTTACTGACTCTCCATTTCGTCCATTGTGGTCAGAGAACATATATTGTCAGGCTTGAATTATTTTAAATTTATTGAGTCTTGTTTTCTGACCCAGAATATAGCCCATCTTAACAATCTGCAATAGCAAGCAAGCCCTCAGCCACAGGACAAGCATTTAAGGGTAGGCTTCTGTCCCTGAGAAAAACTTGACCATGCTCCATGTACACATAAAAAGAACATATATTCTGATGTTATCAGGTGGGGTTTCTCTGTAAATGTAAATCAGTCCAGTTGGTCAATAGCATTGTTCAAGTCTACCTTGTCCTTGCTGATTTTCTAAGATCTTTAATTTTGTAGTTTTCATCAAGTTTAGAAAAATAATTGTTAATTCTGTCTCCAAATGTTTTTGACTCCCCTTTCTTTTCCCTCAGAGACTCCGGTCACACATATATCAGGATGTTTGAAGTTATCCCACAGCTATTTCTATTTTTAAATTCCTTTTTTCTCAGTGTGTTTCATTTCAGGTAGTTTCACTTGGCATATCTTCATGTTTAAAAATCCGTTCTTCACAATGTGTAATCTGCCATTAACCTTATCCAGTATATTTTTCATATCAGACATTGTGGATTTTATATCTATAAGTGCAAAATTTGTTTTGGATGCTTTGCATACCTTCCATGTTTCTACTTAACTTTTTGAACATATAATTACAGTTAAATGATTGTTTTATTATCTTTGTCTACATCTATCATCTAGGTCAGCTCTTGATCATTTTTAATTGATTTATTTTCCTCACTATACATCATATTTCCCTGGTTTTTTGTATGTCTGGTAATCCTTGATTAGATTCCAAGCATTGTGAACTTCTTTTGCTGGGTGCTGTATTTTTAAAATTCCTATAAATATCCTTGAGCTTTGTTTCCAGGAAGAGTTGAGTTACTTGAAAACAGTTTGATCTTTTTCTGTCTTACTCTTAAGGTGTGTTAGGTAAGACCAGGTCAGGGCTCAGTCTAGGACTAATTATTTTCCACAGCTGAGTTAAGACCTTCCTGAGTATGCACCTTATGCCTTATTAATTTTGAGTTTTTCCATATGGGTAGTAGCAATGGGCATTATTTGCAGCACTGTGTGAACACCAACACTATTCTCTATAATATGTTTAGATGACTATTTCTTGGCCTCAGGTATTTTCCTACCACACATGTGTTCATTAATACTTTGCTAAATATTAAGAAGGACCCTCTGCAGATCTCTGGGATTCACTCTCTGTGTCTCTTTCTCCTCTCTGCTTCTCTGTCTTGTAAACTGTGGCTACCTTGAACTTCTTGGATTCTTTATTAGTTTTTTCAACTTAGGAAGTTTACTAGGCTCTGCCTGGATTTCCCTACTTGGGTCACAGACTAGAAACTCCTCAAGGTAGTAGCTGGTGTCATTGTAGCCTTCACCTCATTTGTTTCCCCCTCTCGGGGATCACAGTCCTTTAATGCCAGATGCCCAACGTCTCAAAACCAGAGTTCATATATTTTGTCTGTTTTTCCTTTGATTGTTTCAGACAGGTGGCAAAATCAATCCATGTTTCTCCATCTTGTCCAGAACAGAAGTCTCTAACTACATTGTCTTGTAGATCTTACAACCCCTTGGTAACTACGAAATTAGTATTAAAATTGTGCTTCTTTAACAGAAAGATAATTTGAAATACAGAGAGATTAAACTTGTTTAAGCTTGCATAACTCTTAAGTGAATGACTCAGAATTCACACATAACCTCTGTGACACCAGAGCCACCATAACACGTATCTCTCCAGGCTTGTTATACGGGGATGCTTGTGGATTTGCTACCTATGACCAACCCCAAATTAGCGTCACTTCAAGTCCAGTTCTAACCACACTCAGACATTCTGTTACTTCTTTAATTTTGGTTCATTCAAGCAATGAGAAGAGAGGGACAAAAGGATCTGAATAGTCTCAGATCCCAGCAAGTAAGTGAAGGTTGGAAAGGAAGCCCTAGGTAAGTGATACCTAGTGGTCCCATCTGGCCATCTGCAATAGAAAACGGCCTCCCAGCTACAGGACAGCCATTCAAAGGCATATCATCCACAATAAAAAAAATTTTTAAAAAACTTGGTAAAATGAAAAGCAAGGCTGGAGAAAAACTTGGAGTGGGATCAAAATAAAATTATTGTTTTCTAATATGGTTCACAGAACTGTAATTGGGCACAGGATAAAGGCAAGAGCTGTTCTCAGCACAGGTGTGCCATGGATGAGGGGGTGGATGGAAAGGGAAAACGAAGTGCCAGAATTAGTACTAGGCACCATATCCTCAGCCAGAATAAAAAGGAAAATGATTCAGTGCTAAACCACCATAAGATGTTGTGAGATGGTTTGAGTCCTTGATCTAGGTCAGGATCTGAGAACTCAGCTAAGAGGAAGAAAGGTGGAAAGAGAGAAGACCAGCTGTGGAGAAATAGAAATGACCCTGCCATGCTCACCTGGGGAAGCTCTGTGGAAACATTTGCCTTGGTTACAGAGGTTGAGGGAAATAATGGAGTCAAGGATACACAGGTAAAGAGTGCAGGCATTGACAGCAGCTCGGTCCATGAGACTATGGTGAGAAGTTCCTACCCACAGGGTTGTGAGCAAGTGAGGAGGCACTTTTTGTACAGAATATATGCACAGCTGAGGAGGGCTGCAAGGCCTATGCTATTGCCAGAGCTTTCTGACTTGGGATGAGGATTTGTAGGCACAGAGGAGAAGGGAATCTTAGAGCTGCCTCAATTCACAGAGATCAGCCCTGAGGGTTCATGAGTCAGACCAGTTCCCAGGCCAATTCTCCTCCCAGACAGTGGCAAGGAGGAAGGAGGGAGGAGTGAAGGGCCATGAGCCCAAAGGTGGTCACTATACACCTTGGGGGATATGGTCTAGGTCTGCACACCTGACAGAAGAAAATTAGGAAGTGCCCTTGCAATTTCGGGAGAGTTTGACAAATGATAGTGGAATTCCTCAAGGTCATTTCATGGCTGGATTATTCTCATCCTTCAGCTTTCTGCTCAAATGTCTTCCTCAGAGAGGCTTTCCCTCACCATCTATTCTACAAGACCTTCCCCACTTGCTCCCTGACTCCTCAAGCTGTGTGCGCATAATATATAGCTAAGAGCATGGGCCCTGAAGCCAAATTGTCTATATTTGAATCTGATTCTGTCACAAACTTGCTCCACAAATTTGAGCAACCTACTTACTCTTGCCAGTCTCCACTTCCTGTAGATTAAATGGTCATAGAAGTAGCTACCAAATAAATACATTTTTATTGAACAAATGAATAATGCTTTTATCCCTACCCCTGTAATGAATGACCACGGGATTCTGGGTGGAAATGATATACCTGCGACCAACAGGAACCACATTCTTAACTGATATGTCTCTATGGAGAAGTAAGGACAAAAATAAGGGCTTCAGGGTTCTGATCCCACACCTCCCCCCCGCTTCTTGCTTGCACTCTCAGCCCTCGCTAGCTTTCATAAGGCTTGAAAGAACTGGTTGTTATTCCCTGTGGCCTGCAGTATAGTCACGTGCTACTGGGCTGAGAGCAACAATCCTCATTTACCCCAAAGATGCAGAATTGAAAAATAAATAAATAAGAAATATACCCTCATATCTGTGTGTTTGTTTGATGGTCTGGATTTGTATATTCCACTGCCATAATGATGGGGGTGAGCTAGGCTTTGGAGCCAAGTTCAAGTTCCCATCTTTATCTGGATTGCTTGGGAGCCAGCCTGGTGGGAGAATGAGTAAACAGGACCACAGTGGGTCTAAAACTCCCTTATTAAATACATGGCCCAGGATCTAGTGATCCACATTTTTTTTTTACATAAATGTGACCTTTGTACCAGCTAATCTGTGCCAGCAGGTAGCTTGGCATTGTAGTAAAGCACCAGCATTTTCCTTAAAACCTGGCCACAAGACTTGCCAAGGGGGGGGGGCCCTGGGCTCCTGGGAGAGCTTCCGACCACAGAGCCCAGTCTGCCCTCTCCATGCACGGGGTCCCCTTCTTCGCTTTGAAGAGGAGAGTTTAAACAACAAATGAAAAAAACCCACTCTGATTTGCCTATCCATAGATGCTTCTTGGAGGCAAGACGTGAGCTGGGTTTGTCCCTTTATGGGAAGGCTTTGTGGTGTCATTACCCTGACATCTGTGCAGAGTCCCAGTGGCCACAGAACCACCAGCCCCAGCTGCAGCTCTCAGGCCCGGAAAGGCACTTAAGGGAAGTCAGACTGTGTGTCTATTAGACCTTGTAACGGGTCTTTTGGGTATTTTGTTCCTCTCTCCACAGATATCCATGTCTCTATGTTTCTCCTACATATTTTCTCTTTTTTCTGTTGGATTGATAGCTTCCCATACCCTTTTTTCTCCTCTCAAAACTTTTGAGTCTCCATCACTGTACTTTGACATCTGGACCTAGCAGCCCCACACAGCCCAGATTTAATTTTTTACCCCTTGCTCTCTGCCTCCCTGCACCATCTCTTCAGACCAGCTAAGCATGTGTCCCCTTCTCAAATACTCCACCTTCTTGTTATACCTCTCAGTTCCTTCATCATCCCATTTCCTCTGCTGGAAATTTTTTACTTGATATACTTGTCAAAGCTCAATACACCTTGTGCACTTGAGCCCGACTCTCCATACACTTTTATTCCTTCCCATGTAAGCACTTTACTATTATAGTGTAATTTCTTACAATTTTCCTACTGGAATGACTGCTCCTCCCAAGAAGGGACCATGTTTCATTTCTCTCCATATCCCTTGTTTCAAGTATGGGGTGTAGCTACCAGTAGGTAGTCAAATAATAAAATAGTAGATACTCAATTAAGTGAATGAATGAATGAATGAATGAATCTCAGATCTGCTGAGTATCAGATGCTTTCCCTGAAAATCACAGTGCTCCTAGGATTCTCACCAAACTCTTGCTTCTCTGAATGTAGCATCCTGAAGAAGAAAGCCTCATTTATAGACATTCTTGGGCTTTTATTTTTCACTTTATTGCACCCAATATTAGTCTTCTGTATAGAAAACAAAATGGAAGGGAATATAGGGGGTGTCCCTCAAATGGACTGTCCCCATCATTACTGACAGTTCTCTACCAGAGATCATCTTTACTCTTAGCCTTTCATCCTTACATACAGAAGCACCAGACTGACTCTTTCAAAAGTGGATCTCCTGCTCTCAACTGATGTCCAGTGTGAGGAACTTTGCCTTTTAGTTGGATGAGAAGATTCTCATAGCAGAAAGGAGGCAGTTGCCAACCTTCCAAAGGAACAAACAACTCATTGACCTGAATGACTCCCGGTCCACATAGCTCTCACCCTCCAAGCATAATTCTTGTTAGTTCTTACTTGCTTTTAAGTCTGTATTAACCATGGAAGACCTCAGTTCTGTCACCAGCCCCATTTAGTTTCTGCAATTTCCTTATGTTATTCCATTAAATAGCATTGGCCATGCTCCTGACTCCATTCCAATGGAAAGACTAGGTTCTGTTATGTGGTTGCTTCTCTTCTGACATTTTGACACTTAGCCCATCCCCAGACTCACTATTCATTTCAGATGGCTGAGGGCAGTCCAAATTTACACATGTTGTCCCAGTGTAATTATTAATAGCACCCCCTTTCATTCTCATAAGTGTCACATGTGGATGATAAATTGTATGGTCACCCTACCCATCTCTGGTTTTTTCTACTTCTGTTTCTGAACTGACAGCTCACTCACTTGTCACACCCACCTTGTAATATGCTGCGATAGGACAATTCTTGTACTGACCTACTTCTGTCTATTCCATAGCATTTGGGTTGCCGGGCAGAGAGTCAGTGAATATGTTAGAAAGAAATTCTAGCCTTCTGTCCATGCTCCATAAACAAGTACGCCCATACTTTATACACACACACGCGCGTGTACACACACACACACACACACACACACACCACATTCCCAGTTGAAATAACATTAGCATTCTGTTTTTAACAAAGAGATCTCCATGTAGTAGGAAGGGCGGGAGAAAATTGTCCGGCAGCATTATAATGATAGATGTCAAACAGTGACATAGAAAAGAATTATAAAGGGCCAAAAAGATAGGGCTAGCCAGCGATCAAACCCTTTTTATCCAATGGGATGCCATTTTCCTTTCAAACCCCACACTATAAGGGGAAGAGATATTTTTGCACAGACAGTGACACAAATAATGCTCACAAGGTCTTCTCAGCAGATGCTCATTACCTAAGCTGGGCACCAAAGAGTTCCCACCTAAGTTACACCCCGTGAGCTGCTCACCTCAAGCCAAAAGGGAACATTTGCCTGTTAGTGGTGTTTCATCAGTGTGGCTTCCCATTCTGCCTCCTCTGAAACCTGCAGAAGCCTAGAGGCATTTGATCTGTTAAGCATTTTTTTGCTGAAAATATCCCTTATTTAAAATGGCTTCATTATACCTCCAGAATGGCCCCAAATAGCACTCCAGAGCTACAAGCTTATCTGTGAATTCCAACATGGTGGGGGGGGGGCAGGTAGCCATTCCCTAAACATTGCTGAAAATCTAATTCTTCTGAGAAGCCTTCCCTGACCAAGTGTGGTCAAGGTGAGGTGACTTTTTTCCTTCTAACAACCATTTCTAACAACCACCTTTGAGTAGTCACATCAGCACCAATAAATACAGAAATAATTCTGACCTCAAATCCAACCAGTGTGAAAGCCCAGCTCAGTGCTCTTTTCTGAGCGCCAGAGTTTCTCAACCTATTCATGCATGAGTTGCTGGCGTGCCAAAGTATCGATCCTCAGCTCCTCAGGTGGCCAGGCTGGGACCCAAAGCAGCCAGATCTCATGATTAATTGTCTCAAGGATTAAGCAGCCTCATTGGCATTTCTCCATCAAACTAGCCAATAGAAACATTTACCATGTGTGCCATGGCATAAAAAGATTAGGAAGCATTGCTCATGGATCAACACATGGTCCTAGAATCAAATATGAACTTTGAGGTGAGTTAAAAGGAAAAATTTGTCATTGGTGTGAAAACAAACAAGTCAAAAATAACAACAATGAATAGGAAAGAGTGGATGAATACTGTATAAATATATCAGTTCCTTTTTATTTTTATTTTTATTTTTTTGGTGCTGAAACCCAGGAAAAACATTATCAGTTCTAAACAGAGTAATGAATACCTTGGGTGGTAACACTGAAAATAAGTCATATGCTGTCGATTTTGTCACTGAATCTCATCATGTCTCACTTTCATTATTGGTCAGATTTGCCCCACTTTTACCACATGTCTCTTGATATCGCATTTGCCCTGATGACATCCAAGGGATATAACAGGAAGGCAATTTGATGTAGAGAAAGAGTACTAGCCTGAAAATTAACCTGTCTCTGAGGACGATGGTGAGGCTTCGGACAAGTCACAACCTCTCCAGGTCTCAGCCTTCCTTTCCATTAAGGGGTTTTATTTAGTCCTTTTAGTACTGAAATCCTATGACTGTTGGGCCATTTGTGAATAACACTATGTCTGGAAATAAAAATCAGTGCTACATATATTGGGTTTATTAAAAAAAAAACTCTATCATTCCATGTAGATCTACTTCACTAATCCAACCTAGAGTAAAGACATAATACAACAGTAGTAAAGACTCCCAAGACTCACCCATGACCAATTCTCCTCTCCTTCTAGGCAAGAGGGTAGAGAGTTATACTCCCTCAACTACTTGTAGTTAGGCAGACCATGTGACTGGTTCTGGCCAATAGACTATGATCAGAGAGGATGTGCTTCCCTTCTGAGTCAAAGAATGTCATTGCCAGTGGGAGGCCCTTCAGCAGACTCTTCTGCCAGAACTACTGACGAGTCGTGTGTTCTGGATGGTGCTGCAGTGAACTTGTGCTCCATCAGCCTGGGTCCCTGAGTAGCCATGTAATGTAGACTCCTCCCTTGACTTTCATGAGAAATACACTTTGGTTTTTGGAGATCTGGGAATTGTTCATTTCTGCAGCATAACCTAACTTAATACATGTTGACTAATACATGAACCCCACCCAACCACCCAACTACACCCACTTTCCACTGTTCTTTTTGTTTGTTTGTTTCTTTTTTTTAGAGAACAAGCCCATGGGTGAAGTAGAAGAAGAAAAGGAACACAGGTCATGCCCCTGTATTTTTATTTGTTTGCTATGTTGGGTTGTGCAGTGATTGTAGAGTGAAATTGAGGCTACCGCTCACAATATGAGTTGATGATTCTGATAACAATAGAAAACTCACTATTTGAGCTAAGATTACCAGAAGGAAAAAAACATAAAAGAGAAGGAAGAATGTAATCATATTCTTTATTATTGCAAAACACTCATCTTTGGTTCCCATCACCTAGTGTCATACTTTTGACCCTTTCCCTAGTGAAGACCTGGAGTGGCCCTGATACATTTGTCTTTTGCTTCCCTGCACTTCCATTATGATGTGGAATTCTAATGCCAGAGCCCCCATCAGCACCTCTGCTCAGTGGTTCGAAGTGGGTTGAATTGTAGCCGGCGGCAGGGGGTGATAAATGTAGCGTGAGCTGCCTTTCCCCCAGCAAACTGCAAATTGCCTGAGCAGTACAGCCCACAAAAGGTTCCCGTGGAGTGAATTTATCTTGCATTGTCGAGTGGAGAGGGAAAGAGGAGAGACCAGGCATTCTATTTTTGCAAAGTCACATTCGATCTTGTTCAACGTGCAGGCCACACATCTTTTAAAGGGGGCTCCAATGGAAAAGAATACCAACCCAGGAATGTAGAACAGATAAAGGGATTTATTTTTAACGCTGTTGGAGTTCACAACCGTGTGAGCATTTCAATTTCAAGTCACTCGCTCCTGAATAATAATAATGTGTTCTGCTGGAGTGCATGTTATGTCACCCAATAACTCAGGATGGAGAAGACCATGCCATGGACCAGAGGACATAACCGACAAAAGGCAAGCTCTTGTTTCCATCATATCACCTACTTGTTCAGAAGAGGAGAGCTAAGCTTTTATCAGCAGCCCGAGTTTTCCTTGATCCTTGCCTCTGAGTTGGCATGCCTAAGTAAATTATTTCCTTCCAGACAAAATTCCATTAATACTTCATGGGTCTGTCAAAGCAGCCACCATGTTGGAATCTTCCCAAGTGTTGAAAAGTAATAAGAACCTTGGTATCTGACTGGCTTCATTACACCAGGCTTTAGAATGAGGTCTTCAGGGCAGGGCTTTCAGATATAGATCTTCCCTGTCTCCTGGAATAAGTGATAACAATAACAGCTTTTCCTGAGAAAGCAAGAGTTGTCATAAGACTTAATAACATTACCCTAGCTACTGGTCAGAAGATATTCTATTATATGACACACTACTGTCTTTTTTTTTTTAATGTTTCAGATAAATCTGGTGGAAAGGTGTGTTTTTAGTTTTCCTTGCTATCTAGAAAGCATCCTCTTCTTTAAAGTTTTGGCCAAATCCTCTCCCATTTTTCTAGACTCATCAACTCCATAATTACTTCCCTATCAATCAACTCCAGCTCACAGAGACTTCTCTTCCACCAAAGACTGAGTATTTATGCCCTGAACCACTGTCTTGACCCTGTTATAAGCACATGCAATCATGCCTTGCATCCCACACAGCATATGTAGTAGGTAATAAAAGCTAAAATTTCCCAGCCGGGGTAGCAATTAATATAGTGGTGGTTGATAGCTGGGGCTCTGGAATCACAAAAAAATCAGTCTTAATCCCAGGTCCTTTAATTACTAGGTTGGGCAAGTTAGTGAGCCTCTTCATATTTCAATTCCCTCATTGTAAAGTGGAAATAATGATCATAATATCTACATCATAGGGTCATTGAAAGGATTAAGTGAGATAATGCATTTAAAGGGCGTAGGACAATGTTCAAATATATTTGTAATCCCTAGTAAGTGTTAGTAGCTTTTATCATCCCTAATTATAATTTACGGACACTCCCTTTGTTGTGTTATGACCTGCCACCAGCAGCTCTTTTAACTGGAGCCCTTCTGAATCATAGCAGTGACTCCAGTCCAGAATTTATTATTTCCAGGGTTGGATTTATGGGAAATAAAGGCAAAAGTTTCTTGTTACCACATTCTGGTGCATTTGGTTAGAAGAATGTCTCTGGGAAATGTGAGTAAAATGATAACTTAAGGAAATCATCCAAGACAGAGTAGTCAGAAAAATTCCTGGCTGAAACAAAAATTACCAAGTGTTCCTAATTCAGACAGGGCTCCTGAATTCAAGTTGTTGCCTAATTAAATTGGAAAAGCCATCACCTACATTATAAAGATCACTTCCATAAATTCTGCACATGTGCTAAGAACCGTGACAACTCACTGGCCCAGTGAGCAGCTCACAGGTAGACGTCTTCAGGAGAATCCTGTGGCTGGCCCTGTGCAGACGCATTTCTTCTCTGTCTGGGTGAAAACAGATTTGCCTCACAGTTTACGGTGGGGTAAGATGGGGGAAAAAAATCTGTACTCCATGGTGCTAGGTTATTACCTATAACTATATTTATAGATGTGTGCATGTATCAATTTTTTAATGTTTTATTTATTTTTGAGACAGAAAGAGACAGAGCATGAGTGGGGCAGGGGCAGAGAGAGAGGAGACACAGAATCCAAAGCAGGCTCCAGGCTCTGAGCTGTCAGCACAGAGCCCGACGTGGGGCTCGAACCCACGAACTGTAAGATCATGACCTGAGCCAAAGTCGGAGGCTCAACCAACTAAGTCATCCAGGCTCCCCTGCATGTATCAATTTTAATGCCAATTTTTTTCCCCAAATACTATAGCTGGGGAGGGAGATCATTTTCTACGCCGTGGGTTTGGAAAACAACAATAGTCAAAACAATTTTGTTTTTTACCTTCAGGTCAGAGGCTGTTCCATGAAGACCATTCAACCCCCAAGCAAGGTATTGTGCTGTCTATACTTGCTGAGGAGAAAATCTCTTTATCAATTACCCCCAATCAGCGAAAACTCTGGCTCCAAACACCAGTTGGTCTAGCAGGGATCTCTTCACTCTTGGAAACAATAGATCTCTTTCATTCTCCCCATCTGAAGCCATAGAACCTGACTCCCCATCCCAGCAGACTATGTCCGGCCATCCGTTCCAGCATCATTCACTCTCCCCTGCGGGACCCAGCCTCTAGGGAGTTTACCTCTTGAGCCATGTGGCCATATTGAATTAATGATTTCCAAAGCAATAAACATTAACTTGAAAAATTTTACAAAGAGGAATGCGAAACAACATTCCTGTTTGAATACACTGCCCTTTGGGTATTCCGAAAACCATACAGAGACCGAAGCCTATTTGCAACCTTTCAAAAATAATATATCAACAACCTTTATAATTAACAAGGTTAAGAATGAAGAAATGAAAAATAATCCAACCGAGTTACAAAGTGAAACTGTTTCATTATTTTGATGGTGTTTGAATTCACCAATTTCTAACTCCGTGAAATACTTTAGTAAATTAAATACCTTTTGTTTTTAAGTTATGAATCATGCATTCCGTACATATAAGAAAATTCCATTTGTCAATGTGCAGGCAGTCTAGCCTATTTATAATGGTCTTTGCCCTGCACAAAAGTGACTTGTGTGGCTCACTTATGTCTCCAGTTGTTCTTCTGGTAGTGCAGATGGAGTAACAGGAAGTCAAACCCTCACCTCTCTGAAACTTTCCCCTCTGGGACCAATCGATGGTGAGGCCATAGACTTATTGCCCCGGAGGCAAAAATTGAGGGACACCAGGATGTAACCAGACCAGAACCAAGGCCACAACCCTAATGACAGTGATATTCTCTAAGCACTGGGGCTAACTATTAGCCAGAAGTGGTCATGACTAAACCAAGGCAGGGCACCATCGCATGGTAGAGATGCTTATGAGACACCCCAGTGTGTGACAACAGTGTGTGTTATTTGTCAGTGGTTCTCTCCCATGGGCAGAATACCAGCCCATAGTAGGTAAGCAAGTTTAAATATTAGACATATGGGGGACTTGGTTTTGGTTTTGTGGGGATGAACATAAGCCATGAAACACTAGAAAATATTATTCACTGAAGATACAATAGGCAAGTCACAAAAAGGGAAAGGAAAATTTGGACAGCTGTAAGTATATGAAGTTATACTCTCTACCTCCTTAATAATGAACCAGAAGCAAATTAAAACAAAACATAATGCTTTATGCCTATAATATTGTACACATTTGAAAATAAACAAAAATATTAACACCTACTATATGCCAGGCCCTGCTCTGAGCAAAACTCATTAAATCCTCATAATCCTTCATGGGGAAGATGCTAGTTAGAATCACCCCATTTTACAGTTGAGGAAACAGAGGGATAGAGATGTTAAGTATTTTAACCAATGATTACATAGCAAAAAAAGGTCGCAGAGCCAAGATTTAATACAAAGCAGTGGCAAAAATGGGGTGAAATGGACATTTATGCCCTTGCTCATGGGAAATCAAACTGGGATGGACACTCTAGAGTGCAATCCAGAAACATTTAGTGGCGTGGGCTATGCTTTACCTGATTACTTAGCAATCCCCTTTGTAGATGTATATATCTCACAGAAACTTCCATACAGGACCATAACGAGATACAGACACAGATAATTCACTGCAGCTCTGTTTATAAAGGCATTCATAGCTAGGAAAATGGATAAATAAATTTAACATATTTAACATATGTATATGAAAGAATGCTACATATTAGTTAGAAATAATAAACAGGAGAGATTTAAAAATATGATTTCTAGTTGAGGAAAGTAAGATTGAAAGCACAAAACCATCTCTGTAAGTTTTTACTATACACAAACAACCGGATTTTTTTCAAGCTCTTCTTGTAAACAAGCAAACGGAATTTGGGTCATAATAGGAATCAAAATTATGACCTCCAAGAAGATCCCACACACTAATCCCCAAAAGTATGAATATGTGGACTTACATGGGAAAAGAGACTTTACAGATGTAAGTAATTTTATTAACCACGTGACCCTAAAATAGGGAGATTAATCTGTATCACTGGGGGGTGGGGAGAGGGGATCAAGTTCCCCTGCAAATCGGAGAAGAAAGAACAGGAAGTTGGAGAGATTCTAACAAGAGAAATTCTAAGCACAGAAGGATTGAACATATCATTGCTAGCTTTAAGATCAAGAGGGTTATGAGCCACGGAGTGCAGTGGCTTCTAGATGGAAAGAATGACTTCCACCAACAACCAACAAGCGACACCCTGAAGGACTAAGAAGAAGATTTCCCCCCTCCAGAGACCCCTGGTGAGAACTGAGGCCAGCACACAACCTAATGAGACCCTTAACAGAGAAGCCAACCAAGTCTGGGGGACTTTTCACCTACAGAAACCATGAGATATGAAGTCTGTGTTGTTTAAAGCATCTGTGTTTGTGGTAATTTGTTAAGGCAGCAATAGAAAACCAATACAGTCAGCAAGATTACATGTGATACACACAGAGTCAGTACCTATAGAGGGAGGGGTGGCGATGTGAAGAGAGGGAACAAAGAAGCAAAAAATAATGGAATAGGATATAGAGGATGATACTAATATTGTGTCACTGAGGATGCCAATCAGCTCAGTTCTGTGAATCTAAGGTCAAAGAACATTACGCAAGAAAAAAATACTTAGTAACTATTTGTCCATGAAATTTCGAAAGCGCTCTCTGGTCTACTGAAGGTGCAGTTCTGCATGGAAGAACTGAGTTAGACTCATAAGAATGAATTAGACTCATTTCTGGCCAGGCCTCACATTCTCAGGCTCTAGGATTCTGAGGTCTTACTTTCCTGGTTGTGTACATAGGAAAGTCCAGCAGGCTGACCTGAGGTCTCAGGCCCATTGAGAGTTTCCCTCTTTGAATTCTGTCTATCTTCTCTCCTTCCCCAGTTTCATCCTGGTTCCTTCTCTCTGCACTCTCTGCTATCACAACAGCCTAGCCCATGAATAGTAGATTTCATTCCTCTTTCTAACATGACCCCCAACCACACACAATTTCAGAGGTCCCCTTCTTGGTCTTCCAAACAAGTACATATCTCTGCTCATAAGTAAATGTGGACAATTAGGATGAGGTTTAAGTAATTCAAAGTCAAGACCTCTGTATGTTGTGGCTTATAAAATGTAATCCACCAGGGTGCCTGGGTGGCTCAGTTAGTTAAGCATCCGACTTCAGCTCAGGTTATGATCACACAGTTCGTGGGTTCGAGCCCCACGTCGGGCTCTGTGCTGACAGCTCAGAGCCTGAAGCCTGCCTCAGATTCTGTGTCTCCCTCTCTCTCTGCCCCTCTCCCACTCATGCTCTGTTTCTCTCTGTCTCAAAATAAATAAACATAAAAAAATAAAAATAAAATAAAATAAAATAAAATGTAACCCACCAAAGTTTCTGGCTGGATATCAGTTACTGTTTCTTAAGTGAGAGAAGGACCTGATATTTCCACTGAGCAATGGCTAGGCACATGCACGCTCCCGCACAGGCACGTGCGCACAGACATCCCCACAGCTACCAAGGCTGTCGAAGAGCCCAAAGGCAAGGAAAAATCTATCTTAGATTTCTGGAATCCCCAGGAGGAATCTGTATTCTTGGCACTTATGAGGTGACTTCCCTCTGTCAAATCCAGGCTCTGAGCCCTCCGTTGACTTGTGCCTCAATCCCAGACAGAGAAAGCAACCCAGAACACCCGTCTGATCTCATTTGTGACAGTAATTATCCAGGAATCAGACACCAAGTCATTACCAGTGAATGAATTATTACTAGAAACAGTTAGTGTCCAATAATGAAGTTAATGGGAGGTAATATGACAGTCATTAGACTGACATGGCTCTTTTCATTGTTGAAGAAAGAGGAACAGCCATCAAAGGCTGGCAACAGGCAGGCAGGCTTAATCTGTGTCAGGCAATGTTGACGACACATCTCCTGGACTCTGTTCTTGCGGCCTCAGGAGTGGGCCGAGCTACAATTAGGGTTTGTATTTCCTGTTGGAAGTCAGCACCGGCTGGTCAGAAGAAAGCTTCCTATGATTCCTTAATCCTGAGAGTCTTATAATTCTCTGGCTACAGGATGACCTCACACAGGGCTATGTTTTCCAAAAGCTCTTCTCTCTGCCCACATCTTTTCTTTCAACTTAACAATTCCTGTGCTTCCTTCCATCCTTAATACAAATACTACTTCCAGAGAAAATTTTCTATTAATGCTCCAAGAGGATTTAGCCTGCCCCACCTCTGATGTCCCACTGTGCCTTGTTTAAACATCTATTGTCCCTTTCCAACATTGCATTCTACTGATGGGTTAACCTGGTCTGTTCTTCCTGTTTCACCAGGAGCACCTCAGAGGCGGGAGCTGTGTGCTCATCATCCCTGTATTGCCCACACCTAGGAACGTACCTCTAGGTTCCCTACAAACAGCTGATGAAAGTGTAAAGGGAGATGGAAGGATGGAAGCGTGGAAGGAAGGAGGAGGGGAAGGAAGAAAGGAAGAAGGGAGGGAAAATAAAAGAAGAAGGAAGAGAGGAAGGAACCAACTTTCTAATGCAGACCCCGCCGGGTCTGACTGACAACGAATCACTTAATCCACCTAGTCCTAAATCTCTTCATATTCCACAGGAGGGGCATCAGCCTTACTGCTCTGACTTTATGGGCTGAGGGGTAGATAAATGAGATAAAGTAGATATAGAATAGCGCTCTGGGCTCAGATGAAAGAATTTATAAACACAAAGGATTTTTATCTCCACGTTGTGCCGGATAGAGACCAGATCTTTTTGACATTGTATAAAAATATCCTTCAGTGTGATTCCACACCTCCCTGTGCGTACCTATGTATATTCATTGATAGGGCTGAGAACATACAAATCCAGCTCAACTCAGCAGAAAGAGCCAGAGCTCTAGGAGTAGCCAGCAATACTCCTGCACCTGGAGAGTTTTCTTTCCCTTTAGCTTCATTCACTGCAGTTGGTACAAAGTGAAAATCTTTAAAGAAAAATGTCTAGTTAATGGCAAAACCTTTTGGTAAGACAGAGAAGAAAAGGGGAAAATGAAATGTAATAAGTCTTCTTCTTTATTGGTGTTCGCTTATGGTGGTGTGTATCAGATGGCAGCTCCCTGCAGGGCCACAAAGTAAGTCCTCATTTTCCAGCTGATCCACTGAGCCATGGGAATTGAAGCCATAGAATTCCCCTGAAAAAGATCCTGAAATGAGGAGGCTCTAGGGTCTCCTAGGTAGCCTGAAAGGACTGAGGAATCAGAGAATGAAAGACTTCCTATCCTCTTAACCCCTAACCATCAACCTGTAACAGGAGCTTTCTGATGACCAGGCCAGGAAAACGATGAAAAGAGACGTATCCTGAACTCTTTAGAGCTGAGAGCACACCACACCATGGCATTTGAAAAGCAGAGGCTAATGTTCCCTTGGACACCAACTGAGCTTAGTCCGAGTAGTAGTTGGTGTCCAGAGAAATAAGACCAATAGGATGTGTGTGTTGGGGGTGGGGGTGGGAGGTAGGGAGAAAGAGAGAAGGAGAGACATTGTTTTATAAGAATTGGCTCACACAACTATAGAGGCTGAAAGTCCCAGTATCTGCAGTTAGCAAGCTGGAGACCCAGGGGAGCTCCAGTCTGAGTTTGAAGGACTGAGACCCATGAGAGCCAATGATGTTGGCTTCAGTCTAAAAGCCAGAAGGCTCAAAACCCAAGAAGAGCCAATGTTTCAGTTTGAGTCTGAAGTCTGGAAAAGACCAGCGTGCCAGCTCAAAAGTCAGACAGGCACCCACCCCATCTCACTCAGGCTTCTGGTCTTATTGGGGTCTTCAACTGATGGGATGAAACCCACCCACATAAGGGAAGGCAATCTGCATCACTCAGTCTATCAATTCAAATGTTAATCTTTTCTAGAAACACCCTCACAGACACACCCAGAATAATGTTTGGCCAAAAGTCTGGGGACCCATGGCCCAGTCAAGTGGATGCATAAAATTAACCATCACAGCTTAGAACTCCCTCCTACTAGTCGCCACACTGTGACAGTACCAACCACCATGGGTGGGCATTCTAAGACGTGGAGGTATTGGGATGTCCTAGCTTTAGAACACATAGCATCTCCTCTAGATGCTACTGCCTTCTTTTTGTCCAGGTTATTCCCTGGGCCTACAATGTCCTCCTCAGCTCTATATCTTCCACAGCCCAGCTTAAATGCCACCTGGTAACTATAATGACACCTACTATTTGTAAGCTTATCCGGTGTGTTACCAGCCTGGTGACTGTGATGGTTAATTTTATATCAACTTGACTAAGCTAAGGGTTGCCTAAAGAGCTGGTAAAATATTATCTCTGGGTGTCTGAGATGGTTTCTTTTTTCTTTTTCGGATGATATTAGCATTTGATGAGGTACACTGAATAAAGAAGATCACCCTCACCAATGAGTGGTCATCATCCAGTCTGTTCAGGAACCAAATAGAAAAAAAAAAAGGCAAGAAAAGGGTGAATATTCTGCTCAAGCTGGGACAGCAATCTTTTCCTCCCCAAGAACAGTGGCATTCCTGGTTCTCGGGTCTGTGGACTTGGACTGGGGCTTATATCTTCTTGGTTGTCCTGGTTCTCAGACCTATGGTCTTGGACTATATCTATACCATCAGTTTTCCTAGGCCTCCAGCTTGAAGAAGGCAGACAGTGGAACTTCTTAGCCCCCATAATCACATAAGCCAATCCCACATTAAAAAAAATGTCTTTCTACATATTTGTCTATATCCTAATGGTTCTGTTTCTCTGGAGAACCCTAACACACACAGTGGTACAATAGGATCTCATCCTAGCTGGCAGCTTCAGTATTAAGTATTTAGCATGCCCTGGGCCGGATTTAGTCTCCCACAATGGGTTGTGTGAATTAGGCTGCAGCCCTGACAATTGTGTATTCCTTTCTGCCTGATTATTTTTTCTTGGTCCTAAGTATACAAATGCCCTTCTATTTTCCCTGGGTTCTAAATATACAAGTACTCCAGGGCCAAGAGGCAACCCCTGAACTCCAGTTTCTACCAACCTGTGAAGGTTGAGCCCAGGTAAGCCCAGGAGGTTGAGCACGAAGCAGGAACCCACTGCCCTGGCACTCACACTAAGCTTCTATAAGAAAGAAAACAGTCTATTATAACCCAGGTCAGCTCTAGACAGGGAGCTCTTGAGTGACATCACTGTAGGCTTCTACAAACTGGCTAAATCAAGACCAGAGATGGCCTTGCACTTCCATTTTTGCAAGGCTAAGGCCATTCTACCAAGTCATTGCATGGACCTAGTACTACCTTGGCAACTCCTTATGTACTTGAGTGAATGGGTGATGGTATTAACTTTCCAGAGGCCAAGGGACTCCAAGGGATGGGCATGTGAGTGTTGCCATGAAAGCACATATTCTTGGGGTAGCACTAATGGCCCTAAGGTGGGTCATATCTTATCAAGTCCTCGTTTATGCAAAATTACAAAGGATACCCTCAATAACTGTCTTTCATACCAAAACCACTTAACGATGTGACTTTATTTACAGCCACAGACATGACTCTGGGCAATGGCATCCTCCTCCAGGGTGGCTGTGGTGCCTCTGACCCCAACTTTGACGATGAAGCCTGCTTGGGCCATTGAATAGGGAATTGGCATTGGCCTGAGACAACCCATTTGTAATGACTAGAGCATTAATTATAAGTAATTTGGAAAATGTCTTGGTAACTATGCATGCATTGAGTGGAACCAATTAAACTCGTGAAGCCAGGCACTTAGGAGGCCAGGCAGCTGCTTTCGCAGAGGGCTCAGGTGGGAAGGGAGCCGAGCACTGTCCACCCAGCGCCTGACTGCCCTATATTAGCAGGAAATGTCCTCTCACCGAGGCTGCCTGAGGCTGAGCTGGTGATGTTAAGCGGAAGGGAATGAAGCATGGAATGGGGTCCGAGAGGAGAAAAAAGCCCCCATTATTTTTGCAAAATGAAACACACTTCTAAAAGTACTAAGGCTATTACTAGCTATTATCTGACATTAATATACAGGAGCTGATAATGGAAAGGGGTTGGTGAACTCTTAGACTAAATCGGCATATACTTAAGCAAGACACTTATAAAAAAGGCACGGCAATTAGCAAATCAGGTCAAATGCAGATGAATCCCATCTAACCTATGATGGAATTTTTCAGCCTTGCTTGTGATCCACTAAGTTTCCTAGTGGGGAAAGCAAGTACTCGGCTGATAACTCTTCGACCAACGCCCTTACCTGTGCAGCAATCGAAACTACACTGACATCTCCAAATCTCCAAACTTCCAGGAAGTTATATTTCAACTAAATTCCTATTTCCTTTTCATTTCATGGCATATTTTTGGTACCAATGAATTGGTATCATGCTTTGACATCTTTTAGATCCCAATATATTTCATCCCCACATTTCATAAGTCTTTGATTTTTCTCTCCTGCCTGTTTTCCAGTACTTGTTTCCTATAGCAGGGTTCAGCAAACATTTTCCTTAAAAGGGTCATGTGGTAAATATTTTAGGCTTTACAGATGATATGACTTCTGTCACAGATATTCAACTCTGCCATGGTAGCACAAAAGCAGCCACAGACAATAAATCAACAAAATAAGCATGACGTGTTCCAATTAACCTTTATTTACAAAATCAGGTGGGTGCAGGTTTGGCTCCTAGGCAATAGTTTGCAACCTCTGTCCTATAGGAACTGAATAGACAGAAGCCTGTCCAACATCTAGGGACTTCCACATGCAGGCACACATTCCCTGCCACCATGAGATCTCACGCAGAGGTAGATGACCCACACTGGCCCTGACCCTAACGATAACGCTGGCCCAGAGCCATTCTGTTAAAGCAGAAGTCAGACCAAATCACTCCTCTGCTCAGAATCCCAAGCAGTGACCCCAAGAGTGACTTCCACTCTCCTCACTGGCCTCTTCCCATTCTGCAAGGAAAGCCAGGAAAACATCTGCTTGGGAGCTATATTTTTGTAGTCGATTCTGCCTGCAAGGTTCTTTCTCTAAAAATCTACATGTCCCACTCTCTCACGTCCCTCAGGTCATTACTCAGAAGCTACCTTCCCAGCAAGGTCTTCCTTGTTCATCTTTTCCTTCATCTTAACCTGGCATCACATATCCCTCTCTGCTTCATGTCTTTCCCTCCGCACTTACCGCTGCTTAGCATTACATACATATATCTTCGCTCACTTAGCATTATATATATATTCATTTACTTTGTGGCCCTCCATTTCACCTGTGTATAGGCTTCTCAAGGGCAGTTTGCTTTGTTTACTGCAATATCCCCATTACCTAGAACAGCGTTCAGAACATAATAAATATTTGTTAAATGAATGCATCCTGGCCCATAATCCTAAGAGGATCCTCATTAAACTGAGACATTTTAAATTAAATGAGGCTTCTCTTTTGTCTGAATACACTTTCCCCTACTCCCCACCTTCAGCATCTGCCTGCCTGGGAAAGATTAGAAATTGTTATAGAATGGATATAAAGAAAAAAAAAATACTGAGGTAATAGTCAATTCTGAAAGTCAAAATCTGGATGAGCGAAGCCTTGTAATAACTGGGAGGGCAGGCTATTATCTCGTGACAGGATTACTCAAATCTCTTTCTTCTTCTCCAGAGCTTGGACGCCTGGTCTCAGTCAATGTCCCGACTCCATTTTAGGTGTTTTCCTAGGTGTGAAGTGAAGGCCTGTTCTGTGGGGGAGGCGCTAAGGCAGGGGGAGGAAGAGGAAAAGCCCACCCCTTGTTGGATTCTGGGTAAGGAAGGAAGGAAGGGGATGGGGCACACAGACTAGCATGGGCTCCCCGCTTCCCCTTTCTAGACTTAGTTACAGAGAATGAGGAGGTACATTAGGTAGGATGACAGAAGCATTCGTGCGAGGAGGCATCCATCCTGTTCCTCTTTTGGAACTCTGGAAAGAATCCTGCTGGGGCTTGCGGGTGGCTCAGTCAGTAAATCATTAGTCAGACTATTGATTTCAGCTCAGATCATGATCTCATGGCTTGTGAGCTTGAGCCCTGCATCAGGCTCTGCGCTGACAGCACAGAGACTGCTTGGGATTCCCTCTCTCTCTCCCTCTTCCTCTGCCCCTCCCACTCTCACATGCACGCATGTTCCCACCCTGTGTCTCAAAATAAATAAATAAATACACTTAGAAAAAAGAAAAGAGTCTTGCTAATAGGCAGCTTCCCACCAGCCAGAGAAAACTCCTGAAGTATGGTCAAGCAGAGGGCAGTTCTGAGTTTAGGTTGACTCAACCACCCGTAGTCCCTGGGTACTTATGGCTGTTGAGTTGATTCCCTGTATCCCCCATAGCAATGCAAGATGATCCCACAGTAGGGGCTGGGAGTGAACCTTCTAAGCCAGCCAGCTGACCACAGACAGAGTGTGAGGCTCAGAAGTAAGTGCCAGTGGGAGTCAAGGCGAGGTCAAGTCAGCAGGGAGCTCCACTGGAAACGTAGGCTGAGCCAAGACAAAAGACACTGAGTTGCATCAGAAGTAGATGAGGGTCATTAACCCAGTGACTAGGCAGACTGGGAGCTGGCAGCCAGCCCTCACAGGAGAAACTAGCTTGAGGGCTAGGGAGAAATTCCTCACTGTAGCAGACTCTGTCTAGATCCTACCAGTCTTGTGGCCTGTTTTGAGCACATACGCAAACTACATTTCTTAGCTCTCCATTCAGTTCAGCTGAGACCTTGTGACCAGGTTCTGGTAAATGGACCAGTATTAGTATTAGTTCTGGTAAATGAGCAGTATTCATATTCATCTGTGCACAATCCCTTTATTCATTCTCTTTCCCAGAAAAACACTAAGATCATGTATTGGAGAGAAAAGGATGTTTTGGAGGAAAAACAAAGCAAAGTAAAGAAATACAAGGAGTTTGAATTTAAAGTTACCTTTTGGTGAAAAGCTGCCATTCTCACATCAAATGTGACATGAAGGGGAGACAAACTTTGTATGAAGCCAATGAGATTTTTTTTTTTGAGAAGGACTGTTTGTTGTAGAAGCTAGCATTATTTGTCCTAATATATCTGCCCGACGCCAAGCCACACACCCCTCCTCTATGTGTCCAAATTCCCAAGAAAGAGAAAATCTCTGTGACTCCCAGACTTTGTTTTTTTCTTAGAGTGGAATTAACACATTACCTGAAGGCTTTATTTAACTTTTTAACTTTTAAAATTGGACTAAGGATATATAAGACTGGACATTTAGCTAATTTATTTTCACAGTAAGTGGAAGCTCAGGAGAAGGAACAAGTTAATTACAGACAAAAGTGAAATTTCATATCTTATTCTTTTGCACATCTGTGTTAAGTTGGGAGTTAAATTTGTGATCCCATTATGCACAATTTGGAAGAAAGGTTTGAATAGCAATTCTAAGATTCTAATTTGAGCTTCTGAGATCCTAATAGTGAGAGATCGGGTCAGATACAGGAAAGTATAGACATGAAGAATGTGCACAGGGGTGATTGACAAGGCTTGGCTTTGACTCAGTTTTATATGAATTTGTGATCTTAAGAAAGTCATTTAATGAATTTGAGCTCGTTTTCCTCAATTTAAAAGGAGATGATGCTACCTCTGTTGCAAGGGGTTGGCGTTGTATTGTATATAAATCACTTAGCCCAGTGCCTAGCAGAGCAGACCTGCACGATTATCAGCTAAAACAATCATAAAAATCAACAGAAAGGGAAGTCTGCGAGGATTCCAGAGTTGAAAGGAAACTCTTATGCTTTAGGTCCTGCCTCTTGAAGGGATGTCATATTTTTCACTGCTTAAGAATAAATTTATCTCCTCTCTAATCTGTGTTTATCTATCTGTCCATCTCTTCTCTCTCTGTTTCTGTCTCTCTGCCTCTCTCTCTCTCTCTCTCTCTCTCTCACACACACACACACACACACTCACTCCCCATATAACAATTTTATTGGTATTCAAATGTGCTACTGAAACCTTCTGCAAAAATCATCAGGTTCTAACTTGGAGCCTTACAAACCTGCAATGTGACATCATAACCTCACCTCCTTCCACATAGTCATTTGGGACAAGTTGCAACACCCCATCTTCAATAATAAACAGGTCTATTTTCTCCTAAGTGGAATGTGATCCCATGTGACCCTAAAGGGGCTGATATCACTAAAGATATATATGCAAAGAATGGATGATGGCCCATATGAGGTGTGTTGGGAGAGAGGGTAAATCATACATTTTTTTTCTGACTGCCTTTAATCTTCCCGGCTGTGAGAAACAACCTTTTGCTATCTGCCGACACAGAACCATTCGTTGCTGAAATAGAGAGCCCTCTCTAGAAATCTATGGGAGCCCACTCCCCAAATAAATGGTGTCAGCCGTATCTAGGGTAGGATTTGCTGCTAGGAACGCCCTGGTCACTGGGCTGTAGACTTCTTTCTGCTCCCGCTAAGTTCTCTTCTATCTAGTACTTGGCTCTTCACACCATTTCCAACAGCCTTTGGAAGCTCAAACCCTGGCACAATTGACCAGAAACTCTGCCCTGTGGTTTAGCTCTTTCCTAGAGATAGGCCCAGCTCTATAGCCTCAACATAAATTTGAACAGATCTCCTTGAGAACAATGCAGTTATAAAGGAAGTATTGCCCAGAAGCCACTCTGCAACTCCATGTCCCCATGGCCTTGGAGTTTACCCAGGTCTAGATCCACCTGAAGTTCTGATTCTTCTACCTCCTGGCCTGTGGGCTTGGCTCAGGTCCCTTCCCTGACAAAAGCTGGAAGTGTACCCCACCACTGCAAGTACAAAGATAGAAATGGCCTTTGAGCAGATGAACACACAAGACCTTGTGCTACCCACTTTCATCAGTGAGTATATTTCTCAGTTTTTTTTAGTATATGGCACCCTTTCTAATATAAAAAATTTACTTCGATGTGATACTATTTTGAGTATTTCCTAGTTGAAAACTACTTAATGGCCAGGAGTTACTATGAATTCAGTTATGTCTTTAAATGACTTTTTATTTTAGGGGCACCTGGGTGCTCTATCAGTTGAGCGTCTAACTTCAGCTCAGGTCACAAACTCAACTCATCGTTCGTGTGTTCGAGCTCCCTGTCGGGCTGTGTGCCGACAGCTCGGAACCTGGAGCCTGCTTCAGATTCTTTGTCTTCCTCTCTCTCTCATTTTTCCTCCACTTGCACTTTGTCTCTCTCTCTTTCAAAAATAAATAAAGATTTAATTTTTTAAATAAATAAATGACTTTTTATTTTATTAATCCCAACAGCATGCGCGTGTGCACACACACACACCAAATAATGCACATGTACACACATACACACACACATGCACACATACATACTTGAAAATAAGTTGTATGAATAGGAGTAAAACATATTTTTTTAATCTTTCTGAAAGCAATGCTTAGCATACTGCATCTAGAATCATCTTCGCTCTCTCAGAGGACCATAGCTCATGGGTAGATTCTTTACCATTAAGGTGGGGAGTCAGATGAGTGGTGAAGGCCTCACCTGGTTTCCCCACCACCTTGCACTTGGCCTCTCACATTTCCCTGCACAAATCCAGGTTGTGCCCAATTCCATCCTCGCTAATTAATTCTACCTTTTCTCCCTCCTGTAGAAACCATGTAAAAGTGAAGCAAGAGTGGCATTAATTCAGAGATAACCTTTATTGTACGTTCATCTCTAGAAAATAACTTATCATTTACAAATGTTGGTATTTTCACTATTTTTAAAGGAATTCTATACCTCACAAGTGGTTGTGACACACAGAGAATCATGACAACAGACTTGAAACCACTGCCTGCATTGTTTTCATAATGGCACAACACCATTTATCCAATGTCACTTCTGCCTGGCAGGTGATTACATTACATTGTCTCACTTGATCTTTCCTGTAACCCTGTGGGGAGTTTACCAGAGAGGAGATCAGACTGAGAGAAGTTAACTATCAGCTCCAAGTCCTAGGGTGATTAAGTGGTTTCAAACTCAGTTCTGTTACCAAAACCCTTGCAGTTAACCATTATTCTTTACTTGTAATTCTTAGGATAGTCCTAAAGGGAAGGGGATTTTGACCACCGCTAAATTATGTTGAGTTTTTGCCATTTGAACCCATTCTTGATAAAGAGGCTCAGTGAGGTCAGCTATTAAGATTCTGCCCCTGATTAAAATTGGTAAAACACGGATCTGGGTTCCCACTGGGCCACTCAGGA
>CM053562.1:32727338-33068626 GCA_028646485.1 Cryptoprocta ferox
ACAATAGCCAAATCATGGAAAGAGCCTAAATGTCCATCAACTGACGAATGGATCAAGAAGATGTGGTTCATCTATACAATGGAATACTACATGGCAATGAGAAAGAATGAAATCTGGCCATTTGTAGCAAAGTGGATGGACCTCGAGGGTGTCATGCTCAGCGAAATAAGTCAGGCGGAGAAGGACAGATACCATATGTTTTCACTCATAGGTCTAACAGGAGAAACTTAACAGAGGACCATGGGAAGGGGAAGGGGGGAGAAAGAGTTAGGGAGAGGGAGGGAGGCAAGTCATGAGAGACTCTTGAATACTGAAAGCAAACTGAAGGCTGAAGGGGGAGGGGAAAGGGGAAGGGGGGTGATGGACATGGAGGAGAGCACTGTGGGGAAGAGCACTGGGTGTTATATGGAAACCAACTTGACAATAAACTATATATTAAAAAAAAATAAAAATAGGGGTGCTCAGTTGGTTAATCCTCCGACTTCAGCTCAGGTCATGATCTCACATTCGTGCGTTCGAGCCCCGCATCGGGCTCTGTGCTGACAGCTTAGAACCTGGAGCCTGCTTCTGATTCTGTGTCTCCCTCGCTCTCTGCCCTTCTCCCTCTCATGCTCTGTCTCTCTCTGTATCGAGAATAAATAAAACATTTAAAAAAATCAAAAAATAAATAAATAAAAATACAAAAAAAAATAATCTTATGTTGAAGCCTTTTGTTAAACATAAATCAGTCTGTGAAGTGGTGACCCATCCCCCCATTATTTAATTCATATGGTTCTTTTATGAATGTTGCAGTAGGATAATGCATAATAATGGGACTACAATGTGGGTACCTGTGGGCAAATTTATACACCTGTCACACAGGTCCAGGTCCCCCTTGGGACAATGGCCAGAAGAGTCCTATTGCTCAGTCTAGAAGCTGGAACTGAGAGTGATTCCTGTAAGACAACAGAATGTCTTTTCTCAGGTTTGACCATGAAAGTGTTACATAGAGCATTTAAGAAAGAGGTCTTGAGTAGTGCATTGTAAGACATGGATTTAAATGTTGACTTCACCACTTACTAGTTCACCTGGCCTTGAGCTAGGTCATTGATCTGTTCTGAGATTTAGTTTCTTCACCTGTAAAATGGGTTTAATGAGGCCCATAAGGTGTTTGGAAAGAGGAAATTAAAGGATGCATATAAACCACTTTGCAGGCACATATTATCTGTTAATAAAGGGCAGGTGCTTCATTCTCATTCATGGGCAACCCCCCTGCCCCATGCAGATACAGACTAAGATATAAGATAAAAGAATCCCAGGCAATATTTAAAATATTGATATTCAAAATATCTCTTGTATTTCCCAGTCTTCTTTCCACTCTTGATCTCTCATAGCATTTAGTAAAGCCTTTCCAAAGACCCATCTTCTCTGTATGGAGGCAGGGGCCCAAAAGCAGGCATCTGGGTCTAGCTTAGGCTAAAGAAGAAAGGCAGCACAAGCCAGCCAGGTGGGACAACATCCCGAGGGTCCCAAAGCAGGTGGCTTGTGGCCCCTCCCACATGAAGACTCCCCTTCCAGAGCTAGTAGCCAGAGGTTGAGATTTGAACTCCTAAGGAAGTTGGATCTCTCCACTTAGGTTCTGAGTAAGTCTGCCTCGTAGATGTGGATTACTTAATAGACACCTGACGGCTGCCAAGGGCTTTTTGTCTCATCACCTAATCATCAGAAGAAAAAAAAAATAAAGAGGAGAGAAGCATGAGGGGCATTATCTATGGAAGGGCAGAACGGGCGATAAAAGTCTCCCTGAAGCCCCCTCAGCTCCTCCCCTCTCTCTTGGCTCCTGGGTCCAGCAGCTCATCTTCAAAATTCAGCAGAATGACCAGCCCCTGCAGCCCTGGGAGTTGGGGCTCTCTCAGTGCTCATCAGCCAGTCCTTTCCCGGTGCTGCCTCTCTCGAAGGCCATTGGTCAGAGCTGTCTCTCAATAGCTGGAAGACAGCCCAGCCAGGGCCTCGGGCAACACATTCCTGCTCTGGCCCCAGCCACCCCTCCTCTGCTCCCCAGGTTTAATTTCATGTTCATCAGAAGTATAGAGAAGGACATTTTCACCAGATCAAAGGGACATAGTGCGCATGAAAGAAACACAGTCACAGGGCAGGAGCAGGTGATGTGATACTCACAGTGAAAGACTAGCTGCTTTCAGGGACGCTTTGGGGGCTGGGAAAGAGCGAGGCCTGGAGCCATCTTTGGAAAATGTAGAAATCGGCACTCAGACTCAGTGCGGTCTGGAGTGTGGGGCAGGGTTGCCCTGAGAGAGTAGGTTCTGCAGAAAAGAACCTGCTCTGGGAGCACTCAGTTCATCAGCCCCATAACCCGCCTGCCCACCTGTCCCTCTTACCCCTACCTCTGTGCGACATGCCTCCCAGAACGAAGAGAGGTCTGAAGCATTGTCCAGCACCTGTGTGTTGGCAGGGGTAGTCAGTATAGCTGAAAAGATAAGACTATTAAAATCAGTGAATAATATGAACGTACTTTATTCAGAAATGCAACCATCCAGAACACAGGCACAAGCGAAGGAGAGCTCGGAATTATAATATGTGTCAAAAAATCTCTGCCCAAAACAAAAGAGGATTCTGGGCTGCTGGCAATTATCTATATCTTGGTCTGAGCGGTAGTTGCATGGATACATACTTTGTAAAAATTCATGGGACTACACACTTATGATTTGTGCAGTGACTCTGTTATATCTCAATTGAAAAAAAACAATTATGGAAAAGTTCCTGCCCTGCCCCAGAATCGCAATTTTTTACTTACAGGAAAATTCCCTATGTCTTCCCTCAAACCTGTTTACCCTTGTTTCAGATAAAATTCAAACAGAGTGAATGACGTCATTTCTTGGCCTTCATAAAATGGAAGTGATTGGGGAGTGGGGACAGCGGTAGATTCTTTTAGTCTCAGGTACACAGACAATGCAAAAAGTGTGGTATATAAAAAGAGGTGGAGAAAATAGGGAAAAACAAGAACATAAAAATCATACCCAAGGAGAGACAAGTAGAGTCATATCCAGCTCCTTATCATAGAAACAAAAGTTTCCACAAAACTATAAAGCCCTGAGAGAGGATTAAAATCCAGCCTCCCTTCCTGGCTGTGTGGCCTTTAGCAAATCATTTAACCTCTCTGGTCCTACCATCCTCATTTATGAAATAGAATCAATGATAGTGTCCATCTTGCCAGGTTGTTTTGAAGATTAAATGATAAATGTTCTCATGTAGTAGGCAGTGACAGATAATTAGTTCCTAGGATTATTTCTATATCTGGGCACATTATAATAGTGGAATAATGTCAACCAACTACCCCAAATACTGTGGTAGAATCTTTGCAAGACATCAAGAAATCATCCCCTTTGCCATCAAGTGGCTTATAATCAAATTGGGAAACAACTCAAATTCAAGAAGGATGCTCCACGGAAAGAAAAAAAAGACACATCAAGTGCTTACTCTACATCAAAAATTGTGGTATCTTATCTATATCAATATATTTAACCCTTGTAACAACCTAATGAGAAAGATAAAATTATCATCCCCGTATTTAACAGATGAGAACACTAAGGCACAGAAAAATTAAATAATTTGCCCAGACTCTTTAAGTGTCAGGGTCTTCAAATCTGGTCAGTCTGCTTGAGTTCACGCTGTTAGTCATTTGTCTCACGTGAGCTTGGGAAATAGGTAATGAATATCTCATAATTCATTTAAAATAAAGTAGGTGGTATGTGAATTAAGGCCTAAAGGAATCAAGAACAATATTTTTTTCTTATTAGTAAGTAATAAAGTTTTATTGAGGTGTAATTTGTATACAATAAAATGTACCCATTTTATCTGTACAGTTCAATGAGCTTTAACAAATGTATATCTTCATGTAACTATCATCCCCGAAATGATGCAGAATAATTCATCAGCTTGGAAAGTTCCCCTGTGTCCCTTTGAAGTTAGTCCCAGCTTCTCCCACAGGCGTGTAACCACAGATCTGTTTCTTTCTTTCATTATACATTAGTTGTAACTGCTTTAGAATTTTATATAAATGGAATCATACCATATGTGTCTTTTATATCTGGTTCCTTTCACTTAGCATAATATTTTAAGATCCCTCCATGTTATGATATAGATCCGTAGTTTGTTCCTTTTTAGTGCTTCGTAGAATTCCATTTTTGACCATATTACAATTGGTTTAGCAATCATCATCATTTGGGTTATTTCTGGTTTGGGGCTATTATACATAAAGCTGCCATAAATATTCAGGTCCTTTTGTAAAGACATAGATTTTCATTTATTTTGAGAAAAAATACCTCAGAGTGGAATTATAGGGTCATATGTTAATTATATATTTAGCTTAATGAGAAATGGCCAAACTATTTTCCAAAGTTGCAGCATAATTTTACATTTCCACTAACAAATGTCTTGGAGTTCAAGTTGTTCCATAGGCTCGTCAACACTTGGGGTTGTTGGTTTTCATTTGAACTGTTCTAGTCAGCAGATAGTATGCATTGTATTGCAGTTTTAATGATGTCAAGCATGTTTTTATATACTTACTGGCCATTTGTACGTATTCCTTTGTGAATGAGATTTTTCGCCATTTTTTAATTGAGATGTTTAGTTTCTTATTATTGAATTGTAAGACTTCTTCTGGATACAAATAAACCCTTTGTCAAATATATGTAGTATGGCCACTTTCTCCCAGTCTGTGGCTTATAGGGCAACAACTGTTTGACACTCACTTTTCCCTAAAAAACACACCTAAATTATACCTTCAAAGAGAGGTAAAGGATAGACAAATGGACAAAGTTGAGAATAAAGATAAAGACGAACAGTCTTAAGTTCAAGACAGATTCAAAGTCAGAATTGTACAGAGAGTAAGGTAGAAAGGCAAGTTGGAACCAGGTCAGGGAAAGTGATATACACAGTAATTAGGAATTTATTTTTTATGCACTGGGAAGCCATAGAGATTTCCCATTAGGCAACTAATGCAATTAAAGCTCCGCTTTAGGGGAAAACTAGGTAAAATAACTTTATTTAGGGTGGAAGTCAATTAACAGATCTTAGAGTTAATGGAGGTTAGGGATGAAAGAACAGATTTAGATGATGAGGACTCAGGCTTGAAACTAAGTGACCGATAGGCTGATAACATTGCACCATGGCTCTGAAACTAAGACTAGAAACTGCTTTTAAGAATCATTGGAATCAGGGCGGGACCTGGGTGGCTCAATCGGTTAAGCTTCCGACTTCGGCTTAGGTCATGATCTCACAGTTCTTGAGTTAGAACCCCACGCCGGGCTCTGTGCTGACAGCTCAGAGCCTGGAGCTTGCTTCTGATTCTGTTATCTCCCTCTCCCTCTGCCCTGCCCCCACTCGTGCTCTGTCTCTGTCTCAAAAATAAATAAACATTAAAAAATTTAAAAACAATAGGAATCCGTATTTGGACTTGTATTTGTCAGGTCTCTGGGACCTCTGAGTAGAAGCTAAAATGTCTTATTCTCTGTAGAGAATGGACCTAGAGATGTGAAATGAGAGGTCGTCTGCCATCTGCAAGGAGAAGACAGTTGAGACCATTGGAATAGAATCATTCTGTTAAAGAACAAAGAAAACAAAAGAAGAACTTCAGTGACATTTAAGGAGTAGGAGGAAGAACAAGAGTAGGTTAAGGAAACTGAGAAAAAAAGTGATCCAAAAAAGTAGGAAGAAAACTGAAGAATTCAATGTTGCAAATGCCTAGGAAAGTTTCAAAGAGTGGGATGTTGGTGTTGTCAAATGCTTCAGAGAGGTGGAGAATTTGGAACCATCAAGAAAATGTGCATTATGTTCAACATATTCCATGCTCCACATGCTCTAAAAGGAGAAGTGTGCACATAATTTTTTTTAATTTTCTTTTTATATGCTATATATTTTTGTAACATTTTCAAGTTAAAGTAGTAAGCTTGCATTAACTTGGAAAATCATTTATGTAAGGAAAAACATAGAATTCCCTGATGGCAAATGAGACAGTAGAATGTTTTTCAAAACTCTCTCTCTCTTTTTTTTTCAACTAGATAACCTTTTCTTAAAACCAAACCTTACTCAGAAGTCCAATTTCTAAGACAGACAAGAAGCGCCTCTTACTAAAAATAATGAGGGGTGCCTGGGCGGCTCAGTCAATTTAGTGTCCGACTTTGGCTCAGGTCACGATCTCACGGTTCATGAGTTTGAGCCCTGCATCGGGATCTGTGCTGACAGCTCGGAGCCTGGAGCCTGCTTCAGATTCTGTGTCTCCCTCTTTCTCTGCCCCTACTCCACTCATGCTCTGTCTCCCAAAAATAAATAAACATTAAAAAAAAAGATAATGGAATGGGAGCAGAGCCCCCACTGCCCTCTGAGCCCTCCATGACTGATCAATAGATGATGGATAGATAGATAGATAGATAGATAGATAGATAGATAATAGAAGAAAGAGAGAGAGAGAGAACTTTTAATCCCTTCAAATCCTCAATACAATGTAGTCTCCATAAGAGCAGGGATATTAACCTGTTTGGCTCGCCACTGTCTTAATAGAGCCTAAAATGGTATCTGGAACTTGTTAGCAACTAAACAAGCATTAGTGAATAAATGAATCTGGGCCTTTCAATAATGGTATAATGAAAAAAAAAACTGACACTTATTGACAGACTACTATGTATGGAACTCTAGGATATTTGCAATTATGTACTCCACCATATTAAGGTACCATATGTCACACCATCCCTATAAGTACATATTATTATCTGTATTCTGTACATGAGGACACATCAGTTTGAAGACCTTCTCAAAAGACACATAAGTTTCAGACCTAGAGACATAATCCAGAAGCAGGTAGTGTCAATGTGCATGACCTTTCTTGACTGCACTGCCACGCCACACCTCTCTTCCCAATCGCGGTCCTGGGAAAGAGCTTGGCCTCTGACGGTCACTCTGGCACAACTCAAATAGGTTGTCTGACTCCCCATTGAGAAGCTCATTTTTCCAGGTGACAGTGGATACATCCAAGAAAGGGTAGAGAACCATCGAGCAGCAGTAATAACTCAGGCCTTCCTGCCAATGGCGCTGGTGTTTGGGATTAGCTGATAGGTGGGGCTAAATCAATACGGAGTAAACTCTGTCCTGATGAAGGTTTTCATACCCACCCACCCCCAACAGGGATCAATGCAGAAATGCCATAAAATTTGTGTGCCAACTCAACATGCAACCATTTGCAGCGGGATATCTGGTGCATCTTAACCATTGTATCAATGACCTATTGCTGTGAAAAAAACACTCTGAAACTCAGAGACTTCAAAGAACCTGTCTTTGTCACAGTTCTGTGGGAGGGTAATTAGGGCTGGGATCAGTTCAGTGGTTCTGCGACCCTGAGCCAGGCTTGGCTCATGTTAGAAAAACTTGTACATGCACCTATGATTAGCTGCTAGGCTGGTATGTTAGTTTTCCAGGGCTCCCATAAGCAAAGGGTAGCAGACTGGGTGCCTTAAACCAGAGAAATGTATTTTCTCATAATTCTTGAGGCTTGTAGTCTGATACCAAGGTATCAGCAAGGTTGATTTTTTTTTTCCTGAGGTCCTTCTCCTTGGCTTGTAGATGGCTATCTTCTCCATGTGTCTTCACGAGGTCTTTCTTCTATGCACGCATGTCCTGTGTCCAAATTTCCTCTTTGAATAAAGACACCAGTCATATTGGATTCAGGCCCCATCTAATGACTTCAATTTAATTACCTCTTTAAAGACCTGTCTCCAGATTTAGTTACATTCTGAGTTCCTGGGGGTCAGGACTTCAACATATGCATTTCAGAGGAAACACAATTCAGCCCATAACAGTCAGCAGTCGGTCAAATGGTCTAAGAAGGTTCATCTGGCACAGATCTTCTCTGATCCACAGGGTCTCTGAACTTCCAGAAAGCTAGCCTGGGTTTGCCCACGTGACAGCGATTACAGGCACCACACGAGAGAAGGAAGAAGAATGCAGGGCCTCTCCTGGCTCGAGCTCAGAACTAGCATGGCATCTCTCCTGCCACATTCTATTGGCCAAAGCAAGTCACAAAACCAGCCCAGATGGAAGGGATGGACAACCGGGGCCACTCTCACCGTCCATTACAGCCATTCTTCTTCCTTCCCTCTCCCGCATCCCAGGGAAACCCACCTCATACAGGCTGACACCCTGGGAAAACCGCAACTCACGGAAATTGGCCCTACAACTCCATCCTCATATCAACGCCTTTGTGCTTCCTCCTGTCTCTCTCCAACTCTCAGGCACCCCCTGCCTTCCCCTTCTCTAGCAGAAGAGAATCTGGGGAAAGCATTCATCCTGAGGGTAAATGAGTATGAAGGTGACACCCCTTCTGGAAACAGCTGTATTTTAGTAAATACCTAAGTCTTAAGTTAAGGCCTGGCGCACCAGTGGCAGAATGTATGACAATACCAGGGAGTAGGAGGAAGTTCCTTCGTTGCATGAGAATTGCTTCTCCCCATGGAGCCAGCAGAGCCTTTTGTTTGCTGCTTTGTTGGTTACCTTCCACATGCTGAGCACATGGCCCCACTTCTGACAGCAGCGAAGGCCTGAGTGATTGCAAAGATCCTACGGTCTTTTCTGTGTGAGTGATCATGGAAGAATGGTAGTAGGAACCAGGACTCACAGAATATGGCTCCCAGTCTATTCTTAGCTACTATTTGATGGTGGAACCTGCATAAGAAGCTATTTTTAGCTTATCTGAATCTCAATCGTAGTCTCATTTGCAAACAGGAGAGATTTGGTGAGATCTCTAGGATTGCTTGCAGTTCTAATCTCCTGGGACTTCTAATGAAGACTTCATCATGTTCCATCCTGTCTCCAGAGCTGAGCAGCCCTCTGAGGTGCTTGCTCAGCACATGCAGTCCCCTGTCTGGCTGGCACTGAACTATGGAAATGGTGTTTCTAGGACCAGTCCGGAACACAAAATGTCCCATATTGTTTGGATGCTTCTAAGTGGTTCTGGGGAGATTAAAAAACTATTAAGTTGAGGAGGAATTGTTGATGGATTTCTATCCACCAAATACTTTCTGCCATTCAGAAGGGCCCAGAAATCAGGGCTCTAAAAGCCTGGAGCCCGTCCACCTCCCTCTGCCACCCAACTCCTCCAACAACTGTGTCTAATATGCATTGATCAGTGTATACACTGAAATGCAGGCTACTGTATACATTTTCTTCATATACACCAACCATCTGTCTGCCCTGCATAGACACAGCCAGTTTCCACTTCAAACACCGGTCTGTATATACAATGTGGGGGGTTGAGTTTGGCTCTGACCAGGGCAAGGCCATGCACCCACATATATTTAATGACCCTGTCTTGACAATCTACCATTATAGCAAATGTGAAAAAAAATAAACAGGCACAGGACCTTTTTGTTTTTTTCCAAACTCAACATCAAAAGTTATTGAGTTTTCTTGCCGTGCCAATAGCCAGAGGTAGTGTTAACACAGGAGAAGCTCTGAGCTCTACTACTATGTGCAAAGAAGTTCATATGCTTTATTATCGCTGATGACCTATCAAGCTCTGTTCGTTGGGCAGACACGGATTGCCTCAAACGACGTTTGCTACACATTTGTTTTCCAAACACACTATACACTCCTTAGGAAGGTTAATTCCAAGAGATAAAATGTTTGGAGGTTGGTAGGGGACTTCCCAGTTGCTCCCCTTTAAAACTCAGTCTCCAAAGGAAAAATAGGAACCGAGGTTAGAGCTGGATCACCTATCAGAGCAAACCTAAGCTTGGTTAAGCTTCTGCTAGACACTAGCTGAAAGTGAATAACTTCTTTAAAAGCAGAGACTTTACTTCTCTTCACAAATAGGGTTGTTTCTCCAGTAACCTCAAAGCTCCAAAATTCAGTATTTCCTATCTACCAGACTTCACTGACTGCCTCCACAAAGACACTGTGTGGCATGCAATTCCAGTGGGTTCTCCTGAGGCCTTTAAGCATTTTTGCATTGCAAGGTCATTGTATATTAATAGCCTGGCAATAAAGAACGTATGTACAGAGACTTTCAAGACAAGATAAAAAGTAAATAAAAAATACCAGCACCATTTAAGCTTCTCCACAGCAATGAGTGGGGTTACAAATAAATACAAAAAAAAAAAAAAAAAAAAAAAAAGAATACATACATGCAGGCATCCTCCTTATTCTGGAAGTTGAAGAGACGGGCCCTGCAACAGCTCAAGCGTAATATAAACCAGAGCACAATGGAGTGTTTACATGCAGTGGATGGTAACAGACCACAGGGGAACTTAAAGCATTTCAAGAAGGTCAAGAACTTTTGTGTAGGGTAGCCAGGGAAGGTGTGTAGGCAGACTCCTAAAATGGCCCCCAAGATTCCCATTCCCTGGTGTGTGTGCCCTGTATAATCCCTTCTCCATGAGCGTGGGTGGGCCTGACCTAATCAGGTGAGCTCTTTTCCAAAAGAATTAAACGACTGAAGACAGCAGTCAGAGACATCACCAGCTGCAGCAGACGCTCTCCTGTTTGCCTCGAAGAAGCAAAATCCTATGTTGTAGAGAGAATCACGTGGCAGAAAATGGAAGACCGACTTTTGTTGCTGAGAGAGGCTACTGGCTGATGGCCAGGAGCTCCATCCTACAACTTCAAGGAACGGAATTATGCCAACAACTTTGTGAGCTTGAGGACTTCAGGCTCCAGAAAGGAACAAGACCTGAGCGACACCTTAATTTCAGTCCTATGAGACCCTGAACAGAGAACCATATACTCTGTGCCTAGACTCCTGACCTGTAGAGACTGGGTGTTTTAAGCCCCTAAGTTTGTGATCATTGCTAACACAGCCATACAAAATGCACAAGGCTTCTTCTGAGAGCAGAAGTCACTTGAGCAGAGTCTGGAAGGAGAGGCTGACAGCTTGTAGAAGTTTAAAGGAGGCAGGAAATATTTATGCTGTGACGAAAGGAAGGGGTGGGTGATATAAGCAAAGGCCCTATGGAAGGCTCCATGGAAAAGGAGACCTTTACCCTGTTTATCATTTTGATGCATGCAACATGTTTTCCTGGCGAGCAGGTCACAAGTCATTATGCCCATTACACATGAGAAAACTGAGGTCTCTAGATGTCTGTCACTGAGCATGAACATACAATTAACCAGGGACACAGTTAACTTTGTGAAATGAAAATCTGGTTGAAATATATGAAATGCTTTTCATTCCTATAACCTAGAAGATAAGACCGAAATTCCTCAACCAGTGTATGAGGCCCTTCGTTCACTGCTTGTCACTCAACCTCCCTGCTACACTCTGGCCATGTCACCCCCCCGCTCCACACACACACACATAGGGCACACATCCCCTCTCCCATACATTCCTGTGCTAGGGAGATGGCTCCTTCCATAGGGACTGTCCCTTACCTTTACGCACCCCTATCCAGCTTCCCGTCCCACGTTTCCTCAGTTATGTATCTTCTACCCTTCATTTTAGATTATGGTCAAAAGCAATTTCTCCCAGGAGGCTCCCCCTCTCTCTCCCCATGTCACACCCGGGGTACAAACTTTCCTTAGTGATCCTGTAGCACATGGTACACTGTTAGTACTTAATAGTGCTAAAGCCATAATGTTAATAAGAGTTCACTTCACATTTATTGAGTCATACCCACAGCCATGTACTAAGCCTTTATACATGCATTATCACATTGTACTTTTATCACTTTTTCAAAAATGTGTTTACATGCTTCTTTACTAAATGGTAAGTCTTTCAAAGGCAAGGATGATGGCTTTTTCATCTTCCTATCCCCCAGAGCTTTGCAGAGTGTAGAAGGCACTCAAAATATATTTAATAAATGAGTTAAAAGAGTCAGAAGTAGGGCCGGAGTTCAGGTCTGTGGATCGTGCTGCGGAGTGATTTGCTGCGATGCCATCATGATAAAATGAATGTACAAGGGCTTTGTGAAATTACAAAATACGATGTGAATGGAAGGCAGAAGATGCCAAACCAACCCCTCCTTCCTGTGCCCCTCTCTCAACTCCTGTCTGTCTGTCTCCTGCTTCCAAAATAATGTTGGATTATGCGAAAGCTTAACGGCAGTGCTGGTCTATTCATCTAGCCCAGAAACCCAAAAATATAAAGCAGAGTGTGTCTTGTGTTCATGACAGTGGGAAGTATGAAGGCTGGTGCCAGGAGAACCAGAGTTTCTAGCAAACAGGGCAGAGCCATCTGGATGCATTCGTGGAAGACCTGGAATCCCTTGAACACCCAGGAATCCCAAGCGGAAGTGAGCGGGCTCCCAGGTGGGCCACCGGAAGACCTGTGTGCGCTCACCTAGACCTTAGAATTCTGTGCTGATCTCCAAACATTGCTATGGTAAACAAGGCAGCCGATGCGACTCTTAAGTGAGCTGTAACAAACTCATTATCATCTAAGTAAGTAGAATTCTCCTTATTCAGAACCTGCTGTTCAGACATAGGTAAAAATCATTCTGTGTAGTACTAGGCTAGCCTTTGCCTCTGGCTCTCCTGTTTAGGCAAAGTTGAATATTAAATCAGCTACCAGCCAGCATCGTGCTCTGTGCTGCTGACCCTAGGGCTCAGCCAGAAAAATCAGAGAAAGAATGTTTCCTCTCAGTTTAATATAGCAGGCCTTATCAGGGCTTCTCATGTTACCTTTTTTCTTTTTTCTTTTTCCCCCAAATAACAAGGTATACAATTCTTTCCTTCTCCCAAATCTCCCTCCTTCTCACTCTCCCCCATGCCAACGGCCACCCACCCCATGGAGCACAGACCATCTCTAACATGGGCAGCATGAGCAAATATTTGATGGGGTGAGAACAACAACAACGAAAACATATTAGCGTCCAGCTTGAATCGTTGGCACTGGGCTTAGGAAGAGTAAATTGAGGCGAATTAAAGCTATAACCCTTAGGAATAGTTAGCAAGACCCTACTTTATTTTCTATGGAGGAGAAAACATTCTTACAACTTTTGACCTGAGGAGCGGAGGGAAACAACCTATTCTTTTATATTAGAGTTGAGAGTAATTCTTTCCTCCACCCGGTTCAGGGCAAGAAACCTTACGTAAAGCAGAATCAGGAACAGGAAGAGACACAGACGAGAAAGAAAGAGTTGCTACCTTCCAGAAACTGACACTCTAGTAGGAGACTCTGCTTGATAAGTAAACAAACAAATAAACATATAAATACTCTATCTGAAGCAGAACCAGGACAAATGTTATCTTTGAGATGGAAGCAAAGAGATGTGTGATGGAGAAAATGACATTTATTGGGGCCAATTCTATGCTTCTCAACTTCCCTTTTCAGAAATATGGGGCAACCAAAGTCTATTCCAGTTCAAATTTCTGAATAATAAAAAAATGCATTATTTTCCACTATAATATGATGATTGCAATCCTAAAAAGTACTACACTATCAAAAATTGCATCACAAAAACAGTTACTCTGATAGGGCAACAAAAGGGTTGGGTCTAAAGACTTTTTGATATGTAATAACAATTAATTTTCCTCCAGGAATTCCAGCAATGCAAATATTTTTATTAGGCTTGTTATTTAACCCAATTATTTTAGTTCATCTAGGGGCACCTGTGTGGCTCAGTTGGTTAAGCCTCCGACTTCCGCTCAGGTCATGATCTCACAGTTTATGGGTTTGAGTCCTGCGTTGAGCTCTGTGCTGACAGCTCAGAGCCTAGATCCTGCTTCAGGTTCTGTGTCTCCCTCTCTCTCTGCCCTTCCTCCTCTCTCTCTCTTTCTCTCAAAAATAAATAAACATTAAAAAAAATTTTTTAAAAAGTGATGATAACAACCCTAAAACTTCCTGGGTAAATTCAAGCAGCACATGAGACAAGACCAAAATCAGTAAGTTTTGAGAATATCAGAGTCAATTATGGCTCCATTTGGAGCATATTGTCTTACTTGGATAAATTCTGGTTTCAGCTCCCTTTAGTGTCCTTCCCAGAAAGAGGATTATGCACACCTGCACTGATGAGCTCTAGAGTGACCATGGGACTTGCTTTGGCCAGTGAAAAGTAGGTAGACATGACAGTCATTACTTTGAAGCAGAGGCTTTCAGGGATCCACCGTATCTTTTTCCCTCTGACCGCACCACCAAAGCATTCCTCGCCAGGGAATGCTTTTTCAGTCAGAGTTCTGGGGTAAAGACAACCATGGATCAGAGCCCTGGTCAACTCAAGATGTAGACACACTGCCGAGAGGGAGCAATAAACCTTTGTTGTTGTAGGCCAGTAAGATTTGGGGCCATTTGTTATGACCATGTAACCCCACTTTATTCTGACTGATACACAAATACAAAAAATAAACATGAATTGAACAGATAGCAATTCAAATAAAATAATTCAACTAAAACAGCTACCTTGAAGCCCTGTGGTTTTTTTCCTAATTGTTTTGAAGGCTCTGTACTAGACACTTTCATACATTATCTCATTCAGTCCACTTGACAATGGAAATGAGGTAGATTTCAATCTCCATTTGATAGGTAAGGAAACAGAGCCAAAGAGGTTAGGTGATTTACCAAATATCATTCACCTATTAAGTGCCAAAAGTGGCAGTTCTTCTGTTTGACCTCAAATCTTGCTCTTCCTATGACCCTTCCACAGGGCTGATGAAGGAATAAAGTAACTGGCCACAAACAGTGACCTCTGGTTACAATGTGAAGTCCGAAAAACTGGGGTCATGCTAACGTGATCTGAATTAAGTTTCTTAGCCTCCCTGAGACAGTTTTCTCCTCTGTAAAATGGAGGTAATGTCATGTCCAGTGTTGTTGGAGGAGTGAATATACACACAGTTACCAGCACACTGTCTGGCACATATCAGCTGATGACTCTCAGTATAATCAGAGGCTGTCCTGATACAACTCAGGCAAAGGCTGAAGAGAGAAAGAGCCATTCTTTCTGAGGTACCTAGATAAAGCCGCCCCCTCCTGTGTCCTCATGAGGCCAGGGCACAGCCAGGACCTAAGTGGACAGAGATACAATGCCTGGTTGGTCATAGGGCAGGATGGGAGTCACCAGCGAGGAGAGGGCCATGGGCCATGCATGGAGCAAGAGATCCGGCTCCTCCCTCCACGGAGAAGGCCAAGCCGGAATGGCAAGGGACAGCCATCAGCTAACCCCCTGACAGATGGACCTATGAAATACAGGGACAGGTTGGGTACCAATGGTCCAAAAAGAGAGAGCTTAGAGGAGCAGGACCTGGCTGGGGATGAAGGCAGAGAGAGATAGCTGCGAACAAGAGCGGGTCTGTGACATGCCGTGGTCCCTGACTAGCAATGAGCGGGTAGAAGCAGCTGACGGCATTAATGACAGGAGCTAATGACATGAAAACACTTAAGCAAGGGGCCTTCAAGGAGCTGTTGTTGCTGCTGAAAAGCCTCGCCACTGAACAAAGCAATTAGTCAGTCACCCAGCCACCCTGCCCCTCCCCTGCCCGCCTCTCTTTTCCCACCTTTCCAGACCTCAGACCATTCATCCCTTTGTCTCACCAGCCCGGACTGCTGCTGCCCAGACCCAGCAAACAGAACTGCACCAGCTGGAGCCCAGCCTGTGACGTCTGTCTCCCAAACCAGCAGCGCCCAAGGCAGGTGGTGTTGCACGGGGGGGACGGCCTTCGAGGGACCTTTCTGTCTCTGCAGTCTGGCCACAAGCTTTTTGTGAAAAAAGTTACCTGTGCATTTATATCATTCAGCATATGGTGCTGGTTTTTTCCCATATTGCAAAGAAGAGGTCTACTGGCTTGGGCAGCCGGGACAGTACTTGGAAAACAATTTTGAGCTTGGGCCCCTCTCGACCCAAAAAGAAAGAGCACGAGGCTGGAAGTGGAGGATTCCTGAGTTCTCAGTCTTGCTTCTACTCATCTTTTAAGGCATATCTTAAGTATTCCCATTCTAGGATCATTCCCTGGTCCTTGAGGGCTCTCCTGCTGGTACAAGCCTGTTACAACAGGTCTGGGCATATAATGCTCCATGGTCATGACTGCTTCTTGTCTGCCCTCCTGTCTTCCTTCTTCTCAACACGCTGAGCTCCCAGATGGCCTCTTGTCATCCTCAGCATTCACCACATGGGTCCTATGCAGTACCTAGTTCAAGTTTCTGCCATATGCAACTTCCAAATTAAGTAGGGATGATAATACGTGCCCTATTACACGTTCCAGTTTGATATTTGGGGGTCAGATATGACAGTGACACTGGACAGTGTTTGGAAATGCACAATGATAAATGAATTACAAATGTTAGACATTGTGTGCATTTCTGTTTTCCTCATTCACTCATACAACCTGTTTTGGGCACATATTATGTGCTAGTCCTAGTCTGGGACAGATGGAGCCCCTCTTTGAAACCCCTCTCCCAGCAAGTGATCTCACTGTCTCATCCTCTCCAGCCCTGCACTTAGACTCTGGCCCAAACCAGTGAACCCACTCTTGATGGGCTCTGCCTCCCCTTGCTGATGTCTCCACCAAACCCTAAGCTTAATACCTACCATCCATAAAAAGATCAACAATCATATTTTGAGTGCCATCTACAAGTAGGACATAGGACCAGACATGGAAAGGAAGAATAAAATACACAATGGGTAAGGTATCAAGTCCCCCCACAAGAATATAGAACATAATATAAACCGAAAGTGGAAAAAGTTGGAAGAGAGACACTAAAAAATGATGTCGCAATTCAGAGAAGGGAGAGGATTCATTAACTGACCCATTAGAAAAGTCTTAAGGAAAGAGGTGATATTTGAATCTGGTCATGAAGAATTGAAAGGCTTCAGGAGGTAGATATTATGCAAGGAAAGCTATTTTCAGAAAATTAGAGCTATACGTTTCCTTAGAGGGTCAGTCTTCAACTTTTTCATCATACAGATGAGAAAATAGAGGGAATGAGAGATTCAGTAACTTGCCCAAGAAGACTAAGCTAGTCGCTGGAAGGGCCGGGATACAAACCCTGCAGCCCACACTTTGGCCAGGAAATGGCAACCCAGTAAGTGCTTTAAGCAAAAGCCAAAGGAGCAAACGAGAGAGGGGGCAAGATAAATGACAGAGGAAGAAAGGGGGAGAGAGAAAAGGAGAGACAATGAAAACCAAAGGAAAACTTTTAGGTGTTCCAGAGAAGGAGAGATCATTCAGGAAGCTACTAGAAGTCTAGAGGCAAAAGAATGAAACCCCAGTGAAGAGTGGTAACTACAGAAATGGGAAGAAATGGATAGTTCTGGAAAGGGGCTGTGTTAATCTATCACAAAGAACTAGAGACTAGGTGGCTTACAAAAAAACCCAGAAATTTATTTTTCACAATTCTGGAAGTTGAAAGTCCAAGACCAGGATGCCAGCATGGTTAGGTTCTGGTGAGAGGCTGCTTCTAGCTGTGTCCTCAAACAGCCTCTGGGGTTTATTTTAAAGGGCACTAACCCTACTCATGCAGGCTCCACCCTCATGATCCGAAGACAGTCAGTCCACAGCAGACAGGCTAGAAGATTTTTTTTTATGTTTATTTATTATTGAGACAGAGAGAAACAGAGCATGAGTGGGGGAGGGGCAGAGAGAGAGGGAGACAGAGTCTGAAGCAGGCTTCAGGCTCTGAGCTGTCAGCACAGAGCCCCACGTGGGGCTCGAACCCAAGAACCGTGAGATCATGACCTGAGCCGAAGTCGGACGCTTAACCGATTGAGCCACCCAGGCGCCCCGAAGATTTTTGATAACTAAATGTAGAGACATGGAGGGGGAGTAGAATTCCAAGATTTCAAGCTTGGGGAACAATTTCAAGATTCCTTGAGAAATCCGCGTTTCCCTAAGTATGCCCTCCCACTGCCCAATCCTGCCACCAGCTCTGAGCAGGGCTCCCTGAGGAGCTCAAACCCACCCAAAGCCCCGGTTTTCTCCTGTCTTGTGAAAAGAAAACGCTGTCGCGTGGGAAGGGGAGACGGATTTTTCTCACTGCAGGGCCCCTCAATCATGGCAGCAATATTATCACGTTAGTAAATAATTGATGTCAAATAAATACGTAGGTTTCAGAGTTGTATAATCCATCCTACCTCACCCAAAAGCACAGCGCACAGGGTTGCGCCATCCTGACTGCTCACAGGGGCTCTGGGGAAGGTGTAAATTCCTCTCAATCCTGTTTCCAATCAGAAGACAGCAGCTTTGTTGAGACTAAGCCATGTTCAAATCTAGGATGTGCCCAAACACGACAGAGGCATTGTTTTCTCTCCCTCGGCCTTCCGTATGTTAAAAACATCTATTAAAACGTGTCTGGGATGGAAGACACCCAACACACTGTCATTAATTTAAGGAAATAAAATTACACCATATGAAGGGTTATCGTACCGAAGATGGTGACCAGCTGTTCTCCATCTCCTCTGGGCTAGAATAAGAGAAAGTGGGAGGGAGTTCAATTTGAAATTGAATTGGGAGCTGGGAACTTGACAGAAGGGTGAAGGCATAGCCAATGAGGGCAATAAGACAGACAGCGAGATTGCGATAAATGGGAATATGAGATTATCATGGGGGTGGAGTGAGGAGGGGCTCAAGGCAAAATGACCTTTTATTTCTTCTCTCCCTTTAGTGTCTAAGAGCCTTAGAGTTTCTCTTTTTTTTCACTCACCTTTTTCTAGGAAAAATGCTGCTTTTTAAAATTTTCACTAAGGCTAGAAACAATGGAGGCATGTTCATTTAAATATAGATCAAGGCCTTCTAGTAAATGAATAAAGCAAGAAGTAGATTGTCAGAGGCACCTTCTGCAAAGCACCTCTTGGAGTTGTGCAGCATCGAGTCCAGACCCGCCTAAGGAATTCAGAACCTGCCTGGCATTGGAAAATGGGCAGGATAAGTTTGAAATTTCTCCCAATTTAAGGAATTTCTAATTCCAGCCTGGCCCAAGCCTAAGTTGCCAGTGGTCTGGTTTATTCATTAGTCACCCATAGACCCTTTGCCTTCTCTAGGACCCTTTTCCTTTCATTTTTAGTCATCCAGAGCCGCAGTCCCCATCAAAATGTGTTTTTAACAACAACAACAACAACAACAACAACAACAACAAAATTGTACCAGTCACTTGTGACTACTATGAATTGAAATCGCTTACTGTCTCTTCCATTTGTACTGATATATGAGCTGTGATTCTCGCTAGGAAGAATAGCTGGTCCCCAGGATCAGTTAGGAGAGCAGTAGGAAATGACCCCACAAAGGCAAGACAGGGCCATGCCTTATGTTGTCCTGAATCTCACCAGGATGAGGAGTTTTATACTTCACTCTGATGACACAGGGTGACTTGAAGGTTTTAAGAAGGGAAAAAAACTCAGGCATCATATAAGCCACAAGATCTGAACTGACTCTTCGTCCCATTGGTAATAAGGTAGTGGAATTTTTCACTTATTAAAACAATTTTAGAGTTTTAGCTTCGCTGTTGGATTTTGCTTTCCAATTGGGTAACACTTGGCCAGGAGTGACCACAGATTAGTCTGTTTCATTATAACCTTGTTTTTCCATCCTTTTCTTCTTCCTCTTTTTTTAAGTGTTTAGTTATTTTTGAGAGAGACAGAGTACGAACGGGGGAAGGGCAGAGAGAGAGAGAGGGAGACACAGAATACAAAGTAGGCTCCAGACTCTGAGCTGTCAGCATAGAGCCCAACACTGGGTTCGAACTCATGAACGAAGAGATCATGACCTGAGCCAAGTCGGATGCTCAACCAGTCGGCGCCCCTCCATCCTTTTCTTCTTAAAGTGCCTGAGTCTAAAACAGAAAACAGTTCTCAGTGAAAAGAACAGAAGGAGAAATGCTTTTGAATAATAATCCTTGGCATTCAGATTGCCACTTTTCTGGAATTGAGGAACACTTCAGTTGAAAACCTGGCATTGCCCCCAAGTTGAAGACCGTTGGTAGTCAATAAGAGAAATTGGAGCTCAGGGAAGGGAGAGGGCAGAGGATGAATTAGCTCCACAGATAGGCATGAAAGCTTGGAGTGTGTATTTCTATCCCCTCAAAGCAAGAGACCAGGTGCCTCTGTTTTCCCTGGGAACTCTAGAGCAAGCATGAACCCAGTCTCCAAATCAGCAGGAACCTTGAAAACAGTTAGGTCCCAGAGCCTGTTTGGTCTCCTCCAAATCAAAGCTATATTCATTTAGTTCCTAAGTGTTGTAAAGTTGGTTGATGAGGATTTGCTCCCCCGCTAACAATCTATGTCAAGGTTTCAGACTCTCTGGAAGCAGTTGTGGTCTGAAAACTCTTTCAGGGGAAAGAAAAATGAAAGAAAATACACACAACCCCCGCATATCTCCAGGTCTTTTAATGGACAAGTTGACGGAGTCCTTAACTAGCGCTGCTCTGGGTCCCCACCATAATTACAGGCTGGGACGGAGGGTTGTGTTTCGTGTGATTAGAGACTGTTTGTGCTTCTGTCCATTTGGGAACAAAGAGGAGGAGGCGTTTTCAAGACCTTAAGGCCAAACATTTTTCACAAGGGAATTTTATTCAATCACTTGCGAAATCACTTTAGAGACAGTCATTTCATCATTAAAATGTTCTTTTAAAAACTTACCACAGACTTGTTGACAGCCAATTATGATTGGTGGCACTGTGGAAATGACGTACTTTATTTAGAACCACCCTTTCCTACAACCACACCTACCGCAGGCCCTTCCCCATTGGTGTTGCACTAATTGATTCTGCCTCTCACTTTGCACCTGCCCAGACGCTGATGAGGATATATAATACACAGCTCTTAAGCAGTTCCTTTTCCCTCTTACATCATGGGAATCCATCGACCTGGACAGAGCGGGGGTGGGGGAGAGTCCTGGGGAGGCAAAAAGCAGGGGTGGAGGGCTCTGATGATCACCAGTGGCCCTTTCAGAAAGCACTAGAATTAGGGAAGTTTTCTTTACTGAAAGAAATCTCTTTATAGCCTGATATTGGGTCCAGTAGGAAATGGGAAACAAGAGAAAGAAACCTATTTAAACGATACACTTGAAACTCAAGGTATCTGAGCAAGGAACTTGGCAGGGAAATGCATTTCCAACTGGTGCTCACATCTTCCAATATTGTACCTTCAGTGGCCCAGGCACTACCGAAATTTCCATCAAGCACCCCCTTCTCCCTTCTACAGCTAACATTCCCCCCAACTTACAAAATGCAGTTCAGACCCCACTTCCCTCACGTAGCTCTCCTTGGCCACTGCATTCTGCCCTGGTCTCCCTCAATTTTCACTCACGGTCGGGACCACAAAGTCCAGTTTCTCATTAGCCAATGTCAGTCTCAAGAGCAGAACTCAGAGCTATACAGACTCTGCAAGACAGAAATGTCTCCACAGTACCAGTTCCCAGGGTGTGTCAGGACAAGGTGGTGTGGAGAGATGGAATGTATAGCCTCTGTGAACGTCTGCCACATAGTCACCCCTTCTCCACATAAGGACAAAAGCATATTTCCCACGGGGGGGGGGGGAGGAAGCTGACATTGCCACTTGGAGAAGGGAGGGAAGGTGTTAACTGGGAAGGAGGCAGAGGAACAGAAAAGGGGCCCTTAAGTCAGCTTCCTCATAAGTCCCTCAAGGCTGATACATCAAAGGGAGTAAAAAGGAGATGGAGCTCATTGTGTGGGTTTTGGAAAGATGCTATCATGAAAGGTGCTCCTGAATCGAATTAATACAGCATTTTCTGTGGTTGGGAATGGGTATGGAGAGTCTGTGTGTAAAGAAAAGGCATTTGTGGAATTTATGTTCTCCCCTAAGTATGGAAATTTGATCACAGCACCGTAGATACCCGAGACAGGCCAGATAGGATAAGCACGAAAAGGCCATTATTTTATAGCTATGGGAAAAGTTTGTGTTTTTCCATTCTGGTATCTTTACTGGCCTCTTCCGTTACTCCCGCCTCACCAAGTGCACGCACACGTGCTTTTGCGCGCACACACACACACACATTCACACACACTTGTTCATTCTTTCCTAATAACAAGGTATTTTTTTTCACACTCTCTCCAAATTGTCCCCACTCCCAGCCCGTAATGCTCATTCTCTTTTTCCAGATTATTTAAAGCCTATCAGGCAATGTTGTCACCTCCGTTAAACCTTCCCTGATGGTTTGCTTTGACAGAATCATCACTGTTCTCCTCTTCAAAGTCCCACTGCATTAACAGTCTATTCTATGTTCCCTAGCACATGCATGCTGTGTGTATACGCGTGCATGTATGTGGGTGTACATGCCCACACATGTGGGTACACAATGAGAACACATACAGCTCCCATTGGAACCAAAGTTTCTTGAGGTCTTTGCAGGAGAACTCCTTAAACACACAGTAGGTCTTATTAAAAGCTAGTTGATCAGTTGAATATTGGACCAAACCCAGATGTCTATGTTTATTCCCCCCTATGTCTATTATTAAACCCTAAGAATTTAGAAGGTATTGTATTGTCATTCCCCTTTGTCAATGATGAAGGGGACTTGGGAAGGCCAAGAAGTGCTTTAGAAGTACTCTTTCCCTTTTCCTGACTAGCCTTGACTCTGCCATTTTCTTTCCCAGGCCCTAGGAAACTGCTCATCTCCCCTGCCTCCAGTAGGGCATAAGTACCATTTCCTATCAGTGCCAAACCAAGGACAAGGACCCTCCAAAAGTCTTGGAGTCATAGGATTCCAGCAGTCCCATGTGGACAATGTATTCATTCCACTGCCAAGGAGGTTACCAAACCTTCCTCTCCCCATCCCCAAGTTTTTACCTTTTCTATAAAAATAAGATATTCAATTTATTTCCAAAATTTTGGCAAAAACTGCTTCTGCTCTTCTTTCTATATCTTTAAGTGATTCTTTTCAAAACAAAATGGAACTGATCATCTAATGGGGAGTGTGGACCCCCATGTCCAAGCAACTTGGACAGGCTTGACACTCAGCCACTCCTGGGTTTCTGAAACTTCTGCACAGAGAGGGCACCCTTGTTTCTGCCCCTGTTTTCAAGGTCTCTGATGAACGTATAGCCATGGGCCTGGAGGCTCATCGCTCTGTTTCTACTTTTAGAGATTAACAGACAAGAGAGAATGATTTTACATAAGTCTGACCACAGATACAAACCACACATTCTCAACTCCAGTATGATAAATAAAGGCTTATATTTTGACCTGTATGTTTTCTTCCTCTTTGTATTTCTCAATTGATTCACAACTCATTGAGAACTTAAGGGGTAAGAGCAATGATCATCCTGAAAACCCCAACAATTATTGCACTGATTGAGAAACTTGAGGTGCACACAGACTTTCGTTTGGAAATCAAAGTAACACACAGAAAGGCTGATGCTTTTATGCAGTGGGGACAGAAATATCAGGTTTCCATGCTTTGGTTAAGAGTGGGTCACATGGGATTTTGCCCTTTGTAGGACAGAGCAGCTCTTTGTGACTGTGTCCATGGGCAGGTGGATATTTTTTGTTAAAGGTACCAGGCTATTTTTAAAATGTTCAGTCCTATTTTAACAGATGTTGGAATTTTCATATACAAACTGAATGGGTCCTAGAAGGAGGCACGGGCTACTCAGACTTCTGCCAATGTTTTTATCATCTACAAATATAAATGGCTGCACTTAGAAGACCAGAAGGGACACCTCATATTGCAAGGCTGAGGGTTAGCCTGCAAGATGGGGTACACATTCTATAATGTTTTTCTTTCTCCTATTTTTCACAGGAATCATTATTATAATTTTTATTAATTCTACTTCTTTATTATCATAATTTTCTGGTTTTTAATTTCTAAGCCTATGTTGATTAAATTTACCACTTAAGTCTACCGGAATGTAACCAGGGGAGGAATAGACATCACCTAGAGATCGGAAATTAAAGTGGTTCTTTTGACATTAACTCTGGATGCAACAGCAAGTCATGACATCACATTGTCTTCTAATGGGAAGAGGCTGAACAAATGCGTGGCCGTATATGTGACAATGCCAATAATAATAGCTACCATTTATTAAGTGTTCACCTTCTGAGCCATTCTAAGTGTTTTACATGTATGTTATTGCAGCAACTCTCTGAGGTGCTTGCTATGATTATCTCCATTTCATCAGTGAGGACACTCAGGAATAGAAAGGTTTAAGTAACTTTCATAAGGACATAATGAAACTAAAATGGCGAAGCCACGATTCAAACTCAATCAGTCTGATTCCAGACCTTCCACTCTTCACTACTAAGCTTTAAAAATAGTTATTTATTTAGGCAGGAGTGTGCCTGGCATGAAACGTGTGAGAAGACAAGAAGCCAAGGAATGGAATGTACTAGACGATTCTGCAGAGCTTCTTACCCATTTCCCCATCTGACCATAGTTGATTAAACCATGGAAGTACACTTGACACAAGAGTAATGATTACAGAAGCTGATGAGCATCTTATGACTAGCACCTAAAAGACAAGCTAGTTAATGAAATTTTCTCCAAGGATTTAAACTAAGATACACAGAGATCCTTGCCAATACTGAGAGTCAGTGATGGCACTGGAAAGCTATGGAATTTTAGGTACCAGGGTAGCCATTTGGGACCATATGGAAAAATGAGTAAGTAAAAGAATCTGACTGGTGGAGAGTAGAACAGAATAGAAATTTAGAGAAAGTCTGAAATAAGCATGTAATATCTAAGAGGAAAAAAATATTCCTCAATTCTTTTGAGCTTTCTTGAGTGCATCTGTTCTTTTCCCTTGCAACCTAAGTAGTCCAACAACACCGTATTACAATTGGCTTTCTCTTGTAGTTATCCAGGGACCAAACACAAGTCTGGATCACAGTAGATGCTCAATAAATTGCTTTTAAAATGAAAGGGTAAGAAATATGGATCCTGAATAAACACAAAATACAGACACCCTGTGCTGAATAACCAGGTGATTTTCTATTGCTCTCAACTATGCAGCAAAACTTTTTTTCACAATGCATGACTGGGTACAAGGTCTTGCACCTTCTGCCCGCAAGTTTCTAGATCTCACAGGCACTATAAATCTTGGAGGAGCAATAATAGTTGTGTACTTCCTCCACAATCCAAAGAGATTCTGATACTGCCTACCACCCTACCCCAAGAGGGGTTGCCACGTAAAATGAAAGATGCCCAACTAAATTTGAATTTCAGAGAAACAGCAAATAACTGTTTATTATGTGTGTCCCAAATATTGCATTGTACATACATAGGCTAAAAATGAATTCACTGATAGCCTAAAATTCAAATGCAACTGAACATCTTGGTATTTTTATTTGCTAAACCTGGCAATCACCAAGGGTCAGTTTCCCTCCAAATAACCAGGCCAATCCAAGAGGCCCAGTTCATGAAGTTGTCTTCTGACGGCATCGCACCCTACATAGAATATGGTAGATTCCCCTCTTCCCATACCCCATCCACTCACAAATGCACAGGTACACACATATGTATGCACACACACACACGCACATACACACTTCGAAGGGAAGTCTTAATATTTTTCTAAGAGGTAGAAGTTACTAGATTCAAAGCATTGTTAAGTTTATCAAAAAACATTCCAGTGGACAGGGCAATGCATTGACCCTTTTTTCCTTCACTTTAAGTAAGGAGGGGCTTTGTACCACCAACATAACTTTCTCTGCTCCCAAAGGATACTCAAGGCCATTTTGTGCGACTTTCTTTACCAAGTGAAAGTGTTTTAGCAAATCTGTCCCTAACCTGCTACGTTGAGCAATTCTTCAAATTATGAACAAGAGCGACTGCTACCCATCCTTCCTCAGAAGGACACATGTGGTATCATAGAATCCCTTCAATGAGAAGGTATCTACCCCTGCCACCCAGCCATGCTTTCTTTGGGAAAAGCAATATAGGGGAAAAGAGGTAGAGAATATGGCCTGGAGGCCTCTTGTGGCAGTGTTTCCCTGGCAACCAACCCCCACAAACACATACAGCTCATGTCTAGGGATATTCAGTCATCACCCCTCTCCTAGAGCCTCTTTTAAAAGATACAGGTGAGAGATAGTCACACTCATGATCCCAGGTGGCCTCTGTGCCCAAATGACAGCTTAAATTCTTGTCATTTCTCTAAGACATTACCACACTTCCCTCCCTGGCCTCACTTAGTCCTCAGAGTGACCTCGTAGTGTGGTGAGGAAAGCAGGGCTGGCGGGAGCTCAGTCAGAAGAGTTGCCCAACGTCATGATGGTGAGACGCTGGTAGAATTGGAACCAGTAGATCTGAGACTCCAAATCTGACCTTGCCCTTCCCAGCCCAGAGCTTTAACCCACCCCCCTACACCTGACTCGAGTTAAGAACGTGTGGCCTCTGTGATGGTAAAGTTTGCTGGGAGATGCCATATCCTCTCTGTGTGTGGGGCTGGGGCAGGGGTTGGCCCCACTTGACACCCAGGCATGCAGAGAAAATGAAAAACACATTTTCTAAACAAGTGAGAAAAGCACAGTGTGCCAAAGGAAGGCTGGGATTTGAAGATGCCCAGCCCCCAAAATAGACGAATATGTCTGAGTCGAGGGCCAGAGGTCCTGCTTGTCAGTTATCCGGGGCACACCAGATCGCTGCAGAGAGCACGAGCACTCCTAAACCATTGCACTAGATGTTAAATGAAGCAATTAAAGATGAAGGGGACATTTTAATTACCAGGCTTGGCTGCCTCCGAAGGGGCCCAAGTTTCAAGTGAATGTGAAGGACTCAATTATGCTGAATGGGAGCAAGTCACCTGGCATCATGGGGCTGATTATCCAGGAGCCTGAGGTGGAGGGAAAGGGATTCCAAGGAATAAAACAAAGGAGAAAGGGGAAGTCACATGACAGAAAATTCATAAGACAGCAGGAAAATGCAAGAGATCCATAACATCCTGAAGTGTGGGATCAACCTGCCTCTCAAGGGAGAAGAGACAAATTAGTACCATTAGCAATTTTAGAAATTCCCTCCTCTCTTCCCTCTTAATGGATATATGATTTTTTAAAAATTTTTCAGCTTCAAATAGCTCATGAACTTTTTACCTTTCCATCTTTCCCAAACCAGAATTTCTGCTTTCTTTTCCATCACCAGCAACCCGAAGACAGGTATCACAGCGATTCTGGACCTAGTCAGTCCTTTCTGGAAACTTCCAAGCAAGGTTCCCACTGAGATACCCCAGGAGAAATGAGAAAGAATGACTGGTTTTGGGGGTACCATAGATCATTTTTCATTTTTTGGAAGTACTTCTTTAATAATGATCATTGAAACTCCAATTTGTACAGAATTACAGTATTTTCTTTCTACACTCTCTCTTTCTAGTCTGTTTTAATATAAATTGGAACTAAAAAAGCAAACGTAAAGACTTTTTACGCCTGTGAGAAGTGTGTCTAGAAAACCTCACAGTTTCCCAAATTTAAGGCTACCACTCTTTTAGGTACCGTAAAATGCTACACGTCTATGAGCACATCAGTTTTCAGACACAGTGCCAGCCTAACTCACCCACTGGTCAGGCAATTCACTATTATTTACTAGTTTCACAGCATGTGTGTTGGATTCACATAAGGTAATTTGTTACCTGCAGACTTGAAACCAGAACCTAAATATCAGGACTTCTACTCCTAATACTTGCCCCCAGTGACATCCCATGTTATCTTTGGGGTTTTGCTTAATTTCAAAAAAATAAATGCATGGCCCAGTTCACCTTGGCTGGATTTCTCACAGTGTTTCATTTTTGCCACTCCTGGGCTGACATATTTTGGCTCCACAGAAACTCTTTGCCCAACCTTAAAATGTCTAGAAATAGAGATATGTTACTAATTTACTCACCTTCCCATCTCCCTATTTTCACAGGGGCCAGCTGAGTTCACGCCTAACCAGGATGATGCCTGTCCTTTCTGCGCAGCTGAGAGGAAGGGCAACAGCCCCCTTGGATGGGACACTTACCTCACTGTGCAGCCTGGGGAAAGTCTCTTCTCAGGCTGGAAGTCAGCAGCATCATGGGGAATGCGTTGACAGCTGAATAGAAAAGGAGACAATAGTTGTTTAAGAAGAGCAGGCCGGCCCCTGAGAAAGAGGCCCGGGCGCTAATGAGTGGAACCATCCCTATGTCGCAGGCTGAGAGAAGCATGGGGTGCTTTCAGCGAAGATGCATTGTCTTCGATTCGCACAGCCAAGACCTGTTTGCGAAAGTCTGTGTCCCAGAATCACGATCTGAGAAAGGTCTTCTGTAAGTCAAGAAGTCCATCCATCTGCTCTCATGAAGTTAAATATCATGTGAACAAAAGCATGTATGCATATGTCTGGGGGGATGAGAGGTGGCACCTGGCACATCCCTAAAACTCCCAGGGGACAACTGTGTCCCCACCCTCTCATTCACTCAGCCCCATCTGCACCTCATGATGATAGGAACACATGCGTGAAGTTGTCACCACTGGCCTTCACAGACCTATCATGCCTCTTTCTCTCCTTTCCCACACTTTTTGCCCTCAAATCAATTTGTACAGAGCAGTCCTTCCACACACCCTGAAATAGCTAGGAAAGTTCTGTGTCTGCTTTGCCAGATGGGGAAACCAAGGCAGAAAGCATAATTGAGCAAGGAACCCAAGGGACTGGTGAACTCTGGTTCCCATTCCTTCCCAAGACTTCCAATCTCACTTCTCCACCAAGCAGAATGAATGTTCCCTTTCTCTTTCTCTCTGTAATTAAATCAGACTGTCACCACTTGAGGAAAAACATTTGTTTAGGGAGGAAAGGGGGACGCGCTGTGTGGCGCTGCCTTCCCTTTGAGCCGCACTGACAGAAACAGCACCGGGCCCTGTGTGCCTGCCGGCTCCCCTTTGTAGCAGAATCCATTCATCATTGCCTTTTGGGGAGGCTAAGCGGAGGGCTGGAAAGAGAAACAAAAAATGACACAGGCTTCCAAAAACACAGTGGTGGTTTTCTCTCTCTCTTTTCTTTTCCTTTTCATTTAAAAGTCCAAAATGTAAAGTGCAGGGCTCAATCAGAGGGCTGATGCTTTCCATTTCAAAGGTCCTTTAATCTGAGGAGACAATTCACAAACATCTCTTCCCCAGGCTTCCCTTTCCCCATCCCATTAATAATACACCGCCGCTGCCTTCAGCTGAGTGGGGGTGGTGTGTGCAAATTCTCCCTTCATCCTACCAGCTCCGTGAGCACACCTGCTACCCTCCTGATATGCAAGTAAGACATCCTCCTTCTGGAACGTATGTTTCAGGTCTACCCTGTTTTAAGAAAGCCCAATATGCAAAGCACTTAGCAAAAAGGCAAATTGCCCCCACTTCAAAAGATTTGGGGGAAAGAGAGAGAGAGAGAGAGAGAGAGAGAGAGAGAGAGTATGTGTTTGTGTGTGTGTGTGTGTGTGTGTGTGTGCTGCTATAGGCAATGTACACTGGGAGTTGAGAAGCCTGGGTTCAACTCATTCATCCATTAATGCATGAGTGTGTGTTTGTTCTCCTCTAAACGAGCACATACTATGTCCCAGGTCCTCTGCTAAGGATCGAGGTTAAAAGGTGAATAAAACATAGATCTCCCTCAAGCATTCTGGGCCTGGTTCAGCCAGTGATCAGCTATGTCCTTGAGTTAGTTGCTCGAGCAATGTGGGTCTCAGATCTCCCTTTTGAAGAAGAAAAATAATAGCTGGCTTCCCTCTAGCCTGCAGAGCGAGAAGGTAGTAAACCTGTGCCTTTAAGTGTTTCTTTACAGATCATTAACTACTATGGGGAATGGAGGGTCATAGGAATAATAGAATTTTTGAGCTAGAAGGAACCAGAGAAATCAACTATTCTAACCTTTTCATATAAGAAGGGAGTCGGAGAACTAAAATGTTAGGTGCCTCTGTCTGTTGAAAATTTATCCCAAATGAAAACAAAACATCTCTGAAATAATAATGGAAGACAGAGGGTTAGGTTAGGGAATTTATACCAATTCTTTCTGGAGGGGGCAGCTCTCAGGAACAGCAATCAGGAAAATCGGGTTTTAGTCTTGGAGTTTTCACTAACCAGCTAAGTCCGTGGATGAATGATTCAATATCTCTTGAGTCCCAGTTCTATAACCTGTAAAATGAGAATTACAAATGATAAAAACATGATGCAATGGAAAGACAATGGGCTTTGGAGTCCCACAGATCTGGGTTTGAGTTCTGCCTCTGCCATATTTTGCCGTGTGACGTTGAATACGTTACCTGACAGTGACTCCCTTAGCCTCGGCTTCCGCTTCCATAAAGTGGGCATAAGCCCACCTCCCTGATGGGCTATTAAGATTAAATATGGTGAAGTATATAAAGCACTGTGAGCGTAGTGAGTACTTTTAATGAATGTTAATTCCCTCCTTTCCTCGATAACCTCTTCTAGCATTAAAATTCTATGACTATGAAATGTCTCCTAAAATGTGATCTCATACAAGTATATTGGCTTCACTACTTTCTCACTCTACAAGGTAGGGAGAAGCCAGACACTTTTTTCCTGATAGAAGTTGGAATGGGGATCCGAAAGTGACGGCTCACTCAAGGTCACAACAGGTTAGCCACAGAGATGGGAGTTGAACCTGACATCCTTACTTCTAGCTTGGAAGCATTTCTCAGAACAGCCACCTGTCGGTAAAGGAGTCTCCTTCCTTCCCATCAGCCACCTTACAATGAAATCACATGGTTCATAGGAACAGTAAAAAGGAGAGAAAAAACTCATGTGTGCTGATGTTGCCCCCTGTTACTTCATTTAATCTTCTCGATAACCCCATGGGTAGGAAGTATCCCCATTTTATAGATGAGGCTGTGGAAAAACAAAGGGGTAAAGGAGTTTGCCCAAGGTCCCTAAAACCGGTGAGTGATGAAGCCAGGAGTCATCTAGTTATAAAGCAGGTGTTCTTACCTCACATCACACAGCCTTGGGGATCATCAGCTTGGCGCATGCACTCAGGGTAAATCTCAGCAGAGATCCTTGTATCACTTAGTCTCTATGGTCGTGCAAGGAATATTTCCTTCTACTCCACAATCTCATTCATCGACTTTGATATGAAGCCCCAAGAAAGTATTTTCCAGCCTGAAATTTAAGTAAATTTCAGAGTAAGTGTATCTCTCCCCTACACACTTTGCCCAGAGCCGAAGAGAAAGGTCAAAGGGATCGGGAGTTTCTGGGAACAATACTGAACACCTCTGACCACCCCCGGCTAAATGCACCTGGTGATTTCATAGACGTCAAAGAAGGGACTTAGGAGACCCAGGACTTGGGACCATGTGGCATGCTTTAAGGCTAAAGCCAGCAGCTGATGATAAATGAAAAAAGACTTTTCAAACAGAATGAATGTAAATGAGAAAAGAAGCCCCTGTTTAGGGAAGTTATTCTAGCAAGTGACTATATAAATGTCTTTATATTGTTATTTCCAATATTAGTTTGTTGTTCCTCCATGAAAGCTGATTTATTTGAAATGTTATTACTAGAAACACCCTAATCTTTTGGTAATAATTCATATACTGGAAGATTATAGTTTTGGAAGGCAGCCCAGCGCTGTCTGGAATCCTATTTATGGATTAAAGGATTTGAACAGCATTGCAAGCAAGATCTCTAAAGAGTAGGATAATGTAAACCTCGTTCCATATAAAATGCTTTACCCCAGCTATAGTAACCCCATTAAAGTCAGATTGTTAGAGGACACTGGGTATGAGGACTTTCATTACACTAAACCAGGATATCACTGCCCCTGAAGAGCAGGGATTTTCAAGCCCAATTGCCCCTTGTTTTGACAGACTATGCTTAACTTCACATTTCCCCTTTCTCCTAGGACACGCCAACCTCACATGATAGGTCTAGACTTCTTGAAAGGGCATGTCGAGGTGAAGGAAGAAAAAAGGTAATTTGTCACAGGAAAGGCAGTCATGAAGCTAATGTGGTTTATCCACAGACCTAGGAAAATGTGCACCAAGTGCTTTTTGTTGTTGGAAATCTTCATGTTACGATTGATCCCACTCGACCAAGAGAGCTCTTTTAGTAAGAAGTCTGGGTCTTGATGCTGGAAGAACCCAGAGAAGATTAAATCTGACAAGAGCAGGCATGAATCATTGTTGACCGTCGTGAGGGCAAAGCACTAACCAGACCCAGATGAGCTACCAAGGCAAAGGAGCCGGGGCTGCTTTCTTCCCTTCGAGAGCCCTGACACACTGACAAGGGTGGACGCCCCGGGAGCTGCACACGGGGTCACGTGGCCCCACTATTTATTGGCTGTATTGCCGTGAGCTGATCATTTAACCTCTTTGAACCCTAGCTTCTTCATTTTTAAAGACATAAGATCTACTTGCAAGGCTGTTATGAGACTTTTGGGAGGTGATACGTGACAAATGCCCAGCACACCGGGTGGTGAAGGAATGCCAGCCTCACCCACAACTATTATCAAAAAATGGGCACCCTGAAGAAGGATGGTCGCCAGTTTCTAAATCCAAAGGCTCTTCATTTTGTGCTTCACTTCTGTATCACAAACTCCTACAAGGTGCCAAACCAAAAGTGCTATCGGAACTGGCTGGGGCTCAACAGAAGGAGAGAGAGTGGGAGGGAAGCCCAAGAAAGGATAGACCAATGTCACATTCCCCTTCAGCAAAGACACTGCCGATTAACGTAGAGTCATCAAGTATCTCGTGAACATCATCTGCCACATAAATAATGGATAATAATTCTAATTATACCACCATCTAAAACTTGACTTAGGCAGTCTTTTTTTTTTTTTTACTTCAACTTATTTCAGTCACCTCAACCAGATCCTATGTTATTGTATGACTTCTAAGCTCTGTGGGATTCAGATTCAGGATTCAGTATTCATATCTGTGTTCTGACTTTAGACACAGTACAGGAGGGGTAATTTCTCCTTGGGTCCATTGTGGAAAAGGCGAGAGTGCAGTTGGAGACTACAGAATCACAGAGCAATATTTATAGAGAGGTAGACTTTGGACTACCTGTGTCAGAGTCATTGGGGGAAGGGGATCCTTTTTTAAAATGCAGGGACCTGGGTTCCACTCCAGAGCCATTAAGTCAGAATACCTGAGCATGGACCTTAGGAATCTGCACTTTTAACAAGTTCCCCTGGAAAGCTTTCTGTACATGAAACTTTGAGAATGGGGATTCCCTAGGGATTCCTGGAGAAGAGCTACTGGGTGCCAGTGTCTTTCAGGGCTTCTAGGGAGCAGGGTGATAAAGAACATTTGGATTGTGTTTTAGTGTTTACAAAACCCTAACATGATCACATACTAAAGAGTGTGCATACAAACAAAACAAATCTATCCATAATGCAAATTATGGATATTGATAAACAATACAGTACACCTCATCGACCCAGCACCATCCGAGGAAGGGCTGTTCTGCATAAATAAATTTGCTAGAAAAACTGGGATTTAACTGTTTGAATGCCTGGCATTTGAGACTGTTAATAATAGCAATGTTTTTTTAATGACTTCTACAGACCTCTGCCTTAATAAATCACAGACCCCAAAGGTAATTGAACATTATATTGACTCAGGGTCACATGAGGAGCATGTGCTTTTGCACGAAGCCTGGGGAAGCAGTGATGTGTAGTTCACTGATGAATGGTGAAGCGCTCTGAGCTCCACTTGTGTAAAACACTCTTTGTCTTGACATTTGACAGCCCCAACCTTGAAGTGTTTCACTTGCCATTTATGATTTTTCTGACTTCTCTCTGAATTGGCTATCAAATGTCACTTCCTGTCAATAGGACACAAAAAGCCCCCCTCACACACTTTCTGAGATACCATTTCTATTCTGAAGCAGGAGAATATTGAGAAAGTCTTATAATTCTAAGTATAATGAGAAGAAATCAACTCTGAGTTTTCCTGAATAGATGGTCCTTAGAGTAATATTCATGAGGTTGAATGTGCATTACATGGGCTCTATTTTCTCTGTTCAGAGGCCTTTCTACTTATTTCTGATAGCAGCAGTGTTCGGGAAGTTGAGGAGGGTCTGTATCCAACTTCTTACTAAGTGAAGTTAATGGTTTCATAGCTCTGAGGCTCTTGGGCCTGAGTGCCTGCTCACCAGCAAGGTCATGTCCAAGGATGTGGGGTCACCTGTGTATTTACTACCAGTGCACGGTGGGAAGGGACATAGACAAATAGGATCACTCAGAAAGAGAAGATTTAATATTTCCAGGTAAATTAGTAAGAATTCTTTCTGTTACTGTCATATAAACAACTTAGATCAGTTTCAGAACAAGGATTTATTAGCTCACAAAAGCAGCAGGTGTCTCTCTATACATAGCTCTTGTCTCTACTTCCGTGTTTGTCGACAATGTTCTTTTCCAGTGCAGATCATCCTATCTTAGAACCCAAAGGAAAGAGATGGCTCTTACTTTCCCACTGTAATACAGCAGAAAAGTTCTCTGACTAAATCAAATTAGGTCATACTTCACCCTTTATATCAACTGCTTATGGAATAACAAATGCTTAGGTCCAGATCATGAACACATTTTTATGGTCAGGGGCAACTGATGCTATGATTGATAGCCCATCACAATCATAAGGTTGGTGTGAGGCAGGGACAGCCCCCTCCAAATGAAGTGGGAATTGTATCTTGGCAGAAGTAAAAGGGAAAGATGCTACAGAAATCAAGCAAGAGATACCTACTATGGTGAAGCAATGGCTCATGGCCCTGTTAATGAGAGTGCCATGGAAAAGCAAGGGAGGATAAGAAATTGTGGCCCTCCATTCACAGGGGTTAGATCAGGGACAGCGAGAGCAGCAGAAATGCCAGTGTCCATAATGCTGAACCACCTCTCCGTATGGAATCCCCAGAAGGAGAATTCTAGCAAAAAGAAAATTTTTATTTCAGTGACTGCATCAGCCAGGGAAACTGGATTATGGTATGGTAACCAATAACCTGCAAATCTTAGCAGCTTTACATATGAAGCCTTATTTCTCAATCCTAGTACATGTCTAGTACAGTGTGCCAAGGGGGCTCTGTTCATCATTGTCCTCACTCTAAGACAAAGCAGCCACCACTTGAGAGTGGTGAGTCACATCTTAGCTCTAGGAGCTTCTGTTTGATGTGATCCTTCCACTTCTGTGTAGGCACGTAAGTACAATCCTACCATGAGTCTGGGAAACATTAATGGACAACACTAATGACTACCAAAGACTGTGGATTCCCCTTCCTCCGAAGGAAGGGGAACAGAGAGGGGAAAGAATGATTCCCTACCAGACTCCACCTAGTGGACACAGCACTTTGGGTTCACCCCTACTCCTCTACCCACCATGCTCACCAGTGCCCCAATCTATGGGAAACAAAGATTCTGATGTTGTGATCGTAAGGAGAGGAGGAACAGAATCTTCCAACTTTCTGTTGGAAAACTTAGAGAATGCAAGAGAGAACAGGGATATATATATGAAATTGGGGAGGGGGCTGGGCAAGGGCTCTCAATCTCTAAACAGGTTTCCCTGGGGGAAACTACAGAGGTAATATCTATCCAATAAATGACCAACCTCCCCCCACCCCCACCCTGTAAAGCCCATTGAAGTATCATATGTAGTACTAAGGGGAAAACTTCCCAAACTAGGAGAGAAGAAAGAAAGAGAGAAAGAAAGAAAGAAAGAAAGAAAGAAAGAAAGAAAGAAGAAAGAAAGAAAGAAAGAAAGAAAGAAAGAAAGAAAGAAAGAAAGAAAAAAGAAAGAAAGAGGAAAGGAGGGAGGGAAGAAGGAAGGAAGGAAGGAAGAAGGGAAAGAGGAAGGGACGGAAGGAAAAAGTTTATTTGTTAGCAATTAGCTTATATTGGCATAGATGAGGCATTTATCATCCAGTGTCCAGTGTTTGCTAAGAATCTACTCTATTGATCAAATGCTGAGTTGAAAGGGTGACTATGGCACAGTCCTTGCCTCAAAAATTGAATTTATTATAGGCAAACAGGCAAGCAAAGAGAAAACATAAAAAAGCAGGAAGATACTGCTATGTCAGAAGCAAGCTAAAAGGTTATATGCACCCCAAGAATAAGCACTTGATCCTAAATCTGATCCATGCCAATCAACTACGAATGGCATTTGAATGAAGGGAATCTCTGAATTAGTCCTAAAAGACAAGTAGAAGGTAGCCAAATAAGGAAAAGCAGTTTCAGGGAGAATATTCCAGGGAAAAGGGGACACATTTGAAAAGAGTCCCAGGTAAGGAAGGAATGGGTGGTATAAGTTGGTCAGTATGGGATTAGGATGAGGAGGATAGTAAGAGGTAAGATTGGAAAGAACAGTCTAAGAGGGGTTTTCTTTTGGCTTGCAAAAGACTTTGTATTTTATCCTGAAATGAGTGAAGAGAATTTTAAGCAAGAAGCCAAAATGGTCAGATTCACCTTTTAGAACAGTCAATGTGTCTAAATTATGAAGAATGAACTGAAGAAGTGCAAGACTGGAGGCAGGGGTGGGGAACAGCCAGAGGGCTCTTAGCAATCCAAGCAAAAAATATTGAAAGCATAAACCGAATCTGCAGGGACTGAGGAAGAGGGACATCAAAACATCCCAGCCCCAGTTAGTTAGCTCAGGAAAGCAGGTCTTTGTCAAGGGAGGAAGATGGGACCTGGAGTTCATCAGACCAGAGTGGAGACACCATCTTACTTATTTTCTTCCTTGGCCCACGCTACTCAAATAGGCTCTCTGAGAATCATGCCACTGACAGGGTAAAGTTGATGAGTGATCATGTACCCTGCACCCTATCAACCTCATTCCCCTTGTGTGGTGTTGAAGGGGCCAGCAGCATCACCCAGAGGTCCCTCAAGTAAATAATAGGATGAATAACGTATGTGGTCAAAAATATCCAGAAGAATCAGTGGAATGTACTTATCATAAAATCTGATACTGAGAAGGTAGGGGTTTTAGGTGGATCATTCTCTCTGTCGCCATAGAGCTTACGAATTGTTTCACAGAACGTGGCCATGGGTCTACGTGTTCAAAGAAAATGATGTACAAATAGAGTTACAGCACCATTTCACAAACCACAGCCTATAAATAATGATATTTGTTGTCTTGTACACTGTACTGAAATGAAGACAGTGCCCAACTCTGCGTTCTTTCTAAGTTATCCTGAACTCAGCCCATTAATGAGCCCAGAGCAGCATCCATGAGGAGGAGCTCACCCCTTGGGACCATGGTCACTGCAAGAGCTGCCCAAATTCCACTAGGAACAAGATGGCTACATCTGTTCTCCTTCCTCCTGGAATGGAAAGGGAACTTAGCTGGTTTGAGGTAAGAAATCTACCTAAACCAACTGAACTTATTATAATAGGCAGGTGGAAAAAGGAAAACATATGTACTTCTGGAAAGTGGAGGAAAGTGGGCATTCAAGGCAACTACCTTCATCTGGACATACAGCCCTTGTTTTCAACTCACTGTCTTTTGTTTTTTTGTTTTTTTAATTTGGGAAAAACAACACTGAAGGGTGGGATATAAGACAGACGGTCTGTTCTAATAAAATGTAACATCTCAACTTTTTTTTTACACTTTCCCAGTCTATACTTGTATTTCAGAAGTATTTAGGAAGAGTCCCTCTGCCTTGTGAATAATTCAGAGACTTCTCAACTCCCCAGTGACGGGCTACTAGCTCAAGTGCTCAATGGAGAACACAGGCCTCCGAGATCATTATGAGTTTCCAACAATACTCAAGTCCTTGCTATTCAGCCAAGCTTCCTGCTACACCTACCCCAGGCCCACCCTGCTCCATCCCCTGTGTGTGCCACTTTGAAATCCTATATGATCAGGCAGGACCTCTTTTCTATACCATTTTCTTTCCTTTGAAGAAGACAGGCATTCACAGGGCAATAATGGCAACTGTAAGCCTTCCAAGCTATTGTCCCACTCAGAACAATCTTTCATCTCATCATCTGTTTTAGGAGAAACAGCTAAAAGTACATGGAGGCTTGTTTTGTGTGGATCTTAAACATACCACTCTGCATGGTCCCAATGTTACAGAGTTGCCTTTGGCCTGTGCTTGGCATATGGAGCAAGGGCAAGGATTGCCCAACTGGACACTTGAATCTAGTCTTGTGGACGAAAGGATCTGAATTCCTTATCTGGACTGATTTGAAGTAGATCCCTATGGGTCCCCTTTGCTTCCAGCCCTAGTCCAAACTATCTCCCCAGTAAGTTCCCAATGATGTCCGAATTTCTGCCATAATAGTAGCATTTTTTGAATAATAATACTGCTTTCCAATAGTCTGTTGTTAAAATGTGAACCAGCCTGATAAAGATTTTGGCTTCAGGCTTTCACCACCCATCAGCCTCTCAGGTTTTTACCTAGCAAAGCTGAGACATATGGAACAGGACAAAAAGGTAGGGTTATTCAGGTACTGGGTACCTAGGCAAGGAAAGATAGGATAGGACAGGTCTTATTTTACAATGCAAAAGAAGCATTAATAGAAAAGATAGGTAGACAAATAAAGGAAAACAACAACAACAGCTCCTATATCCCTCACTTAGCCAGTTGTTCAAGGCCAGTCTTGACCCTAGGCTCAGTCTCCCCTGGATTTTAGGTGCTGGAGAAATTTTGAGAGAAATGGAGGGCAAATGTTCATTCTCAAGTACAATTGAATCATATTTCTTTCTAACAAAGTAGAATGTAAAGTGGTGTTTTTATATCAATGTATCAATGCAGAAACACCTCTGTTTTTTACAAGGACCATATCAGCAGTTCTGTCAGAACTTCGGTAAACATTAGTTTGCGGGTACTTTAATTTTATCTTCTCTGCCTGCACATCCACCTACCCCCAACTGGGGGGGTGGAGGGAAGCTTTTCTGTCTAGTCATTAATGATGTATACACAGTCACTTAAGAGAACTGGAGAATCATTCTTCAAGGAAGTGTGTTTTTTTTTTTTTATTCTTTGTAAAACAAATAATTGCCTCCAAGTGTATATGTCATTTAAAGTGTTTTCTACATCGTGCTTTTCAGTATCCTTCCTAGAGAAATAAGATCTCAGGAGAATGTTGCAGTTTTGACTGAATTTAAGGGAGTGTGTTTAATTGGGGAGTGGGGAGGAAGAGCCTCATAGAAAGGGAGAGTGCTAAGCTTTGGAACACATTACCAAGAACAATTTTGGGAGCTCCTTCTGCAGAGATGAGCTGAACTAGGATGGTCAGGGCTGCAGCCCTGCCTAAAGAGAGGGGGCGCTGTCACACATGACCCCAGGAACTCTCTTCCAAGGCTCAAATGCCATAATCCTAAATCCTGGTCTCTCCCCCACTGGGATCCTTCGACAAAGCAGGAAAGCAGAACATCGTGTCCATCCGGTCCTCCTGACGTGCTAAGAAATTTAATGAGATAAAAGCCCAGGTTGGCATAAGAAGTAAATCAGAGGAGTCTGTCTCCACAAATTCTGAACAGGGCCCATCTTGATAAATAAAGTGTGACATTCATAACAAACAAACCAAAAGCAGATAAAGGATGAGGGCCCTCCGCATTAATGCTGGAAAACCTTTGGCAATAAATAAGTAATATTATAATAAAAGATATTATAATACATTGTCATTTGTAAGGAGAAATGTAATATAGTCCGGGGAGGAAGATAGATGGCTCAGGTTGTTTCCCTGACAGTGGAAGTAATAGCTATTGAATGTTATGTTTAGCATATCATAAAATCAGTGTTAGCAGGCAAGACAGCCCTCAAGCCTTCCTGAAGTCCACATGCAGCCTTTTGACATCAGCAAGAAAAAGGCCTGGAATGAAGCTCACCTGGGATGGATGGCCTCAATTCAAACCAAATTGGAAGAGACAGAGCTTCCCTTTGGCCCTCAGCCTGAAGTGGAAATGAACTTGAGGGTGACTGGAGAATATCTTTCTTCAGCCCCCTCTTTACTTTCCAGGTGTAGGAGCCATACTCTAAAACTTGGATTCGTGGAGCATTGGAAATTTGTTTGAGGATGATGGTGGCAGTTCTCTTTTTACATTGAGTAGCCAGGAACAAATTCAGGTTTCCTATAGAGGTGCAGAAAAGCCTCCCTCTTTTCATGCCCAAAAATCATCATCATCATCATCATCATCTACACATGGCTCCCTCACATTGTCTGAAACTCCCTCATTATTTATTGTGTAAGCTATATCCCACCCCACCCCCCTCAAGAGCGAGCCATGTGGACCTGAAAGACAATAGAGCCTGACGTCCCTGTACCCACTTCTTGAGCTATGCAGCCTTGCCTGTTGCAGGGACAGGAAAATTGGTAGGCAGAAATAACTCAACCAAGTGCTCACACAGGAGGGGATCTTCACTTGTGCCAAATGCATGCAAAAAGAACACTATTTTATTTATTTTCTTTTTAGTGTATTATTTGCCAGGAGAACGCACTGACAAAATATCTTGGGCAAAACGTCATTTTCAAAGATACAAAAAAAATTTTTTTTAACTAATGAACTAAAAACCAAGAGAAGTTTACCCACATCCTAAAGGATTTTTTTTATTCTGAAGCAGACTGTGAAGAGGATCTGAGAAAGGATTAGGACAGGTCTCAGCCTCTGCTTTCTAGGAATTGTAACAGTGGTACTAGAATCCCAAGTACTGCTACCTCTGGCTTCTGCAGCCTGGAATAGAGACATTGGACTCTCATGCAAGGGGGCTCAGAAGAATGGAAGAGGGTGACTGGAGGGAAAGTTATTATTTCCTGAAAGGACTCTACTTACATCAAAGCTTTCTTCCTTTCTGTCTTATGCTCAAGATGGAAATGCCATCAGAAACCTCTGGCTCTCTCCCTCTCCCTCCACCATCAATCTCAGAGTTAGAAGTCCTTTGCTCCCAAAGGATACTAGGAACCACCACCTGTCCCTGTTGTTATATAGATAAAGAAAAAAATGTCCTCCAAGAAGAGCTCTGGGTAGAGCTGCTGAGCAGGAAGTGAAGGCAGTATATGAATGGGTGCTTGGGGAAGGATACACTGACCAATGGAGGCAAGTTGACCACTCCTCTCCTTCCTTGGGTCCTGGTTCATTAAACTTGTAGAGAATAGAGACAAACATTGAGAATCTTCTATGCAGAGGTCCTATACAAGGTGTCCTGTGGACTACACAGGCAACTCCTTTCCTTCTCTCAAGGAAGTAAAGAGCTACACACTCTTGAAAATAAGGCCATATAGCCTTTGTTTCCTCACAAGATCAGAGACCTTAGTTCTTTTGCCCATGGCCAGTTTCCATTCAATCAATGAGCATGCACAGGAAAGGCAGCTTGGAATAGTAGCTAAGGACATGAGCTTTGAGGGTTCCCCTAGGTGGCTCAGTCAGTTGAGCGTCTGACTTTGGCTCAGGTCATGATCTCACAGTCCATGAGTTCAGCCCTGCATTGGGCTCACTGCTGTCAGCTGGGAACCCATATTTAAAGAATGTGAGCTTTGACATCTTAGGTACTTGACTCTGCATCTTACTTTGACTACATTCTGTTCTGTGACTCTTAGCAAGTTCTCTTAAGTTCTCTGAGTACATGATTTCAATATATAAAAAAATAGACAATCATAGTTACTACTTCATGGAATAATTTAATGAGTTAATGGATGCAAAGCATTGAGCACAGCATATAGTAAATGCTCAACAAATGTTCACTGAAAGGAAATTGAAGACATGTCAGACACTAGGCTGGAAGCTGGCTACCCAGATGGTTAATGTGTTGCTCTCCAGGAGGTTAGAGTCTAATAACTTAGAGTCAAATAACTGTAGCAAGATGGCAAAACACATACTGAGCAGCCTGTTTTTGTTTAAATGTTAGAAATGAAATAACTTTCTTTTTTCAGATTTTTCCTTTAGAAAGATTTTTGAGACTGGGAGATATCATCTTTCAAGTGTGCACAAATAAGGTAATTTGGTTTAATGAAAGGTCCCCAGATAGAGAAGTAGAGCCTATGATTCTAACTCATCCCACCCCAGTTGCACCTAAGGCTAAGTATATGACCTATGGAGGTTAATGATTTAATTGATAAAAATATATTTTAAGTACCTATAACTCAGGCACTATGGTGGGTGCTGGAGATAGAGCAGTTATGACATAATTATTAGTGTTCACCAATATCCATGTTCTCCTTTGCTTCCTAGGCACACAATTGGACTACATTTCCCAGCCTCCTCTGCAGCTAGGTGAGATCATATGACTTGAGTTCTGGCCAAAAAATTATGAGCAGAGGTGAGGTGCTCCACTTTCAGGTCTGACTCATAGAAACCTCCCACCAATGATCACTTTCTCATTCCCCATCCACCAACTAAAGAGCTAAATTGGATGCTCTTCAAAGACCCAGAGGAAGATGTAGCCACAGATAGAGACTTGCATCCTTGAACCGTGGGCCCATGTTGGACTGTGAAATGAATAAGTAATAGACTTTTGTGCTAAGTCACTGAGATTTGGAGGTTTATCTGTTAGAACAATTAGGACTATTTTCCATATTAATACAGCAATGAACAAGATTAACTTGTCCCTGGCCTTATGGAACTGACAGACTCTTAAAAATGAAAAATTAAAAAGTAATTATAATGTAGGATAATGAATGTTAGGGCAGTGGAAAGACAGAGAAAAGAGACCAGGGAGTAGGATGACCTAAGCTAATCCAGGAGTTAGAGAAATCCTGTCAGAAAAGGTACCATCTATAGTGAGATGTGAAAGGTGGTATATTCATCAGCTAGGGCTGTCATAACAAGGTACCACTCACTGGGGTAGCTCAAACAACAGAAATTTATTTCTTTACAATTCTGGAGCTAGAAGTCCAATCATGGTGTTAGTATGTTTGGTTTAATTCTGAGGTATCTCTCCTGGGCCTGCAGATGGCTCCCTCTTTTTGTGTCCTCACCTGATCTTTCTTCCATGTGTATATATGTCTATGTCCTAATCTCCTCTTCTTATACGGACACCAGTCATATTGAATTAGGGACCACCTATATGACCTCCTTTTAGCAGAATTATCTCTTTAAAGACCCCGTCTCCAAATATGACCATATTGGGAGTCAGGGTTTCAACATTAGAACTTGGGGGGGGTATTCCAAGCATCCCATAAAAGATGGGTAAGAGTTGGTCAGTTAAAGGATTAGGGTGACTTCAGGTTCTCTATCTGGTCCAATGATGAGAGATGTCACAGGAAAGACAGAAGAATGAAAAAGAGGTTCAATTTTCTAAGGGGCAAGGTGCTAAAGCTATTTGAGAGGTTCAGAGATTCAGATCACAACCTGACAGTACTGTTTTGATTGCAGATTTAGAACTTAAGATATTAAAAATAAAATTATGGATGGTAAGAATTAGCAGCATACCTTGACTCTCTGGAGATGGAAGAAGATTGCCTACAGCTGTGGTTAGTAGTCCTGGAGCCTGCACGGAGCTACTATGCTTTCTAACAAATCCCAAGAGAGCCTTTAAGAGTAAAGATTGGCCCCAGAAGTCAGATCACAAGAACGATAGCTACCTGGCCATGTGCAGAGACTTAAGATCAATGGGTGAAAGATCAATCTGAATAAATGATCTATTAATAAATACAACAGTTTCCCAGCAATTAATCTCCAGGAGGATGACAGCCCGCCAGTTACAGTGAACTGCTGATGGTGATTGACATAATGGGATCGTCTGCAGCTGCCAGGCTGCTGAGTTAGTGATATTCACATTTATTTCCTACTTGGATGGAGTGGTTTCTGGGACAGCTCTGGAGTTTGGGGCTGAAAACATACTGCTCAGGAAACCAAAATTGCATCTTCCAAAGAAGGTGTACATGAGCATATCCAGGACCAATGTCTGGTCTATTAGAAGAAAAGAGAGGAGCCTTCTTCTCTCCCAAGTGATTAGCTATACCTTTGTAATATGGAACTTGGGAGAGGAATTTAGAGAGACCTGCTTGGGGGCACCTGGCTGGCACAGTGAGAGGAGCGTGAAACTCTTGATCTTCAGGTTGTGGGTTTGAGCCCCACATTAGGTGTAGAGATTACTTTAAAATAAAATATTTAAAAAAACAAAGATACTTGCTTAGAAACAAGGAAAATTACTACGTTTGAAGGCTGCCATTGTGAAAGGAAAGAACTGCATATCCATGAGAAATATGTGCTTTAGAGCATTATTTTTCCCTTTGGCTCTTTCAGAAGAATACTATGAGCCAATCTTGTGTTTCCAAAATACATGACTCCACACTTTCGGTATTCTAAATCTAGAATTTTTAATGTTTGCCCAGTAAATCCCAACTTATTCTTCAAAGCCCATCTCATCACCTCATAACCTCCTCTAAAAGGTCTTTCCCAGATACTTTCCATGCTAATCCCAAAACCTATCCCAAATCCATCCACCTTTGTCCATGTTCACATCCACCACCTTAGTCCAAGTTACCATTATCACAACCAGTACTACCTCACGATCCTCCTATCTGCTCTCCATGTTACAGCCTTACCCTCTACATTCTAGTCTCCATACAACAGCCAGAATTAAGTGTTTGAAGTATATATCCATGTATATTACTTTAATTGAGCTCAGAGCAAAACTCAGTTTAATACTTACCATGGCCCCCATGGTCCTATGTGACCTGGCTCCTATCCCTTGATCTCTTGCCAGGCTCTCCTCAGCTCCTGCTGCACCAAGATGGGGTCAGATCTGTCCATTCTATGGAGTCTTACCTTTGCTGTCTTACCTCTCAATAACCCTCTTATCCCAACTCCCACAGATCAGATCTTCCCATAATTGGTTCTTCATCACTTATAATTCAGCTCCTCAAGGAGGTCTATTTAGACCAACTCACAAAGAGTAGCTCCCACTTTCCCACCTCCAGTCACTATCACATCATCCTCTTTATGCCCTTCACAGCACGCATCACTCTCTGGAATCCATATATTATACACACACACATACACACATGCACACATTCTATATAAATATATTATATGTATTTGAGTTGTTCATTACAAGTATTTCCTCACTAGAAGGTAAGCTCCATAAATATAGAAAGTTGAGGGGTGGCTCAGTTGGTTATGCATCCAACTCTTGATCTCAGTTCAGGTCTCGATCTTAGGGTCGTGAGTCCAAGCCCTGTGTTGGGCTCTGTGCTGGGTATGAAGTCTACTTAAAAAAAAAGATAGAAAGTTAATGAGAGCGCTATGAGAAAACAAGGTGAGACACAGTGGATTCTGCTCTTTCCTTAAAGGAAAGAAGCCACTCTTGGTTCTGGTATTATTTGCACTTCCTAGCTTGCAGGGGAGTACGAGGCATGTAGCAAATGTTTCAGTATTTTTAGAATAAATGAATGAATGGCATAATCAATCATTCACTCCTTTGAATTTCCATAGTATCCTATTCCCTTCTCTCTAAAGACATTCACCACATTGTAGAGTAGGCATTTGTCAGAATCTCTTTCTCTCATCCTTGATTAGGAGCTCCTGAAAGAGAGGATCACGCATCATGAAATGATGTGTGCTAAAGCAGAGAATGCAGTATTATCTGTGTATTCAGTACTTCTCTGACTTCCATGGGTGCACGAATCACCTGGGGAATCTTGTTCAAATGCAGTTTCTGACTCATATCAGAATCAGAGGGGAGGACTCAAGAGTCTGCATTTCTAGCAAGCTTCTAAATGAAGTCAAGGCTGCCGGCACTTGGCATATTTTGAGTAGAAAAGCATCCATTGAGTGGATGCTTTAAAACATTGGGTTTTTTTTCTTCCCTTTTTATTTGCTAAGGAGCCCTTCACAGTATCTGGATGTAGAATGCATGTGAAATGAGTATCTATGAAGTGAATAAACCAACGAATGAGTGAGTCCAATATGCTCAAGTTTAAAGACATGCGACAGAGATGTAAAGAGTCAAGCAATCTGCTCACCAAAGGCCTCATGGCTAGCCAAGTCTGGTCTAGAACCCCACTTCTAGTGCTTTCTATACTGAGTCACAAGTTCCTACTTCCAGCTGTCTCCTAGAATTGAAGTTTAGATGTTCAAGGACATGAAGGGTGAGGTACTGAGTGCAGAGTAGCTCCCCATGCCATCAAAAATGTCAGGGAAAGCTGGAGGAGCCCTTAGAGTGAAAGGGGGCCGCTGCTTGGTAACTACCTGGTGCATCCATACCCCTGGAAGGCTGTCAGAGTTCTTGTGGCCTGCCTATGCTGGAGGAGGGTCATCCAAGAAACCCTTCAGTGCCAGGAAAGCAGACAGGAATTTCTTCGTGGCAGAATCTGTCACACTTACAGGACACATAAGCCAGATTCTGGGAGGGATCTGACTGTGACCTGTGAGAGAAGATACATAATTTGTGGAGGAGGTGGTGCTGAAAAGGAAGATGTCCATGACCTGGGATTGTGGGGGGTCAGGGCAGAACCAAGGGAGGGGAGCCCTGCTGCCTTCCTTCCAAGTAGCTTGAAAACCAGGGACTGCACTGCGCCTTCAGCCTCTGCCACAAATTAGCTCAGAAACAGCTTCCCCTGAGAAGATGGGCCCTTAATTCACAGCCCACCTGACAGAGCCAGAGGTGGTTGGGACTCTTCACACAGAAGCACACACCGCGCACTTGGACCACGGGATCTGCTCAAGGAGAATCCGTGTCTGACTAGCAGGCGGCTGAGCACAAAAAATAGCCCAAGAGGCAGATGTGCACTTTTTCCCCAACAGCAACATGGGGGAGAATACAGAAAACACAGAAGAAACATATGTTGCCAAAAACCTGACCCAACTTGGAAACTTTTTCCAAACTCTTTCCTTTCATCATTATTTCCACCCGTGTTGGTCCTGAAACCCAGGGGGTGTTGCCTTGGTCCTTCCAATCAGTCACTTAGAGTGGCATGGGGCCAAACTTGGAGGGGCAGCCCAGTTTCCAGACTCTCAAGAATGGTACAGTCCCCTGTTTCCCAGACACCTCTAAGTACTTAGGAAATTTGAAAGGTTCAAGGCATTGCCTTTAAAGAGAGGGTTCACCAGCTGTTTTGCACCTTTGCTGTGAGCAGAAGGGAAAGACAAGTGCACGTTGTCCATGGTACAATTTTGGTCAGATAGGCAGACACGTTTTCCGACTGGGAATATGGTCAGATCTGGGAGTGCAGCTTCTTCTCAGCTGCTCTGACTGACAACTTGCCACTCGGTATGTGGTCCAGAAACAGCAGCAGCACCTGAAACTGTGTTGAAAATGCAGGACCCCTGGCAGCCTTCCCACACCCAGATGTGCCTCTGGCTGGGGTAATGCTACAACCACGGCCAAGGGCAAGGAGATGGAATAATGAGCAATCAACTTCCCCGGGATTTTCTGGCTAAAACCCTTTCTCCCACCGCCCCGATTATGGGTCCCCGATTATTGCGCAAGAGCAGAACGGCATTCCTGTTTTCTCCCAAGACATAGCAGGACTTAATCCTCAGGCACAGAGGCCAGCCATGTGAGATAAGCTCAGATTTTCTTCATGAATGAAAAATAGAACCAAGAGTGGCTTCTTTCCCTTTGGGAAAGAGCAGGACCCATGGTGTCTTGCCTTGCTTTCTTACAACCACCTCACACAGCTCTATGTTCCCCACACCATCCTCCTTCCTCCTACTTACTCGACTCAGGAAAGTCTCTGGCAAAGAAACCTGGCTAATCAGGGCAAAGGGTCTCTGTACCTCTGAAGGTTTAATCAAGTGGTTCAGACCAGGAGGGCATCCTCCCTGTCTCTATCTCTCCAGGTGACTTTTAGATTCTGATCCATCCATGACATACGACCCCCTTCCCCCCCTTTACCCCACCCCTGCCCTTCTGACTGTGGCTCCTCTAAGCTCTGGGCTGCTGTGAGCACATTCTTCTGTCCCTGGGAGTGCTCACCCTCCCTACCACTCTCTGGCTTTAACCCCTCTCTTGCTTGGCTGAACACCACACCTTCTCTCCTCAGGAAACCTGAAATGGCAGATGGCAGCTTGGTGTTTGAGACATCTTCACAGGTGACTGAGTATGCCCCAATCTGGAAACAGTCCCATTGGCCGCCCCTTTGTGGACTGAAAATATATACCCCTAGAGGATATGTGGCATAATACAAACCTATCTGGCTGCAGTTCAAGTCCCAGCACTGCTATTTAAAATTTGTGTGATATTAAGCATCCGACTTTGGTTCAGGTCACAATCTCATGGTTGGTGGGTTCAAGCCCTGCATTGTACTCTGTGCTAACAGCTCAGAGCCTGGAGCCTGCTTCGGGTACTGTGTCTCCATCTCTTTCTGCCCCTCTCTTGTTCATGCTCTCTTTCTGTCTCTCAAAAATAATAAATAAAAATGTTAATTTTTTTTAATTTTAAAATTTGTGAGACCTTGAGCAGCCATTGGATGTAATTTTTTCCTTTGGAATCCCCAACTTGGAATTGAGGATAATAATACCCACTTCCTAGCATAGTACCTGGAATATACCTCACTGGTTTTCCTAGACTTCCTCTCCTTCCATGAAATCTCTCTTGGTTGACTGGGTGCTGGGTACCAGATTCTTTGCATCACTGATTCTGGGTATACAGACTACCTGTCACACCCTTTACCCTTCACTCCTTTATTCCAAAGACAAGTGGTCAGAACTTGCCCAGTCTGTCCTTGTCTGTGTAAAATAATTCTGGATATGTTAACCCTTCACAGATGAAAGAAGCTTTGGGACACCAAGGACTCCTGGGAGCCTAGGGCACACATCTACCTATCCATGTCCAGGTGGTTCACTCAGATGGTCTTATCCTATGTCCAATTTTTAGCCACTAACCAATGTCTTCATTGATATAAAACTGTTTTAACAGATCAAGATTTAATTAGTATTCTACAATTAACACAAAATAATTATTGTGGCCTTTTAATTAAAGATTGATTTTGGAAAAAATGAAAAATCATAAGAATAGTTACATAACAGTTTCTTTCCTTAGGGAGGTTTTGACTTGATGCTCTCAGGAGATGAGAACCCAACATAACACTTTTATTAGCTCTTATTAAAGCTTTGATACATGTACTTCAAAGGATTGGCCGTTCTCATTTGAAGTATTGGAATCTTCTCTGGCATCTGGGCTTCTTGGAGCCACAGCTGCTTTCTGTAGGTCTCAGAGCTGAGACCACAGAAGTTTCTGACAACCCCAAACTCCCCTAAACCTATTTTCCTTTTCTGGTTCTGTTCCCACAGTGTTACAGGAGGCAATGTGAACAGGGGCTTCCATAGTCAGGGCTGTGCACCATTTAGGGATTAGGAAAGGTGGCCTGGCCCAGAAACTAGACTGCAATCCTGGAGTTGGAAGAAATCATGAAGACCCCCTGGCCCACCCACCCAGGCTGTTCAAGAATCTTCTCAGAAGCATCCTGGTCCTCAGGTGGTCTGTTAACCTCTGCTCTTATATCTGTAGGTAATCAGAAGCTGGCCAACTCAGAAGTCTGCCTTATCTGCATATAGATACCACTAAAACTATTTTTTTAATCAATTGTGTCACTATCCACTTCCCTATCACCATTCAAAGGCCCCAGTTCTGCCCTCTGGAACACTGCTGAGTAATCCAATCCATCTTCCCCAAGAGACTCTCTCACATGTCTAAACCCAGCTGTTATTATTTCCCAAAGTGTTCCCTTCCTAAATGCATCACCAACTTTCTCAATCAATCTTCTGTTGACAAGATGTCCAGACACTGTTTATAGTGCTCCAGTTCCCATTCTTCTATTTGTTAGTGTCCCTCCCAAGCGTGGAGCCCAGAACTGACCACAATGCTCTAAGAGACCTCTAAGTAGGAGAGAGAACAGTTTGCTCTGTTGATCAGACCCTCTCATTATTTATATATAAATAAATGATATAGTAGTAAAGCTTACATATGTGTGTCTATATTTTTATATATATTATATATATAATTATAAATTATAGGGGCACCTGGGTGACTCAGTTGGTTGAGCATCTGACTTCAGCTCAGGTCATGATCTCACAGTTCATGAGTTTGAGCCCCACGTCGGGCTCTGCAATGACAGCTCAGAACCTGGAGACTGCTTCAGATTCTATGTCTCCCTCTCTCTCTCTGCCCTCCCCCGGCCCCCATCCTGTTTGCTCTCTCTCTCTCTCTCAAAAATAAATAAACATTTAAAAATAAATAAATATAAATTATATATATAAAGCCTGGTAAAGTTAATGGTTGGCTAAACTCCACCCAGATATTTCGTATGTGAACTACACTCAAACCCATTCATCCTCATTCTCTATTTGTGAAATCAAGCTTTCTTTCAAACCTAAAACCTAGACTCCACTTTTATCTTTGTTAAATTTATCTTGTGAGTTTCAACCCATCTTTCCAGATATCAAGATCTTTTGAAACTTATTTAGATATTTGTCATATTAGCTGACCTCTGCTTCATGTCATCACAAATTCGATAAGCACATGCTCAATGTTTCATCTGAGTCACTGATAAATACTTAGAACATGACAGGGGTAGGCAAAGCCCTTTAAGTTGCTATCTGGAGACCTCCCTCCCTATGGCTATCATTCTAGAGATCTACTCTTTTTTGAATGGTGTTGATCTATCAGCTGCAAATCCACACACAGCCTGCATTTTCTAGGCCATTTGGGATGATATCAGGAGAAATTCTGTTGCCAGCCTTCCTATATTCTTATTTTCTGGGTCTACCATCACCATCCCCGACTGTCAGTCTAATAAAGATGTCAAAAAAAGAACTAAGGTTATTTGGCATGACTTGCTTTTAGGAAATCATGGATGCTTCGAGTGATCACCTCTTTATTTCTTCTGTGATCACAGACCATCTGCTTAATAATATGCTCTTGCATTTTTCCAAGAGTGAGCAATAGATCACTTGCCTCTAGAGTTATAATTCACATTCTCCCCTTTGTGAAACTGAGGACAGCATTTTCCTATTAATCCAATTCCTCAGATGATAGTGTCAAGATGGCTTAAGACTATATAAATGTACATTAAATCCAGAGTCTAAAGAATTAAAGGATCTGCATTTTTAAAACATATTTCTAAGCCAGAGAGAGAAGCGGAGCCCAAGCCTCAACGAAGTCTCCTAAACATCTTAAGGATTTACCATCTAGGCCTGACTAGCTGTTAGAAGATCGAACGTAAAGGTAGGCCCTAGTTTTCTCATCTATAAAATGATGGGATCTATTCCAGTTCTAAGTTTTAGTGACTTAAAAGGTTATCTGTCAAGGGTGACCAGACAGGTGGTTGGATTTATCTATAAGGCTCTGATTCCCCCCTCCCCTCTTTTGGAGGGTTTAAATAGCAATGAAGTGTTTATATGTCTTCTGAACACAAGTGTACACACAAAAATACACATACACACACACACACATACATCAGCATCCACAATCATTAGCTTCTTTTCTTTCTGGTATGTGCATTTGATGAGAATAAAATTTGCTGTTTTAACATTATCTCTAGGTTATAATGAATCTGCTTCAGGAACAGCTTGTTAGAGCATCTCCCGTCAAGAATGTATTACTAATGCCTTTTAAGACATTCTTGTAATGTGTTACTAGAGAATAGCACTGGGTCTAGATAACATTTATTAAATATTAGAAACATTGTCAAATAACTTCTCACACAAGTAATGTTGGAGGGGTTTGTGTGTATTAACATACATGTAGATTTTTAAAGAGAATAATGAAATCCAATGTGAACAGACATATTTGTGATATTCTGTCAAATCCAACATACCCAATTTATGTTCCCTGAGACATTCCAGGGAAAATGTATTTATCCAAACAGAACTGCAGTAGGCAAAACAGAGGGAGACCAGAAAGAAACACACACACACACACACACACACACACACACACACACACACCAGCACCAAAAGGCTGCTGCCAAAGAGGAGATTAAGAAATAGGCTGTAAAATTTTATCCAAAGGGCTAAGAATAACCTTCTGTAGCCCATTACAAAGAAGATTGGGATACTTATTTTGTCTTTACTTCCTTAGATCTAGGTGGAAAGATCGAACCACGATTTTCCATCCTCATGGCTGATAAGAACCACTTATGGAATGTTTGTATCCTATACGTGCCTAAGATCTACCTTCCTGGTGGGACTTAATTCCTAAGCACGCTAATTCTGAAAACTCTCTGATGCAAACCTCCAGTGGATTCATAGGAATCCTGAATCCCTTTACCACAGCTGCTGCTGCCTTTGATAAATACCCAAGGAATATTTAATTCCCAGAAACACTTCATTGCACTGAAAGTCAGGATGATGGACTGGTTGAGAATATAAACCCTAAAGCCCAACTCCTTAGGTTCAAATACTGTCTCAGCTACCTCCAAGCCTCTCTGTACATTCGTTTCCTCTGCTGTGAAACAAGGTTGCTAGTAGCACTTCTGTGGAGAGCACATGAGATAATACACACAAAGGACTGGTTTTGGTTTATGGTGAGCATTCACAAGTGAAAATTATCTTAGGCAAATGTACTCTTAATTTCCAGGATTTGGGTTGGCACACGTAGCTGCACTTTCTGGTGAAACTATGGCCAGCTTGACCATACACTGCCTTGTGTTGGATTTTTACCCTGCCCCATCTCCGTTCTTTTTTACCGTCATCTTGCTTCACTCAGATTGTCTCTTCCACCTACACCCGATAAAGCATTTGCCATAAATTTTGCCTCAAGTTCCATTTTCCAGGGGACTATGTGAAGATTCTAGGATTACCAAGGAATAACCAGATAAAATGGCAAAGAATGGTATTATATTTTTTCATTGAAAACATAAATATCTATAGTTGGAATCTGAAAATTTTCAAAGGTGATGAGCTGCAGTGGTCTGCTTTGGACTTGAGGGTTAAAGTCAGTGCTGATCTAGAGAATAGTCCCCACTCCCATGCTCCTTCACCCACATCCCTAATGAAAACTGCCAGAGAAAAAGTTGTGTTTAACTTCAAGAAGGCTTTTTCCCTAATGACAGCCCTGGAGGAGACTGGTGGGAATGGGGCTGGATTTAGGGAAGATCCAAGGACCTGAGTGGCCTTCCCTGTGGGACAAATCTACTAAGGAAGAGCTTAAGAATCTCCATAATTTGAAGACTGACTTAAATTCCCAGGAGGTACTCCTAAGGTCATATGATCTGAGGTCCATTTAAGAGAAAGGGAGAGCTCCTAGAAAACTTAGAGTCTTTGCATAACTCAACCTCTTGATCCAATATCTCATTAAATGGATTCTTTCTACCGCCAACTCAATGCAGAGCAAAGGTTTTTGCACAGGTTCTGCCTACATTCCTGAAACTGGCTCAGGAATTGGAGTGGGCTAAACTCAAAAGCAGGACTATTCACCAGATGACCCTTCCTCCCTGAAAAAGAGAGGGATAGGAACAGGGTCTGCCTTTCAGATAAAGTTTGTACTGTGAAATCACTGGACCCTATAGAGAATGATTCTATAACCCAATTATTCTTCTAAGCATATTCGTGGAAGAACACTAAGTGTGTGGGATTCCAAAGAGAAATCACAAGGAAGATGGTTCCCAGAGTTAGCTGTCTAGGGTTAAAGTCCTCAGCCTTCTGGGTGCTAACAGGAGAAAGCAAACACCAGTAGCAAGAATCATTTCATTCCACCTCCTCAATCTGCCCCAGGCGGTGATTCTCATCGTCTCTTCCTGCAAGTCCTAGACCAGCTTACCCTTTTCTCACCCACATGGGAAGGGTATGAAGGGCCAGGTATCAAGGCCAAGAACTGCCTCAGCAACCAAAGTCCTTATTACGTGCACCACACATCCATGTCCACACTTTTCCTTCCTGGCTCAGACTCTGAGCTTTAGCACATGACTAGTTTCTAACATTTTGCCTGAGATCTGAAATGTTCTCTTTCCTGTACCTTTTGTATCTTTTCCATCTGATAGCATTGGGCCCTCAGCTTACCTTGCTCCTGACCCACCTGATCTGAGAGCCTTCCCCTGCCAGGTATCAGCAACTGAATTTCAGGTTCGACTCCATACTCCCCAAACTTTCTCTACACACACACACACACACACACACACACACACACCCTCCAGAATGATAAATGACCCTTTTGTGACAAAGTTTTAAAAGAGACAAAAAAATGTCTAATTCTGTTCAGGAGTTTCCAAGCTTGAGCTATTATCTATCCCCATCACAGCATAGAGTCCAAATGAATCACAGAGACAGCCCGGCTGTCCTCAGTGCAGCTCAGCACGTAAATTCCTTTGGTGAGTGAAGAGCCAAGCAATGCTCCATGACCCTGCCAGTGTCAAACTGATTTATCCCCAGCTCCTCTACTCCGTTCCCCAAACGTCAGGAGCCCAGAATCCTCATTTTGCCACTGACAATAAAGGGAGAGAGAAGTGACTGCTGCACAGTGGATGAATGTGGGAAGTGTCTGCAGGTCTCCATCTGTGCTAGACTCTCTCCCTATCCGTGCATCAGGCCGACCACCGCTGTGGCTGGCTTCTCACCGACGAGACAAAAAGTTGTTTCCAGGGCCACCAAATTCACATTACTTAAGCAAGATTGAACTGTTTAAAATTTCAGTGTTGTCCGCCAAAAAAATAATAATAGGAAGTTGTATGGAGCAGAATGTGCTGACAGCAGTAATGTTTCGGTAATAATTCATGTGTAGGAGGTGATACTCTGGAAGTCAGCCCAGCAGGCTAATGTAGATTGGGGATGCTCTCCGACTGATGGCCAAACGATTGATTGGCGTTTCTGCTCCATCATAAAATCAGATCACAAATGAAGTGGATGGGGGTCCAAAGGGAGGGAAACTTAAGAGGAACAAGGGAATGAAGGGGGGGCAAACAGGGAGGTTTGGGTTAGAGAGACCAAAGGAACACTGTCAAATTCATTTTCCAATCTAAGCCAACTCCCTAATTTTCTGTTGTAATCTCAAAAGAAAAAAAGCAAATCATCTAATAAAGATGACGGTTCCCTATTTATTGTATCTTCCACTTGGAACCAGATCTCCCTCCTTAGCTGCTCCTTTCCAATTGTTCTGCTAATAAGATCCATATAACCAATTAATTCTTCTCTTGGTGCCCATACAACAGAGTGGTTATTAACTACCTCTGTCCTCATTGGTAAATGTGCCACCAACTTTTGATGTCAAAGAGTAAACAACATGCCTCTCCATTTCCTTCCCCAGGTTCGAGTCATCCTGCTATCCTGGTGGTTTTAGGGTCTCCTCTGCCCATGAGTCAGAAAAGGAAAGTTTATTTCTGAATTGCGATCTATGGAACATAAGAAAAAGTGGCACCGTCTGACTGTATAATGCACAACAAAGCAAAATGGAAATAAATTTTTAAATTGTAGACGTTAAGTTTCCTGGATTTAATGGAGTTTATTAAAATATTTCCAAGTAGATATCCTCAGTGTTTTGGGACCGAAAGGTAGGAACCAGAGAGAGAATTTCCAAAAGGCCTATCAAGTGCCAAGAAGTTGAAATGTGAGTAGGCCATTGTGCTGTGTGTTGTAAGTGCACAACTATATACTGGATTTAAAGTATAAGTATGAAAAATGAACATAAAATATCTTCTCAATAATTTTCATATTGATTACAAATTGAAATGATATTTTAGAAGTATTGGGCCAAATAAAATATACAATTAAAATTAATTTTTCTTGTTTCTTCTGATTTTTTTTAAAATGTGGCCTAGGTTCAAGTCTCTACTTCCTCTCAGTCCCTTAAACTCTTGGTTTTGCTGGTCTTCATCTAGGAATCAGTATGGCAGGAAGACCCAGAAAACCAGGTCAACCTGGGTTTAAGCCCAGTCCTACCACATATGAGCTATTTCTTCTTAAGTCACTTAATTGCTGTAGTCCTTAGTTTTCCATCTATAAAAGGGCCTGATAATAATTAATTTGCAAGATTGCTACAAATATTAAACAAAAGGATATATGCAAAGCAGTTATTACCATGCCTGGGATATAGTAGGTCTTCAGGAAACTGAGATTGTTATTACTCTCTGTCAAAAGAAGTGGTTAAACAGATGATGGCTAATGGCTCTGTAAATCTGTTATTGAATAATTGCATGCCACTTCCCCTGGGGTGGTCATTCTAAATCAAATTATGGATACAGAAGAAGCTTTTTAACATTTGCTGGCTATGCTGTTGATGTAGTTTCTGCATGGATTTACTATATTCTCTGGGATTATTTTAGACCTTTGTGAATAAAGATACGAGAACATCCCAACTCAGATCAGGAGATCAAGTTCCTTCTGCTCCCTGCTCTGTGTCTGGACACTGTCACTTGTCATGCGGGACCATCCACATCCAATCCTGAGGATAAGAATCTCCCCTTAGCTGATCCATTGACAGCATCACCCATGGAGCCCAGGGCTTGGAGTGTGCTAGGGAATTAGTGGTGAAGACTTCCACCCTCCTCTCCCTACAAGAACCAAGCTGGCTGAACCTTCAGCTTTAGTCTTCAGGGCAACACCCAAAAGACTAATGGAAGTGGGACACCTGGGTGGCTTAGTCAGTTAAGTATCCAACTCCAGCTTAGGTCATGATCTTGAGGTTCATGAGTTCGAGCCCTGCTTTGGGCTCTGTGCTGATAGCCTAGAACCTGGAGCCTGCTTCAGATTCTGTGTTTCTCTCTCTCTCTGCCCCTCCCCCACCCATGCTCTGTCTCTTTCTCAAAAATAAACAAAAAAATTTTTTAAAAAGAGATTGATGGAAGTAACTCTAGACACGTAAGTAAAGCTAAACAGAGGGCATTTTCTTTACCTGTTAACTTTTCATTAGCTTCTTTAACATTGTCTTCAGGACCTGATATAGTCTGGCCTGTGCCTGCCTCATCAGCTGTATTTTCATACATGGTCCTCCCTCCTTTACTCGACTCCAGGCAAGTTTGTCTTAATCCAGGCCTCTAAGACACCAGGGTCTCCTCTGCCTCAGAGCCTTTGCATATGATATCTCTTCTTCCCCTAGATTTTGCCTAATTGACTCCTACTCATCCTTTAGGTTTCTGCTTTCATATCACTTCTGTAAGGAAGGTTTTTCCTCATAATTTATTTTGATATCAACCTGATTTTTCCTTCCTGACCTTTCTGGTCCTGCTCACAATTTTACCCTTTCTTTCAAGATCAGGATCACAGCTTTCTATTTTTTGCTGCACCCCCAGCACCTCATGTGCAATGTGTACGTAACATTCGTTGCATCAATGCATAGATAGATAAATAGACTATGGATGTTCAAGAGGAATTCATTACTTGTCTACCTTTCTACCACGCATGTTTTCTGATTTCTTTCCCTTCACAATCTATACGCTCATGTCAAGAACTTCCTCTCTTTGGTGATTCTTCAACAAGCCCTACACTCAACCTGAGATTTAAATAGATGAATTATTCTATGGCCTGATGATGCAGCCAAAGCAAAAGTCACATAGGGTTCATCAACGCTCGAGCATACCTGGGACAATAATAACAATAGTTAGGGGCGCCTGGGTGGCTCAGCCGGTTAAGCGTACAACTTCGGCTCAGGTCATGATCTCACAGTTTGTGGATTCAAGCCCTGCGTTGGGCTCTGTGCTGACAGCTAGCTCAGAGCCTGGAGCCTGTCTTCAGATTCTGTGTCTCCCTCTCTCTCTGACCCTCGCCTGCTTATGTTGTCTCTCTCTCTCTCTCAAAAAAATAAATAAATAAAACAAAAATAATTTAAAAAATAATAATAACAATAGCTAATAATTTTAGTGCTTGGAATATGTCAGCCAATGTACAATGAATATGATACATATTATCTCATGTATCTTCACAACAGTCCTACAGGATAGGGACTCTAATTGTCCTCATTTTACAAATGAGGAAACTGAGACCTACATTAGGCAATTTATCTGAGGCCATATAGCAATTAATTGCCAAGAAGAGATTGAAAACAAACAATCTGATTCCCACCCTCGTGCACCTCATTTCTGGAGTTGACTATCATTCTTAGCTTCTGAGACCAGCTTGACCAGTTAAGTCTTTTCTGACCTAAGCTCCACTCTGCTCCCCCCGCCCCCCACCCAATCCACCTAAATAAACCCTTAAGGAGTAACACCTCGATGGCGATTTCCAAAAACAACTCCAAATTCAAGGAGAAGTTATGTTTTTCTCAATGCTCTGGTACAAGGATTGACCAGTCTCTCTCTGATTCCCACATCTAGCATGTTCTTAACTAGATTTTGCCTTTTAAAGAAAAAACAGAAAACAAAAAACAAGGTCACTGAGACTCCTGAACTTAATGCAGAAGGAGAAAAAAGAATTATACCTTCCATGTATCAGCCATTCTTTAGTTCCACTTGTCATCTCGTCCAGTTGCCTAATAGCCCATTGGGTGGTTACTAGTATCCTCCAAACACACAAGATCTTAATATAAAAGATCAGACAGAGTCTCAGAGAAATTAAATAATTTGCCCAAGATCACATAGCTTCTATGTAGTAGACTAAAAATGACAAACTTGTTTTTTTTTTATTACAAAGGCATGCCTTTCCCTTCATACATATTATGTCCATAACCCCAGATCTTTTTGGTCCTTCTAATTAGCCTCCTTACATCCTGTTTCTCAGTCTTCTGTTTCTTGTTCCTGTTCTTCAGTAGGTTCTCCCATCAGACAATTCCATCTGGACACTGGGTTCTAGTTCCATCTCCCCACACCTCACCAAAAAAAAAAAAATTGTTCCCCCCTTCCTTTTCTAGACCAATGGTTTGCCCAATGTAAATTTATGTTTATATGTATGTTTATTCGATTTACATTTGCAAAGCAACTACATTTGCATATCTCTTTGCCACAGCCACATTTCACAGAATGTTAACCAAGGCAAGAGGCCTGATCTCAGGCTAAGGGAGCATTTTATTTGGGAACTGGTCTTGTTCGAATGCAAATACATTGTCACATATCATCACATTAGCAGGAAGTAGACCCTCAGGGACAAGGACACAAGACAGACCGGCTTTGATAGGATAAGGGAAAACCTTCCATAAGGCATCTAATGGATGAGGAGACAACAGAGCTACTGGAGGTGGAATGGAAACCTAAACAGCTCTGGGGGCCCTAGGACTCGGCAAGAGAGAAGGCAGCAGCCGAGGGGAGTAGTAAGCACATTGTTTGAAAAAATGAATAGTGAACTTCACATTTTAATTCAGTCGGGTCCTGAAAATGCCATTGCCATTAACTTATCTCTAGAAAATGAATACAAGAGAATTGGAGAAAGATGTAATTAGACTGGGATTCTTATAGGAGATGCCATTGGTCACAGAAGACCTGGGTCACTTGCTGACTCTAACTAGACTGCACACACAGAGGATATCTATGAAATAGCAAGCATCAGCACAGCAGACATAATTTCTTGGGTTTCTCACATCACTTAGGCCTGGCATCTACCCTGGTGAGGCAAAGGCAGAAGAGGGGTCTGCTCATATTCGTGAGGGTTCTGGGGAGGACCTACCTTGTGGGGGTTGCACCCTCCAAGCAAACACTACCTTTTAAGATTTTTCCTGGGAGTCACTGCACCCTCCTTGCCATGGGTAAAGCCTGTGGGCTTTAAGTTATAAACAAGACAATCAACTTGACTTATACATGCCACAATTTCACTTTAGGTCCAAGTGCTATGACAACTGTGAGAGATTTTTTAGAGATGATACAGTTTGAAAACGTGGATGCGCTGTGGGTGTATGTGTAGCCCAGACATGAATGCCTGGCTGCTCTTGAGAAGACCCATAACTATATCCACATTCCAGATTCACCAAAAGGACCCCTTGGTCCTCTTCCTGGGACTGCCTGATGTGAAAAGAAACACTCCAGTCTGTGCCATTGCTGTCCAAACTGTTACCACCCCTGTAGAAGGGATGCTGTTATTGTCCACACTTAACCCATAGGTTAAGGCCATCCCTCATGGGGGCCTTGGCTGCATATCTACTCCCATCTCTGCAGATCTGCCATCAGTTAAGCAGGAGCATTGCTAACTCTGATGTGATGCTCTTCCATCTCTTCCACCATCTCCAGAGCTACAAAACCCCAGAACCTTGCCTCAGGTAGGTCATGTTTTGTATGTAATTTGTACTTCAAAGATTCCCTGAGGGATCAGAGCTGACGTGAGTGTCCAGGAAAGAGCAAACTCACTTAGTCTTTTCCCTCTGCTCCATCCTGCTTCCCTCACTCCCTTTCTCCCAAGAACATGCCTCCAAAAATGGAATAGATATGGATATAGATGATAGATATATAGATAGATATAGACATAGTTATAAATATAGATATAGGTATAGATACAGATACAGATACAACGCAATACTATTCAAGCATGAGAGAGAAGGAAATTCTGCCATCTGCACGACCATGGATGGACCTTGAAGGCACTTTGCTAAGTGAAATAAGCCACACAGAAAAGGCAAATACCATATGCTCTCTTTAACTTACATGTGAAATGTTAAAAATGTTGAACTCATAGAAACAGAGTAAAATGGTAGTTACCAAGGCATGGGAGGCTGAGAGAGAAGGGGAGATGTTGGTCAAAGGGTCCAAACTTCCACTTAGAAGATAAGTTCTGGGGATCCAATGCACAGCATTGTGATTATAGATTAAAATACTGTACTGTATACTTGAAAGTTGCTAAGAGAGTGGATCTTAAATTTTCTCACCACAGAAAAGAAACGGTAATTATGTGATGTGATGAGGGTGTTAGCTAACACTACGGTGATAATTACATTGCAATATATAAGTGTATAAAATCAACACTGTGTACACCTTAAACTTACACAATGTTTTATGTCAATTATATCTCAATACATCTCGGGGGGCGGAGGACCGTTTGAATAAGGATCCTCATCTCAGGCTCTTTTCTATGGAACACCCCTAGGGGCAATTGCTCTCTTGTTCCGGATTGGACAAAGTTGTTCTGGGGCCCTAGCCTGGGCAACATCCACTCCTTCTCCAGCTCCCACTCAGTCCCACCTGCCCCCTCAGCGGCAGACCCTGTGCATGGGGTGGGAGCTCTGCTCTGTCGTGGGCACAGACACCCACTGAGGAGGCTGGATTTCCCTCTGCTCTGTCAAGTCTGTGTACTCTGCTGAAGAACTCTGCTCTCAAGTTCACCTACAGAATTAGGAAACGAGTTTTTGACCTGACTCAACCCCGTTGGCTGTTCCTCCTACCCCTGGAGGCAGTGAAGGTCTGCAGGGAAAACCAGAGTTCTCAAGTCTGCACTGGAGAGAGGCCAACCCCAGCTGAATCATTTGTACCCAACACTAAACTGTCCTGACATCTCTTTTAATGATTCCCTCCTCGCTGGCAGCTGGGATGAGGGTGGCCATTCTATGAATGAATCAGTGACGGAAAACAGACTCTGGCAGAAAAGTGGGAAATCAGAGGCACATTTCTTGAGATACTAGGTGCTCAGGAAGTAACACCCCCTGCTTCTCCTCTCCGGTTGAGAAGAAAGAAGGCTCCAAAAACAACTGTAGATCAAAATATCACCTCTCTCTTTGATAGGTTGCATAGACACATGATCTTCCCCAACATGCTTTGTGAACACTTAATCCCTGAAGTGTACAACTTATCACCCCATCAGGAGGCTGAGCGGTTTTGTGCCTGTGCGGGCCACATTCAGGCTTCCTGTGAAGTTTCCCACCCAGTGGAGGGCACAAAAGGACACTCTGTCTCAGCTGGTATGCAGGTGAAGAAGTGAGAAAGAAAAGGGCTGAGTTTGGTTTCTTCACCCAAATTCACGAAAGCAGAAAATCACTGCCCTCTCACAGGGAAGAGAGAGGGAGAGACAAGGAAGCATTACTGTATCAGTGGCTTGACTCTTTTCAATCATTACTAAATTTCCCTGGGGAGTAGGGGGCATTGGGGGACAGGAGTAAGGGATGTTCAACATCCTATTGTAGCAGGGACACAGCCACACAGCAAAGAACAGCCCCACCCCAAATGCCCATAGCACCCCCTGGGGAACCAGAAAGTCCCCTGTGTGAAGACACAAGGCAGGGAGCCCGCACGAGGCTGCCTCCATCTTCACCCACACCTGTGGTCCATCCCCTGTAGACCACACACAGCAGAGTTAGCCAGGGAGAGGCAGTGGCAGTTGAGCAAGCTTGGAAAACCCAGGAGACACAGAGCCCTGTAGAGGAAGGCATTGTTCTGTGCACTTCATGGAGCACCTAACTTCAGTATCCATCGAGGTCAGGTGGCCTGCAGCCCTTCCTGAGAGAAAAATACAGTCCAGAGGTGGCAGCACAGGTCATTGGCTCTGAGAGCGGCCGTCAGCTACCTGGGAGTTCTCACCTCCCTTTCTTCCTTCCCTTTCTCATTCCCTTTTCTTGAGGACCGTGGTTCTTCTCTGTGAGGTTAATTGCTTGCCTGTCATTGTGCCCAAGACTCCTTCTATCAGCTCCCTCTGCTTAAGGACCAAAGATGTCAGAAGGAGAATTTCTACCAATGCTACCTTTGCATACCTTCTCCCTTGTTCCTTTCCTGCTTTCCAAAAAGGCTACCGTTCCCTCGGCGTGTGGTCTTTCGGGAGCTAGGGCTGGAAGCAAGGATTCCCAGAACGGTTGCTCAGTCCTCGAATTCTGCACACATTACTGTGTCTGGCCACATTAACGGGGTTATAAATATGTCTGGTAGGAGTCTGAAGTCGAGAATTGACTACTCAAATAAACATGCTTATTATTGGAGCCCTGAGAGGGGCTGCAATGACACGCAGAGAGCTCATGCACATCATTTTCACCTTCATTTCCTAATCTTATCTACTTTTATTTCATGCCACATGAAAAATGGATGGAGAACGACTTGCTATTTTTGATGAGTTTCCTCTTTCAGTATTCTTCCCCCACACCTGCTGCTTCCATGAGAGTGACACCAGTGTCTCAGAGCCACTCACACCAGGCCAGTCCAGCCGCAAAGGTGAAACAACATCAGTGGCCCAGGAGACACAGCAGGCTCCAGTCCTCCACGGATATCAGGAATGAGCACTTAGGAAGTTAGCCAACAGGCCTAGGAAAGCTGCTTAGGTGCAGCCTGTCGCAGCATCTCAGTGATTGAAGGAGACCTGGCAGAGGAAAGCTTGTAGATAAAAAGAATTATGGAAGCCAATTGCTTTTGTATTTATTTACATGACTAGTTTAGAAGGTCTTTCTGAAATGGTCCTCTGTATCTGGCCCTGTGCTGTGTAATATACACATTTCATAATATCAGACACTCCGTTTTGTCTTGGAAATTTTAACCAAACATGTTAAGATTATTTGTTAGTCAAGACAAGATTATGCAAATATTTCACAAAGAGGCCTAATAATAATTACAGTGACCCCTTAATGACTATTGACCATTTAAGATGTGCCTGGCAGTATTCTAAGCTCTTTAGAGAAACTGATGCACTTAATCCTTGCGGGACAATGTCCATCATGCAGATGAGGAAACTGAGGCAACAGATCAGAAAAATAATGTACTAATAAGTGACAAGGAAGGATTCAAACTCGGACAGACTGGCTCTGGAGCCCTAACACTTAGCCAGGGCACTATGCTACTTCTTACGTTTAAGGTCATAAACAAGTTTTAGTACATCAATAGAATCAAATAATGTTAGGACCCTTTTAAAGTATCTAGTCCAATTGTCTGTATCCCAAATGCCTATCTTAATGGATAAGTAACAACTATGCATAAATCCAGGAAGGTGTAGGGAGGCCAATGAATTACGGAGTGTGAGAGCAGCCTAAATTGTTTTTGTAAAACACTTTACTTTAAATAAAAATGCCCCGAGGCTGAATTCTGCCAGCTGGCTGCCTGGACTAGAACCCTGGTTCTAGTCCAAAATTTTGCACACAGTAAAACTGTAGCCCAGAGAGGGAAAGTGGTTTGCACAAGGTCACACATAAATAGTGACAGAAGTAAGGCTAGAAGGCAAGGCTCATGGTCTAGCACCTTTCTGCCTATAAGACACCAAAATCATTCTCCACCCCTACTTCTCTATCCCCTTCCCTCCCCGCTAGTGCCCGGCCCTCTTATGCACAAGCAGCAAGGCTTTTATTCTATTTGCAAAGTAAATAGAGCTGAGATACAGATTACTCTCAAGCATCGAAGCTTTTATCCAATATAAACAGAATCAGGGTAACTTGTTCCCGCTCACTCCTCTCTCACACATACCACAGGCTCCACGCCAGCCCTTGCCCAATTAAGCAGAAGGCAAATAGAACTCAGGCATCCTGGCCAAACCGGGGAACACTGTATACATCCAGCACAAGTAGGGAGATGCACTTAGAATTTCGTCCTTCCTTCTCCTTTCCCACTAACCCTCTGGGGCGGGGGTGGGGGTGGGGGACGAGGACTGGATTGTCACATTATGGAGGAGTCAGCTGTGGACTGGGAGTCAGTGGGGAGATCTGGGTTCTCCCACTGCCTCCTTGAGTCTCAGCTCACTTATCCACGTGATGCACAGATTAAATGGGTTAATAGAAAATAAAGATCTGAAATATGGTACATCATTAAAGTCTCTATTCTCTGCCTCTGAGTGTTCCCATACTAGTGCACACACATGCACTCGTGCACACACACAGCTTCATGTATTCATACCTAGAAACATTTTTCTAACAATAGAGCTGTCACTATCCAAGAGATGATTTTTTAGAACTAACTCATCCCGAGAATGATATTAGGGGCTCTAGCAAATTCAGTGTAACTTTAACAGTAGCAAATCTTCATTTTCTGAGGGTGAATTGATTTGATCTTTGGTAACAGCCAAAAGCCTTTCTGAGCTCTGGAGAGTAAAGTTGGAACACAAGCCTTGGACACGAGTCTGTTATGGGGAGACAGGGCGGTGCCCTGGAAAGGACTCAGGATTCTGTGTCAGAGGATCTGGATTTATTCTCCACTCAGATACTTACCAGCTCTATGACTGAGGAAGGTCCATAGCTTCTCTCAGTCTCAGTTTCCTCATCTGTGAAATGGAAACAGTAGCTATGCCTTCACAGAATATTCATGAAGATCAAAAGATAATGTATGTGAGAGTGTTCTCCACAATTTTAAACAGTTGTTGTTTTTGTAAGAGATGTGGAGTGATAAGTAAATTAAATCTGAAGGCAGTTTCTATACTGTAAAGTCATTGTAATGGGAGCAAAAACAAGAGCATCATTGTAGAGTTCCCAAAGAGACAACTTTAAATAGCTAATCTCATGTCTGTACATGTCATTCGGTTAGTCAGTCAACAAATGTTCGTTGAGTACCCAGAACTGCCAAACTGTATTAGACACAGGGATACCAAGTCACATGCACAGAGCTCCTTTTCCTCTGAAAGCTTACCATAGAATGTGACTAGACATCTCGAGTTTACATTTCATTTATCGCATTACCTTATAGTTAGAGATAGCATTAAAAAATGATAGTGCAGAGCAACTTGAGAAGCTTCTCTAGGCTCTCAAGTGTCTACAAAATGTTTTGAAAAGGAAAAGGTGCGGGGCACCTGGGTGGCTCAGTCGGTTGAGCGTCCGGCTTTGGCTCGGGTCATGATCTGGCGGTTTGTGGGTTCGAGCCCCGCGTCGGGCTCTGTGCTGACAGTTAGCTCAGAGCCTGGAGCCTGTCTTTGGATTCTGTGTCTCCCTCTCTCTCTCTCTCACCTCCCTTGCTCACGCTGTCTCTCTCTCTCTCTCTCAAAAATAAATAAAAAATTTAAAAAAAAATAAAGCAAGAGGGTCCCTTATAAAAAAAAAAAAAAAGAAAGAAAAGGAAAAGCTGCTCCCATAATGTGTACCAAAGGAGAGAATGAACAAAGGTATGAAGGAGGATCACAGAGATGGGAGAATAAAGGGTCCAGGGAGAAAGTGTCAAGAAGGAAGTGTGAGTGGAATCAAGTTAGAACTGCCCTCCACAGTTCCAGGGTAACCCCCTTACCAAAAACCACCCACCTTCTTTTCCCCATCTGTCCTCTAGTGCTGTAACTCAGATGGGAGTGGCCACTATACCAGGTGGAGGAGAAGCCATTTTTAAAATGGTTCCTTTAGACCCAGTCTAATTTTATTTTAGATTTTTCTGTATCATGGACAGTGATTTGCTGTAGCCTGGAGGAAAAGCTCACAGGAGGCTTGCACAGCCTTAACCATGTCAGTTTCCCCCTCCAACTCCATTTCCTCAAGTATAAAATAAAGGACTAGAGCCAAATGACTACCAAGGTCCCTTTCTGCTCTACATTTCATATAGAACGGCAGCACAGTGACCTGAAGAAGTCCATTGACCTTGAAGATTATTTCAAAACTTGCATCAGCATAGGGGAGACAGAATATAAGGAGAAACACCCTCACCCCTTCCCAAGAAGACAAAGCTGCCCATCATTTGCCTTTAATCTGTTTTCTTAATTTTCTTCCTAAGAAAGTCACAGCTCCAATCAGCCCTCTAATCAATGGCTGCACCACTTCTGCACAAATGAGCTAGATTTATTAAAGGAGTCCTCTCTTCGATGGAAATGGGCTCCCTGCTGGGGCTGCAAATACAGCCTAAGATTGACTGCTCCCAGAATAGGTAAAAATGTAAAGAAAATGACAGCAGGCAAGTGAATGGGCAAGGGGGCACTCAAGGGCTCTGTAAGAACACCCCACCACCATGACTATGCATGGATGGCCACCATGGCAGACTGGACATCTGCCTCTCATTTAGGCCAGCCCTGGGCACAGAGACCAATAGTGACTCAAAGGCAAACATCCTCCGTCATTTCCCTACACACCCGAGGGAAAAAAGCTCACCCAGAAAGAGACTAAAGGAGAGCCACTTCCAAATGGAGAATCTCACAGAAACCAAGAGTTTATAGGCTCTCAGAGCTGGAAAGAGTCTTTGAGAATGGTATAGAGCCATGTATTGAAATGGTGTTCTGTTAAAGAACCAAAATATTTCTGAATAGCCAGTAGCAGGGGAAATTAATATTTCAATCATGTAAGAAATGATTCATATTAGATAAAAGAAATAGATATTTACATATTCATATTTGGGAGCTGAGAGCTCCTTGTCAATAGAAGTAGACATTTTGTGAAACTTTTGGTGATCTCTACAGAAGCCAATGGAGGTGCTTGGGACAAGGAAAACTTCATCTGCTCTACAAAAGTCCAGCTCTGATTTTTATTTCTGGAAATAAGTACTGTTTCAGGGGGCCAGTGATGGGGAAATCAATTTCTTATTTGTTTCCCCCTGAAACCTCAGAGAAGTCTGAAAGGCCTGGACCCAGGAGAGAATATGAACAAAGGCATTCATATGAGAGGTAGGTACTTGGCCCCAGTAACATGGAAGACAGAGAAGAGAGAGAGAGAGAGAGAGAGAGACAGAGAGAGAGAGAGAGAGAGAACACATGTGTGCCAGGATAAGCATCCTGTGCTATAAACAATAGATGCCAAGTTGCTTAGTATCCTGTTTTAAATTTTTCTATTCTTAGTGGTAAATTCCTTCTGTTACCCTCAAACCTCAGTTTTTTTCTACACATTAGCCTGGGAGAGAGCAGTCTGGGGAAACAAACCATTTACAAGATGGTAAGGAGAATCAACATAGCAGAGGTCCAGAGTGAGATAGACATGTCGATGCTGAGGATCAACCAGGATGGGTCTGCAGAATAGATAAACATTCCTTAGATAAACCTCCTTCAAAAATGGAGAGGGAAGCCTGGTAGGGGGCTTGACTTTCTACAGTTCGGTAGAAAAAGGAGGCTGGCTCTAATTTTCAGTAATAAAGGGAAGGCTGGCAAACCTCTGAGGCTGGGTAACTCAGAGTCATCTGGCCTCCATAGGGAACAAAGACCAGAGGGTGTCATTCAGTGACTTGCCCAGGATCACATAGGTAGTTAGAGATAGACACAAATTCAGAGAGAGACTTTGTGACTTTTAACCTTGAGTTCTCTGTAACCCTAGACTCACCACACCTCTCCCCACCTTACAAAGCCCAGCCGAGCTCAACTTACCACCCAGAGAGCCAGAGTGGGGAGAGAGAGGACAGAAACAAGAGGGAAGGGGAGGGGATTCATTCAGTGTTTAGGAGAAGGATGCTTTCTAGAATTACTTTGGTTGCTCACCTTTTTCTTGACCTGGTTCTGCTTTTGGAGACCTGCACCCTGTTGGATTGGAAGATAGGTTGATGTCCTTATTTGTACAGGTGGGAAACACTGCTCAGACAGGAGCGACGTGCCCAAAATTACTGGCAACTAACAGCCAAAGTGTGTTTGGAAGCAGGGAACAAAAGCTACCAAAGAGAAAATGTAGGGGAAGAATGCACAGTAGCCCAGCAAACCTGTAGCTCCACTCCAGGGAGACGTTGGGGATTAACCTGTGTATGTCTTCCCAACCTCTCTTCTCCACATGGCTTCCATCACTATTCCAGCAATCTTACCCTTTGCCATCTTGAACCTCTAAAAATATTTAGAGTGAGAAACTATAGCACCCACCTAGTCTCCATTCCATTCTGTCTTATACGGCCCTAATTTCCTTTGTGTAAACCTACTCTCCCCAACACTCCCAGCCTTCAGGGCAGGACCTGGGTTCCAGGGAGCACGCCATATCGCATGTTTCTCTTTTATAAACCGCCTAGCAGAACTGGAAATAAGTTAATCATGCTCATTAAATACTTGCGTGATTACTCATTGAGAAAAGTTGTAAAAAGTCTCATGGTACAGATTCTTAAATTATAGAGGGAAAAAATTTAAGGTAGGAAAAGGAGACTCCATTTTCTAATCTGAAAGATGGGCAGGGAGAGATTCCACAACATCTTGGCATTCCTTCTTATCTGAGATGTGTCAGTTTGTGAACAAAACGTAACTACTGTATCGATAGGCCACAGTTTGCATTGGACATTCTCGTACAGAGGCTTTTTCTTTCTCCCTGACATCTCTTCCCCTCGCATCCCACATACAACCTTACAAGAGCCTCACCACTCAGAGGGCTCAGGCTGTGACCAAGGCCTTGAAGGGGAGGGTGGCTGCTTTGTGCTGACTTTATATTTTTGCTTTGTTTCAACTGAAACTCTGAGTCTGAAAGTGAGGAATGGGGGTTCAGAGGACCCTTACATTTGTGGATGCTGCCAGAATGCAGTCGGCTTTGCCTCTTCGGATGGGGATCACTCAGCATCTGGGCCAGAAGTGGGTCGCAGATGCAGCTGAAAGACATTTTCTCAGGCAGGTGAGGATGTGGAGGAAGCTGTCAGTTGTTCACTGTCCCCAATAGCTTCTTCTCCAAATCCACCAGCCAATGTCCCTCTTTGTGTCTGTGTATCATTAACATGTAACCCATAATATAAAACGCCACCCCGGTAGTCCCCAGGTGACTATGGGAGTCATGAAACTATTTTTGGAGAACTTGAATTTGAAGTTGTCTCCTCTCCTCATTGCAAAATATTCCGGAGAGTTGCAGGGAGGAGGCGGGAACCCTACTCGGAGAGGCTCCTTCATCAGCTGGGGAGACGATGACAAAAGATTGGAGAGGAGCAATGCTTGCCTGGCCCAAAATACCCCTGATGAAGCCTTTCGCCTGGCATTATGCAGCACTTAACCTTTTCCACCTGAAAAGCAGATTCCAAATTTATTTTTTGTCAAGCCGGGTCACAGCTCCAAAGCCCTAGCAGAGAGGAGCCGCATGCGACATCCATGCTTTTCAGTCTGGTAAATCTAAGCAGAGCTAAAGACAGACCCTACTCTGTCCCCTCTCCTCTGACCTTCACTTCTGAAAGTGAGCAAGTCTCATCTTGGAACCAATTAAATATACATACCACGGTGAGCGGAGTGTTCTTGAAAGGGTGTGCAAGGGGAGTACCAAGAAAGAGGAAGCATCTCAGAATGAATTATTGATCAAGATTTCTCTCATACACATACACATGAACAAGGGTCTGGCATCCCCAGCCTGGGGGAGATTGCATCTGGTGCGGTCTTCACGGGGTTAAGAAAGATAACCTTTTTGCTCTAAACTCTATTTATTTGGTGGATGGGAAATGCATTTACATCTCTGTGTATCTCCTTTTGTTTGGTTTTCCAAGAAAGCCTGAATCAGCAGATCTCAGAAGAAAGCTAACACATCTGACAGGCTTACAGAAATGATGTGTGCCACACGAAAAAATTAATTGAAAAAAAAAAAAAAAACCACTTTTCACTTATATAGCAGTTTTTATCCCAGTCTTTAAACAGGTTACAGGTATTAATTAAATGTTGCCAGGCATCACTTGTTACCTTGGTTCTATTAATGCAAGTGGAAACATCAGGTTTGATTACTGTTACAGGTGGAAACTGAGGCAGTGTGCAAGGACAGACAAAATAGTCCCTGAGGAAGTGAAGGGAACATCTATATGGACCACTGTAATCTCATTCATCTCGTGGGAACATAAAGATGAGAACCAGGTACAGGTCACACTAATCCTGCCAGCCTCACCCCTATTGGTTGCCATTTTCTGCTAACCCAGCCAATTGAGCTGTCTTCTTACAGGTCAACTTAGTGGCCATTACCAAAGTATTCGTTATCTATGGGTGTAGAACCAATTACCGCAATCGTATAAGCTGAAACAACGCACATTACTGTCTCACAGTTTCTGTGGGTCAGGAATCCAAGCATGACTTGGCTGTGTTCTTCACTAAGATCTAGCATGGTGACAGTCAAGGTGTTGGCCAGGGCCCTGTTCTCAACTGGACATTAGCTGAAGAAGAATCTGCTTCCCTGCTCAGGTGGTTTTGGCAGAATTCTGCTCCATACAGCTATTTTGCGCTGGCATTCCCAGAGGCCACTCACAGTTCCTCGTTAGGTGGCCTTCCTCAACAAGGCCCACTTAGTCACTGTCAGCAAGGGGAGCATCTAGAGTCGATATCGAGACGGAGTCTTATATAACATAGTGTCATCACATTATGTGTTTCATGATCACAAAGGGGGCATCCCATCACTTCTGCTGTACTCTGTTGGTTAGCAGGAAGTCACAGGTCCCTCCAGATGAAGAAACTACACAAGGGTATGGATGTCAGGAGGTGGGGATCATGGGTGTCATGCTGGGGTCTGTCTGCCACACCCAGGAATCTGAAGCAGAAGCTCTGTCATACCCATAGGCTTTGTGGTAGGCTTTTGGGCAGGGAGTAAAAAAGAAAGAAAGGTAAGGAGTTGATCAGATTATTTGATATGATTATTTATCTGACAGAAAATGGGAGAAACTCAGAAGAACACTGAACCCATACAAAAGTAGGTATTTAATAAAGACCTCAGGGAAGTCCCAGTAGTTTAGCTCATTAATCGAGATATACAGGATTAATATACTCATCTAGCAGCCGGAATACTAAAATGGCTGCCTTCACATCCCCCTTTTTTAGTTAAGAAACGAAAGGAAGGATAAATGAGAGAAATTCAGTTCAATGCACTAAAGATTTAATTGAATGCCTAGTCTTTGCTCACTATGTCCTAAAAGCTAGACACGAGATACAGGATGCTTTTACTCTGGGGCGATGTTTCTTCAGGTGTACTCCTCAGCTGGATCCAGGCCACTGGCAGGGTGTATGATAAAAGGAAAATTGCTGGGTGCCATCTCAGACCTACTGAGTCAACTCTCTGGTCGTAGAACCTAGCAATCTGCGTTTTAACAAGAACCCTGGCGAATCTCCTTCACGAGGTTTGAGAAATGTGGATGCACTTTGCAAATTTGAACGTGCCTATGGCTCAGTCAAGGTCTTGTTAGAATGCAGATTCCAATTCAGTAAGTCCAGAGTAGGGCCCGAGATGCTGCGATTCCAACAAGCGCCCAGATGACGTCATTGTTGCTAATCCTTCGAGCACGCTTGGAATAGCAAGAGTAGAAGATAAGAAAGACTGAAAAAACCAAATGGCAAAATTCTCCCCCTCTCCAGAGTGGCTGTGAATTATAGGGATTTTAAGCAATTAAATATTTTAAGGGAAAAATCTCTAAAAACTTCCCAGAGCCAGATGGGGATTGCCTTTTTCTGTGCACATGGCATATTGTAAATTTGGGAGGAAAGTGATATTTAGGCTTGTGGGGGTGGATAGGACTTGGGTTCGAAGAGTGAGCGGTGCCCAAGGGTGAAATTGTGACGTCAGTGGGTGTATGGTTATAACAACAAGGTCACATGGAGGACACAGCAGGGTACAGGAGAGTGGCTGGGAAGGCTGGAGTGTGGTCAGCACTAGCTAGAATAGTCTTGACACCCCCCCAGCCTCCCACCCCGCCTCTAGCAGGACCCAAGAGAGAGATAAAGCTTGGAGCACGTGGCTACGAAATCAGACGGAGGGAGGTAAAAATAAAAGACAAAAGGGAGACAGGAGTTTATAACAGTTATGGATCAAAATTAACCAAGAGAGCTAACTGAATGCACAAAAGAGAATGGGGAATGAGTGAGATTTCCTGGAAGAAGCCAGAAGGCAGCAGGCAGTTGGTGAGGTGGATGGTCACCTACATATTCTGCCACTAGAAACTCAGGTTTGATTTTGAGCTAGAGAACAGTCACAAGGAAAATGCCTGGGAGGTCCAGAGTGGCTAATTAACATTTTAAACCCGAGTTAAGCTAGCTTCACCACGGGGAATAACACCTTTTGGAAGGCCTGAGGCTGTGATCTGGAAGAAAGGCCATGGAACTGGCCTGGCTTCTCCTGGTTCATTTACCCATCCATTATAAATTTATTGAGAGGTACACGATTCTAAACCCTGGGCTAATTTCTGGAAAACCTAAAATAACTATTAAAATAATAAAAAATAACAAAAGTGATATAACAATAATAATACTTTGAGTGATTGATTTGTGTTGAGTACCATCCTGAGTAGTTTATTGGGTGCCTTAAAAATGAGAAAAATCTACTGAGGTGGGGGTAATGCTTTTATATCCATTTTTCAGATGTGGAAACTGAGGTGAAGAAATAACAAGACAGACTAATTCTACTCTAAGGGAGCTTACATTCTAACAGTCATGTTTCCAGTTAATGGATCGACTTTTGGTGACTTTTCATTCTTGCTCTCTTCCATACCCACGGCAATAATAGCTAAAAATATTAAGAACTTTCTTTGGGCCATATTATCTCATTTAATCTTAGTGGTCACCTTATTAGGTAATTACCATCATCATTCCCATTTCACAGATGAAGAAACTAAGTTTCAGAGAAATCAGTAATTTTCCCAAGAGGCCACATCTGGGATTTAAACCCAGGCAGCCTACCTCCAACCTAAAGCATGACATGAGTACAAATTAGTGAACTAAATCTCTGAGCTCACATTTCACTGGAATGTCCTATGACATACCTATTAGTTCTCTGAATTTCATGTAGTTTATGACCCAGATATTTAGTGTCTGAGCCAGCTACATGTGCCAACAAACTCAAAGAGACAGCTTGAAGAAAAGTTGCAACCTATGGATAAGTTGTGACAGGGGGAAAAAAATCTATTTGATGTCCATGGCAATGGGAACGAAGAGCAGATTCAAGGTCTCCTCTCACTAGGTGAACTCAGACCCAGCACTACATGGGGATGCTCTGTTCAGCTTGAAGACCTCAAGGCGCAAGAAATAATTGACTCTTTGTGAGTGCAGGGATTTGTTTCAGCACAGATCCAGAACGCAACCTTTCCTGATCAAGTTGAACAGGAAAGGATTTAAATTGAGGTCCTGAACTCAAAGGAGAACACATTAATCATGCTCATTGCTAGAGTCAGAAACAAATTCATTTTTCCTGTAAGGAGTGTTATCAAGCAGGAAATCAAGTCCACAGGTGAGGGAGGTGGTGAGGTGCCTGGGGACAATGACAGAGGTGTGGGGACACACACCAGAGTAAGTGCATCTCCAGACTCTATAGAACTTCACACACACACACACACACACACACACACACACAAGTCTCCATGTGCTGAAGACTATGTGCAACCTTTTGGCTTATATAATGGATGACCCAGAGTGTAATAGATGCTCCAAAATTTGAGACTTTCAACTTGTCCAGAGTCAAAATATTCATTCATTCATTCATGTCATAAATATTTAGTGAATGTCTACTAAACTCCAAGCCTAACAGGATTACAAGGGAACCAAATATTAACCTACCTTTCTTACTATTATTTACAGATATAGAAAATAATCAAAGGACCTGATAACAATAAATAAACCAATAGTTAAACAAGACAATTCTATTTTTTTTTTGAAAGAGAGTGAGAGTGTACAAGAGGTGGTGAGAGGCAGATGGAGGGAGAGATAGAATCTTAAGCAGGCTCCTTGCTCAGCATGGAGCCCAACATGGCATTCGATTCCATGACCCTGGGATCATGACCTGAGCCAAAATCAAGAGAGAGAGGCTCAACTGACTGAGCCACGCAAGTGCCCCTAAACAAGACGAATTCCTAGATGGGCACAAATGTTATGAAGGGCACACACGGGATGATCTGATAGAAAAAGGCCCAAGATTGGACTATCTTAGACCTGGTTGTCAGGGAAGATTTCTATTATGAGGTGACATTGGATCTGAGACCTAAAGGGTGAACAGGAATCCCTGTAATGGGCAAGCGAACGGCAGTGCCAGGTAGAAGGAAGAGCAAGAACAAAGGCCTCTGAAACCAAAGCAAGTTTGGCCTGTGAAAGACCCAACAGTAGGCCACCATGGTTGGGGCATAATGGGGAGAGTGCACAGGATGAGAAATGGGAGAGAGGACGTCAGAGGACCAGGGCGGGGCCAGATTGTGCAGGGTTTAATACACCACACCAAGCAGGTAGGTTTCATTTAAGAGCAAATGAAGCTTTTTAAGCAAAGGAGTGATCTGATTTACTCTATGAAAAAGATCACTTTGCTACAGTGTGGAGAATGGATCACAAGAGTTCCAGATGGCGGCGGGAAGACCAACTAGAAAACTACCGCAGCTGTCCAAGCAGAGAAATGATGGTGATGTGGATGCACGTGGGCACGGGCAGAGGGGGGGCGGTGCTGGAAAAAAGCAGGCGAAATTAAGAGCTATTCTGGAGGTAGAACTGACAGCACCAGCCAATGATCGGGTGTGGGGATGAGTAATGCCCTAAGATTGCAATTTTTCTGTACTTGAAGCTTGCTTTTGTGAACTGGGTTCAGCTTCATATAAACAGAGATGCCCCGTGTATGAAGCACAGTTAACCAGTCTGAGCTTCTCCTGCTCTTCTCTGGTGCTGAGGACCATGAGCAGAAGCAGACCATGGGAGGGAGGAGAGAGAGCCCAGAGTCTGGATGGCCCATCACCTGGACCTGCGGCCTCTGGGCACAATCAGCTTCTGGAGTAGCTTAGAGAACAGCATGTAGAGGAAGCCAACGACGCAAAGTGGGGAGCACAGAAAGTTGGATGATGGCCTTGCCAGCCATTTTAGATGTACTTTATCCCATCAGTGAGGAATGGGCCATGAGATCAAGATGAGCACACACTCTGGGTGTGTGTGTGTTTAAAGAAAAGCTGGGGCTAAACTGGGAAAGACACGGAGAGCAGAGGCAGACTGGCTCTGGTCTTTAGATAGAAAGGATGTACCTTACCTGCCTTGAATTAACAGAAAGAAAAAATAGCTACATCTGAATCCTGGATGTCTAAACTGATGTCTGATTTGCAGCAAAAATAGAAGGGTGGGTGGTTGAAATTTAACTGAAACAGCATTCAGTAATTCGGGTTCCCTCAGTATCCAATGCCTCCAAGTGCCCTGTCCAAGCAGGTCCTCCCACTGGAGCTTGGCACGCTGAGACCAGGCTGCAGGCTCACGGGGCCAGGTCATGGGGCAAAAGGAATCTTTGGAAATGTCCTTTGAGTCCCCATCAAAGTCAACTGGTCATAAACAGAAGGGCATGTAGGTCTTTAAAAACTTTTCTTTAAAACAAATACAAACCCAGGGGCACCTGGGTGGCTCAGTCAGTTGGGCATCCGACTTCAGCTCTGGTCACCATCTCACAGTTCGTGGGTTCAAGTCCCACAGCAGGCTCTGTGCTGACAGCTCAGATCAGACCTGGAGCCTGCTTCAGTTTCTGTGTCTCCTTTGCTCTCTGCCCCTCCCCCACTCGTGTTCTCTCTCTCTCTCTCTCTCTCTCTCTCTCTCTCTCTCTCTCTCTCTTAAATAGAGATCTGGGTGTATAGATATAGATATAGATATAGATATAGATATAGATATAGATATCTCCACCCAAATCTGGGCCTGAGTGGTCTGCCTTGGAGAATCAGGGGGAATGAAGCAGACTTCTCGGGGGGAAGGAAGTCAGGATTGTGGAAGAGAGAACAGGAGGGCATGTTTTGCTTGGCACGTGAGAAAAGGGAGAGGGCCAGTAAGGAGAGGAGCTCCTCTGACCCCTTAATATGGGGCTCCCTTTCCCCCAAAGCATTTAACATCTCCATGTTTGGACAAGTTTCTTAACCCCTTGGGCCGCTTGTTGCTTTATAAGTAGAAAACATATACTAAATCCTCAACTGCCTAGAGATAGGGCCTGGAACAACTGATCTCTTGAGGTCATTTCAAAATCTTGGGCCTGTGGTTCTAGACAGGAGACAGTTTCGTGCAGGGTTGAAGAATGCAGAATGAGAAGTAATCTTCTCCCCAACTCCTCCGTGTCCTGGCTGAGGAGCCTTGGATGAGTCATTTATCTTCTCTTTGCGAAGTGCAGATTATATCGGTGGTTATAAGGAATGAATGAGTTAATAGAAGTAAATCGTTCAGAACAGTGCCTGGCACATGGTTATGACTCCATAAATATTAGATGTGTTTTCTCTGAAAACCAGTCTTCGGTACCAATCACTCTATTATTCTGGCTCCAAAGAATTCAACACAAGGATCCTTAGGCTACCAGAATGATCCAGAGTCAACTTCTCTGTTCTCCTGCTTCCATGGAAACTTGGTCTAAACTATTCCAGAGAGATGGGAGTTTGTACCGCATCAGATCATTTGGGGAAGCACCCTGAGGTGTCTGGTTTCCATGGTTACCATCACATCTGGTGGGCTTGGATGTGACCAGGAAGTCCCCTTTGACTAGAAAAATTTGTGGATGTCACAGCCACCACCATAAATGAGGACAACCTCAAAATAAAAAAAATCAAATCAGGCATTTGGGCAAAAGATCAGTGAGGGGCTGTTTTCAAACATCAGAAAAAGACCCAAAGAGCCAATTCAAGCTCTTGTCCCCTGATCAGTGTTCCAGGGACTCATGAAGCAGAATAATCTTTTCCCAAACTTGTTTTATTAGTAAAGCCAAAGATTCATTAATTAACCATCAGTCTCATTAAAAAGAAGAGACATGACTTCACAAAGCACTGGGGACCGACAGTTCTCCCAGCCAGAAGCAAAGGCTGTCGGGAGAGGCAGGAAGAGAACTTCGTGACCCGGCTTGGGGAGCTAAAGCACACCCGGAAGTTCCCCCTCCCCTGGTACAATGTTGAATGTTTCTCCAAACTATGAATAATAAATGGCATGTGGGTGGTTTCATTATCTAACAAACTCAGACACCTTTCAGGAGCAACTGCATAAGATTCCTTCCAGAATAAAGAAAAATTGCAAATGCCTTTCCTTATTTAATGGAAGAGGAAGCTGTGGTCCAGAGAAGGAGAAATTGTCAAGAGAGCAAAGCAGGAGAAAGACTTGAAATAGAACTTCACTGCTCCACTCCCTGCTACTCAGGCAGCCTCATACCTGATATTTTAAGCAAGGAATAAAAGATGGCTTCCATAGACTCTTTTGGTTAATCCCCTTGCCTGACCCAAAGGAGCGACAATGTTTTGGAAAGAATAGGGAAACCATTCCCTAACGGTCTTGCTGCCTCTGGTCCCTTCCTCTAAAATTCAATACTGTTGCCAGGGTGATGTTTCTAAAACTCAAATCTTCTTATGTCATTCCCCTGGCTAAATCCTTAAATGACTCCCCATTGACTTTAGGATAAAATCCAAAGGCCTTGTAATAAGGCCTATCATTAACTGGCTCCTGCCTTCTTTACTGGCTCCTGCCCTTCCCACTCGCCCCCCAACACACACACTGTCCTTTCAATCCATCAGAAGTTTCCATTGGCCCCCACCAGCCATACTCTCTCTCTCTCTTTTCTCTTTTCATCTCTGCTCTAAATGTATTGTTCATTGCCTGTCCGTGCTCTTCAGCTTCCCAAGTTCGTTTCCTTTAGAGCCAAGGATCACCTCCTCCAGGATGCCTTTCCTCACCTTCAGGCTCAGGGAAGCTCCTTTGTCAGCGCTTTTGCAGGACACTGAGGAGACTGCTTAGCCAGGATGTTTCACCACCTTTGGAGGGATCCCTTTGCCAGCCTGCCTGTGAGCTCCCCCTAGGGCAGAGGCTGGCGTGTTCATGCCATATCTCCAGCCCTTAGTACAGTGCCTGACACATGATAGATACTCCATAGATAGTAAAGAAAAATCTCTCGCTCACCTAAAGTCATCACCTATCCTCTAGCAATATTATATATAACTATTTGCACGGCTATTTAATTAGAACCTAGACAAAAAACAGGGGGACAGAATCAATCATTACCTAGCAAGTGATTATCACCTGCTTTATTAGAGAAAGAGCGTGACATCAATAATCCAAAATAACAGAGGATCCAGAAGTCATGTCTAGCTGGGTTAGGGGTGCATGACATTGTGGCATAGGTGTGTGTGTGTATGTGTGTGTGTAAGTGTGGGAGAAAAGCGGCATGTGCAATTACGTGTGAAGTTTACTTTTATAATTTGACATTTTTTTTTTGTTGATAATGCATGTATGCCTGCTCCCCGGGAACATACTCACTAATACAGAGAATAAAGGGGAGAAAATGGCAAGAAGTTGGAAGAAGTGAGTCAGGTATTGTAAGTTGCCCAAGGACACACACTCTTCCCAATGCGTAACCCGTAATAATGCCCCAGGAATTTATCGATGAGCTATCAGTGTTAGTGATCTCTTTATCATAATAACCCTTATATTTATGTTGCCTACTAGAGTTTACAAAGCACTTTACATTAACATGCACCTATCTAGTTCCATCTACTCCCTATCCCACACCTCGACTCCATGCTAAAGAAAACCACCTGCTTTCTTTTGTATACATTTTTTAAATTTTTTTGTGTTTATTTATTACTGACACAGAGAGAAAAAGAGCATGAGTGGGGGAGGGGCAGAGAGAGAGGGAGACACAGAATCAGAAGCAGGCTCCAGGCTCTGAGCTGTCAGCACAGAGCCCCACGTGGGACTCGAACTCACAAACCGTGAGATCATGACCTGAGCCGAAGTCAGATGCTTAAACGACTGAGCCACCCAGGGGCCCCATCTTTTATATACATTTCTAAAAAGGATATCAATTGTTTTAGTTTTTGACCATATAAAATGAGCAGCATGCTACGTAAACTGTGCCTTACTTTTTAAAAAACTTAATAATATTTCACTAAGTTTCATCCATATTTTTGCCCAGAGCGGTGGTTTATTCTTCCTGTCTCCTAGATATTATTCCCTATGTGACCCACTTACCACAGTTTTATTCACCCACTTCTCCATCAGTGGGTACTTGAGTTATTTGCATTTTTGCTACTGAACAGTGCTGCTATGAATATTCTTATACGTATATCCTAGTATCCATATACAGAAGTATCTCTTGGTTATTTATACAGCAGTGCAGTTGCAAAGTGATAAAGTGAAAGTGAAAGTTTACAGAATAATGTCAAACTGTTTTATAAGATATGGCCATACCAAATCACATGCCAGCCAGCAGATCACAGGAGCACCAATCGCTCTATATCCCCTCCAATGATAGGGTTAACCTAAATAATAAAAAGTGATAAAGCATGAGTCTCAAACTAGCACCCTTCGAGCCAAATCAGGCTGCTGGCCTTGCAAAGTATATCTCTAGTCGTTTTTATTTTTTAATTTTAATTTGAAAGCCTCAGCTGCACACTATTGAATACTATAGACCCCACTATTCCTCGTGTCTGCTACATGGGCTCATTCACACATCTATATTATCTCCTGGCCTCTGGAGGCATTAGAGTTTGAGATCCCCATGATTTATAAAGTCTATGAATTTAGACTTATGGAATAATAGTGAGTCCAAGCAAATGTGCTTTCTGAAAGAGAACAGGAAGAACTCCCTTGAATGTCCTGCAGATTTTGATAAACTATCCCTAATATCAAAAACTGGATAGTCTGCACCAAACAGAGTGAGTTACAATCTAAGGAGTTAGTGGAATCAAGATCAAGTGACAGGCACAGACAGGATGGTACTAGAAATCAACAACTGTTGAGGGCATGTGTTACCACAATTCACACACATACCAATTATTTTTTTTAATGTTCATTTATTTTTGAGAGAGAGAGAAACAGAGCACGAGCAGGGGAGGGACAGAGAGAGAGGGAGACACAGAATCTGAAGCAGGCTCCAGGCTCTGAGCTGTCAGCACAGAACCCGACGCGGGGCTCAAACCCACGAACAGTGAGATCATGACCTGAGCTGAAGTCAGATGGTTAACCGACTGAGCCACCCAGGCGCCTCCATACCAATTCTTAAACATGCATTTCATTATCCCCATTTTATGGCCAAAGAAAATGAAGCACAGGGAAAGTCCTTGGCTTCCACGGAAAATAAGTAGGGGAGCGCTGGGATCCAAATTTTTGCCTTAACAATTGAATCCAAACCCATGTGCAGTGCACCGTAGCACACTGCCCCCCCAATAACAGTGTCCCCTCTCTGTTGGCACACTAACCAGGTTTGCAGGAAGCACCTACATTTAATCCCTGATAGCACTGCAAGGTGGCTATAGCACTTGCTCTTGAAGTTTTTGTAGAAAACAGAATTGAGGTCTAGAGAAATTAAGGGGCTTGCCCAAGATCACCTAGAGAGTATGTGAAGGCACTAAGATATGAACATGTTCTCACACTAAGGCCAACTTCTTATTCCACACTGACTGACCTTGAGTTCCTATCAAAGGCCCAAAGATAAGTCATTGCAAACTGATGTAATTTACGCTTTCTGGGTAGAACCACAGGTCTCCTTGCAACCAGGCGCAGAAGTTGATAGTCTCAGAAGGAGCAAGTATGGGAAAGGAGAGAATGGTTTTACCTATACTGATCTAGAAACTGAATATCTCCACAGATGTTGGGTGGCACTTTGAGTATAATTATCATTTTTGGAAACCTACTAAAACAAGAGACACATGCCAGAGCTTAGAGATGCACTAATCCTTCTGGAAAGGAGAAAAACATTTGGAAAGCAGACTTCCAAAAAACGGTAACATCGTTTCTAGAAACAATGACAGAGAAGGGGAACCCCCTCCATCAAGTTTTAATGTGATGACTTTCTTCTCAAAGTAGGGTTGGAAGGCAAGAATAAATTGACCCCCTTTAGGAATAAATTAAACTTTGAATTTTTCTAGTCCAGGTCTATTGTCCTCGATGCTAGATCCTGGTGAAGGCAATCTTGTAGAGACCAGGAGAACCCTCCAACTTCAGGATAATCCCCCAGAGAAGCCATCACTGGATCGGATCACTTACCAATAACATTTCTGACTCCATATCTGTTGAGAGGGAGCGCATGTTCTTGAAAGACTCGGGTGTCATTAGCATGAGCTCCTCTAAGCTTTGATGGGATTCCAGGGGGTCCTCTGCCCTGGACCAATGCCCCCACCAACCCTGGGGAGGGTTTGGGATGATATCACTTGATTTCCTTCAGGTATAGAACTAGACACAAAAATGCAATGGTGACTAGGCCAGACATTGGCCTCAAAGATCTCACAGTCGAGTAGGGAAGGGGTATGCGGAAACAAGCACAAATTAGAGTAACAGGTACAATGACAGAAACACGCAGCTAGGCCTGAAGAAGAGGCGACAGTGATTAATACTCTTGGTGGTGAAGAAAACCACTCAGAAAAGGAGACATAAGAGCTGAGTTTTAAGGATAGGTGTAATATTCAGTTCTATCCATTGGATCTCAAGCATTTTCCGGGAACTCTTTATCTTGGATTATCTCTTGACCAAAAAGGCGGAGTAGTGGCAGAGAATTAATACTTTCATTTGCAGAGCTGAGATTCAATGATCCTAACACTACCGAGTCAATGCGTCCCCTTGAAAGGCCCTCCCTGCAGACTGCGGCCCTTTCCTTACAGTGTATGAAGAAGAGAGATCTCCACCCAAGTGTTCTCCAGCTATCTGGATTTGTTTCATACCTGTGGAGACAGAGGATGAACTGATGACCCCTAGCAGTAGCATCCTGCCTCTTATCTTTCTCCCTATCATCCAGCAATAACAGCAACCCCTTGTATTGTCTCAGAATCCACAAGTTAAAACCAGCATCTTTATCTCCTATGACCATCAGATCACCAGATGTGACTGTCTCTGCTTTTCCTCTCCAAAGAAACTATAGCCTACTTTGGTTCCAACACAGTGGAGGAGAAAAGGGGGAGGGGGGGAGGATTATCATTTCCTACTCCCGGGAAATTTTAGCATCCCCACTCCTCCTGCCCCCCTCCCTCCCATCAAAGTTAAACAAAGCCAACCGTTCCATCCTGATCTGTCCCTTTCTCCTGCACTATATAAAGCTAGCCACAGATGGCATGCACGGATTGATGCTCCAAAACTCCCCAGTGCCCACTCTCTTCCATCAAGCTGGTTCCTAAATCTGTGGATGCAGCAGACTTCAGAAGAGGAAGCAGTGTGATCACACAGCATGAGCCTTGGCACAATGGAATCTGGGCTGTGCCAGGGCCGTGATGCCCGAGTCTCACCCACTCTGATGCAGCACTCAGAATGGCATCTGGTTGCCCCACTGTCCACGTGATGGGATCCTAGTGCTAAAAGCCAAGTTTCTCTCTTTAGTGCACTCTGGGTAGTAGGTAAAGAAATCCATGATAAAGTAGGGAAAAAGGAAAAGTAGAAATGATCAAGGAAAGGTAGTTGAGGGACTTGGAGGAAAGAAAACCTTGAACATCTCCTCTCTGCTCATTCATTTTCCTGCATCTGGCTTGCAGAAGGGGTCATGGGGAGGGGCCAGCCATGGAAGTAAAATAAAGCTTTTGGGGGGTCTTTTCTTCCCTGGGGACTTTTGTGCTGCCCCCAGTAGTCCCACCGCCAATTATCCTAGATTCCATCCCAGTGCACTTAACCGTAGTAATATTCATCTGTTGATATGTATTATGGTTTTTTTTTAATGTTTATTCTTGAGAGAGAGAGAGAGAGAGAGAGAGAGAGGGAAAGAGAGAGCATGAGTGGGGGAGGGTCAGAGAGAGAGAGAGAGAGAGACAGAGAGAGAGAGAGAGGGAGACACAGAATCTGCAGCAGGCTCCAGGCTCCGAGCTGTCAGCCCAGAGCCAGACATGGGGCTCGAACTCACGGACCTGAGACGAAATCACACACTTAACCAACTGAGCCACCCAGGCACCCTGATATTTATTATGCTTCAAGACCTATGTAAAATTGTTTATTCTCATTTTTTCATTTCATCTTCAGGCAAGACTGAAGCCTAGTATTATTCTCTCCCATTTTTCAGAAGAAAAAACAGAGATGTCAAAGAAGTTGCCAAGATCACACAGCTCTTAAGTGATGGAACCAAGATTCTAATCCAGGCCTGTCAGATTTCAAAGACTTTTTCTCTAAAGGATCTCATCAGCCCAAACTAGCTGTCATAACAGAACAAAAAGGCATTACCTAAAGCTTTCTAGCTGAGAGATATTTACATTTTAATAGCCTGTCTCTTAATGAGGCTTCAATGAGCAAAGAAATGAATTGCTTGTAATGCTATTTGGGGCACTGTAATAGGTCATAGAGGAAATACATGGGATCAGGGGTGTCTCAAATAATACTGTGAAGATTTTTGTCTATCTCGACTCCATATAATGAAGTCATGCCCATCTGAAGGAAGGTTGAAGCTACTGTTTTGCATCTATTCCAATAGAAACTGTACTTACTAGGTGTTATAAGCAAGAGAAGATTTGTTTGGATGTAGGAAAGCTCTCCCAGAGAGGAAACCTATGGAACGTTAGTAGATGACTATAATATACATAAATAGACACACACACACACACACACACACACGCACACACACAGCTCTCACCCCCCAGCCTGGGATGGATTCAGTCATATCTAATCACAGAGAGATGAACAAGGTGATTTCCCAAGAAAACTCTGGGCCTCAACTTGGAACCATTAACTTTGACTTGGAGGATTCCATTTCATTTCCCAGAATTTCCTAAAGACACACATGTAGTTGGCATTTTCTGTCCTTAAAACAACATTAGATAAGCAAAGCAAGAGGCTTCCAACACATTCTTTGAAAAGAAAAACATTTTTCCAGACTTGGGTCAAGAATGAGCTGTCCAGCCAATCACATTTGGGGATTCAATTGCCCCTCTCCTCCAGACTTTTAAATCTTTCAACCCTAGTTTGATTTTCTGTCCTCCTGGACCAGACCTAATAGGAAATTACCTTCTGACAGGCCACCAAACACAGCTCCTTGAAAGCAAACAGCAGATCCAAAGGCCTTTATTTGTCTTTGTCTCTTCCCTCTTGCTGTGTAGAGAGAGCGCATCTCCAGCAGACCAAGACACAAGTGGTGTTGACCTGCCCCCACAGCTGGGGCTGGCAGAGGCTGGTTGCCAGTTCCCTCCTCTGCTGCTTGATCTCCCCTCCCCGGGTGGCTGCCCTACCTGAAAGGGAGAGGAGAGAAGGGGACAGCGGCAAGAGGACAGACAACACCAGTAACATTCCATGGACAGGGACCCTGTAAGTTGCAGATCAATAATGAAAGGAAATCTAAATGGGGCTTCAACACATTCATTCAAGAGACAGGAATGCAAGTGAGTTACATGAGTATGGGTTTAGATATCCCAGGGTTACCTTTCCATTCCTCTTCATCCTTTTAGCACAGTCGGGAAGCCCTGAATGTTCTAGTTCCATCCTATCAACAAAGATATACGTTCCTTGACAAATACTTTCATAATTAGCTATTGGTCACCCAAGGTATACATCTGTCCTAGGGACATTTGTACTTAAGAAAGGATGCTCAAAGTAAAAGTCAACATCCCTATTGTAGTTTCCTACAAGCCCTTTAGCAATTTGCCCCCTTCCCCAGCCTCTCTGACCTTAGTTCTTACTGATTTGTCCTCTGGGTTCCCCACTCACTCCCCCTTTAGCCCAAATGGTCTACTTACCAGATCTCCCACTTGGGTATTTGTCCTGGCTACTTTTTCTGACCTAACCAATATTTTCCTGGAAATCTCCTTGGCTCACTCCATTACTACATGAAGTCATTGCTCAAATACCACCCTGAAAAGAAACTCCCCCTTTCCCTAAGTTTCCTAATGCAAAGTTTATCTGCCCCCATCCAGTCCTCACCTCCATACTCTACCCAAACCCCCTTTACCTTGCACTATCTTGTCTTTTCCCACGGCACTGGTCATTTTATAATATACTGCCCATTTGAGTTGTTTATTATGTTTACTGTTTACTTTCCTTTCTCTTCATACCCTGCTAGAATGTTAACATACGACAGCTGGGATTTTTGAGTTCCTTCCTCACAGATGTATTCCAAATATCTAGGATAATGCTTTCCACATAATAGATGCTCAAGAAATGTGGGCTGAATTACTGCTGAGTGGAAGAAGGATGTACTGTTAATGGAGAGATTTCAAATACTCTCTAGAACTAGATCCACCTCCACCTGCATTCCAGGTACCCGGGTCTACCCCTGGAGGTGCAGTCCAAAGGAAAGCAAGCCCCCCCCCCGTGCTTCCTGTTTCCTCAGAGCCTGAGTCCCTAGCCCCCTCCTATCTATTTCCCTTTGCATATTTCATACTCAACACCCACACTTGAAATGAATCTTCTTACCTTTTCACCTCCTGATGCATCTTCCTTTGTAGGCTTCGGATACCATAACCCCTTAGTTTGTTTCTTTACTTGCCTGCAATTCAGACTTTTAGCCCCACTCTGTGGCTCTGGTCTCCTGGGATTGTATGCTACCTGGTTCTGCCCGGATGCTAAGCTCTCCTGGCTGGCAACAGCCCCTGCCAGCACTCTGCTTGGCTCAGAGGGAGCACTTGGACCCCAGGCAAGTAACACTCTCAGATGTATCTTCATTCACTGTTACCAGCAACCCTTGAGCACATTTAAATCAGTAGCACTGAGCTCTCAGCTTCATCCAGAAACGAGTTTAATAAAGTGTATGACGCACAATTATGTCTCTTTGTGTTCTGAATGTCAGAAAGAACCTTGAATTTGTACATCAATATGACAAGCACAAAACATGTAAAAACCTCAAGCCACAACGATGACAAACCATCCCCAAATTGCACATGTGTTTCACAGAAAATTTCTCCTGGACTAACTCCATCTGACAGCAAAAATCAAACGATACTTTATATTTCAGCAGCTACTCAATCTCAACGCGGGGCAGCCATTCTTAAACTGTCAACAGCCGTACTGCCAACTTTATAGCATGGAAACTTTGAGTGCTCCAGACCGAGGCGAGGCTGATGCGTTTACAGGATGCGCTCCACAGGCCCGCTACATCTGTGAAACTTCGGCATCCACATTAATCACAAACTCCTCCCCGTGGAACTCGCCATTCCCCACTCTGCAGGACCCACCTGCCTTAGACTTAACACAGGTTTACTCTTTGCCCTCCCTTCCCGCAATATAAAAATGATACCTACCATGTGCATATCACTGTATAGATTCCAGAGTATGTTTACATCCATACCTTAACCTTACCCTCACGTTAACCCTGTAGAGTGGGTATTATTGTCCACATGTTAGGAAAGAAGTAACTGGAGTTCTGAAAACATAAGGAACTTGTACAAGGCTCACAGATGGGACATAGTGAGTTAAGGCCCTCGACTACTCAGCCAGGGCTCAGCCTTCCCACCTCTGCTGCCTGACATACTCACTCGGCACTCAGTGCTTTTCGCTCCCCAGTTAATATTCCTGCAGATGGACTCTTCTCCATGTTACCAACGTGCTTTTCCTCATCCTAACCACATATCATGCTGCCCCATTTTGGGACATGCAATGCATTTATTTCGGTTCTGACCCAAAACAAACATTCCAAGTTCCGTCTCCCTCCCTCCTTTGTGGCTCTTGATTCACAACTTGCCTGTTGCACTTATTCTATTGCTCCACAGTTAGTTGTTTGTGCATCTCTCTCCTCATGAAGGTTCCTCCAGGATAAGAGCTGCATCTCACTCAGTGCTATCACCCCAAATTTTAGCACAGTGCCTGATATGAACATTTTCAATAAAGATATATAATTTTTGAGATGTTGAATGAGTGACAGTTGTGCCCAAGATATGAGGAAGCATCCTTCAGAGTCCACATTCATGTCCCACCTCCTGGCACACTTGCACTATCACAGACACACAGACCCCTCCAGAGCCCATGACGAAGAGACATACTGTGCAGTCACAGCCCACTTCAGCATTGAAAGTCCCAGGGACCTTCAGTACTGCTGTTCCAAGAATCTTTGGGGAAACTCGACTCAGAGATGACTGGATAGGGACGGAGACACAGGAATGGAAGAGGGAAGATCTTCCAAGAGAACAGAGGGGGCGATGGGTGCCAGGAGGGGCTTCAACTGTGTCTCTAGTTTTTACCTTGATATGGCACATCCCGAGAAGTCTCTGTTTGTGCCGAGAGTGACCAGATTCTGAGACCCCTAGGAGGAAAGCAACAGCAGAGTCAAGAAAAAGCTTATGCTTAAATCAGGAATTGTTTTTTCTATAAGCAAAACCCTTGGATCCCTGAAAAGTGGACCAGTTATAGTAGGTTTTATCTCCACAAGACGTTGCTCCAAATTCCTCTTCCAGTTAGGGTCTCTGTCCTATGTGTACATGCATGTGCATGCGCGCACACACACGCATGCACGCATACACCACTCCTAGGACCAAACTCAAAGATCTATCATAAAAGGAAAACCTGGGTGGCTCAGTCAGTTGGGTGTCCATTCAACTCTTGATTTCTGCTCAGTGGCGTTTACTTAAGATTCTCTCTCTCTCTCTCTCTCTCTCTGCCCCTTTCCCCTGCTCACACATACACACTCTCTCGCTCTTGAATAAAAAAAAAGAAAAGAAAGATTTGTTTTGAGGTGCCTGGGTGGCTCAGTCAGTTAAGCATCCAATTCTTGATTTTGATTCAAGTCATGATCACACAGTTGTGAGATCTGGCTCTGCATTGGGTGTGGATTCTGCTTAATAGAGCTCTCTCTCTCTCAAAAACAAAAAGAAAAACAAAAACTATCACACTGACATGAATAGAAACTTTCTCAGTTCTCGGTACTGTTAAATTCAGCTCGTTCAACTAATGTGTGAAGGCCTTCTGTGCGTCCAGCGATGTTCAGGGCATACAAACCTGAATAGGCACGGCTTCTGCCCTGATGGGAATCTCAGTCAAGTAGATCAAATAAAATCATATAAAAATTAGAGAAACTATAACAAGTAATAGAAATGCTTTGGGATTAAGGGAAGGGAGAAATTAATTCCACCCAAGGAGGATGAGAGCCTCTGGTGGGGTAGGTGTGAGTTAAGCTGGGCTTGGAAGGATGACATTGGGGGCAGCTTCTTAGGGGTTCAGGGCAGAACCCCTGTCTCTCTCATGGGTTGTCCATTCCCATGAGAGGAATGGACTCAAACAGAACTATGCTCTCCCAAGAACAGTAAAAGTCATCCAGAAAGCCAAAAAGCAAAGACTATGGGTTCAGGGTCCTCCCCACTTTGGAAGTGGGGAAGAGGCTGGTCCACGAAAGCATGCTAACTCACTCAGAAGTGGTGAGGACTCATGATATTACAGGCAAGGATGACTACGAAATACTTAGAACAGAACCTGGATGAAATCACTCGGTAGCATCTTTTTAATTTTTCTTACTGGCACCATCTTATACTCTTTCATATTTATTTTCAAACTTGCTCCCCATGCCAGCCCTGCTCCCTGTCTTGGTATCAAATATAAACACAGGAACTTCAATAGGAAATTGTGGAGGGAGGAAGCATTCTATTGGAATAGGAGCACTCTGGACAGGTCAGAGGATGGAGAACACCTCCACACTTCCCCCAAGGGAGCAAGTTGGTAAGGATAGTGGGAAGCCGTGTTGCCAGAGTATGTGAGAATCAGAGCATCCGGGGCCATGAATGCCAAGCCAAGGGGTTTTGAGTGGAAGATGCCTGCAAGGTGGACCATTGAAAGCTTCTGAGGAATGAACTGATCCAGTCATGTCTCTACTGGCTTTCCTAAGACCCATGTCCTTACCTCAGGAAATAACCACTTGCTCAGACAATGCTGTTAATTCTATCCCTAAAAGATGGAGAAGGCCTTTGCTGCCTCTGTGGTCTAGACTCCATGTGGGTGCCTGGAACACAGTCTTTGTACAGATATCTCTCGGCCTTCAATGCCGAGTACTCAACTAGACATTGAACACTGACAGATGAACCACAGGTGAGCACTGATGGGACTTTGTCAGGCCTCAATGAGGGACCAACAGACCTGTCTGTGCAGACCCTTCTGCCAACAGTATCCAGGTCCCCAGATGGCTCAGGACAAGCAAATAAGGTCCATCTCCTCTCATTTACGGCACATACTTTCCATCTTTGTTGAAAGCCCCCCAAGAGGAAAGTGTTGCTTCTTCAGTAAGATGCAGTGATTTACATTAAAAATTTATGGTATTAAAACCAAACCATGGGGAAGAGTTCCACTGAGCCATGCATATTCCTTTGTCTGGCAAAATGGTAACATATGTTAGCTAGTGGGGGGTTACGAGTAACCCATCCTTGGCATATAAGGGCACTCCAGTAAAAGCAAGTAAACCCTAACCATTAGAGGCAAGAATGGATACCGGTGTGGCCAGTTTTGCTTTTTGAAGAAAGAGGAAGTGCAGCTGATATTACCTAGTAAGTTACATTGAAATTCTCCAGCCCTAAACCTTAGGATCAGTAGGCTTGGGTGGAGCTGGGGCAGAATCTGTGAAGTCCATAGAACTAAGGCTGGTTTCTGGGTTATCAGGGACTGGAGAGTGTTTCCATGGCAAGATAAATAATCTGATAGTTACAGGGAACATATTTTTTTAAACATAAAAATGGGACATATGGTCTGACAAGTACGAGTGTACTTTTGGAAAATATAAGGGGAAAAAAGCATGCAAAATTGGAGCTGTTCCTGAAAAATCTTTAGCATGTGGTCACCTTCACACAGTGCCCTTACTAAAGAGGAATGCAGTACATGCAATCCAGGATAAGCCAATTAACACAAATCACTAATTGCGACTATGGCTATCCTATGGTCTAGGTGCACGAAGAATTCATCAGCTCTGCTCAGCTGGGCCTCTCCATGACTCTCAGCAGCTAAGCTAGTCACTCCGAGGTCTCAGCCTCCTGCAAGCAAGCAAAGGAGTCTTCATTTCTGCACGTCAGGACGTCACAAAACTCTGGCCAGTGTAACCTTCGGTGAGCAGACTCAGAGGCTAATCAAGTTAAAGGGAAATTACACACTGTCTTCCAAGAGAGCTTACCCTAAGGGATTTATCCATCTCTCTCTCTCTTTTTTTTTTTTTTTTTTTTTGAGAAATTTAGACCAGGATAAAGTAACAGCTCTTCTTACTACCCAAAATTTGCTTTATTCTCGTCTGCAAAACGCATAGAAGGCCTTGCTCGCCCCAGTACACATATGCACACACCTTCATCACGGTGTCTTGTCCTTTCCCCCCGCCCCCTCCACACACAGGATGTAAGAGTAGGCTTCATTTGGTTGTGGCTCCTGGGAAGGATGCAGAATGTGGCCAAATTTGCATAGGATGCCAGACAAAGCCCTCCGGCCCCTGAAACTTCACACCTGTCTCCTGCCAGTACCCGAAGTGCCATCTGCTTCTCCGGGAAAGCCAGACACAAGGCCCCCTCATTATGCCTTTGGTAGATGATGAGAAAATCTGGCATGGGGAGCCTTAATTGCTCAAAAATAACTCCATGGTACGTAACATACAGTTACATGAAGATCCGAAGGGAAAAAAAAGCCTTGGCAGCCTTTTTACAAACATTCAGGATAATGGTGGGGGCATGCAAAAGGGAAACTATTTCAGGACTCAACCTAGTCCCAAATTATTTCCACTGCCAAGAACTCTACAAGTGAGGAGTTTTGCGTGTGGCAGGAAGTCCCACAACAAAAGGAATATGAAGCATGGAGGCAGGATCATGTTTTCTCATCTATTCCACTCTGTGTTTGAGAGGCTCTCCTTAAGATCTTTCTACCACCTCACAGAAACGTAAAGTAAATTTTACTCATTAATATTACTTTAAAAATACAGTTCTATCTCCAGTTATGAGAGCAGAGCAGAGGGAAATTGCAGCCGCATGAAACAGGGGGATTTGAAAGAAGCAGGAGGTGTTTCAGCCTGGTTCAAGCACAAGACCGGCGCGAGGCAGGAGAATATAGGTTTGCCATCAGCGGCACGACGGACATTTGGGGCTGGAAAACCTTTGTTGTGGGGGCCGTTCTGTGGATTGTAGGATGGTGAGCGGCAGCCCTGGCCTCTAGCCCTTCATGCCAGTAACACCCCTTCCCCCGGGAGACAACCAAACATGTCAAATGACTCCTCAGGAACAAAATCACCCCTTTTAAGAACTATTAAACTAGAGGATCTCTTGAGGTTTCATCAAAGCCCATTATGGGGTATGTGGGTGGCAGAGAGGGTTCAGATAGCATAGCATTTATCACAGGGAATGATACGGGCTTGATTATGAGTCTGTCTCCTGTCCGATTGTAGTTTTGTGAGGACAGGGACCATTTCCAACGGAGCTCTGCTGTTTCCCCCCGCTCATAGTCTGGAGTGTTGAAGCGTTATGTTAAAAGAAAGAATCAAGGGTGGAATGAATGGCAGACTGGATCCCAGACTCCTTTCCCAATCCCGTGTTCCCTACGCTGCGTGCTGAGTCCCTGTGTGGGTGGTGGGGATATGGTGGGGTGGGGGCATATCTTCAGAAAACTAATAAAATAAATGACTAAATAAATGGAACCTCTTGTCTAAAGAACACAGAGATAAGATAAATCATTTTGAGTCCTGGGAAAATTATCTCCACCATCCTGCCCTGGTTTCTCCGTTCAGCCAGAAAACACTTTAATTTATCTTGTGAAATTTTTCATTCGCTAGACGAACATTAAGAATTTCTTTCCTCTTTTTCTTTTTTTAAATATTCTTCTCTCTACAAAGGTGGGTTGGCTCTCAATGCATTGGAATAAAAGCTCCATTAGCCTCAGTGCACGTAAGGCTTGTGAAGTTGGCCTGGATTCAGGGCCAGCAGAAGGATAAAGAAACCTGACACTCATTCTTCACGTAATTAGAGTTGGTAAAATAAACTGTGTGCATTTCATTAAAGGAATGGATCCATCAGGCCCAAGACAGGGCGGGAATCTCATGCTCACAGCATCAGTCTTTTGTTTCAAATTAACCCCTAGCTGATAAAAAAATTTCCCGTGGAGTCACTGGGGAACATGCCTGTCCCCACACCCTCAAGTGATTTAGTCCCTGAGCCCACATAATTTCTCAGCTGGCTTAAACCCAGCAAACGCTATAGTTAACCTCTTACGAATACACATGTTCTCCGACTCCCCCCAAAGTCCCTGTTGGGACGCTTCCCTCCCTCAGTCGCATGATGCCATTTGCAAACATGGATCCAGGAATCCACCCTTTGCTAAGAAGGCATTGCTTCTGCATGGCTTGTCAGTAATCAGGATGAAGTGGTCCCGAGAAATGCACATTTTTGACCAGTCTTGTGACGAGTAGCAACATGAACGAGACCACCGATTAGAAATTAATAGAATAATCTGTGCTTATGAAATAAATTCTCTTTGAAAAGTAAACAGCCCCTTCCTAAATTCAAATTGTGGATCTTAATGATGTTAGCACCCTCCTCTATAAACCCGATCCAACCAAACTCGACCCGGCTTTCCAAAAGCCAAGAAGGTCTCTGAAACTCCATCCTGTGCTCTTGGATTACTGGATACCACAGTCATAGCAAAGAATGGTCTTCCACTCTGCCACACCTCTCTCTCCTGCCCTCACTTTGGCTAACCTCAGTATTCATCTTCTTTGATGGTCCTCTGCCCCCTCCTTACCTAGCAAATGCTCCTCTTTTTCATATTTGATCTATAAAACAGAGAGGAAGGTAGGTGGAGAAGTAAGGCACGTGTCAGTAACAGACAGGCATGCTCTCTACTAACATCTCAAGCAAGAGGCAAGAAGGGGAGCAATAAGAAGAGAACAGGGCTGTCAGGAAGTAAAGCCAGTCCTTGAAGTAGACAGGCTGAGGAAGAGGTGATGGAAAGAGGAGTTGTCTTGTCTGGAGATAATAGTAGCTTGGCAGTTTTCCTTATCAAGTATGGGCAGAGCTCTGAGGGACCGGCACTGTGCTGTGGTGCCCAATCATGGCAAAGACGAGGAAAATGGCCAAGGCTACAGCATCAGCTAATGAGAGGGCTTCCCTGACCACACAGGCTGTGAAACCTGGTGTTTACCATCTCTGGAGGTTTTTAAGACAAGGAGAGGCAGTCAACCATTGAGGAGAAACAACACTGAACTAGCCTGGATGAATTCCTAGGAGTGTCCTTAACTCTGAAAAACTATGGAACTCTAGGAATTGTATGTAGGGCGGAATGTAGCCCCAGAGCAGATTTGGGGTGGGGGGACCGCGGCCATGGCAGGAACCTGGTTCTGTCCAGGGTCTCAGCAGTTCACCCAGCCTGGATGTGGTTCAACCCAGCCTGGACATTCTCTGGTTTAAACATGTTCTGAGTAGCTGACATATCCCCCCCATAGTCTCACTGGGTATATTTTGTGGTGTTCTCTCTTGCGTTATCTCACTGATAGTGGAGAGTGTGTGTGTGTGTGCACATGTGCATTCCCTTGGCCATTTGTGTCATGGGAAGATATCCAGAGACATTTCTAGGAGTATGCAAACTTCAGCAGAATCAGGGAGCAGGCAGAAATGGGTTTAGGGGTGGGGAGGAGGTCTGTTTGTGCCTGTGTCTTATCTGCTACATGAACTCAACTATTCGGCATCCATGACGTCTCTCCCATTAAGCTCACTGGAGGGTTTGGAGGCACAGCTCCTCTTCCCTGCTGTTCTTTGTACACCGTCCTCCCTCTCTCCCTCCTCCTCCCCCCCTTGTATTTTCTGCTCCCCTTCTCTCCTCTGGTTTCTTCAATTTCAATGAGTTTATTGGCATGACGAATGTTGCCAAAGCCAATAGCACTGAGTCTCAGTGTCTGGGGATGGATTTCACAGTGGGAAGGGGGTGACCGGGGCCTCGGACCACATTCCCACTGTGGGTTTCTGCTTCAGTCTAAGACGGTGGCAGGCTGCCAGGGACCTTGTTCACTTGGGTTTCCAGTCTCAGCCGAACTCACCAGCCTTGTCTCCAGACAGAGAGAAAGTTCTCATTATGGCAGAGGTCATGTCTGGAGCCTCGGTCCTGGGAGGTATGGGGGTTTCAAGCTTCTGTTTTCAAGAAATAGTTTAATAAACAAGTCCCGCACTGTCCTGTACAAACAGTGCTGTTAAAACGCCAGGCTCCCAGCGACACTGCACATCCACGGGCTAGGGCCAGGGTGCCAAAGACCGGCAGGGCTCAGGCCAGGCGTTTACAGGAGACTGAAAAGGGACCTTGACAGTCTTCTGAATAAGTGAGAGTCTTACTTTTTTTCATAACCACTCCCATGTCCCCACACACACACGTACAGCAATTTGGAGAACTGGAGATAGGCAGGAGAAAATAGATATTGTTACAACTAGAGCCTCAAACATCCATTTCAAGTGAGTTCTGGCTAAGGAAGTCTCCTTCCTAATGAATGAGCCTTATGAGGCTTATCAAGCTCCTCTTTTGCCTCTCTCTCTCTCTCTCTCTCTCTCTCTCTCTCTTTCTCTCGTCCCTCAGCTGATGGAAATTTCTATTTGCAATGAAAATCAACTTTGGAAAACGTCACAGCAAGGGACTTTTTTTCCTGGCTGCCCCAAGATTGATCTGGTCCATAGGATGCCCCAGATCATTGCATTCGGTAATTTCATTCTGCTTATGATCTATTTCTTATACGATCAATATGATAAATGCGATGGAGAGCAGAGTGGGTTACGCCAACGCTAGTGAAGAGGAGAGGAGAGCGCTGGGCTGGCACGCTGTGTGTCTCATGAAGCAGAAAAGCAATTCAGTCAGACTAAAGGCTACAGACAAGGCGGTATATCCTCCGTGATAAATGCAAATGATGTGACTACATTTTCCCCCGGCACAAATGGGGAGGAGGGCGGGGTAGGGGAGAAAAGCCCCACTGTCTGGGAGCCCAGCATCCCTTTAGGAACCCACAGGGCAGTCTGCACATGGCAAGCTATCGGGTTGGGGGAAGTAAGGGCGCTGGGAAAGAAGAATTCAAGTTTGCCTAAATAATCAGGGCCAATGGCAAGCCATTCCTGACCCAGCCAGGCCTTCGGGCATTGCTGGTTTTCAAGCACTGTTCGAGAGAATCAGGCAGCCAGCGAGCAGGGAGCCACAGGGAAATAGCGGACAGTGCGCTGAACCATGAGAACACCATCATCTTCTCTGAGCATCAGAGTTCCCTTGGCTACAGGTCTCGTTAGGTAACAATCAGTTTCATTGTCTGCGTTGTTATTTTGCGCCAGGGTCTTCTGTTTTCCCACGTGGGCTGACATATCTAGATGTCCTCAGACAAGCCATTGAATTCTCTGCCTCGTCATGTGTTGCAGGGGAGCAATGATATCTCTGCTGCTGTTGGAGAGTGTCTTTATGAAGCTGGAATGAAATAACGTAGTATGTCATGTGCCCCAAGTGTGAGGTGTTGCCTGTGGGGTCACCACGAAGCCTCTCAAGTGAGAAAGAGAGGTTATTGCCCTCAGAAACTTTAGAGCCTAATGGAGAAATGGCCAAATGCATGAAACAAAAAAAAAAAAAAGAGAGAACAAGACAAATTCATACAGAGTAACGAGTCCTCGACCAGGAGGCGCCAACTCTGCATTGTAATCAGGGCTCTCCCAGTCTCTCATTTCATGATTGCACAAATTCCTTACCCACTCTGGGCCTCAGTTTCCCCAAAGGACCATGAGACAGTTGGGACAGTCAGAGATTTCTAAGGCCACCCGGCTCTGACATTTTATGATGCAGTGACAAACTGAGCCCTAACGTGGGTGCAGATATGCAAGAACAATGTGAGCTCCAGAAGGAAATGAAACAGAGCTAGATTTTAGCACAGAGAAGGGCAGGCTTTCCAAAATGGAATGGCAGGGACATTCCAAATGTGGAAATCAACTTTACTAAGTCCTCAGTATAGAGGAGAACAAGTCCCAATTAAGGGGACAGTTGGAGGAACTGGAACCTAGAGAAGAAGAGTAAAGAGAAAGGTAAAGGTATGGAAGGTGCCCTTGGCCTCTGAGCCCGTGTCTGAGGGGGAGGGAGATGGGGAGGAAGGAGTGGACAGCACTGCCAGGACAGGTGGGCTCCTCACACTGGAGTTGTGAAGAGGCTGCCCCGTTGCCCTCTCAGCCTCCCACCTGTATCAGAAGGACCTCAGCCTTAAGGATCTTTTTTAGGAAGAGTGTTTTGTCACAGCAATGCTGCTGTTTCTTGTGTTTTTTTCAGGAAACTAAACTCGGAAGTCGCCCAGCCCTGCCAGTGTTTGATCCCTAACAGACACATTCTCTCCAAGCCGCAGAAAGCCAGAGGCAGGCTGGGGAAGGTGAGAGAGGGAGGGAGTGTTGGGGGTGGAGCTTCCATGGTAAGATGGAGTCCGGCAACTCTGCAATGGTGATTCTCTGCCCTCCCACGCCTCTCTCTGCATGGAAGTCTGGTCTCTGGTGAGGAGCCCCTTCCATTTTCTCACCTACATGGCAGAGGCCATGAGGAGACCTCCACCTGAAGATATTGATTAAGCAGCCACTGCTCCAAGGGGAGAGCTGAGAACTGTGACCCAACTGATAACCAAGCCATTCATGGCCCCTGTCAAAGTGATCAGGAGAGCTCACCCGAATATTTCCATTTGCAAAGGGACCAGGAGAATTGTGTTCTAATAGGCACTGCACCTATCAAAGGTGTATCTTAGGTTTCTTTCAATATGACCATTCACTTGATCATGTGGCTCACTTTCGTCTACTGGGAAAGGAGCTCCAAGGTAGGAAGGTGTTGCCTCCCTTCTCTGTAACTGAGATGGCTGAAGCCTGTCCAGGGTCAAATAGATGCTGATGAGAAGACCCACAGGACTAGACCAGTGTGGGAGTTCTGTGGCTTTTTGAAGGAGATGGGAGCCTGGGTGGGAAGAGGGCCATCCAGGGGCACACGTTGAGCCACACGCAGCTGTTGGCAAATTAAGAAAAGAAATAAAACTTTAAAAAGTGGGAATAACTTATGTTAATCAACACTTCCTCATTTCATCTCTACCCAAACACCTCAGCAAATGTCAAGTCCAGAAAGGAGTGCAGAATGGTATCAAGGATCAAAAGACAAGGTCTACCCTCTTTGACCCATAGGAAGTGAGTTGTCTAGACCGACAGCATCAGCTTCCTTATCAGAGAATGAAGATCATCAGTCAAGCCCCCCGCAAAAATTTATGGGCCTGACATCCAAAAAGAGAGATCCATCATTCCTCCCCACCCTTCCCCCTTCTGAGTTCAATTTCTGTTGACTTTATTTAAGCTCTTTTGGGTTCTTGGCCTTGAAGAGATTTTTGACTTGCTCTGCCAGCATCCCTGACTGTTCCTCTTTTGTTGGTAACGAGTTCAGTTCACATGAGGAGCCAAAGCTTGCTTATGAGGCATTCAGGCAGGTCCCAGGTGATACATCTGCAAGTGCCACTTGTCCAAGAAGTCCTCTCTGGCCTTCAAACAACTTAGACTTTGCTTTCTCCAGACCTCTTCAGACTCTTGATGCTCCAAAATAAGCCAAACACCAAAAATCAACAGGAATTTTCCAATGGGAATACTTCCAAAATCACCAAAGACTTGAATTACCTTCCCATAATTGGGAAAGTCCACCAAATAGCAGAGAAATGATCTCTCTCTTTTTCCTCCGGCTTGCTAATCAAAATACTGTCTGCTCCCAATCCAAGGAATGTCATGAGGCCTATTCCCAACGAGCTCAACCCCAGTAATTGGAAGCAGCCCTTCCTTGCCTTTGGTCTTTGGGTATTTTCATCATTGGACTGTTTGAGCCAAGACATATGTTTTGCCAAGGAAAACTTTCCTTTGAAACGTCCATCTTATCCAAACAGAGAGTTGGAATTGACTCTTGGCAGTTCCAAAGATAGTTCTGAGTTATGAAAAAATAGTACATATGTGTCCCAATCCAGGGGATCGTCCCAATCTGGAAAAAAAAAAAAAAGCCTTGCCTATGAACCCATCTTTCCTTCCTGTAAACTGATAAAGCCAATGCACCTGTAACAACTTCAGAGCCCTGCTGTGTGGCCTACTTATCCAGTTCCGTGGAACGTGACCCCCAAATCCTTTTACTCAAAGAGGTTTGTGAGGCAACAGAGTAGGGGATGCTTCTATGAAAGGGAAGAGCTGAGGAATAGAAGAAATTTGGTTACATTCTTCAAGGGGAGACATTTGAATTCCAGCTCTCAGCAAGAGTACACTTTGGGGAAGGTCTGGTCCGACTTGGAGGGCTTGCAATGTTGGAAATCACAGTGCTTGCAGGCATTATTTCCTTGGGGAGTGGAGTGGGTATTCATAAAGGGAACCATGTTTATACCCAGAAACTGATGAAAATATTTTGCAATATTTGAACCAATTGTCTTGTTTGGAAAATAGAGGGCATGTGATTGGCACTCTGCCTTCTGTAATGGAGGGGCCAGGGGAGGGAGAGACAGGCCCTTATGGAGGAATTTCAGCTTCTGCGAGTTCCTTGCCCTGCTGCTGTCTTATCCTGGGTTCCTGGTTTCTCTCTTAGCTGCTTTCATAGCTCCTGGAGGTGAAGTATCGCCACATCACACTCAGGACAGTCACTTCAGCAGGGATGAAAACCATTTCGAGTCATAGAAACTCATAATGAGACATGACCTTAAGGCCCGTGTAGTCAGATGGCGCATCTCATGCTAGAATGCCCACACAGCATGGCCCACACCACTGTGCAATGGGACAGTCACTGCCCATAGCACAGCTTGACACGCAGCACTGCCCAGGGCCACACCCTCCCAAGTAGTAACCACATACCAAGGCACATGAACCACTCTGCCAGTTTAAGAGGTGATAGTGCTTCAGGTCATGGGCTCAGAATGCTTGGGGCTCGACTCCCTAAGTTCAAGCCCTGGCTCCACCACTTACTCCTAGGTGACCTTGGGCAACCTACCTGACCTACCTTGTCTCAGTTCCTCGTCTGTACAATAGGAATAAAGGTAATACCTACTTCAAGCGGTACTTGTGAAATTCAAATGAATTAATATAGGGAATGCACCTAGACTCCTGCTTTCCCACTGAATCAACCAACCGATATGCCTTTCATTTAGAAAAGAAGCACATTTTATTATAAATAACTCTATGTATATACAAAAGCATAAATATCAGTATAATAAGCACTCATGTGTCAAAATAGTACAATGAATGCCTCACCTTGCTTCAATAATGATCAATACAGTCATTCTTGCTCTATCTCACTCCACCCACCTCACCCCTACCCCAATTATTTTGAAGCCAATCATATTTAATCTCCAAGTATTTCAGCATGTATCTCCAAGAAGGGGGGACTTTCTGAAAAACTAATAACCATAATGACATTATCATGCTCCCCCAAAATATAAAAATAATTCTAAAATACTAAAAGTCAATCTTTATCTTATCTATGTCTCTCTGTCTCCTTCGTCTTTCTCTTTCTCTGTTGCAGATGATATGAAAAAAGGTCCACGCATCACAATTGGTTGATACATCTCTTAAGTCGCTTCTAATTTATAGGTTCCCCTTCAATTTTCCTTTCTTCTGTTTTCCCCTTGTAACTTTTTAGTCTTGAGATTAGATCATTTGCTGTATAATGTTTCTGACAGTCTGCATTTTGCTGATTGCATATCATTTAACATATTCCTCTGTCCCTCTGTATTTCCTGTAAATTGATAGATCTGCAGGCTTGATTGATTCGGGTTCAATAATTTGACAAAATTACTTCATGGGCCGTGGTATGTATTTCTATGAGGAGGTTCACAGTATCTGGCTGGTTCTTTTGTTGTGATGTTAGTAGCATCAATGATCATTGTCTAGATTTATTAACTCGGTGTCAGGTCTCCAAATAAAATGTAGGATTCCCAGTTACATTTCAGTTTCAGATGAACAACAAATAATTGTTTAGTGTAAGTATATCCCAAATATACATATACTAAGCAATTATTTGTTGTTCATCTGAGATTTATAGTTAACTGGGAGCCCTATATGTTTATTTGCTAAACCTGGCAACCCCAATTACAGGCTGCAAAATGGTGGTATTCTAATTCTATGTGTCCTTCTTTGTTGTCTGTAATACTTTATTTTGAATATTTATTTATTTTTGAGAGACAGAGAGAAAGAGAGCGTGAGCAGGGGACAGGCAGAGAGAGAGGGAGACACACAATCCGAAGTAGGCTCCAGGCTCTGAGCTGTCAGCAAGAGCCTGATACAGGGCTCGAACTCATGAACCGTGAGATCATGACCTGAGCTGAAGTTAGACGCTTAACCGACTGAGCCACCCAAGCATCCCTGTCTATAATACTTTTATAAAGAGAAACTTCCCCTTATCTATTTGATAGACCTGAAATATAGGTTATATATGAGAAGCAAGATAAAGGATTGATTTTTTCCTTTCAGTTATTAATTTAAAAATAATGACATGGCTCCTTCAATGACCAATAGAGGTATCCTTATAAACTCACAAATGTGAACATATTTGTTGTGAATTTCAATCTTTTGGAGTTATTATCCATCCAGGTGCTTAAACTCTCGCATCTCTAGTCGGAGGGAATCTAATTCCGTAGGATCCGGAGTCTTCCACACACGACACTGGTAGGGCTTAATATTTAGCTTGCTTTCTGGTACAAGATATTTCAGGCTCATCTTGTATATTTCCTGCACTGGACCTGGATCAGGCATTTCTTTGAGGAATCTTGCTCCCTTTTAAGAGAAAATGGTATTTAGAAAACATAATCTGGGAGCCAGGGCTGTTCTGTGCTACTGAACTGTTCATTATTTTTAGGTCATTACCATACGGAGAGCCAGTAAACATGTAGTTTTCAAAAGATAATATAGATTGTGATCTCATAATAACACTTCCGATATAAATGCAGAACCACGGGTATTTCTTCTCTGGAATGATTTCACATCTGTACGTCCTTTCTCCCATAAGAAAAATCCCTGTTCTCAATAACATTCACGCAATTGTGTTTATATCAACACACACACACAAAACAATGTGCATATACAACATACAGGTTCACGGACCCTGCAACTTCCAAACAACAACAGAACGCCACCACCACCAACATGGTTGCTAAAAACAGCTTGAGGAGTTGTTTCACTTTGTAGTTCTTTTTGTTCTTAGGGCATATCCCCACTAGGGATACACAAAATACATACTTTCTTTTTTTTTAAGTTACTTGAAATACTTCCTTGGTGTGGTTATGCTCCAACTAGATATACATTTAAATTCTTTTTTTTTCCTTTCATTTTACTCTCTAAGTTTTCAGGGGTTGCTTTTTTTGTATTTTGTGTTTTAAAGTTATTTAAAAATATTTACATAATTCCAAAGACAAATCTATGAAACACGGTGTATTCAAAGGCTTCTCATGCCGATCCTTACATAATTCCAAAGACAAATCTATGAAACACGGTGTATTCAAAGGCTTCTCATGCCGATCCTGGCCTCCTCTCCTTTGTTCTGTCCTTCCTTCTAAAGGTGAACATGTTATTTTTATGATCTATCTTTTATTGGTTTATCCTTCTATAATTCCTTTCATCTAAACAAATACAAAAATACATTTGTATCCTCATTTTTCAAGATTCCACTCCAATATTATTCCTCAGAGGCCCTACCACTAGAATAGAGTACTCATCAAATTGATTACAGCCGGAAATATATCCTGCCTGCCAATACACTGGTGTGGTCACACTAATTGTTTACAGCTAGTCTTCTTCCTGATTCTTCACTTCTCTATTCTAATTCTGAGTTTTACCTGATTACAGTTTATAGCATTTATGTTTGCCTCCCTTGGTAGCAAAAGTTGCTAGGATTTCCTAGAAACCCAAGGCCAGAGAGGCCCTTATGCATTTTTTTAATATTCCATACAGCCACCGCCTCCATGAAAATTTGTAGGATTGAATGCATACATCAGTGCTTGTTAGCCCTGGATAAGCACCCAAATTACCCATCCTGCTTTTTCAGCTTTTTTAAAAGTATAGATTGCCAAGTCATACCCAAGACCCACTGAATCAGAAACTCCATTGGGGTGCCTGGGTGGCTCAGTGGTTGAATGTCCGACTTCCACTCAGGTTATCATCTCATGGTTCGTGAGTTTGAGCCCCACATCGGGTTCTCTGCTGTCAGCACAGAGCCCGCTTTGGATCCTCTGTCCCTCTCTCTCTCTCTCTCTGCCCCTCCCCCTGCACACACTATCTCTCTCTCTCAAAAATAAATATTTAAAAAAAAAAAAGAGTCTCCAAAAGTGATCACCAAGAATCTGTAATCTGGATTAAATAATAAACCATGATTTTGTTATATGGCCTGTTTGAGAGCCATTGACCAGATGCCACTCTGCATAAATACCCCCAATGGAGCACATACAAGGGATGTTTCTTAATAGATTCTTCCCTCTGCTGTTTGAGATGGTACAGTTCTCTGTTGGTAAAGCTGAAAAGAAAACTTAGCTAGTCATTTCATTTACCTTGATTTTATTCAGAGAAGACCTAAAGAAGGATGGAGGGTGGTTCATGCCTTCCAAAGAGAATTGGTTGCATCTAAAGGTTAATTACTTTTGAAGGTCACACAGTTTGTCAACACCTAGGATGAAACTGGCTTTGTGATCTTCTGGCCCTGAGCTCTGTCACTATTAGCAAAATAGCTGCTTTGCTCCACCAATCCTAGGATTACCCGAGGGCAGAGATGACACAAATCTTCTCATCCCTCCATGGGCACGTCCATCCCCAGGCAGGACTCAAGAGCCAGAAGGGATCTGAGGGATCTAGTCCAATCCCTAAGGTAAGAAAACCATGGCCTGCATCAGAAATGCAGTTAACTGGCAGCTCTAGGCCTAGAATCCAAGTTTCCTGCCTTCCTGGTGAATTGAATTGGGCTTTTTTGTTCCAGCTTCATCTCCACTCTCACCTGCCTGTAGGCCATCACCACTAACAGTCCAAGTTTGGATGCCCAGTGGTATGAACGAAGCTGCGTCAGAGTCGCTGACATCTAGTTCAACCATGTGGCCTAATATCACATTTCTGCAACTATGTAGATAGAAGGCAAGAATCAGACCCTATTCCACTTGTCTAAGCTTCAGCGACAAAAGCCACTGCCAGCCCTGTGTCTAGAGAGTGACGAGAGTGACAACTGATGTGAGCAGAGAGGATGAGGCAGGTGGACTGAGAAAATCCCCTCCTCTTCCAATCAGTTTAAATGAGCTCTCCCATTTGATGTTCCTTGATCATCTAGCAGTGGGTGCGTGGGATGGCCAGGGGCAGGGGTCTCCCAAGGAACAGCACAGTCGCTTTCTCCAGGTCTGCTCTTTCGCTTTTATCCCCAGGGCTCTCTAGGCCAGAAATAGTCTAATTGGAGTCCTGGTGGAAGGAGATGGCGGCTGAGCTCTATGGAAGCAAGGCTTAGGGTTTTCTTCCATTGTGCCAGTCTACGTAATCCTCACTATCCCCTGTCCCCAGCCCGCAGTTTGAACCAAAGGCAAAAACTGGAGGGGGTCCCCTTGGTACATCTGGCTGTTTGGGAAAGCTCCAGGGAGGGGCCCTCATTGAATTGAATACGCCAATTAAACCCAACAGATTGTTTTCAGTCACAGGCAATACAAGTGCACGTGCACACACACCCATACACACACATACATGTACAAACATGCACACACATGCACATGGCGCAGATACAATCCCCTGTCTCTATGTACCATCCAGGGCTCACTCTGGCCTCTCTGGCTTCCACAGGGTGAGGCAAGGCAAAAAATGTATTCAGTCCACAAGAATGAGGTTATGCGGGATGAAGGAAACCAGAGGGGGTGGACAAGCATGGTGGTGAACTTGAATGTGTGCCAGAGAAGGGGGCAGAAGGGCTTTGAAGGCAGGCGTCCTCTAGGGATGCTAATCAGGAGTATTTTTTGTGTGATGATTCTGGGTCTCTTTCTCACACTGGGATGCACACAAAACTGTGACGTGGGACGGGAGCCTCCCAGCTGTTCACATATTGCCTTTGGAAAAGAGGTCAGTGGTAGAGAAAAGCTTTCTGCTGAAGGCTTTCAGAGAAATCATCGCTTGCACTGGATTACGGTTCAAAAGGAAAATTTAGGCTAGAATTTAAGAATCTTTCAGGTTAAAAGTACTATGAAACTATAACAGGTACCAAGAGTATTAGCAATATATTCTAGGCCTCTTAAAATTTATAAGATGGGAAATGCCTTATCATTTAGATGGACTCAAAGAGATAAAGAGTGACCGCCTGCTTGGTCAAGACTTTATTTGGAAATAAGATCTTTGCAGCTGTAGTCAAGTTCAAATGAGGTCGTACTGGACTAGGGTGGGCCCAAATCCAATGAGAGGCATCCTTCGAAGGAGGCCATGTGAACACATGCACGCTCACACACAGGCACGCACACACGCACATGCACGGAGAAAAGATGACTACGTGAAGACAGAGGCAGAAACTGGCATGATGCAGCTACAGCCTAAGGGGACCACAACCAGGAGCTGGAAGAAGCAAGGGAGTCTTCTTCCCCGGACCCTTCAGAGGGAGCAGGGCTCTGCCGACACCCCCAGATTTCCAGCTTTCAGCCTCCAGCACTGTGAGAGAAGAAACGGTTGTTTTCAGTCACCCAGCTCGTGGTTGTTTGTTTTGAAAACCTTAGGAAACTAACCCAGGGTAAGACCAAATGGGCTGGAGGGTCTCTTTCCACTGCAATGGCTATGGTCCGAAATTTGTGAGGGTTTCTTTGCTGGGAGGTGATACGGCAACATCACTCTGGACTGATTGCCACGCGGCTCGATCATGAGAGGAGGAAGCGTGGTTGCAGATGAGAAGTGGGAAAATGTGAAAGTCACCGTGACTTTCACAGTACAGAGAGTGCCAACTGGACTCTTCTTTCCCCAGGAAAGAGTCCGATTTTTTCAGACTATGAAATTCTCTTGCACAGCGGCTCCCTTTTTCCTCCTCCTCATCCATGAAAGTAAGAAACAACAGCATACTTTGTGCTTGCTCTAGGGAATGGGAGCCAGACCCTGGTCCCCAGGGCTGTCAAGTGGGATTCCTGACTCAGGACTGCCATTCATTCCCAAACAATTAAGATAATCCAATCAACATCGCAGCCGGCACACACTAATGCTATTAGAGGCAAAATCTCCCAGAGCAGTGCAGGGGTGGGGGAAAGGGAGTCATAAAGCATAGTGGGCTCAGTCTCAAGGTCACTGTGTCCTCCTAGACGGAGTCACCTGAGACAGGTGGCGCTGAGGCAATGCCGGTGCCCTTAAGAGGCAGACACCAGTGTCCTTCTCTTGGGAAACCATGGCCAAAAGTAAAGACGGAATATGCTCAAAGGAAATAGAATCATCCAGAGACTGGAAGGACAGCCCAGCCATCTCCATGAACAGGGCATGGGGCTACACTCAGGAGACCTGGTTTTGATCCTGGCTTCTCCATTTCTTAGATGCATCCCCTTGGGCAAAGCACTTAATCTCCTAAACCTCAGTGTTTTATTTGAAAACGACCATTACCCAACTTCCTCTCTTTCTGTGTTCTTCTGAAGACCAAAACGCATCAGGATGCAATGCTTCTCACTTTGCAAAGAAGGAAAAAGAGGCCACCTGACTTCCCCAAGGCCACGCCACCAGTGAGTGACAGACAAGGGCTGTCAGAGAGTAACTGTGAATAGCACTTTTCTTGGGCCAGACACTATGGTTTACGAGATTCTCATTTCACTCTCATAACGGCACCACGATGTCCACATTCCTTTCCTGCTTTACTGCTGGGGCAGACTGAAGTTAGCAAAAAGATAAGTAGTTTTGCTGAGACCACAGAGGAATCAGTACCAGAGCCAGAAATCAAACTCATTCTGAAATCAATACTCTTAGAAACTCATTGAACCTGGCAATCTTTTCAGTATATATCTACCTGCTTCTAATGTAGATGAAAACTTTGCCTGTGGTAATTTGTGATATATATTATTATATTAATTATTAATATTAAGTGTTAAATATTATTGCAGTAAGACAAGTGAGCATTAGTTTGAGTTTGAAGCTCAGCAAAAGCACAGAGAAGATTTTCGAGTCCTGGGATGAGGCAGATATAGAAATTGCAGAGTAATTTGGCATGATCTTCTCTCAGGTTTTTTTTTTTTTTTTTATGAGCTCATCAGTCAACAAGGAAAAGAAGATGGCACTTTATTTAAATAAGGCTAGAGATCTGGGCACCTGGATGGCTCAGTCGGTTAAGCATCCAACTTCGACTCAGGTCATGATCTCATGGTCCCTAAGTTCAAACCCAGCGTCGGGCTCTGTGCTGACAGCTCAGAGCCTGGAGCATGCTTCGGATTCTGTGTCTGCCCCTCCCTCACTCACGTTCTGTCTCTCTCTCTCAAAAATAAATAAGCATTAAAGAAATAAGGCTAAAGGTGTTGGTGGCCATCACTGATGGTAGAACTATTAAAGGCATCTTTAAGGTATCTCTAATGCCTCAAAGGAAGAGACCTTGCGCCTCCTGACATTTCCTATGTCATCATGCTCTGTGAAAGACCCAGGTCAGTGTTGGATGGCTCTTGGGGTCAGTCCTACAGAGGAACATCCGTGAGGATGTTTGTCAATCCACGTCCACAGGAAACCCCAACATCAGAACCAAGATTTTCCAAAGTTTGGCTTTTGGCAGACTGAAGAAAATTTGGGGTGAAGTGGTTACAGATGATAAAGAACTTTCACCTCCAGTGTAAGACACAAGAGAAACACAGGCTTGTCCCTTGCCCCTAAGGAATTTGCAATCTGATGAGAAAAGCCAAGTGCTGAAGTCAAGCACACTGATTCATACCAGGAGAGATCAGAGAGGATTGCAGCAGAAATGCAGCATAGCAGAACAGAAAAGGACCCAGGACCTGGAATTAAAACGTCTGAGTTCTAGTATCTTCTCTGCCACTCCCCTGACATGGGATCGACACATTACTTAACCTCTCTGAGATAAGGTTACCTCTCTAAAGTGGGTAAAAAAAAAAAAAAAGGCAAATCCATTAAGGAAGGAATTCAGCAAACATTGATTAAGCGGCTTTTCTATACCTAGCTTCCAGAATGTAGACACAAGGTTACAAATTCTTACACTCTGTATGGGCATCAAGTGCCCTTAGTAAAGGTTGGCAAAGATACTGTAAAAGAGATGGGTCTTGAGAAGGTCCTGAAGGTTGCCGAGGCATTGGATGGCTGGAGGAACTTGAAGGGGAATGACACATTCCAGAATGCAGTGACAACAACATGGGGCAGAAGTTCAGGGGATAAAATGAGCTTAGCGATTTCAAGGAACTGATGGAGGACCAGAATGCCTGGGGCCAGTGGGTAGAGGATGTTAGAAATAGGTGAGACGCATGGGTGGCTCAGTCGGTTGAGCATCTGACTTCAGCTCAGGTCATGATCTCACAGTTTGTGGGTTCGAGCCCCGAGTCGAGCTCTGTGCTGACTCCTAGCTCAGAGCCTGTAGCCTGCTTCGGATTCTGTGTCTCCCTCTCTCTCTGTCCCTCCCCTGTTCACGTTCTGTCTCTCTCTGTCTCTCAAAAATAAATAAATGTAAAAAATAATTTAAAAAATTTAAAGAAATAAGTTGTGCACAGAGGGTAGGGCAAGGACTCCGAGGAACCTTGAAAACTGGCCTCCAAATCCTCTGATATTACAGTTATGAGTATTATTTTTATTCAAGGGAAGAGAAAAGGACAGAAATGCACACTGCTCACCCAAACATCAGGACATTCTGTTCCTCTGTGATTGTGCTTCATGAAAATGCTCTCCAGCAAAAAAGAAAAAGAATGATTAAGGGAAAAAATATAACTAGAGCCACATTCATTTCAACTCCACTGAAAGCACAGCAGGAGGAAGTAGCTGTGTTTGCCAAACTCCAGAAAGAGACACAATTGATGCGGGGGTGGGGGGGTTGGTGGGGGGGGGCTGCGGGAGAGGAGAAGGGAAGGGATATGAGGAGGGGCGTCCAGCATTGTTTTATTTTCCCAAGATGTTGTAAATAATGGCAAGGTATAGTGCACGGAAGGGGAAATTACTCCGATAGGGCTCTTTTAGGGAGGAAAATGGAACTAAATATACATTGTTACTCCCGATCTTTCATTCAAACCCCATTTACGTGGGGGCTCCCCAGAGCTGATGTTTCCCCTTTGCTGTCACACGTAGTCACTGACTGGAGCCCATCATTTCAAAATAACGGCCTGTCGTGATTAATACGGGGTAATGATCATTAGCCACACTGAAAACTGCAGAGGGACGGCCGCCAGGCTGCCCAGCTTTATGGAAGCCAGGAAAGTTCCCCGTCACTCCACCAGGGGGGGTGATGTTCCCCGAGAGATCGGTTTTCTGCTCTGGGCTTCTCCAGGAGGCCAGGACCTGGGGCTCCCTCACCCCAAACAATAGCCTGGGCTGGGATTCGCCCTTAAAGCCAGGACCTTGCAGAACCATGCAAACTAGGAATTCTACAAGCAAGACAGGAGGCTGGAGCTCCAGGGGGTGCGGGAAGAAGAGAGACGGTGAATATATCATCCCTGACCGTCCCATACTCTCGGCCTTTGAAACATCAGGAAATATTGTCAGCTGAATGGATCGAAGGGGCTGGAGCCACCCGTGACTCAGGAAGATTCATAACACCAGAGCCTCCAACAGAAGAGTTTATCAAAGGCAGGCGGAGAGAGAAATCATCGCACTCGAGACAATTCAAAGGCGAAACCTTATTTCTCAGCTCTGTCCCTGTATTGCACTTCCTGGTGGATTTTTTAGGCACTGGGCTTTCTTAGCCATTACGAGGAGGCTTTCTGTGTGTCTCCCATCCTTCCTGTACTCTCCAAGGAGAGAGGCACAGTGACAATAGTGCTAGGAGAGAGGAGAGCATGGAGCCTAATTCTTGCTTCTTCCTGGGGGCGGGGGGGTGGACCAGGGCCAAAGAGGGAGGGGACTCATGCAAGGCGGGGGAATAGCAGAGGCAGGATGGGAACCCAGATCTCCCGACTCCCAAGGAAGGGGGCTCCAACCTCTGGCTTTTGGTGGAAATACAGTCTTTTCATTCAGATCTCGGTTCTGAGTAAATAGAAGCCATTTCAGAAAACCGAAACAAACAAACACGGTGCTGTGACCCCAGAGGGAAGGAGGAGGAAAGTCAGAAGAGAAGGACAGACACAGAGCATTGCTCTTGCTGTCTCTCCTTCTCATGTCACACTCCACCTGGGACGTCCGGCCGAGGCTGTTTCGCAAAAGGAGTGATAATATATATGCGTGGATCTTTCTTGCTAGGAATTCAAAACTTGGGAGACGGGAAGCAAGGTTAAAGTGCTTTATTCCAGTGCCTGCTCGCTGTTTGGTAATGTTGGTGAGGATGCTGGCCAAGGGCTTGTGCCACTTCTGGATTTTTCTTTGCTGACCTCAATAGTTCACACCCTGCCCTAAATCTATGGCCCTGAAGCAGGCACGGGGATCTGCAACTGGATGGTAGGGTATTTGAGTGACTTAAGCAGTGTGTTTATTTTTGCATCAAGGCAAAGGACTTGACCCTCCGCCAGCCTCCTCTCTGAGTGAGGTCCCACCTACCCCTCCATGGAGGGCCCTGGACCAGCCCTCACATGTCTGGGTTCAGTCCTCCCAGACTCCCCCCCCCCAGCTGCTCCTCTGTTCTGCCTTACGACAGTCCCAAGACGGTCCCCCAAGGTCAAGGTTAGCCCTCCTCATCTTTCCCAGCACACACGGGCTCCAGTCCCATGGGGTTCCTGGTCGCTGTGTTAGGGACTCCACAAACCAGTCAGGAAATAGAAGTCAGAGGCTGGGGGCAGACAGAGGGAGAATGTAATGTTCTGTCCCCAAAGAGCTGGCAGTTAGAAGCAAGAAGAAATTCTTCTGCTATCATTCTTGTCTTTCTTTCTCCCCTAATTAGGAGGAGATGTAAGTTCAATTCTGTTGGGGTTTGTAGGGCACAGATGCAATCAAGGAGAAGGCAGACACTGGTGTTTTGCTCACCTTGCTCCCTGTGGGTTCCCACAAAGACGGTCTGGCAGCCTCTCTCTAAGGGGCGGGGGCGACACCCAATTATCCCATTATTTTGAAAGGCAGGCGTGGCCACCTACATGGTGTTGTGCAGGGTAGAGGTGACAGAAGCTAGTGGAGATTTGCTCGTGCCAGCAACTTCTTTCCTCTGGGCTGACTCTCATTGTTAAACACACACACCCTGCAAAATGGGGAAGAATTGAGCTCATTAGTATGATTGTTTATAATAATCACGATAACAGCTGCAACATGCTCTCCTTTGTAAGAGAAAATGACACTCCTGACCCTCAGTAGGGTTGAATATTTCTGTGACTCAGGGTAAATCTGCAGGAGCCCTCCTGTGCAGGGACTCTCGGACACTGGTGGGCAGAGAGTTAAGAGCAAAGAAGCCTGGCACCTCCCACTTCCTGGCGTTGAAGGTATGGACTCCCACATCTTCATCTCTTTGGCCTCCTTGGAAGACGACAAAACTGGAGAAAATGAATGTCAGATAAACCAAGGTTCAGGCTCTGATCTTACCACGAGTGACCTTGGGTGACCTCGGGACCAATGGCTTGGCTTTCTGGTCATCAGTTTCTGCATCCCTAAAATGGGCTGATAGTACTCACTTTGAAAGATTCGTGAGGATTATGTAGCACCTGGGTATTCTGCAAGGCACTGTGATGGAAACAGGGCAGGCACCTGGTGCATGTCAGCACCTACCGTCCTATGTGGGTGACTATAAGCAACTGAAAGGAAGGTATCATTGAGTCTGAATGAAGAAACCTGAATGAAATGATGACTTCCTATTGGTTCTGGGAGTTTCTGATCTCAAAGGAACAAGCTGTGTTGGCTTCATCCAGTCTGGCTCCCACGGCCCCGGATATGCCTGCCGTCAGACTGAATCCTTAGAGAGCCTGGCCAGCTCAGTTCCCGCTGGAGCTCTGAGAGCCACTGTCACCCGAACCGTCCTGGGCCATCGAAGCCAGGGTCCGGGTTCCTGGCTAGCAAGCAGGAAACGATCCCAAAAGTGCACCTTCATAATACATCTCAGGCCACAAGGGTCCATGCCATTCTAATTCCTATACAGGTGAGGAGGGTTCACTGAGGCACTTGCCCACTCCCGTTCTTCTCTGCCTGCCTGAAAGGTATGGGTGTATGTGGACTGCCCGGCAATGAGTGCCAACTCCAATGTGGGTGTGTCCTGTGATTGCATGGAGGAAGGTAACTGGCAGGATCTCTTTCGATCTGTAGCATTTCCCAGCAGAGACATGGGAGCGAAAGAGCCCCCAAAATGAGAGGGAGACAATGTAGCCACCCCAGAAGCAAAAGGGTACTTCTAACGAACCCAACCTTTTCCCCTGGAAAACCAAACAAGAGAATGAACTATAGTTAACAGCACCGGAGAAGTAAGTTTGGCTCTGAAAGAAGCTTCTAGATTTTAAGACCACGTCCCCATCTGCTTGCATATCTCTCTCCAATTCACAGCCAGCATCTTATTTGATTCTTGTGAAGCAGAGAAGGCAAGGGATATTGTTTCCACTTTCTGGGTGAGGAAGGGGAGGCACGGAGAGGCTTTGCCAGGGATTAGGTGACCCAGTAAGTAGCATCCCCTCTTTTTGGAATCTCTTAGAAAGAATAGAAGAGGAAGGCCCTTTTCAGACTCTTCAGCGCCAGCCACAGAGCAGCAAGGTCATGAGCAGAGGACCTCACCCAGCCCTCACTTCAATGCCGGAAACCCAGCAGCGGTCCACACTCCTGCCCCGACCCCTTACCTTGACCACTCGGGATTCTTGTGAATTGTTCCAGGGAGTCATTAGGTAGGTGTAGGTTGCAATTGGTTGGGCCTCACAGAGAATATTCTCCTGGCCGAGCAGCATAGTCGATGCGTGGGGGCGGGGAGGGGGCTTAGGGAAAGAGGGCGAGGTATACAGGACGTAAGCTCAGCTTGTGGGAGGTTTAGCGAGAAAGGAGTGAAATCCTGCCTTGTTTGATCTGGAGCCTTAACAGGCTCGCTACTGTTTAAAGTACACAGGAAAGCAGGATTTGTGAAGACATGAGAGGGAGGCCAGAGGGGGGTGACATCTTTATGAATGGTACTGAGGATCCCGGAGCAGGTGCCCTGCTGCTGCGTCCTGGGCCCTTGTCCCCACCGCCCGGCCGGCGGCTCAGCAGCACTCTGGCATCACAGCCGCCTCTCCTCCATTCACCGGACTTGGCCCACACACTCCGGCTTGGCCCGTCAGACCAACCCCTTTGTTCCTAACAATGTGGGGGGTGGCGGAGGCTGCTGCTTCGGCGCTGTGGCTGCCCCATGGTGTCTGCCGGGCGAGGGTGAAGCACAGCGTGGGAGACAGAGCGGCCCACCCACAAGGGAAATGTGTCCCTGCCTTGAAATGGGACGTCTCAGGGTCAGGGCAAGTGAAAGAGGACATGCATCTTGGAGTGGAGATAGCTCGAGTTGGTGGTGGCATCAGCCACGTGCAAGCCTGGTTACAGACCATGCACCCCTCAAGTGTCACCCGTTGACACTGTGACACCGGAAAGTGAGAGCCCCTGACCTCCGACCACCGGTTCTCCGGTCACGCAGTGTCCCAGGCCCAGCCCCCATCTCACTCAAGACACCCTAAATATATGCACACACACACTGGCAGGCAGCGTTCCCATGCAAAACGCTGATGGCTTGCCACCCCCCTCCCACCTCTGAAAGGGAGCCGACTTAACGCTGAAAGCCTGCCAAAGGGTGGCTGGCTTCCAGCACCAAAAATACCTCCTGTGATTCGAGGGGCTACCGCGCTGGCGTCTATTTGTGGGGCTGGAGCTGATGCTGCTGCAGGGACAGGACTCCCTCTGCAGATCGGCTGGTTGCCCATTGGGGTTCATTCTCCCCAAAGTCCGAGGCTCCCCTTCTGGGACTGAGGAGGCTTGCTCAGCTCGAATTGCCCTCTGTGGGAGAAAGACTCACTCGTTTCTCCCAGAGAAAACTCAACTCCATTTCTAGAATGCTGTTACTTGGTCCTTTTCCACTTGTCTGATATTGGTCCCCAAGATCACCCATCTAGTGACAAGAGAAGAAGAGCCCCGGGGCCCCAAATAACCACGCAGCAGCCATAGATGACTTTATAAGGGTGAGGTTCCAGGAGCGCTGGGACCATGGCAGGGGTGGGTGGGTCAGGGTGGAGGAGAACCCTGTTAAGCTTATGAGGATTTTCTAAAGATGGGGATTTGGCCTAAGAGAAACAGGTGCCCATCCGTCCATCGAGTCATCTGTTTATTTGGTAAGCATTTATTAAATACCCACTACTTGCCCCGAACTGTGCTAGGCTGTGGCTGTCTGTCCTTGTGGAAATGAGGATGCACTACAAGGCATTGGCAAAGGCTCTGTGCGTCCCCAAGGGCGATGAGCTAGACAGGATGAGGAGGAAGACACTAAAGGCCAGATAGATTATCAAGAAACTTGAGTTCCAGAAAGACATAGACAGGTCTGAGGGTATGGAACCTATTAGCATGATTATTAGCATGATTTCTTTTTTAAAAAATGTGTGGAAGAGATCATCATGTATGGTATACAATTCCATTTAAGGAAGAACTCTCATAAACGTATTGTTAATAAATAATATTTGTAGAATGAACAAATGAATACCCAGTGATCAAAGGGATGTGCTTAGTGGAGCACCGTTAAAGACCAAAGGCTCGTGTATATTGTCATTGTTGCATGGGATATTATATTTAAATACAAACCATGAGCTTGAGTTGTTTTTTTTTTAATTCCCAAGATATATTGTTATAATTACGTGCTTAACTAATAAGACCCATATTTGTTCTAGCCTATTGGGACTAAAAACATGAACAAATCTTTCCATTTTAATGATACAATTAATTCTTCTGGTAGTTTTACATAGATCTATTTTAAGTCCAACTATCTGAAGACTGAAGGTAGAAATTCCCATCTTACAGATGGACATACTGAGGCCCAGAGGTGTGAAGTGTGCTTCATCCAGGGCACTGCCCAGTGGACCGGGTTAGTGTTCTGCTATGCTGACCACAGTTACTCCCATCACCTCACAGGACTCAGATCTTAGACCAAGTCCAGTGACAATGTGGAAACTTAGCGACATTGTGTCCTGCTGCCTCTACTGTGTTCTCCTACCTGTCTTCTCTCTCTCTTCCTCTGCCTTCATTTGGGAAGCACAGGGGAGACTAAGGATGAAGGAGGGAGGGAGTGGAGGGGTCTGTTTCATTTTATTCTCTCTTGCTCTTCACTCTAGGATTTATTTCTGGACTGTGGTTGGGGGAGATGGTATTAAAAAATTATTTAAATTGTACATTAATCTTCCCAAGATGTGATTAAATTGAAGCATGGGGAAGAGATGTGACCCCCTTCCAGGGTCACACGGCATTTGGTTTAAAATCAGAAGGTCCTAATTTTCAGCCTCAAGCTTTATCAGCTGGATCCTTTCAACCCTACCTCTGGCTGTTTGGGGTGTAGCTGGCCAGACTGATGTTTCATGTATCGAACAAATGGGAGAAATGTTGTTCCAAAGTCTTCTACCATCTTCTTCAAATCATATTCTTTAATAAATTGTAGTTTACATACAGTCTACTCAGAGATAAGAGGGTAGACAAGACTGTCTGGATGGGGAGACACGATCTACTTATAAAGAGAAATAAATAATAATACAGGGTAACTTATGATAATTGCCTGGAGGAGTGCCAGCAATAAATGCTAAAGAAGTTCAAAGAAAAAAGCAGGTATGGATCAGGGAAAACAGCTTAGACAGATTCTATGTGGCTCCACAGGACCCAACCAGGAGTAACCAGTGAAAGTCACAGGGAGACAAATTTCAGCTAATTACAACGATGAAAGAACTTTTGAAGAATTAGCTCATTTCTGTAGATGAAGTAACATCTAAATATGCCTGCGCACACATCCTCTACTGTGTTGAATGGACGATTTGCACGACCACCTGTGAGTCTAAAATTCTAACCACACCACCCCTGTTTCTAAGCTCTTGCTCTTGAGAATTTCAAGCGATTCCCTCCAGGGTTTCCGGGAGTGATTTTTTTTTTTTTTTTTTAATTTTCTATTTATACCACTGAGGACTGTGGCCACGAGAGGGCAGTAGATGGAGCTTCTCAGAATACTTGAACATGTTGAGTAAACTCCCGGTGTGCTCTAATGACGAGCAGGGACTACGCAGATCCTGCGAACTCACTGGGGTCCAGCTTGCAGGCCTCTTTCAGAAAGCCCAGTCCAGGCGCTGCAGACTTACTGAGACTATATGGCACCGAATCAATGGTCGTAAAAGCACCAAGGCATTGCCATCCGGAATCCAGAAACCTCTCACCTTAGGTTATTAAAATAAGTTATCTTACCTCCACCTCTGAGTCCTCTACCAGGCAAGCTCCCAGAGCCTGAATCTGGAAAGCACCCCTCTGGTCCCCCCACACTCCCCCCCGCACCCCGCTTGCAAGATGCCCAGGATCCCTAATAGAGCTGGAAGCTTGAGCTTCAGAGCAAGGCTCATCTTTGCATTATAAAAATAATAATTAATAACAACAACTTCAAACCTCATTTGACAGCTTGTTGGCTTTTTGAAATTCACCAGCAGAGGAAATTTGCTCCCACCAATTCCGAGACCTTCTTCTCAACCTCATTAGCCAAAGCCTGTTCCTCCCCACTCACCCCTCACTCATATTAAAGATAAAGAGGGGGGTGTGCAGGATGGGCGCGGTGACAGGTGATGCTGGGGGCGGGGGTGCACATACATCCTCACTGTCCTCACCCACTCTGCTTGAGTCCTGAGCTCCTCGCAGCGGGGGCCAAACCACCTGAGCTCACAAGGCCTCCACCCGAATCCCCAGGCCCTGGCAGATTTTCGTTGCCCCCCTGGCCACTTAAGGTGGCCGGCAGGTCCGGGCTGAGCTGGGCGCAGGGCGGGCAGCCTGGCGGCCTCCCCAAGCCAAACCTGATTCTCCTTTGTTGACAGCTCGAGGAGGAGGCAGTCCCGGCGAGCGGGGGCGGGGGCGGGGGCAGGGGGCTGGCGGGCGCGGCGGTGCCAGCGGCGGGCGCGGCCCCGGCCCGGCGGGCGCGGCCGGCAGGGAGGGGGTTAACGCGCGCGGCCTCTATGATAATGAGCTGCATGGTAATATAGGGAGGCCGGCACTGAGGGCTCAGCCGCCGCCGCCGCCGCCGCCGCCACCGCCGCCGCCGCCGCCGCCGCCGCCGCCACCGCGGGAGCCGGAGCTGCTGGGCGCAGCGGCGTCCGCGCCAGACTGGAGCGGGAGGGTGGCCGAGCGCAGTTGCTGGGAATTTGTCAGCCACGAAGGCGAGCGATCTGGAGAGAGACCCCGTGCGCAGGGGAGCGGTGGGGAGCGCGAGCGCCGGAGCTGGCCGAGGCAGCCCCGAAATAGATCTCGAAAGCCAGGTTCCCGGAGGAAATGGGACTGTGACCGAACCGGGGAGCAAGAAGGGAAGGAAGCGCCGGGCTTGCTGATGTCAGAGGAGCCCGTAAAGTCGCGCTGGAAAAATCTGAAGACAGCCGGGGCTCTGCTGCTTCCCCAGGAGAGACATCGTCAGCCACCCCCACACGCCCCCTCGGCGCCTCCGGGTTCCCCCCCGCGAGCCGGCGACAGCGCGCCGCGGGGCTGCTGCGGGGCGACGGGGGACTGAGGGGCGCGCGGACCGGAGACCGAGGGGCCACTTCAGGAATACAGATAAGTGGCTGGCGGCTGGACGTGGATTTTAATGAATTTGGACTCCATGTGGATTTGGTCGTCCCCGTGATTGGGAGCTGCGGGCAGCGAAAGGGGCAGCGCGCCACCCTCGGCAGCCGGCGGCCGAGGCGGACCGGCCGAGAGCGGAAGGACAGACCGACGTCGCCGAGCTGGGTAAGCGGCGCCTGGGGCCGGGCGCTCGGAGTCGCCGGCGCCCTCCGCCCCTCTCCCCGAGCGCGCGCCCAAGCCGCGGCCGCTGCTCCCGCGGCCGTCTGCCTGGTCGGGGTCCCGGCCCCCAGCCCGGGGGCTCCGCTGCGGCGCGCGAGTCCCCGCGCGGGCTCGGCCACTTTCGCGGGCCGGAGCGCGGCGTGCGCGCGGGTGCGGGCGGACTCGGAGCGGCCGCCTCCGGCCCCCGGCTTTGCGGCCGGCCACCGGCTCCCGGCGGCGAGGGCGCTCCGCGGCGCGTCTCAGCCACGCACCTGCTGGCACTCTGCGGCTTTCGGGAGCACGGGGGTGGCGGGGCTGTCCCGAGAGCTGGCGCCCAAAGCGGGCCTCGGTGGCACGAGCAAGGGAGCCCGAGGCCACTGTGGCCAGCGCTCGATTTGGGGGCGTTCACTCTGGTGCCGGAGTCCCTGGCGGCCACCGGCTGTTCCCTCTGATCAGAGGACTTGGGAATGGCAGGGGAATCAGGGAGCGATTCCAAGGCACTGAGTGGGGCTAAGTGCTCCATAACCCTCTGCGTGCTCCCTCGTGGTCAAGCGCCCATCAGCACCATCCTCTGGTTTGAGCAGCACGAGAGGATTGGGGGCTGAAATAGGAGCTTGCCCAGGGTCGGAAAAGCTCCTTATAAACCATTTGAAAAGATTTCCCTCCAAGTGTTCCTTCTTGCCCCACCCCACAAGTGATGTAGGGATCTTAGAACATTCTAGCTCTTTTTCTCCATCCCACAGGTAGTCTCTATAAATGGTAATCATGGTCTGGATGGGCAAGAAGAGAGTCACCAGACACTGCCATTCCAGGACCGTGGCAAATGTCCACCTGTTTGGCATGACCCTTGCTTTAGAAGGAGCTGCCCGCTCAGACTTAGCTCTGAGTGATAGATAATGGGGGATGGGGTGGGCAAAAGACTTGGGAGCAGTTAAGTCAGTTAACAGGCTAGGAATGAGAGCCCCGTGAAATGGGCAGCGGAATCTGATCAGGTCTCCTGCAGGAATGTAAGACCATAGGGTAGCAATGGCATGCCAGAAGTGTCTATGGAAGGGATACAGCAGCGACAAGACCAGTTTGAGGGAGGGGAGCTGCCAGCTGGAACTTGTGGCCGTGGTTTGGAGGTCTGGCAGATCAGAGGAACCCACAAAAATGGTGGGATCCATTCATTCCCTTCCTGTTATTCACAAGCACAGTGGACAGGGTCTATGACTAGCTGAGTAAGATGGGTATCTGGGCTGGGCTGGGATTTGAGGACTAGGAGTCAGGTTCAGCCCTCCCCTCCCCACACAGTAGCAGGCTCCTGTCTTGCTGGGCTTTTTTCCCAGACCTTGAAACTTCATTCTTCCCTCTGGGCAGGCTTTGGATTCTGGGGCCGTCAACAGAGCAACCGAGCCCCGGAAGAGATAGCTCTGGTTGGAGGAATTCAGCTATTCCTAATTGAAATGCACAACTTTTGTGCAATCACCCCAGAAAGCTCCTGGAGTAGCTCGCAGCAGCCCTCTCTCCTCTGACCTCCCGGCAAGAGAGGAGAATTCATTAACTTCCCCCTCACCTCACACCGCACCATTTGAACTAATTACCTGTGATCTCTCCTCCTTGGCCTGGGGGTGGGGGGCGTCTGGAGTGGAGGGAGGGAGCGAAATGAGGAGAGAGGGTAGGGAACCAAGGAAACTGAGAGCAATCTGTCAAGGTACCCTAGCGAGGTTGTTTTTCTTTTCCCTCCTTCCACCTGGCACCTCTGCCGCCTTTCCACCCCCACCCTTCTTCATCCCGAAACGTGCCCTCCCTGCATTACCTGAAAGCGCCTTTCCCCTCTGTCCGCCCTGCGACCCTCTTCAGGGACCCGCTGATAAAGGGAGGGCACCGCAGTCTGCCCTCTCTGCTCCCTCACTGTCCTCAGCAAATTGCATTAGGACAGGGCAAATTGGCTTGCAAAGCAGTTAAATGGAAATGACATTTGGAGCCATGTGCATTGGGGGTAAGGATCAGCAGGATCCGAAGGGGCAAAGTAAAGTACCAGGAGGTCTCCTCTGCCCAGGTGTCATGAGGCTGCAGGAGAGTCCCCCCAGCCCTTCTCTTTAACAGCACAAGATTGGGGTATGCCACAGCCTGGAGCAGGGCAGAGGGGCTGGTTGGCCTTTGAACCCAAGTCCCAACGAAGAGCAAAGGGTGGTGTCCCATGTCCGTCCCCCAGAAGAAACCATGTCAGTGCAAGGTTGGCGACTCCCCTTTCCGAGTTGGCCTGAGCACCTGTCCCTGTCCCCAAAGAGCCTGGGACCATCCACCCTCCAACGCACTTGACCATCAAAAGCTGTGCGTGTGGCGAATGTAAAAGTTCACCAGCTGTTAGGCTGGAGTCTGCGTTTAAAACGAGGTTAAAAAGAAAACCCTCAAAGAACAGCTACTTCTCCACTAGGCCCCTTTCCCATTTGCCAATACTTCTGATGATTCCGTTAATCTTTATTTCATGGGCACGTTACAAGAACACACAGGAACAGGAGGGGAAGCCAGTGACACAGTTAAAATAGACACGGCGCCGGCTGGCAACAGGCTAAACTCCCCAGTTCAGGTACTATGGGATATTGACAGTGCTGGAGTCGTCACTGTTTGGGGGTTTATAGTCTCTGGCCTGCCTCCTTTTCTACAGGGGCCTCCCCAGGATATGAGCTTTTGTGTGGGGACAGGCGATTCCTGTCCCCAGCAACAGCAGCCCACCCCCCCTTCTCCCCAGCTGTCTCTCTGCATTGCCACACAGCTGTCTCCACGCACACAGACTGGGGCCCGATATACTTCTGTCCATCATGGCAAGCGGAGAAGTAGGGAGCTCCAAGCCAAGCCAAACCCCCCCACCCCCACCCACCCCATTCTGATCATAAAGAGACTGGAGCATTGTGTTACAGTCTGTTAACTACAAATAATTCAGGACTGTCCGCAGGGAAACTGCTGGAAACAGGCTTCGAGGTGCTGTAGTTTTACAGCTTATCTGCACCCCCACCCCCATCGCTACCACCCTCACCCAGGGGCAGTCTGTTATCAATTCATTAGACGTGAATATTCTATTTCTCCCCCTTCACATATGCTCAGTTCCAACAATGATGAATGGAACCGATTCCCTTATGGGAAACAGTTTTTTCACTTAGTTACAAAGATTTCATGCCTGATTAGAGTAAATGAAGGCTGGGTGTGCGTCCGCTTCGTTTTTGGTCATTTCTAAAGGTGAGCCCTGCGGAGACAGAGAAAGGCAGTTCTTCCCGGGGTCAAACGGCTGGTCCCAAGGCACCCTGGGAGGAGTGGATGGTAAGAGCGAGACACCCCTTTTCTCCTCGGCTTAGCCCTAGGGCTCTCCGGGGCCCCCATTCCCTGGCACTGGGGCATATGGAACCTCTTTATCTAGCTCTGCACTGTTCCATCTGGAATTCGAGGGCAGAAATAGAGGCGAGAAAGTTCTTTGTTGGGGAGCAGGGTCCCTACCGGGTAAGAGTGTAAAGGAAGAGGAGGAAGGGAGGGTGAGAGCTGAATGAAAAGGCTTAGGCCTGAGCAGTGCAGAAGTTCCCTGCTCCCACACTTGGTTAACCATTAACCCCCTGCCCTGCCCTGACCAGATCTCGGAGGGGGGGCGGGGAAGGCTATGTCTCTGAAGCCCAGGAGCCCAGCAGGTGTTCCTGTGTCCCCCTCTGGCTCAGCAAAACATTTGTTCAGTCTCCTCTTCCCGCTCCCTCCAGAGGCTCCATCCTGGCCTCCGCCCACCCTCTCCCCTCCTCTTCCCTGGCAGGGGCACCCTCTGGCCGCCCCCTGCCAGCTGTCCCTTCACCAGGCATCCCATGTTGTTCGAATGGCAGCATGTGTGTCAGGAAGCAGGGAGGGTGGTGGGGAGAACTGATTGAGGGGAGCAAACTGGTTCCACTCAAGACCCCAGAGCCAGAGCTCTGCACTCGGGGTATACAGTGTTTCAAGCATAGGTATCAGCCTGGCCACCCAAGTTCGCGTGGGGCATGGGGTCGGGGAGAGTTTCTGTCCAAGTTCTGTTTTCTCCTCTGATCTGGCACCAGGTCCCTAGGTGGGCTCTCTGAGTAAGGCCATTCCATCTAAGACCATGTCAGAACATTTCCTGGTCATCAGACCTGGCATCTTGAACTTCAGGAAAACAAACAAACAGCAGAGGAACCAAGCACGCAGACCAAGATGCAAGAGTCAAGGTGTGCATGGAAAGTCCAGATGTAGAAACAGTCACACAGAGAAACAGGGTGACAGCACGGGGAGATAAGGACAGAGACTGACAGTGTGAACAGAGCACAACGAGCTAAAAGCAAACAGAGAACACAGGTGGGAAAGGATGGTCTAGGCAGAAGGGAGCTCTTCTGTCCTCACAGGCAAGGGGAGGCTCCATCTGGGCAGCCATGGGAAGCTGAAGTAGCAGGTTATCTCCACTAGAGGGGGCTCTAGAAAACCAGGCTTGGCCCTAAAAAGTGGTTTTTGTGCCTTTTTTTTTTTTTTGGAGAAGAAAAAATTAGATATATTAGAAACTCCCAGCTGTCACTACCCAGAGACTACAACTGGTAGGGTCCTATTGCCAGTGGGACCTCCGGGCCACCATCTGCAGCATTCCGTGGAGGTGGCCCATCACTGTGTGCAGCAAGGGAGAGGCCTGGCTGGACAGGCTGTGTCTGGGGGTGGGCCCCCGGGGAAGGGGGTCCCCTCTCAAGTTAGCAGGCAGACCAATCTGCTGGCCTGCCAGCCGAGAGGCTCTTGCCTTTCTTTATCAGCAGTAGAAGTTCTTGGCCCAGGCCCACGGTGCCTTCACATGCCTTCCTCACCCCCTACATCTCCCCACCCCACTTCCAGCTCCCTAAATGTGGATTTTCGAGATCCTTCCAGGTGACGGCAAAACTGCTCATGAGAAGACTTTTTTAAAAAGACTTTTCAGGAACTGAACACATGTCAATGTCGTATCGCTGATTTAATCTTGGTCTTCATGTTCTCCGTGGGAACCTTTCTCTGAACCATAATTCCCCCCTTTCAGAGGACAATATGGAGAGGGAGAGAGTCCAGAGGCTTTTCTCATCTGAGGAGATAATAACTGTCTAACAGGAGTATGGAAAAATATCGAAGTTTGGGGTTGGGCAGGGGGCCAGAAAGTAGCATCTCTTCAGATCTGATACCAGCCTCTGATATTTCATCTGGGCTTCCCTTTGGCTCCCATTTACCTGGGGTCAGAGCAGAGGGAGGGAAGGGAGGAGAGAGTAAAAGAAAAAAGAAAAACAAGATAAACGTATCATGTTATGAAAGTTTAATCCTGCTTTTCCTTGGCTAAAATGACTTTCAGTATGGGAGATAAAAGGCAATGGAGTTGCCCTCGGAAAGTTCAACTTGTCTTTGAGAAGGGGGGAGGAGGGATCCTGGGGCTCAGCATGAATAGCTCTTGAATGAACCTCTTTCCTCTGTGCTCCCCACAACAACGTTTTCTCTGAAGCTGAGAGAGAAAGAGAGAGAGAGGAAGGAGGCTTCTGACAGAGGCACCTCCAGTGCTGGTCTGCAAGGTCAGGGAGCAAGGGTTATCTCTTCCTGGGTTTAAACACCCTCCCTTCCCTCCTGCTTGTTTGGGGATGGGGGTTGGGAGGGGGGTGAGGGAGAACCCCGGGACATCCCCTCCAACCTTAGCCTTGGTGTTTGGATTGTTATGCCACCTGCCTTGCCCTTGCACTGACCCAAATAGGAGGACACCCGAAAGCAGGAATTGGAATCCATTTACGTTTAAACACATAGAAATCTGTCACTTGTGCAGTGGCAGGAATGTAGTATCACCAAAACTAAGACGAAAAAGTAATAGATCCTACCTTCAAGAAAACCCTATCCTGTGGGGAGGGAGAATTAACATAAGCCAAGGATCCTCCAAGGGGACTTCAGTATAAGTCAGGATGGAGTTAACAGTGGGGCCGGGGTGGGGGTGGAAGGCGTGTCAGGGGAAGCGAAGGCACAGAAGCACCTGGAAACTTTGGCTCCCTTCAGTGGAAGGTGCAGATTTCCAGGAGAGAGACTCACATCCCTGAGAACTTTGGTTTCCTGTCAAGCATGACTGTCTGACATTCTGTCATTCCTCAGCTTCTCAGAACTACCCCTCATTCTCCTCCACGGGTTTTAAAACCAATAACACTGTAGTTTTCTGTTAGTCAACATCCGAGAGCATGATCTCGGAGGCCCCAAGCTCCCAAGGGCTTTTCACCTTGCATTCAATGCAAATGGCATCCCTTTCCTGTGGCCTGGAACTGGCAGCACCATGCCCCCGTGGTTCATCAGGAAATGTTATTACTCATCGGGGTTCACATGTAAGTGTCCAGAATCCTGCTGTCCTGCTCCCACTCTTACCTGAATGAACTCATTAAATGGATCAGACCCCAGAGGGAAAAGTTCGCATTTTATCCCTACAACCTTGGCTGGGCAACAGAGCTCTCTCTGGCCTGTTTCCTACCTGGAGAAAACTTCTGTCCTGAACAAGAAAAAGGGGGATAAATGGAAGGTGGTTAAAAGGAGATTTCAACTCTAAGTAAAAACTTGATCCACTCTTGGGGCAGAAGGCTGTACTCTCCATGCACCTTAAAATGTTCCTATAAGATCTGGAGTGGGCAGACCCCGAACTTGGATGGAGGGAACAAGGGGGCCTGCTTGGGCTTTAAGAGGCCTTTGATCTATGTACATATATGTAAATGTATATATATTTGTATGTGTATATGATATCCGTGTGTGTGTATGAAGAGAGGAGTTTATGACAGCTCCCCCAACCCCCCCAAATGTAAAGAACCATTAGACTCTCGTGTCCAGGGTCTTTTTCTGTCCTCTCAGTTTTTACTTTCAGCTCTGGTTGTGGAATGGGGGTTTCAGAACTAACCCCAGTACCTGCCCCACGTCCCAAAGTGGTAGGCCACTCACTCTCAGAGTAAACGAGTAATCCAGGAACAAGACGGGCTCAGACTGTCAGGGGAACCCTCTGGAACTCTGGACAAGCCACTGAACTCCTCTGAGCAAGAGGCAAGGCAGACACTCCTCCCGTTAAGAGAGGGTGGGAAGGTTCAGGGGGAGAGGAAAAGGAGGCACAAAACAAAAAAACCCCAGAAAAACACAAAAAAAAACCCAAAAAACAAAAACGCCTGCCTCCCCTGTAAAGGTAGGGGGACCAGAGAGCAGACCGAGTGGCAAGAGGGGATGTTGCTGCTTTGAAGTGGTTTCCTGCTCCATAAAAGCGAAAGCCCTCGGCTGGGCTGGGTAAATATTACGTTGGCCTCTGACCTCCCACCTCCCTTGACTGCTCCCCAGGCTTCCCCCTTTTTTTTTCTCCTGAGCAACAGAGATGCCTGAGGGAGAAGAGGCTATTTCCTCAACTTCAGGGTCCTCAGCCGGAGCCTTGGTCAAAGCCAGACCAGAAGACCAGGCTCTGTCCCTGTCCCCAGGCATGAGAGCCTTCTCCTGGGTCAGCAGGCTCTCCCTGGTCTCCTCTTCACGTTGACGGGTGGCAGTGTGTTCCAGGAGGGAGGTGGTCAGGATCTCCCCGTCGCCTGACAAGACTGGCCCCCCAACCCTCACCCCAGCCACCTAGACCTTCCTGACAAGTCTTTTGACATTCTGTGGAATTAAAGCCCGCACCACCGGGGTTTCTGTTGGGCAAACAGTCTTCTGAGTTTTATCTAGAAGTGAACAAACTCCCAAGTCCACCACCCCACTCCGAGTGACCCCCAGGGTGTGGAGCCCTTCAGTTCTTTGGGCCGGAGGACCCAGCTGGGAGACGCTGAGGAGAATGTTGTGAACTGCATGTGACACCGGGAAGCCACACCTGGCACCCTTGTGTAGGAGATTTGGACCCTACCGAGAGGGGTGTCAGAACAGATGGCCAGGAAGGGTCTGGGGTCGGAATGAGGTCCTAATGCACAAGAACAAAGGGCCTCCCTTCACACTTGTCACTTTTCCCCCTTCCTAGAAGATTTCTCACCTGCCCACTGGGGCCCATCCACCATTTGCTCTCTGATTACGGAGGGAGGCCAAGGGGAGCCACAGGACGCTCTCGGAGAGTTGGCTCCTGGCCCCATACTTGCACCTCAATTTCTCCATCGGTGTAGCGGAAACGGGGGCTTTTCGTGACTACGCAAGCATCCTCGCTTGCCTTTGTTTCTAGAGCCAGGCGTTGGAAGATGGTGAGGGGATTTGGAAAAATGACAATCATTGCAAATGTGCAAAACTCTTCTAAAATTTAGAGCAGGAATAAAGCCAAGCTAGGGACATTTTTCTTTCTCTCTCTCTTTCTGAATTTGTTTGGAACTTTCTGCGAAAATAAGATTTTATTTAAAGAAAATCTATATGCTTAGGTTCTCCTATGTAAAAATAGTTAAAAGACTCAATGGAGACTGGAAACTGAGAGGCAAGCCACGTGTGGGTGGCTCATGGTTAACATGTAACCAGTGGGGCTGGAATCTGAATTCTGAATTTGCTCCCGTTGGGGTTTCGGTGCCTGCAGCTTTAAGAGTAGAGACGAACGATACTGTCAGAGAACTGGTAAGTTGGCATTTTTCTGGGAGTCCGCCTGCCACGGCGGGACAAGGGGCAGGTCTCATGGGCCCCTGGCCGCTTGCCTGCAACAGCGCTTGCATCTCTCCCGCAGAGAGAACTCCTCGGAGTATGAGTATTCCTGGGACAGACTCAGCATGAAGGGCACGGGTGGAGCTGGGGCCCAGAGCCCAAGCTGGACCACAGGCCTCAGGGGTTCGATCCTTGGCCAGTGCTGATGACTGGACAAAGCAGCAGGATGTCTGCTGAGCTGCATCGACTCCCCTTTCTTAGCCCAAGAAGCTCCCCTACGTCCGGCAGAGGCACAAGGAGCCATGACCCCTATTGAGAGTGCAGAGCAGGGGAAGGCAGCTCTGAGAGGACAGGGTCCTGTGCGTGGACAGCCCTGTCCAGGAGCCGGCTGTGGCAAATGTGTCTGACAAAGTGCCTAGATTTTCTTCTCTACCTCACTTTGGAGAACCCAGCTTGAATGACAAAAGGAATGGGTGTCACAAGTAGAATACCTGGGAAATAAATGATTCTCAGTATTCGATCGCAGCTTTTACGCAGGCTCACTCACGTCATAGGGGTGACACCCGAGTCCACACTGGGTGAGTAGATTGCCCTGAGTCACACAGTGAGTGGCCGTCCACTGGCCTCCGTGTGCACGGGGGCTCACTTGCCCCAGCCCACCCCAGCACTCTTGAGCTGCCCATTTAGCCACCTTCTCTTCCAGTCTCTCATCCCTAGCTGTGCCCAGCGACCTCCCCACTCCATCCTGGGATGGGGCAGGCCGGCGACTCGGGGTGCAGCGGCAGTCCCTGGGAACCCATGTCTCCCCTTCTCTGCCCATCTGTGGGCCCCAGGACCGCTGGCCCACCTCCCGGCAGTGCTGCACTGCATGATTGGAGAAAGCCCCCTTCTCTTCAGTGCCTCCACCCAGCTTTCCTCCATCCACCGCAAGCCTTGCTATTTGCACAGTCAATGGCTCTGGCAAGGCCGAGCAGCCCCTCTCTCCTGGACAGGCACTGTGGGCCCTGCTTGTGTCTCGGTCTCTATAGACTCAGCATTCACAACTTGAAGAGGGTGGGACAATGACCAGAGCAGCTGCCTGCGGACTGTGCTGGCTGGGACGCCGCCGGGGAGCTTCAGGCCAGCCGGAGTTTGTGCACCATGCACCTGTGAGCTTTCTCAGGCAGCCACGGCCAAGGCGGAGGGGGAGCTGGGAGCCAGAGGCCCCGGTCCAGGCCACCTGATTGGCTCCCACCGCATGCCCACAGCTTTCCTGGCCAAGCTTTCCACCAGCTGTGTAGTCCCTCAGGGCCTGGAGGGAAAAGCAGGGTCCTGGCCCCGGGAAGCAGCCCTTTATAACTTCAGGACAGGAAGAGACAGAACGCTCGTCCAGGTCAGAGAAAGACAGGAAGCTTCGCCAGGGGCCTGCCCAGGTAGAAGAAATGTACATTACTTGCAGAGATTCAAGTTGTTGCAATATAATTTAATTTGATTGAACATGCATTTATTGACTATCTACTATGTGCCAGGTATAATGGGGGGGGAGGCATGTCACTGTCTGGGCTCTTGACAGCCTTGCAATATGGCAAGGGAGGCCGGGGGATGCAAATAAATGACGCTCCTACTAGTTGAGTGTCACTATTGCAGGAGGGTGGAGGAGAGACAGATAAACCAGAGCCCTCTGACCCGGAAGGGGCCACCAAGGGAGGGGATGAGCCCTACTTCATTTAGGGAATTTAAACAGAGGTTGGAAGGTGACAACCAAGTGTCCAAGGGATTCCTCTGTGGAGCAGAAAGGTGTAATGGGTGATGGCTGAGATTCCCACCCACTCCCAGGCCTCGTGACCTTGAGTCCCTGTTTGTGCTCAGGAAATACAATGGAGAAAGAGGCTCCGTTGGATGCCAAGTTGAGTGTTAGCCCTGGCTTGGGCTTGTGAGAGTGACCCGGTGCTGCTGGCCTTCCTTCCATAGTAAATCGATCTGGTTCTCACACTGTCACCCCCACGACGCCCCTCAGAGCAGGGTGCCGGGAAGGCTAGGCTGGGCTAAGCCCTGATTTCCTCTGGAGCCAGAATTCTCATAATCACGTTCAAGTGAGTTCTCCGTACTCCGTCTCCAAGCATGGGCAGCCCCGTCGGAAGCTAGTCTTGGTCAGCTCTCGGCCTGCACAGCTCTGACTTCTTCTAATCGTTGTCATAAGCGGGACAGAAGCAGCTGCTCACTCCAGTCTATTATCAGCTTGGTTGGAGACAGAGAAATTTAAATGACAGTACGATGCTTAGCAAAGAAGCGAAAGTCGGTGTTAAAAATAAAGAAAACAAGACAGCTTGTTTCATTGAAATGGAAGGGTTATTAAACAGCCCCGCATTAATCAGTGATCTGCCAGGGCTGAGAATTGAAGAGCAGCAGAGGGCCTGGGGAGAGACCTGGAGAAGGTGGGTGAGAGAGCATTCCCAAGGCGGGCAGGAGGTGCCTGGGCTCTCGGGCTGGCTGCGGGGACTGGCGAAATGTGCTGGTCTTCAGAGGGGGACACGGCGGCTAATTCTCTGCCCCACAGATAAGAGCAGATCGGGGGCCCTGGGGACAGTGGTGCCTCAGCTTCTCCCCTTACAAAGTCCTGCTTCTGGAATCTTTCTGTCAGCCGCCACCTGCACCAGCCCTGGGGGCGCCCTACCCTGTGCCTTCCCACCAGCCAGGGCTGGGGGGAGCCAAATGGCTTTCTGTGGATGGCCAGAAGCCCCCCACCAGGCCCTTCCCTCTTTCATGGGGGCGGGGGGTCCCCAAGAACTCAACTCTGAGTTGAGCTCCTGATACCCCACCCCCCATTCTGCAGCGCATCCCTGAGGATGACCAGAGTCTTGGTCACCTGGATGCAGAGAGTGATCCCTGGAGCAGGTGATCTCGTGGTGGCACCTCCAGCCCCGGCCCGCAGAGCAGCAGGGCCACATGTTTGACCCGGGAGCCCGAAGTCCGCCCTCACACATCTAGTACTTTTGCCAAAATATTCCACCCTGGATATACCTGCCTTCTCGCCTGTGCTGGGGTTCTGCTGTGGCTGCTGTCCCTCACAGGCTTTAGGAGAGGTGCGTTAAGGACACAGCACGTGGGAAATGCCTAGTGAACCCTCAAATCACTGCACATGGGGCAGCTTATATTATGAGGTGGAGGGACTGGGTCCTGAGAACTAAACAGCAGAAGAAAGGACTTCCAGAGAGCACAGGATGGGTCTGGCAGAGAAACGGACTTGCTCACCGCCTTGGCAGGGGCGTGCGAGGGGCGGTGGTGGCCGAGCACACCCCGTGCATGTGTGCACCCCTCCGGGTGTGCAACCTGTTGGATCTTGAATCAATCACTCCAAGAGCATTTTCTCTGCTCTTTGACCTCAACATTCTTTCTCCTCACCCCTCCCTTCCCTCTTGCTTCCCTCCTGGCTGTTTACCCTTTTCCAGGCTCCTCTCTCACACCCCATTCATCATCGGGGGCCAGATTCTCACTCAGGGAGTTCTTTCATCTCCTGCCCCAGGTCCCCCAGCGCTGCACCAGCCTGCATTGCCCCTGCTTTCCCCTCCAGCACATTCTTCTCCCGGACTCAGCCTCTCTGATAATTGTGCACTTCACTTTCCCTCAACATTAGGGCTGGGGTCCTAGATGTCCCAAGCCGATAAGACTACAAGGATCTCAGAAAGTCCCTCTTTTCCCCTGTTGGCTCACCCGGGGGCTTAATGCCACACCAGATGTTAAGGGTCCTGCAGACCGAGTACTCAGACAAGCCCCGTAAGCACACAGACCTCTTTCCAGAATGCCAACCACCTCCCAGCCCTACACGTGTCTCTTTTATCCAGGCCCAGAGCACTCCCCCTGCTCGGTGTGCGTGAGTGTGAATGTGCCTGTTACTTAAGAGAGGCTGCCTGGCAGCTCAGGATCTTTTCTGCTGGAGCTCAGAGTCTCAGACAAAGAGAGAAAAATAATAGAAAAGGAAGGTGGGAAGGTACAGGGTGGGGACCCAGCCTGCTTAAGAAGCTTCCTCTTAAACTCTGAATTCGAAGGCTGGCTGTCAGTTCAGAAAAGCACTGGAGAGGAGGAGGTGCACGGGAGGATCAGGGAGGGGAGTTTCGCCCCACATGCTGGCCAGAGCTGGTATGGGAAGAGCCTGGAGAACACTGAGCTCGGGCTCAGGGACTGTCTTCAGCATCTGCTCCTTCTCCTCCTCCTCCTCCTCCTCCTCCACCTCCTCCTCCTCTGGGCCAGCTTTCCTCTTTCCTCCTTCCATCCCTCTTTCCTGCCAAGGGCACCTGGATGAATCACCAAGAGCAGCAGAAGTGGCCCTTAAATCACCCTCAAGGTGAGAGGAAGTGGGGGGTGAGTTGGAAAGCCTGGGGCTTAGGGGACCGGGGAGAAAGGCTACAGGGACCGGCGACACCCAGTTCCTCCTGTGAGGCCAGGGCATCCATCAGGAACTTCCAAGGCATAAGAATCGCCCATCACCTGGCTGAAACGGGGCCTCCAGCCTTCGTCACCAGCACAAACAGGGCAGCCCTTGCTGCCAAGGAGGTGATGTCCTCTCGAAGCGTTTCTCCAAAAACAGGAACCAGAGTAATTGGTGTTTATTCACAGCTGTAGAGTTAGCAGAGCACTTTCACATCCATAATCTCATCGAGTCTCACCACAACCCTGTGAGGTGTCCTTCAGCAGACTGAGGAGACTGAGGCTCTGAAAGGTTAAATAACACGTTCAAGGTCACCGGACTAGGAAGTGGTTGAGCGAGGCCCGAGCCCAGGTCTCCTCTCTGCACCTGCTGCCTGGCTACATGCACCGCAGTGAGCTTGACCCCCTTATGGAAGAGCCCTGTCCGGAAGCCTCCCTAGGGGAATCGCAGCCCACCCCACTCCGCTCTTGATCGCTCTTGCTGTCACTTGGCCGCTTATTATTATAGGCATGTCGTGCGATCTGTGAACTTGTGTAGTTTGTGGCTTTGGAGCTCTCTTGCTGAGACTTTTCCTGCATGAAAAGTTGTGCATCCTCTGCTGTGCATCCTTCACCGGCAGGGCTGGTGTCCCCCCCCCCACACCCCTACCATCCTTCTTCATTCTTCTCTTCACCTCATCTACCTCCCAGTGACACTTGCTCTTTTCCCAGTGGGTTCAAGACGAACACCAACCAGGGTCCTTCCCAAACAGTTTGCTCCCGTCTTCACTACCTCCATCAGTTATGAGCCAAGTGCGTTAGTCCACACCATGCCAAAGGCCTACTAGTAGCTGAGAAAAGCAAAGGAGCATCCCTGTCTCCCCTCTTCCCTGCTGTCCATGATTCAGACTGAGCACAAAAGTGAGTGAAGGGCATCATGCTACCCCTGCACGGGGTGCTGAAGAGCATGAGGGAGTATTCCCGCGCTCCAAGAGCCTCTAATTCAATGGATGACACACAGCTGCATAACAAGAGAGCCAACCCCGCAATGCAGGGTGTGCTAAAAACAACAGTTTCTGATTGACTTTGGGGGAGAGACAGGCAATTGGGGGCAGGGAGGTCCTAGAGACTTTCTGAAGCTCTGAAGGATGGGCAGGGTTTGGAAAGGCAAGAAAGAACGTGGACACAGGTGTTCCGGGGAGAGGCAGCTACAGAGGGGAGATTCTGCAAGGTGTCCTGGGGACCCCACACACACGAGTGGAGTTGGTTGGGAGTGGAGTCCCTCTGGGAGAGGTGGAAAGGGAAGCTGGACAAAGCAGAGCCAGCTGGGGGAGAACTTGAACTTGGGTGCTTGGCCATCCAGTCTTGAGCCTATCTAAGCAACAGAAGGGGTTTCTCTGGGTGAATATCGAACTCTGGCCACGTGCCTGGCAAAGTCAGACAAGGGGTTTGAGGCACGAGGCACACGGGGCAGGATATCTGTGGCCGAATCTTAGCCGCCAAGGGCTTTCACCAGGGTCCGTCTGCAAATAGTCTCCGGGACAGTCTTTACATGTGTCATTTTCAGGGGATGACACAGGGTTACTGGTCAGGAGTCCCACTCTTGAACTTCAGGGAAGCCTGACTTTTGGAAAAGGACAGTGTTAAAAAATGCAGCTCCATCTGGCACGGATGGCTCCTTTTCCTGCCACGGGGATGCAGCAGCAATGATGGGGAGGCTCCTTGTCCCCAGACCACTTCCGTGGCCGGCTTTGGGAGCCACCAGGGAGGAGAGAGGCAGATGCATTTGCAAGAGAAGCAGGAAGTGGTGGGGAGACTTAGGGCAGGCATTGGGGGGGGGGGGGAGGGCATTACAGTTTTCCTTCAAGAGGAGAACGACCCGGCAGCTTATGGAGAAAATAAGTGGGATTGAGGACCAGTCCATTGCCTGAGAGCTGAGATGAATGCCTGGGGTTTTGTTTGGATTTTTTTCTTCCCTCTCCTTTTCTCTCCCTTTCCCTCCCACTGCTGTGAATCGGAGCTGTGTCATTATTCCTCGAAAACATTACGGTTAATGGCAGCATAATACACCATTATATGGAGTAGCTGTAATTTATTTAACAATTTAGTCGGGCACTTTCTACCCTGTGTCCTGCTCTCCTGCCCCATTTCAACCTCAGAGCCCGAGGCTCTCCTGTGTACAGTAAGGATGGGGTGAGAAGGTAGGAGACACATCTCGGGGCTTCTTGGAAGGTCATTTGAAACGTCCCTGAAAAGAGAGTTGCCAGCTAGCAGACCTCTTGCCGCAAAACAGCCCCAGAATCCACCTTGTAACAGATACCTCAACCCATGCCCCCCAACCCCAGCCTGCTTCATTACTGAAACAAAATGGGAGCCACAGGTTTTGACCTTTAAAATAAAGTGCTTGCCAGATCTTACTGATCATTCTACTGAGTTCTCCCAGACCAGTGATAAGAGGGTCTGGTTGAAAAATAACATCTAAATATGTAGGCAGGGTGGAATGGTGAGGAAAACATGGACATCAGAAAGTCCTGCTTCCTAGCAAAATGACACTGGTCTAGTTCTTCAACCTTCCTGAGATTCTGGTTTTGCATCTGTGAAATGGGTAGAATAATACCCATCTTGCAAGGTAATCACAGAATTCTCCAGTGCATATGGAAAGGCTCTAACACAGTGTGCCGCGTAGCCAGTGGTTAATAATCGATAATAATAATGGTAGCTGCTTTTTATTATTATTGTTATAAGAAGCAAACGGCAGTTGCTACTGTATGCTACTCCTGGCCCTCAGGTTATGAAGTCTCCTAGGATGAATCTGACTCGACTTAGCAAAGCCATCGCCCCACTTTTATGCCTAGCCTGCCTTTGGGAGGAGCCTGAGAATTCCTTTTTCTATCCTTTCATCCCATAACGTTTACCAGAACAGTAACCCCACTTCTAGGATGGTTTAAGCAGGGTCCAGCTTCGAGTCAGGGGAAAAGCGGGGTGACCCTTCTAGGCCCCATGCAGTGCAGAGGGCAGTCTTGCTCCCAGGGCCTGATGCTCAGAGTCCCGCTAATTCGCAGAAATTCTTTCTGCCCCAGGGGTGAGGTGGTCACGGCGAGGCGTGTTCCTCCCTGGCCATCCCCCAGAGGGGGTTGAAGAGGGCAGAGCCCACGGAACAGGGAGGGGGCAGGGGGGAGGGGTGGCGGGGAAGGCAGCTGCTTGAAATTGATTGCTCCTGCAGTTTAGTTTAGACCACGGGCTCTCTCAGCGCTGCCCGGGTGGCGACCTTTAGATAATAAAGGGAATTCTGGGAGATTTCTGACAGGCCCATGACATATGGGGCAGGTCTGTGGGGTCAGGCGGTGTATCTCCCTGCTCCCGGCCCGAGGGTAATGAATCTTGTTTGGACTTTGCAAAGCCAGCCAGGCAGTGCCCCAGAAAGGAGCCGGGCCCCCTCCCCTCCGCCACCCCCCAAGTGAGGGTGCGTCTTTGGAACCCTTCATAATTCAGGGAGACAAGTCCAAGCTTTTACAGCCTGTGGGGGGAGAGGACAAACACTGCGTGTTTTGCTAAGGCCCTGGGAGAGCCGGGGTGGTTTCCAGGGCCCCATCAGAGCCCACTGGGAGAGCTGGGGGGGAATAAAAGCAACAGAAAGCCCTTGCTTGATATGAAAAGGCAGTGGTCCCGGGACAGGGCTGGAGCAAGAGCCGGGGTGGGCTGGAGGGAGTCACAGAATACCCTATAGGGCTCTGGGGGTCTGCAGGTGGCACGCCAGCTGTCCTGGGCAGGAGCAAGCAGAGAGGACAGGAAACACCCTGCAGGAAGAGACGGGCTGGGGAGAGACGGCAAGTTCTCCAGGCCTCTATTCCGAGCCGGGTGAAAGGGTGCACGTTTGCTACCCTTGGTTCCGCAGACATGTGAAGAGACAGACGTCTCTAATGCCTTGGTCCTGTGATGGCTTCCATAGGCTCGTGCTTGCACGGGCTCGCACACACACGCTTCTTCTTTAAAAGCACACCCCCCACCCCAGCCAAGACCATGGAGTACCTTACCCACCCCCTGCTGTGTTAGCTGGCTGGGGCTGCGGTGACAAAGTGCCCCCAACTGGGTGGCCCCAGCAACAAAAATGTGTTGTCTCACAGTTCCGGAGGCTCCAAGGCAAGATGTTGGCAAAGGCTGGCTCCATCCGAGGGCCACGAGGGAAGGGTCTGTTCCAGGCCTTTCTCCTTGGCCTGTCGCTGGCTGTCTTCTCTCCACTCGATCTTGCCTCTGTGCCTGTCTGCCTCTGTGTCCAAATCTCCCCTTTCTCTAAGGATGCCAGGCATTTGGATTAGGGCCCAACCTAATGACCTCATTTTTAATTTAATTACCTCTATAAAGTCACCGCCTCCAAATACAGTCGCATAACTGGAGGTTAGGACTTCAATACACGAATTTGGGGGGTTCATGATTGAATCCCTAACACCCACCTGCCTCTCTTGCCAGCACCCAGCCTCTGCACTCTGCCCTGTCACTCTGCCTCTGCCCACTGTGACATCTGAGACAGAGGGTCACGCCATCATGTGGGATCCCGAGCAGAGGACCATGCACAGCTCTTGGTCACCGAGCCCCACTGCCCCACTGCCCCACCGCCCCACCGCCTGGAATATGGTTCCTCCTTCACTACTGATGGGGATTGTTAGAACCTCCTCAGATTTCCTTCGTCCCCTCCTTGGTTCTTGGACATTGGCTCTGGCTTCCACACCTGTGACAGAAATCCCACGTACAGACTGGTAGGACATCGCCCCGCTCACAGTGAGAGGAGGTGACTGGATAGAAACCGTCACCAGAAGTTGTCTTCACACCCAGTGGAGGGCCACAGTATCATCGATTGCACCTTCTCGGGGAAGGATGCCAAGAGGGCCTGTAGGCAGAGTCCCGTTTTCTCCCTCACCTTCTTCCTCTCTCTCTGGGGCGAGATGTAGCCACTTAGCTTCGCATAACAGCCCAGAGTCTGGGGAAAAAATGACATTCGATTAATGAAGCAAACGCAGCTGGTAAAGCAGTGACATCTAAATTGTTCCTTTGGTCCCTTTATTTTCTGTAGGAAATTCTCCCTCTCCCCACACCCCCCCCCCCTTCTCTTTAAATCGTGTGCATAAAATACGCTAATAACAATCTTGGGTGTCTGTGCATGAGTGACAGCTGAAATAAGAAAAAGACTAATCGTACCTCCTGCAGCCCTGTCACATGGAGATTAAATGAGCCTCCCTCCCGCCCCTCCATGCTCACCGCCCCCTCCCCCACTCTCTCCTCTCTCTCTGCCTCTCTCCTCAATGAGAATCATGGGCATTTGAATAATAATATTATAGACGCCATCAGGGTGACAGTGGGGAAAAAATCAGCCCAAACCCATGATTATTCCTTCAATCTAATAATTATTTAAATACCAGATAGCTCCTTTTACTCTAATTGAGGCCTTTCAGCTGTCGGCATTACCCGGGGCCTTTGCGCTCGCCCTCTCGCTCACCTTGTCCTACCCAACGTGCCTGGACTACCTCTGAGGTCCGTGTTAGACAGAGCGACGCTCAGGATGTTTGCATGTACGACTGCGCAGATGACATTATGACAGGTCCTTCGGGATCGATCTGCCACGGGACGAGCCAGGGCCCCAGAATCTCACACATAGACATTTTATCCTCATAGGCTTTAATTCATAGAACTCTTAAACCCAAAGGAGGCTTCTGAGGTCAGTGGTCCAGTCCCCTGTCTCTGGGTAAATGTATTCTTAGACAGCGGTTGGGAAAATTCACGGTTAGAAAAGTCCAGGCCCCTTGGAATCCTCTCTAGACGGGATGTCCCCCTTAATATCTAACTTGAGTCTCTCCTGTTGCAGTTCTCACCCTCTGGGAAGAAGAGGCTTCCTGTCTGTGAGGTTGTCTAGGAGCCATCGGCAGGGTCTTTCTCACCCCCCTCGGCCCTCAGTCCCCCTAGCCTCCTTGCGTACCTGCTCCCTGCTCCGCCGGGCTCACTCCTGCCCATCCCGGGACTGCCACCACCAAAGTCACCTTTTCTCCCCCAAACGGGGCAGTCTTCAGGCGGAACATAGCTGACTCCCAGGACCCTTTCACCTGCAGCAGAAAAAGCACTAGACTTTTTGTCACAAGGTCAGGCCTGTCCCCAACTCATCTGGGGCCACAGTGGATAGTATGTCTTCTTTCTGTGGGCTTTGGTTTCTTTACCAAAAAAAAGAAAGGAGGAAAAGTAGTGGATTGGAGCAATCTCATAATCTCCTTTCGCACTGGCCCCGGCTTCCTGCTTGTGCAGCCTCCTCATTAGAAAGGAGAGCTGGGGGACAGGACGACTTCGCTGGCTCTGCTGCGGGTGAGGAAGGAGGGGGTGTGGAGCTGGGGAACAGCGGCTGACTCCTCTTCGGACTTCACGGCCTTCGTTGCCACGCGTACCTTTTCTCTGTCACCATCCTGGCAGCGTGGGCCACCTGCTCGGTTCAGTTGTGATTACAGCACCTCTTACCGTTATTGTTATGAACAGCATCACAGGCAAGATGATGCCAGTGATACCACTGCAAGTAGTGGTCCCAAAGGTGCAGTGGCAGTGACCATAAAATGGGGATAGCGCTGGTGGTGTTGCTGCAGATGGGGCGCAGGGGGTGAGATCTACTATCATGAACGTTGGCGCAATTTGGCAAAAAAAAGGCACCTGGACTGTAAGCCCTCTTCCTACTGGCTCCTTTGGCAATGAGGGAGGACCAGTGAGTGGGCACATGGAGACTCAGGCACCCAGAGGTCTCGAGAAGGGCAATGGAGCCAGTAGGCAGGGAGGAGGGAGTCCTGCCCTGAGCGGAGCAGAGAGTGTCTGATAGTCATCTCCTCCCTGCTTCGCCCCTGGCACCTACAGCAGTGGGTCTGGGAGGTATTAGATGCCTCTACTGCCTGTCACCAACACCTGATCGGGGGGGATGGCGTCATCAAGCCCTCCAGATAAAATATTTAGTGACACTTGCTTCCCCAAGAGGCAAGTGTGGCCTCTCCTTGGCATCAGGAGTGCTCTGAATAAAGTATATCTGCAGGCTCGGCTGGTAGGGCGAACGTCCCGGGGCTGCATGTCCTGGATTGGGACTGGAGGTGGGGACAAGAGACAATAGGCAAATGTTGTCTCGTGAGAATGAATGTGGCCAAGTGACTTCACAAACAGACACAGAGAGAGACAGAGAAGTGACAGAAAGAAGGAGGCATCATGGAGGGGAAACTCCTGACATTGACATAAGATGGTCGGGGTTAAGAAGAAATGCTACGTGCTCCAAGTCATAGGCACATGCTCTCTGGTTTCTATGAAACCGAGGATGGAAAATTCATTCTAAGACAGATCATGGAATGATGGAGTTCACGAAGAGCTGGAAATATTGACAAGTAAATTATTAATAATAAAGGCTAATGTATCTCGAAAGTTTCAGATGGACTAGACATCATTCTAAGAGCTTTCTATGTATTAACTGACTTCATCATAATAATCTGATGAGGTAGATGCCACTCCTAATCGCATTTTATACAGACAGTGACATAGCATCACAGAATGGCTGAGTCCCTTGACCAAGTTTACACAGCTCTCGGCTCTGTTTGAATCCAAGCGTCTAGGTTCAGAGCTCATGCACTTAACCATTAGAGCACACTGCCTCTCATCAGAGGCACAATGATTCTGATCTCCTCTGAACTCAGAGAGGGGACTCGATCCTTGCCAGTGGGGCTTCGCTTTGGAATGGCTACCTGGTCATATCAGCCTTGGCATGGAGAGACGGAGGCTCTCGACTTGGCTGTTAAGTCCCGCGTCCTTGTGAAAGCCACCCTCCCAACATGGACTGCGAGCATACCCTGCCAGCCCAGCACTGCGGACCATGCCTCCTCCTAACCCCAGTACACCAGAGCCTGCCGCTGCCGGGTCACAGGCCCCAGGGGCCGTCTGTCCCAGAGCAGATGCTGACTAACGGGTGAGAGGAAAAAGCCCACTATGGTGGTCTGTTGAGAACTCCTGGTCTAACCAGCCTTACCAGGTAGCTTGGGAGGACCTCAGTCTCAATTACACATTCTAGAAGCTAAAGCAAAGAAGCTCAGGATATCACTTCACCTGAAAGAAGAAATCTTACAAACTGGTTCATTCAAGCGCTCTTTATATTAAGACAAAGAAATAGGCTTGGGGAGACGCTGGACCAGATTAATGCTTTAGTCCTTCTGAGTGACACGGGAAGGATTTGAGTCCTGGGTTCCCGAGTTCCCTGTCTCTTCCTCCTGCCCCGTGACTTCATACCTTCCAGGCATCAGGCCAATTTTCCCATTCATAGTTCGTAGCTCCCAGGATTCTGCACCTCCACCGGCCTCCCGGCTGGCTGCGGAGAGCTATGTTGGGGCTTGTGCAGTAGTATGATAGAGAAGATCGCTTTGGATCCATTCCCTTTCCCTGATACAGGCTTCACTGGGTCAGGGAGAGCCGGGGCTCAAAGGTCTACCCGCAGTGTTTATTTCCATGGAAAGGAGGAATATGAGCAAATAATGGAGCTCAAGAGCTCTGGCGGGATTCCTGAAACAGTCTCCTGGGGAGGCTCCAGGGATACAAACAATGGCTAACACCCGTTGAGCATGCGTCGTGCGCCAGGCACCGTCCTTAGAGGTCCCCGTGCATCTCCTTCCCTCTCATGACCACCTTAGAGGAGGTAGATTCTATAATTGCCCCCATTCTGCCAGAAAGAGACGTGAGACTTGACTTGCCCTGGGGCCCAAATGTGTCCCCCCAATTCCGCTTAATCACAAAAGTTGCTCCTTATTCAGACAGCCACACGTGGATAGTGGGCAAGGGGTGAGACGGTTGATATTAACCTCACATCGTGTCCTTTGATGTTATCTCTGCTCCCAGGACCTTCTTCCTCGAGCCACGGCCCAACCGTGTATGTGCAGGCATGTTGTGGGGAAGGCAAGAGCCTGATGTCCACCGGCTCTGTGCCAGGGTGTCTCAGAGCACACTTTCCAAAAGACCAAACCCCACGTGCAGGGTGGTGACCCTTACCACCCTCCTCGCAGCTCCCCGTGGAACACTGCGCTCCGAAACCAAAGGAGCCTTCCAACCCAGCGACAGGGGCATGCCCAGAATGATCTCTCGTAGTTCCCGGGGCCAGCTGGAGAATGTGAGGGTTCTGTTATTTCCTTTCCACAGCTCCTCTTGAGGAATTCACGTCCTGCTACCGGCCCCAGGACGTAGCTAAAAATAACCTGGTTTTCAAACCGAAAGCTCTGTCAGGAGACTTTGCCGGTGCGCGCGTGGGGCCGGAAGGGCTGTGTCAGAGTCGCTGAGGTCAGCCTGGGCCTCATGCCGCTGTTGCTTTCCTCTTTCCAAGGAAGCCTGGGGCCTCATGAGTCACCCCAGAACACCCTAGCGGAGCCCGGTTGGAAGAGGGCCGTCAGGTGGGGCCTCCCTCCGGCACCATGGTGGCTGTCAAGCCTTGAGGAGGGGCCGTTCTAAAGATACAGAGCAAACACTGTGCGGATTTCCAAGGTGGCGCCTGTTCTAATTCTAGATTGGGGGGGGGGGGCGGTTCGAAGGAGACATGACTCTCCTAAGCCTCCTTGGAGCAAATTCTCCATCCTTGTTATGGGTGTTTACATTCCTGCCGCCTCCTGAGCCCAGAGTTCTGTCTGGACTTGGCTGAGAAGGTTGCCGGGCAGTCTGTCCAGATCTGTCTGCCAGACAGCTCACTGCCTCCTCCTGCTGCTGCCACCTGCTGCTTCAGCCACTGTCCCTGTCCCTAAGAGTCAGAGATGGTGCTTAGAGATGGGACAGGCTCTACTCTCTCATCCTCTGCCCAGGAGTCTAGAAGCCCTCCACAGGAGCCCCACCTTGCCGTTCTGGGCAGCTTCCTTAGCAGAATGAGCTTTAGAGCTTGGGGGTCTGAAGAAAAGGAGCCAAAGAGTCAGGACAGGAGAGTGCCTGGGCTCCAGGCGGGACAGGCTGAGGCCTGGCATTGACTTCACGAATCCTTAAACGGTCACAGGGCCCCAGCAGTGAGCATGAGGCTGGTCCTCAACTCGCCTCCCTTTGCGCCCACATTTTCCAAACCCAGAACTCTTGCCCAGGAGGGTAACACTGGACTCAGGTAGCCAGTCCCGCTCAGCAAGGAGGCCGGGTCTTCCCGGGGCTCTGCCTGCAGAGAAGCAGAAGTTCAAGTGACTTCCACCAGGGCCTGGCCACCTGCTCACTGGAGAGGCAGAGAGCACCCCCCCCCACTCTGTCCCAAAGCAGGGTGGGGGTATCCACCCTCCTCCCTGCGGCTGCTCAGTCTCCTGAATGGCCCATGTGGGAACCCCAGGGCTAACAGCATCCGTGTGGTTCACTTTTCTAACAAGTTTCAACAGCTAACGCTCAGGGATTCTTCTTTCTGGAGAGGACGAGGCTGAGGGGCAGTGGGAATCACTGTTTTTCAGGATGAACAGCTCTTCTCCTTCCCTGTAGGGCGCAGAGCATGAGAAAGTAATGAAATGCAGCGTGTGAGGGGCTGGACATCTGCAATAAGAAGGAATTTTATTTGCGATATCAGACTCTGGGAGTAGTTGACCTGGAGAGCCTGGAAGAGGGCCTTCTAAACAAGCTTTTAAAAAACAGGAGAGATTTCCACTCAACCGGGAGAGGATGGCCGTGACATCTGGGTAGGGAAGACCAGCTTTAGTGCCGACGCCGGAATTGACTGGCTGCATGAACTTAAACCGTCTTTTAACCTCTCCGAGATAAAAACGATGTCTTAAGAAGACAGAAATAGAGATGCTTTGTAAAGTAAAAAAATATATATATATATATTTTACAGCGTAAAGGCTGGAGACCAAAATAGATAACAGGAGTCCCTGAACATCCCAAAGAGGGGGGAAGTATGTTAAAAATAGAAAAGCCAAAATACAGAAGGAAGAGACTCAGAGCTAGTCGGGATCAGGACCCTGGGTCAGGCCATCCTAGTCCCTCTTCCCGGGATTTATTTTCAGTCTGACCACCCTCCCTTGTGTTTTCCAGAACCATGTGAGGGCCGGCCGGGAAGGTGGAGTAGATGAGAAGCCGGAGGATCTGTGTCCTCGTCCCTGCCCCACTCAGAATGGAACAGAGGAGGCCCTGGCCACGGGCTGCAGAGGTTGACAGCTGGTCTGTGGTCCTGCTCTCCGTGGTCTGGGTGCTGCTGGCCCCCGGGGCGGCCGGCGTGCCTCAGTTCAGCACCTTCCACTCGGAGAACCGGGACTGGACCTTCAACCACCTGACCGTCCACCGGGGCACGGGCGCGGTGTACGTGGGGGCCATCAACCGGGTGTACAAGCTGACGGGCAACCTGACCATCCAGGTGGCCCACAAGACGGGGCCGGAGGAGGACAACAAGTCCTGTTACCCACCTCTCATCGTGCAGCCCTGCAGCGAGGTGCTGACCCTCACGAACAACGTCAACAAGCTGCTCATCATCGACTACTCTGAGAACCGCCTGCTGGCCTGCGGGAGCCTCTACCAGGGCGTGTGCAAGCTGCTGCGGCTGGACGACCTCTTCATCCTGGTGGAGCCGTCGCACAAGAAGGAGCACTACCTGTCCAGTGTCAACAAGACCGGCACGATGTATGGCGTGATCGTGCGCTCCGATGGCGAGGACGGCAAGCTGTTCATCGGCACGGCCGTGGACGGCAAGCAGGATTACTTCCCGACCCTGTCCAGCAGGAAGTTACCCCGAGACCCCGAGTCCTCGGCCATGCTCGACTACGAGCTACACAGCGACTTCGTCTCCTCCCTCATCAAGATCCCCTCCGACACCCTGGCCCTGGTGTCCCACTTCGACATCTTCTACATCTACGGCTTCGCCAGCGGGGGCTTCGTCTACTTCCTCACCGTGCAGCCCGAGACCCCCGAGGGCGTGGCCATCAACTCGGCGGGGGACCTGTTCTACACGTCCCGCATCGTGCGCCTCTGCAAGGACGACCCCAAGTTCCACTCCTACGTGTCGCTGCCCTTCGGCTGCACGCGGGCGGGGGTGGAGTACCGCCTCCTGCAGGCCGCTTACCTCGCCAAGCCCGGGGACTCCCTGGCCCAGGCCTTCAATATCAGCGGCCAGGACGACGTGCTCTTTGCCATCTTCTCCAAAGGCCAGAAGCAGTATCACCACCCGCCAGACGACTCTGCCCTCTGCGCCTTCCCCATCCGGGCCGTCAACCTGCAGATCAAGGATCGCCTGCAGTCCTGCTACCAGGGCGAGGGCAACCTGGAGCTCAACTGGCTGCTGGGGAAGGATGTCCAGTGCACCAAGGCGGTAAGGAGGCTCTCGCCTCACTCCCCTCCCCAGCCACGGTTCGGGCTGCCTCTTTCCTGCGGGCACACCATCGCACACCCTGTTGTTCCCAGCAAGGGTCTGAAATGAGAGAGGGTTTCAGGTTCCTATTATCTGCATGTTGCCAGTAACACAGAGTCTGACCTACACCAGACACTTGGGGCATGTTTGTTCATACACCGAGCCATTCCAAATATATAGATACATTTGAATATATATATATTAAGTGCCTGCATCACACCTGGCACCATTGTAGGCACTGCTGGCTTCAGCGATGAACCAGACAGCAAAGTGCCCTGCCTTCGTGGATCTTTCGTTAGTGAAGTGGGACAATTAAATACAAAAGATGTGTCATCCATCAGAGGTCAATAATTACTGTCAAGAAAAATAAAGCAGGGAAGAGGGAGAGGCAATACCCAAGGAGATTGGTTCATTGGAAAAGTGGCATTTGAGCAAAGACTGAGGAAGGTAAGGAAGTGAGTCACGTTGATATCTAGGCAAAACATTCCAGAGAGGGAGCAGCAAGTGCAAAGAATTCGGGGCACGCCGGGAGTGTGTGAGGAGCAGCAGAGAGCATTTGGGAGCTGCTGATGGACCAGAACATTCAGGAGAAAGAGTGGTAGGGGATGAGGCCGGTTGGTGGTGATGGGGACCAGGTTGTCCCCATGCAGGGCTTTTTGGGCCACTGGGATGCCAAGGGAGGGAGCTGAGTAAGCAGGTGGATATGTAAGTTGGAGGAGCAGGAAAGGAGTCTGCTTGACCAGTAGATTGAAAACTGGGGAAGAAGAATCAAGAGTCTGGGCAAAGGGAAAAGAGGAGAGTAAGTGCGGCTCAGGATCCAGACCTGAGGACAGCAGATGTAAAAACATCAGTGGCAAGCACTGTCCTGACAGAGGGTCAAGATGCTGCCATCTCAGCGGTCACCACCATGATCCATCCATCCATCCATCCATCCATCATCCCTCTGCCTCCTCATTCTTCCCTCCATCCATTCACCACCCACCCATCCACCCATCCATCCAACCACCCATCATCCCTCTGCCTCCCCATTCTTCCCTCCATCCATTCATCACCCGCCCATCCACCTGTCTGTCCATCCATCCATTCATCCCTCTCTCCATCCATCCATTCATCCTCCCTCTATCCATCCATCACCCATCCATCTACCCATCCATCTATCCATTTAACAAGAGAGTATTGAAGATGTTCTGAGTGCCTAGCACTGTCCTGGGCACTGAGGATGCAGGCATAAAACAATGCAATTACTACTCTTACATATCTCATGATCTAGTGAGAGAGAAAGAGAAAGAGAGAGATAAAGAGAGGGAGATAGTGGCTACAAGTTTGGGCTTCAGAGCCAAAGATCACAGTTAAGATCCTATCTGTGCTGTTTCCTGGCCTCAGAAGTAATTTAACCTCTCTACATTATCATCTGTGAAATGGGGCTCATAATGCCTACCTCGTGGGATAATCACATGAGACAATACATCGCAAAGATTAGTGCCATGTTAGGTTTGTCGTTATTAGTTAACTACTGTGATGTGTGACAAGTGCTAAGTTGTGCAAAGTTCTGTGGACTCTGGATCTGCAGCCTGGGGAAAAATCCGAGACGAAGGACCCCATATGGCCTTCTGAGTACCTTAAGTTGAGGGTGCCTGCTGTTAGAACCAAAAACCACTTCTTAAAGCAAGAAGACAGGTCATGCCTAGTGGACGCTTCTATTCACACCATCTTTTGCTTGGTATGATAGGGTAGTGGTTAGGACGACAGACTTTGAAGTCCAATGGATTTGTATTTAAAAATCAGTTCTACCACTCAAAACTGTGTCACTTTGGGCAAGCTATGCACCTGGTCTGAGCTGTAATTTTTTCATCTTTAAAATAGAGATAATAATACCCTCACATATGATTCTTATGGAGATCAAATAAAAAAATCTACATAAAATGCTTAGTGCAGTCCTTGACACTTAATAAATATTCAGTAAATAGAAGTTATAATTATTAATATTAATCATAATAACAAAGAAACAGTTACTTGCTGTTATTTCACTTTTATTAGATGAGAAGTTGAACTGGATAATCTCCAAAGTTCTTTACAGCACTGAAATCCTGTAACCTAGGGTCCCCAGCCAATGAGAAAAAGTGGAGAGGAAATGGAAGGGTTAATCGCCTCGCAGAGTCCTGCCTGGTTCCCATTGCCCAGAGGGGGCCTTGTCAGGAGGAAACTGCTGATTCCTGCCTGCTTCTGAGCCAGAGGGAAGAGGAAGCCGCCACCCTTCTCTGGCTCCAGTGGCTTGCAGAGAGACAAGCCCGGGCTAGTGACCAAAGAGCCGCGAAGGCACTGGGAGAGAGGTGACAGTAGGTGGGACCAGGACCTCAGAGAACAGCCCCTCATCAGCCCCCTGTCTCACCCCTGAGAATCACCCTCATCTGGTGCAAACTTTAGAGCGTGGTGGGCGGAGAAGCTGTAATAGAACGAGCTGCTTAAAATCCTTGTCATCTAAGGAGTCCCAGACCTGTGCCTCCAGAAATCTTTGGTGGCCTTCAAGAGGATTAAGGATTAGTGAAAGAATCCATGGTCCCAGGGCTTAATTTTAACACAATCTCTGGACTGGCATGGAGCCCTCAGATGAAGGACTTGAGCTTTGTTCCCAGAAAAGGGATAAGGAAGAGGGCTATCACTCATTGAATGGAAGCCATGTACTGAAGACTGAGCTGGGCAACTTAAGTGCCATCTCATTTTCTCTCATTTGATCCTCAGTATAACCCTGTGAAGCAAAAAGGATCATCCCCTTTTGGCAGATGGAAAAACAAAGGCTAAGAAAGATGAAGTACATTGCTAAAATCTACACAACTGTAAATGACAAAGCAGGGGTTTGAGTTCAGCTCCGCCCATATGACTTCTGAGTCCAAGCTCTTTCCGTTTAGCCATGTTGCTGCTAAGGAAAGCCGTATCTCAAGCTTTCACCATTTGAGCAAAGATAAAGGGGCTTCTAATGTCTGGGACCACCTGACAATTTAGAGAAGAGAGAAAGAAACACCAGCCCACTCCAGGGGCTTAGGCAAAAAATAAAAACAAAAACAAAACAAAACAAAGCCCTCAAAAAACTCTTTCTGTTACAGTTCTGAAGATTCTAGAATCAGGAAAGATGTAGAGAAATCCACAGTCACTGGCAAGGTTTTTTGCTTCTGTTGTCATTACTCAGAAATTGGCTTGGGCTATGCCTGTGCCCAGACTCTGCAGCCTTCCCAGCCCTTTAGTGGAAAGGAAACTAAAGCCTTGAATCAAGAACTTTCAGGACTAAAGAAAGCTTGACCATCACCTGGGCTAATCCTTTCACTTTATAGATGAGAAAACTGAGGCTCAGAGAGGGTCCATGACATACCAGAGCCACGTGGCTGGATAGTGGGAGCAACAGGACTACAATTTAGATTTCTTGAGTCTTACCAGGGTACCTGCTGCCTATGGTGTAGGGATGAGAAAGGAAAGTAGAAAACCTAAAAAGTGGTAGCTGATTCCTCCCACCTGCCTCTCTAGGGAGCTAGACATTTCCATCATTCGGTCTAGTGATGTGCTTATAAATATTAAAGAGCTGGTTCTCTGCAGGCAGTAGGGCTGTGGTGGGGACACTTGATTAGAAGCATTAGCCACTTTCCCTGGTGCAAATACTCCCACCACGGCCAATTTCAAGCCACCAATGCGATGTCACTGTATTCAGACACATACACAGTCATCCCTCATGAGGTGTCCACTGTTTCGCTCCCTTCTCGAGGAGCATATCCCTTCTGCTCTGTGGGTCTCCCCATTATCTAGAGTTGTTCAAGGTCATCCTTAACTTGAATGTCATTCCCTTTCCTAAAGAGTACACACACACATACACACACACACACACACACACACACACACACACACACACAAGGGCAGCTTCTCCTTCCAATATCAGCCCTCTACAGAACACCAAGGAATCACAAGATGCGAGTCTCTATTCCTGTTAGATCTGAGAAGGGAATGGAAGGGAAGTCCCCGGTTTAGCCATCACATGGCCCAGCTCATAAGCCAATTATTCCAAGGAAATAGACTGTCAGTGAGAGATGCGCCCGCCTCTGTTGCTCCCTGGGAAGGGTGAGAGGAGGAAGCTGGAGAGAGCAGTTTGCAGGTTCCTCCCTCGTGCTTTCTGTGTTTCCCACCGTAGTCACTTCCTTCCCCGCTCCGGAATGCCTGTCCAGGACAGTTGCCGCAGGACTCTGCGCTCTTTCTGGCCCAAAGTCTGCAGCCTCTGCCCGTGGGATTCCTGGTTGTACGTTAACCGCAGTGTCTCGGAGGCCCCGCCTGGCCCAGCCCCAGGCTAGGTGCTGTGCAGGCAGGACAAACCCTTTGGCAGTCCTGTCCTCCAGGAGCACAGTCGTTTTTGTTAACAGAATGCGATCTTAGAAATAATCCACGTAATATCCCATTGCACAACCCCCACAGAGGATACTACTGTTCCAAGCGGACACAGCCACATAGCAGCAAGCAGAGGCTAGAAATCAAGTCTTCCTACTTTTGGTTAAGCTATTCTTTCATTTGCTCGGGGCGATCTTCTTTCAGAGATACTCCAGTGTTTCCTGAAAGATCCTCTTTTTTTTTTTTTTTTTAAATGTTTATTTTGAGAGAGAGAGAGAGCGCGCACACGAGCAGAGGAGGGGCAGAGAGAGAGAGAGGAGAGAAAGAATCCCCAGCAGGCTCTGCACTGCAGAGCCCAATGCGGGGCTCGAACTCATGAACCAAGAGATCGTGACCTGAGCCAAAATCAAGAGTCAGATGCTTAACCAACTGAAACGTGCAGGCACCTCTGAAAGATACTCTCTATACAGGCACCACCAGTCCCTTCAAAAGCCTGGGCATAGGAAGAATATCTCCTGTAATGACCTTTTATTTATATCTACACGAACATTGTTGAAAACCGATCACGTGCAACCGTAGAAATTGCATCATTTAACACAACTCTGATAATAATGCATTCTGATTATTTTGTTTGCTCCTCAGAGCTCCTTCTTCACAAATGAAGAAACTGAGGTTTATGTGGATTAAGTAACTTTTCCGAAGTATAAGGGCCTGTCCCATGTTATGATGACCCTATCCCCAGTGTAGCATGTGGTGAATAATTGAATGGCTTAACATTCCTTATGCCCGAAGGGAGACCTTGCAGCTTGAGACACACCCAAGAACCCCCCTCCAGCTGGTAGAAATCCTGTGATGATGCCTCCAGACTGAATCTCCTCTGTCTAAAGAGAAGGATCCCTATACAGTGGTATGGTCCACAGGGACATTAAAGTGATCAAAAAGTGAGTTCACGGAATCCGCTCTCCAGATTACCCCGATCTCTCAGAAGGGTAGATGGGTGACTGCAGGTTAGTGTGCGGAAGACCGTGGATCCCTCTATCTGGTTTCACAGGAGCCAGTGTGGGATTTGTGAGTCAACTGGTGAGGTGTCAGGTTCCTGAACCCCAAGTCTGTACCTCTCTGAGGCATGGTGTCCGAGGGCCGGTGGTTGGGTGGGGGCTAATGTAAAGAAACTCTGCCATGCCTCCCCTGTCACTTACCCCAGTTCCCTCCCTTCCCTCTAGCCGGTCCCCATTGATGACAACTTCTGTGGACTGGACATCAACCAGCCGCTTGGAGGCTCGACTCCAGTGGAGGGTCTGACCCTGTACACCACCAGCCGGGACCGCATGACCTCAGTGGCCTCCTACGTTTACAATGGCTACAGCGTGGTTTTTGTGGGGACGAAGAGTGGCAAGCTGAAAAAGGTAAGAGTCTGTGAACCCAACTCCCTCCCCCCAGCGCTGTCCAGCTCCTTAGCTGAGAGCCCCTTCTGGAAGATTGCTATTGGTGGACATTTAATACAGGCAACTCTTCCCTTTCTTGGGAAGGGGGCTTAGAACGGCGGGGAGGAAGGTAAGTAGAGGTTAATTTGTGGCTTATGGTCTAGCTGCTTCTTCCAATCATTAGTGAGTGAGTGTCCAGGGAATGCAAGCATATTTCAGTATTGCCCGCACTTCACGGGATCAGGAAGGTACATCACCCGGAGGGAAAAAGAATCATTCTCTGTCTCCAAATCAGGGAGAACCGATGCTTTGACTCTCTGTATTATGAATCACCCACATCACACATCCCTTCGCATGTTTATAGAATTAACTGTACTGGTCACAAGTCTTTGTTGCATCCAAAGCAGCCGGTTGAAGCAGGTTCTGGGTCCAGGCAAAGGGTTGCGCTGGTTTGGTAATGACATGTGGTGGCCGGGTGACAGACCACTCTCCCGCCTTTCCTCTTCCCGCGATCACAGACTCTTCCCCGCCCTCCCACTCCCTGCTCAAGGCTTGAGCTGCCCGGAGGAAGTGGACATCTTATCTCGTGCCTGCCCCGAGCCCCTCTGCCAGCTGGAGGGCACTGGCTGTCTGGGGCGGGCAGCACGGAAGGCTGAAACCGGCAGCTTGTGCCTGCTTGTCTCCTGCTTCGGCGAGACGAAGCGCTGTCTGTTTCATTATGTGGGATTACAGCAGCCACATTCTTTCCGGTCCCAGCTAATCCCCTTTTCCCAAGCTTACCCTTCAGCCACCTTTCCCCAGTCCCGCCACCTGTGGATCAAGGCACATGTGAGACCTCACCGTTTGATGTTGACGTCACCCCTGCGGCTCTTCCCCCCCAATCCATTTAGAGCCCAGGGAGAGAGAGGTGTCTTTGGGGAATGTGGAAGGAGGGTGGCAGAGAGGGAAGCTGAGGAAGAATTTCCACGTCCTGCTTGTTCTGAGCCGCTGCCAGAGGAGGTGAGAAAAAAACAGATCGAGGTTTGTGTGGAGGTGCTGAACTTTCCAGACCTCTTCTGGTTCGCATGATACTAAGGCCCTTTAACCCTTTTCTCGCTCTGTGGAGAGGCTGTTACTTGTTTCTGTCCTGTGCCGCTACTCTGCCTGGGACTGTGGACCTTGGCTTGGCCTTGAGGCACATGGAAGAGAGTATGGGTATGGGTTCCGCATTTGCCTTCCCAGAATGGGGGAGCGGGGAGTGGCCTTAGGAGGCCCTACCAAGATTTAAAATGCAGATTGCACTGGGCAGCGTTCAGTGTGGACCTCTAAGGCTGGCGAGGGTTATCTACCTGTTCAGTCAGGTGGAGAGCACCTTGCGTAGGAGCGTTGGCCCAAGGAGCCCACAGGAGTTGAAATCTATCCTGAAGTCTCTCTGTCAAGCCATGTACCCTCAGGCACAAACATCCACCCAGCGGAGCTCCTCTTACTAAGTCATCTTCCCACAGAGACCACCTTTCTCTAAATTGCACAAAGGGTTGCTGGGGGGCCAGCAGCACCCACACGTAAGCTGGTGTTCATCTTCTTCTTCCCCTATTCTTCTGGTACCTTCCCTCACTGTTGGGGATCATTTGTGTGCCTGTTGGTCTCCTTGATTCTCTTGAAAGTTCTGTTCAAGCCAGGGGCCATGCCCTATTCATATTTATTTCCCTCCTTCTGCCCAGTTCTTTCACCAAGTGTTTACACATGGGATAGGCCCTGAAATTGCTTTTGAAAGATAGAACCATTCTAAGAAATCTGAGATATCCTGTGGCCCAATACACTCATTGCTCGGCGGAAAAACTGAGGCCCAGAGAAAACCAGTGACTTGTCCAAGCTTAGAGACTATGACAAGTTGCTTCTTGCCCTGACACTCAATTTGGCACCCCCTTTTACTTAAAGAAGCAGCCACAGAGCCCGGGGATGGAGGCTGAGAACAGTCTTCAGGCCCAGGCTTGCTGAGGAGGTCAGCCAGGGACTAGTGCCTCCGTTCTCCACAGTCGTGGGTCAGAGTCAAGGAATGGACATTTGCCGAATGGGCGGACGAGGGTTGAATGAAGCAAGAATGCTCGGGCCAGACGCAGAGGAATCCTTGTGCTGACCTCCCCCTATCTCTGTACATCTTGTGCAGCACACACAAGGGGGCTGCTTGGGGCAGCTTTCCAAGCCACACACCCAAGTCAGCCAAGTTCTCTTGGCCTTGTTGGAATCCCGGCAGATGAGTCGCTATGAAGGCAAGTCAGCGGGTTCAAGGGCAAGGCTAGGGGCGTGGCCGCCCACAGCTTGTCCCAACCTGCAAGTTGGCCGCTCCTTCTCAGCCTTCTCTTGGCTTTTCTTTGGCTTTTTTCTGAGCTCCCCTCCTTCTCCTGTACAGCCCGCCCTTCCTTTCCACCCACACTCCTTTGAGGCACCTGATACTTACACCCTGGCTCCCACTGGCCTCCCATTTACCCACCCACTTGCCCCCACCCTCCCCAGAGCAACAGCCCATGAGGAATTTGTGGAATGTCCCCAGGAAACTCTACCGTGGTCCAAACCCCATAGCTCTTTCAACACAGGAAGGAAAATAAAGAAAAAAACCAGCCAAGAGTTTGGAAAGGGGAGGGAAGCAGGGTGCGTCAGAACTGCTCACTCCTTCCCTGCCTGATCAGGCATCTGTCAGACTGTCAGACTGCCCTCGTCCAACGGAGCCATAGGAACAGGATGTCCCCGTGTGGGGAAGTGTGGACGAAGTGGGGACTCACTAGAAGTGGCATGACCATGAGATGCTCCTATGGGCTGTCCCATGCCTGCTCATATACTGTTCTCTGCTAGACTCGGAGCATCCCAGACTAGGCCTCGGCCTTCCGAGTCACAAACATGTGGAAGGAACAGGCAGAATAAGGATGAGACCTCAGAACCCAGGTGTGTAATACCTGTCTAGGCTAAGGGTCAGTGCATCACAGGTGATAAGAAGACAGGCCGTGATTCACCCCAGAGGTGGGACAATGGCAGAGAAACCAACCACGGTAGTGTGATCCACCTTGAGGTCATTATTGAGTAGGAAGATTCACAGGATTTGCTTAAAGACTGACTGGGACAGAGAAACTAATGAATTGACTAACGGGTGAGAGAGAAGGGCATTCTAGACCTTGGGTGCCACACTGAGAAGGTGCAAAAGAGGGCACGGAAGGTCTAGGGTGCACAGAGGGGTTTGGAGGACTGGTGAGGGGAAAGTCAAGGTGAGCGCTGTGAGTGTCCAGCCCTGAGAAGACCAAGTAAAAAGGATCTTGGGATTTTTGCTGACTCCAAGGTCAACAGGAGCCAACCGCGTGATGCAGTTTGAAGTTAATTAGTCTTCACTGTGCTAATAGGAAAAGAACTCCCAGGTCATGAGACATGGTGGCATTAGGCCATGTGAAGCATATTCTTAAGAGGATAGTAACTCAAGGAAAGAAGAGTAAAGAAGGAAGCAAGACAGCTTTCTTCAGATAATATAATTTCCTGAGCACTTACTCTGTATCAGGTGTTATTCTAAGAGCTTTATATCTATTAACTCATGTAATGTTGATATAACTCTATTAGGTAAGTGCTGGTATCACCTCCATTTTACAGATGAAGAAATAGAGGCCAAGCAAGGTAAAGGCATTCATTGGAGGCCACAGAGCTAGTAAATGGCAGAGCCGGGATTTGAACCTTCATCATCTGGGTTCCCAGTTTGCGTGCTTAGCCATTAAGCTGTGGAAGATGAATTAGACGTCCTTGGTGTGGCCCCAGAGGGCAGAATAGAACCAATGGGCAGGAGTTACAGTAAAGTGCATTTGCACTTACTATAAGGAGGAAGTCTCTGGTAGCCAAACTGTCCCAGCATGGAAAGAATTGGCTCAAGAGGGAATGAGCTCCTAGTCAGTGGAAATATTTTTAAATGTTTTTTAAGTCTTCTATTTATTTTCGAGAGAGAGAGAGAGAGAGAGAGAGAGAGAGTGAGAGGGCCAGAGAGAGAAGGAGACATCTTGGCCAAAAGAGGGCATGGCCAAGAATCTGAAGCAGGCTCCAGGCTCTGAGCTGTCAGCACAGAGCCCAATGCAGGGTTCAAATCCATGAACCATGAGATCATGACCTGAGCTGAAGTCGGACACCCAACCGACTGAGCCACCCAGGCATCCCCAGGCAGTGGAAATATGTAAGCAGAGACGGGATAGTCACCGACCAGGGATGCTGTGGGGTGGGGGGGTCCTGCACCCACCACGTGATCTTTATGCCACCACTATTCCAGTGACTCCGTCAGTAGAAGGGCAGCTGTGGCAGAGAGGAAATGCAAGGAGAGGGAAGCCAGGGCACCCTGCGGTGGGCTTTGAAGTCCCAGACTGGGTTCAGCTTGCTTTCAGAATGTAGCAGAAAGCCCTCAGCATCCAGGAAGAGGTGCTGGGCACAGCCAGCACAGCCTCGGCAGGGCATGGCCGAGATGATGAGGGCAGGCAGGCCCAGGGCAAGATGTAGGGGAGGGGAGAGCAGGGTATTCGGGGCGGGGCACAGCGGACTGTGATGACACCCCTCCGCCCCCAGGCTAAGAGCAGGCTGGAGTCTGGAGAAGGGAGGCAGGGGGCTAATGCCGCAGCAGATGGAAGAGGCGTTGTGGTCACAAGAACTGCAAACTCGATGCATAGGACTTCCCAGCTTGAAGGGAGGAGCCCAGGAGGCAGTTCGAGCCGAAGTCCTGGGGCATAGGAGGGCTGGAGGTAGGCCGAGGAGACAGAAGCTCCCAGGACATGGGAGGGAGGACTGTCTCCAGGTTTGGGGCAGAGTCCTAGGTCCTTCTCTCCCTGTCCCATTCCCAGCTTTATGTCCTTGCAGGGCCCCTTAGCCCCTCAGCCCCGGGGCCTTACACAGCAGCGGGACTTGTTGGCTGTCTGTTCTCTGTCCCCACTGGAAAGCCCGCCTGCTGCTCAGGGCCTAGTGACATGTCCTTTACCCTGTCCCTTCAAGACCGTGAATAGCACCCTCCTCAGACCTCCCACAGCATGTAATTTTGCTCTGACGGCATCCGACATGCGATCAGCCACTAATGTGTCCACTTATCTTGAGATTCGCAGATCCTGAAGGACAGGGACCCTCTTTTTCATATGTATGTCACCCTTTCCCGTGGCCAGATCCCACATCTCTCACACATTAGGTGCTCATTAAATTTATCTTCAGCGCATTGGGTCCCGCCGTCATTCCAGACACCTATTTGCGCCGATTGGAACAGAACCAGACACCGCCAAGAGTGACTGCTGTTGACGTGGCCGGTTTGCAAGGGAAGGAAGTTACGCTCTGGTGGATACGTCAGGGGGTGGGGTGGCAGCAGGATGAGGAGTCAAGAAAACGGGAGAGCTGTTGGTGGGTAACAGGGAAAAGAGTCTGAAAAGGACATTTGGAAGAGGGTGGGCGGTACTCTCAGACACAATGACCAGGGTAGAAGGGGACAGTGTTTATACTGTTGCCTGGAGATGCCCAGAATAGCGTGGCAGCCATCTGCCTCCCTTGGATCAGATGTGGGCTTGCTGACAGCAGGGAGCAGGTGCAAAGGCCCAGGTAACCACTGCCCTGCCCCCACCCTGCCAGCCCTCTGTTTATCGGATTCTTGGACAGTTTCAGAAATCCACAGAGACTTAGCCCTCTTCCAGTTCTGGAGAGAGCCCTGGCCTCTTTTGGCACCACCTCCTTTCCCATTAGCTAACCAGCATGGCCGCGGAAATGCCTGTGAAATTCTTGAGGGAAATTCTGCCTTTCCCCAAGGGACCTACCAACCAACCCAAGGCCTCCAGTCCGCAGCCCACAGGAAGCTCCAGCGTCCCGATCCCATTCTTTTTCTAATTTCCAAACGGTTTGCTAAGCAAAGCCAGGAAAACTGAAGCTCTTTTGCAGCAACGGCTTAGGCGCTGGAAAGAATCCATTGAGAGCACCAGAGTAATAATGTTCCTAAGCTCCAGGGTGATTGCTCAGTTTTTTGAGAACACTGATTATTTACAAGACACTCTTCCACTTTTCATCTGAGAACATTTCACGTGCATATGGCCATTGCCCCCCCCCGCATCTCTGCCCCATTTTACAGATGTGGAAAACTGAGCCACAGAGATATTAAGTATCCCACCTAAGGTTCCATGGCCCCTCCACTGACAATACTGACATTGGCACGTATGCGTCCTCCCCAAACACACGGAAGTTCCTAACCTGTTACTTGGCTTCCTCATGGGGTGGAGTTGTCTTAGCGGACAGAAGGCCAAATTGGATGAAAAGCTGAGAAACATGCCTTTCCGTCTGTGCCAGCCCCACCAAACAATAGCCACTCATTCCTCCGAGTGGAAATGATTCACTCATTTCTCAGTGTGAACCCCGGATCAAGTAAACAACCAGGGCTGCGGGTCCAGGTCTAGGAGACCTAGGCTCTCCTGGCCCTTGTGACAGGCCACCCGAAGCCCTACCCCTCCTCGGGCATCTCAGCAGTGCTGGGGGCTGGGGTAGTGGGGGGCAGACCTCCTCGCCCCCTTCCCCAGAGCCTGCATGGAAGAAGAGCTGGGGTAGTCGCGCCGAGCTCACCACCCCATCCCTGGTAATGAGTTTGGCTCCCTGCCCAGGCTCCCGCCGCCAAACGCGCTGTTTGTTTTGTTGTTTTATAGGCCTCTTGGGTCCCAAGAACCGGTCTTCTGAAAGCTGGGAACGGCAGCACTTGGTTGGCACCCGGAAGGAGGCATATTTTTACAGAATCCCCCCACCTCCGGCCACCACATCCCTCCTCTCGACCATGACAGGTGTAGAGACAGGGGGCGTGGGTTTCTATCCAGAGCCCCAGCTGACCCCGGGGGAGGAAGACCTGATCTCCCAGAGCCATTCTGAATGGGGAGGGACTACAGATTCATTTATTTTGTGCTTTTTTGTGCAGCTCCGTATATGCTCCCGTGTTGGACGGTCCCTGTAGGAGGCATCAGGCTGTGTGTTCAGCGGGCTGCTTCGCAGTCCAAGAGTGAGCCCCTGGAGCTCGAGGCTTTATCTCAGGAGAGGAGGAGCACAGGAAACTGTGTTTCAGGGGCGAGGTGGGGGAGGGGGCAATGATTCAAGCTCACAGAATCCAGGTGACCCACATCGTTTACACAGAATCTTTAAGGGACTGAGGTGCTAAGGGGCAGAGCTCTCATTTTTAGGAAAATACAAAGCACATCCTTTGAGGCCATTGAGCCTTGCCTGCTCTTCGATACAGGACATGCACACGTGTCTCAGGGTCAGAAGGGACCTCCAGAGACCATCTGGTCTGTTCCTCTGCCTTCAGGTAGAAGCCGATTTGCGTAGGAAGAGTGTCTGGGCTTCTGGGCTGTAGCCCTTCCCGCAGTTTCCCTGCCCTCATGTAAAACGTGACCAGTGACAGTGTTTGTCTCGTGAGATTCTGTTGAGGACTGAGTGAGATGCTTCATTCCTGAACTAAAAACGATTGAGTACTTACTATGTGCCATTTTCTGGGTATGCAATAGTGAACAAAACTGTCAAAAAGGTCTGTCCTATTGGAGATTATATCTTACTGTCGGGAGACAGACCAAAAATAAATTAATTAAAAAGTAAGCACAGTATATAGTATGTTAGGAAGAGAAAAAGTGCCAGTATAAGGAAATAGAGCTTACGGAAATAATCCGTGTATAGCATGGTGCCAGGTTTGAGCATATTTGCTCTTTTTTGTTGTTGTTTATTTTTGAGAGAGAGAGAGCACAAGCAGGGGAGGGGCAGAGAGAGAGAGAGAGAGAGAGAGAGAGAGAGAGAGAGAGGGAGACACAGAATCCTAAGCAGGCTCCAGGCTCTGAGCTGTCAGCACAGAGCCCAACACGATGCTCGAACCCATGAACCACAAGATCATGACCTGAGCCAAAGTTGGATGCTTAACTGACTGAGCCATCCAGGCGCCCTGAGCATATTTGTTCCTAAATATCACTACTAGTGTTACTTTTTTAAAAGATTTTTTCATAATATTTATTTATGTTTTAAAGAGAGACAGAGAGAAAGACAGAGCCCGATTGGGGGAGGGGCAGAGAGAGGGGGAGACACAGAATCCTAAGCAGGCTCCAGGCTCTGAGCTGTCAGCACAGAGCCCTATGCAAGGCTCGAACTCGCCAGCTGTGAGATCATGACCTGAGCCGAAGTCAGATGCTCAACCGACTGAGCCACCCAGGCATCCCAATCACTACTAGTGTTACTTAACTTGCAAGCCTCAGTTTTTTTCTTCTGTGGAATGGAGTAGTAAGAAACACTTCGCATAGTCGTCCGAAGGACTGAGTGAAATCGTGTTTGAAAAATGTTTACTATAGTGCTTGGTGTAACCATGCTTTGTGTTATTATTACTAACATCTTCGAGGCTTTCCCCAAATTCCACTTCTTGTCCGACTCCCTGGGGGCAGTGGAGCTGTCAGATCAGCCTCCGTTTTTAGTGACATGTTTGCAAGGTCAGATGGAGGAAGAGAATCCTGCCCCCTTTCCCCCAGCCCTGAGTCATGGGAAAAAATACTTAGAAGACTAGACCAGCTGAGCCGAACTAATCTAATCCTGCTGGACATTGGCACCCAGCTGCATTAGTCACCAGTGAGAGCTTTCCGAGAGTTCCACCAAATAATATGAACTGACCCCTCCCCAGGGCAGGGCAGGGGAAGTGTCTGGTTGCTCTTGAAGCTTTGCAGAATTAACTAGAACAGAGCCATTCTCTGTCCTTTGCATACCACAATATCCTAGCTCTGTACACTCTGCCTCAGATTAACTAAGGAGTTGGAGGGTGTGCCTAGTTTCCTCAACTGGTCCATTGATGCTGTCTTGTAAGATGGCTCTGTGTATCAGACATGGGAGATACAAGTACCTAATACAGAGCCTGATGCATAGTGGGTGCTTAATAAAACAGCAGCCATTGCTGCCGCTATTGCTATGAATGTGATTCACACGGGTGTTCTTGCTACTACTTCTGTGCTATTACCATGCTGTTCTTCCAGGACCCAGTTCCTCTTGGATTCTGTTATCTTATTAATCCCATAACATTTTCTGATGAACAGGAAGGGTGGGCATATTTCTCTGCTCTGTCGCAGATGATGATACTGAAATTCAGAGAGGTTAAGGACTTGCGCAGGGTCATGGGGTCAATCAAGGGAAGATGTGGGAACCGGAATCAGGGCTACAAATACTTCAGGCGGAAATGGGCCCAGCCTATACCTAGGTCGCATTCACAGTCCAAGATGATGAAGCTGAAAGCTTGCAGCTGCTTACACTTCAGTTGCCTTCTTACCCTGTGTCCTTCTATCATGTGCTCAGAGAAGCAGGAAACACATGGAGATGCAAGGTGGTGAAGGTTGATCTCAGTTTCTGCCCTTTGGAGCCCTTCCTAGCATTCTGTGCCTCTCCTGGCATGGCCTCCAGAAAGGTCTGGAGGCGCCAAGGTGGGGCAGAACTTCAGGAGCTGGTGCCTCTGTGCTTGTCCCGATCAGTCCCCCCACTCCTGTACCATGTCGTGGTTTTCTAAATTGAAGGTTACTGCCACCAGCTAGGTGTCCCCATTTCACCTGGAAGGACAGGCTTTAGTAACAAATTGGGGATTCTCACTTTTACAGTTCAGAGGTAGGTGAAAACAGCAGCCTCCCCCCCGAAGGGGGAGGGGCCAAGGAGTTGGACCCCAGCAGGGGGCAGGGCCTCCAGGGAGAAGGTGGACTCCCTCATACAAGATTAGAATCTTGCCCTGATATTATAGCTGGAAAGGACCTCCGAGACTGGTCCAGCCTACAAACTTCGGGTGGGCAGGTGAGATCGCTATGGTTACATTTTAGAGATGAGACAGCGGATGCCCAAAAAAAGTGACACGATCCACTCAAAATCACTCAGGTTCTTAGCATCAGAGGCAAGACTCAAAGTCGGGGACTTCGGTTCCAATTTGTGGCCTTTTCTCTTTCATATAGAAGAATATTCCCTGTGCACAAAACCTCAGGTTAACCTCCGCCTTTCCCTGGCATGGAAGCATTCCCTGAGCAGAACACACGGGATAATTCTCTTGGGCACAAGAGTCTAGCTGAGCTTTCTGTCCCAGGCCTGACTTGGGGGGAGTGGGTGAGGGGGGCGGTGACCAGCATCCCTGAGCCCTCATTCAACATGCCTTGGGGATCTTAGCTGAGCCTGGCCAGCAAGGAGGGTACTTAACCACAAAATGCTTGCCTTGGGGCTGAGATGTTCTGACATACCAGAACAGCACTGAGTTGGGAATCTCAAATCTTACATGTTAGTCCTCTCTAGACGTTTTTGGTATTTGCGGGGGGGGTTCTATTGTAACTTTAGCACCTACTGTGTGCTAAGCACTGAGCTAAGTGTTTTTACAGTTAAGCCTCTTACTACCCTTGTAAGATAAAGATGAATATTCTGTCTGATTTCCGTATGAGCACACTGAGGTTCAACAAAGTTACGTAACTGGACAGAGTCACATTGCTACTTAGTGGACAGCTGGAATGTGAGTCCAGATCTGGATCCAGACCTGTGCTTTGTTAACCCCTGGCTTTAGTACCTTGTTGGTCTTCTCCTCCATCCCATTGATCCGTCCGTAACCTACCACCTGCCCTTCAGAGGGAAAAGTGGGAGGGCCGATGCTTTGCACTCTTTCAAGCGCAAGTGCCCTGAAAACCCGGGACATGGCAGCTGTCACCTCAGCACACGCTGCCTTGTATCACCCCCTCAGGCCTCCTCCTCCCCCTCCCCACCCATCTCAGCTCGGGCCACAATGGATGGGTGGCAGCCTTTTGTGCCACACACAGTCCCCAGCTGACTCCCCTTTCTCCAGGCATCATTGTTTGCCAGGAGCCTTCTGAAGGGAAGACAAAGGAGTGTGGCTGACAAGGCCAAGAGCTGCCGTGTAAAGCGTGGGGCCTCGGCCCATCACCCGTGCGTCCCTGGGAGCCCCCGGGCTCTTCTTCAAAGATGCTGTCTGGGATCTTTTGTGTGCCAGTCATACCCATTCAGAACAGGCAGGGCAAAGGTTCCAGGGGGGTGGTAGGAGGACACTGAAAAATGGAGTCATTTGGATCTGGCAAAATTGGAAGAGACATTAATGCAATAGTTAACAGCAAACCTCTGCTAGGGGGATGGGCCTGAATGCTTGTTCTCTGTTTATGGGGCTTATGCAATTCCATCAATATTGATGCCTGATGCCTTTGATTCTGACACTAATCATTGCTATGAATTAAATTTGCAGCCATATAATTAGGATTGCTATTAATAGGGCCCTGAGCTAAGCACTACGATGCCGCATGTCTTTTTCTTGATAGAAAATGGCATCCTTGGAACTCTGCTAATGGGGCGCACCTGGGATTTGCCAAGAATGATGTGAAAATTAAACATTCTGTATTTGTATTGGGCCTTTACCGAAATACCAGCCAGCAAAGGTAGGCTGAAGGAAAGGTTGTCTCCTGCCCACTGCTATGGGCAGCAATTAGGTGTATCTCCCGTTCCATGAAGTCTTTAGGAATGGATATTCCAGAGCCAATGGTGGTTGCTCATGGTCAAGCACTTGGATAGGTCACAGTCAGGAAGGTCTTCCCAAAGTCTAACCTAATACGAGGCAGCTTAGGCTAAGGGACTGGATACTATGGTGTCTTCTTCTTCAGACTTTAACATGGCTATGAGTCAACTAAGCGAAGAGAAATGTTCCCTTATGCTCTATGCTTGGTTGAAAGGGGCTGAGCCCCTATTGATAGGCCCAGTTGAGCCTCATTTCTAGGCAGCTGATTGGGCAAGACCCCTACTCACAACTGATTCCAAGGCACCCTCACCCGGAGAACTCTCTAGACCACAGAGCACCGGTTAACCTCACATGTAAAAGAACTAGCTGCTACACATGGTAGGAAAGAATGAACTCTTTGTCGTGATGAGATACTTTTCTAGGTAAATTTTTAGCATGTTCGTTTCCTGGGGAGCCTTGTCTCTGATTCTCAGCAGGCCCCCAGTTCAGCAGTACCCCATTCACCCTCAGTCTGAGTAATTCATCACGCACACAAGGCTTCTCTAACCCATTGCTAACAATAGCACATGTGGTGACCCCCAGTCCCCTCCCTATCACTTGAAATTATAATATGTACCAGTTGACATAAGGGATGCATTAGTCCCTGCTCTTTTGACCTTCCAACTGAAAATAATTTTTCCTCCAAATCATCATTTATTGATTTTTTTTTTCCTTTCATATGTTTAAGTCATTGTGAGAAGACATTGGTTTGAGTTCAAGTCCTAACCCTACAATTTATAAAGCATACGACCCTGGCTAAGTTACTTAACCTCTTGGAAACTTGGAGTTGAAGGTGATGATAATAATATTGACTTCATCAAGATTCTAATAAGTTTCAGGAAGTATCTGAATTGCTTATCACAGGTCTTCTGCACCTAGGAACATTCCCCACTCCCCTCTCCTCTATCTCTTCTCACAGAGACCCAGGTACGGAAGACAAAGGGGTAGCTCTCGGTACCCATGGCTTCAGAAGAAGGCCACTTTATCTTCCTCCCAGGGAAGCACATGGAAAATTAGTTCCTCCCAAGCAGATGGTGTGTTGGAACATGAGTTCCACACGCCCTCAATCTTCTCACCACACACACTGAAAGGCTCAACAGGGGCTCCTTGCCCTTCTGTAGGCACTGTTGCTTCTTCTGGTTTCTCTTACTCTCCAGTAGTCCAGGATCTTGGGTGGACTAAACTCATCCTTGAAGTCAGGGCCCACAGCTCCCACACTACTCATAGAGTACTCACTGGGTACTTCGAGGCTGCAGAGAAAGGGGTGAGACCCTCTGAACATCACCTAGAATAGAGGCTCTTTTTACACAGGATCCGTATTCCTTTCTGCCGTCTGCCCCACACATCCACTGTACATCTGACCGCTCTATGCAAGTACATGCTTAAAGGCAGATGTGTGGACAGCCAGCAGTTGGCCAGTGGCCAACAGTAACCAGAGATGTAGGTGCTTTTTCATATAACCCCCTAGAAAATGGTGTGTGTGGTTGAATCCTCAAGTGCCTAAACTTCGTTAATGAACTAACAAGTGTTCTACTTTTCATTCCCGAAGTTGAGAGGGAATGGAGATTCTTGTTGGGTTATTGTTGGGGTCGCTGTTTTTGTTTCCACTAAGTAGAGCACATTAATCAGAGAATATTAATCCTTTAATATTGGAAATTAGCTTGATGTTGTGCAAGTCCATGGTTACTCATATATGCATTCAGGCACACATTCAACATAATTATACTCACCACATTCAGTTCTTTTGTCACTCACAAGATCTTGGCTCATACAAACCAGACCCAAAATTGACTCACCTTATGAGGCAATATCATGCACCCACAGATTCTTCTGCACCTCTAGTCCTTCCAGGAGGTACTCTGGAAGCCATAAAACACTGAGTGGCTTCAGTCTCAGACAGACTGGTGGTATTCCCAGAGGAATGGCCACAGTCAGAGAAACAGAGGAAAAAATATGCCCAACCTCCCCCTACCATCAAATCAAAGAAATAAAAAATCTGTCTCCTTGGTGCCTCCCCAATATTTATGTCTGAGCTCAGCAGACACCCCTGGGCTGCAGCCAGTCTGTGTATTAGCATTAGTCCATTACGCTTTTTATGATGCATGTTACCCACGCTCCACCCCCCCCACCCCACCCCCCGTGTAACATTTTATGACTGTCCTTTTCATTTCTGGAAAGAGCTTCACAGAATGGCAGATGCCAGCATTTCCCTACTCTTTGGGGAGCTATTTGTAGGCAGCCTGTCCCAGGCCATAAACAACGGGAGATAAACCACAGCCACTGGCAGTAAATGTATCCAAGGCCAAGGAGGTGTAAAAGTAGGGGGGCTGGGGTAAGCTTGGTGCTGTGTGTACAAGGCCAGTGGCCGGCGGGTCTGGGGTAGATGCTACCCACAGATGGAGAGCCGAGGGGCTGGTGTGGACATGGATGCCTCCCAGATTTCCACAAAAGGTAGAGGGCCATCCCACCACTCTCCCTCATGCCTGTCTCCCCCACTGAGGCCACTTGTCCCTTAACTGTGCTAAGAACCAGTAAACTTCCCAGTGAGGAGAGGATCCTTCCCTTTGGCGTCATTGTCTCCAGCCTGTTCCTATTGCTACATAGATTACTATGCACCACTCATCTCCCTTTGATGCTTCTGAATCTTGGAGCAACCCTCTGCAAGTTTCTCTTGCCTTCTCCCACCCTCTCTCCCCACCACACTCATCCCAACCTCTTCCTCCTCTAATACTCTTTCCCTTTTTCATGCCCAAGACCAACTCTTATCAATCAATCACCACTACTTCTAGCTCTTTAAAACTTCAGCCAGGACGCTGGTGGTCATGGCAGTGATATTTATCTATTTCAGCTTTTGAGCTGCACCCACCAGCAAGTCACTTGTGGCGCTGCAGGAGACAGCACCTGGAGCCAGCTTTGCTCCATAAAAGGCACCCCTGGGAGAAGAAAACCAAATTCTGAATGAATAATTGGTCTAGTAGAGATTGCAGATTCTTCCTACACACACAAACAGCAACTGAAAGCAAAGAATAAAGCAAACATAAGAGAGGGGGTGGGATGTGGAGAAGAAAAGCTGGCAAAGCCCCGAACGATTAGCGCCTCAAATGGTTTTCTTTCTCATCAACCCCATCTTAGGGGCAGGTCGTAGACAGAGGGTGGAGGTGATGTTCTTTTTCTCCTGCTTATTTGGTTTTGGACTCCACATCAAATGGGAACATGTAGATGAAAGTGATGTGCATTTAAAATGTATGTACACATCAGACTGCTGGAGATAGTAGCTATTATACTGTGTGTATGTTTTTTTGCAGTAAGCTGCTAAATTATTTATTGGGCACTGGGCTTTAATCTCGTAAACCTGCCTGCGGGCCCCAGGCACCGGCAGCCTGAGCCCTGCATAAAACACATATGTCGGGCGGGCTGCACGGAGCACTCTGGCAACTCTGGGTAGTGATTGTTCATTTTCACTTGGTTTTCTTCCCCCAGATCAGCTCATTAACAGCAGGCAGACCCAATCAAGAGCCTTCTCATTTCCCCATCACTGAGAGCTTGGAGGTTGATTTGCACCTCCAACCTGAGCACGGAGGACCAGGGGAGCCATAGCAAGAGGCTGTTCCCAGAGGCTGTCCTTAGCTGAAGGACAGGAGCCAGAGATGAGGGAGCCGATGGCTCCAGGGCCACTAGATGTTGCGAGGATTTTCCAGAGCTAAGTGCCCTAAGCTATGAGTTCCCCCCACAACTCCAAAAATGCATCGATGGGTGATCAGGCAAATCATTGCATATCTTGGGCCTGAATTTGTCCCTTTTAAGGAAAAGTGATCTCCATTTTCCTCTCTGGTTCCCAGTCGAGAAGGTAACTCTCTTGGTATTAAACTCCTATTGTCTCTGCATGCCAGGATAATAACAGCACCCTTAAACATGTTTAGTGGTTTGAGGAACAGAAAGAGCTTTCATGTGTATTTCACCCATGCTGACTGAGCTCATCCAGTAATCCTAACAAGCCCACGGGTGTTGATTTTAGGGATGAAGAAACTGGCCCAGAGGGGTCAAGTGATTTACCCAGCATCTCCCAGCAGTGACACTCGCATTGGGACCCGGATGCCCATCCTTTGTCTGTTCTAATCATTTCCTAGATATGGAAGCTCACTAGCATGAGACTAGTGTGGAAACTGAGGCACAGATCATTTCTGACAGTCAGGCCCCCTTGGGCTGTGTGGGGCCAGTGTTAGCACCCTTGTCATAGAAGGTTGTGCTCGAACCCGGGGCCTCAACTCTTTCTCAGCAAACGAAGCAATTCCAGGACTGTCTGGGTTTCACCATTCACTGTACTGCAGTCACCCACCCCCATCTTAGAACCTCCGCTTTGCAAGACACAGAGGGAGGGAGACCCAATAGGAAGATACGGCACAAGTTGAATGCATAGCATTTTAAACCTGTGTTCCAGGATTCAGGGGGCCATGATCTACTAAAAAAAAAATGTTATGTAAACATTTACATATCTATAATTTTTATGTGGACAGCCCATTGCTTGCATCAGATTCTCAAAGCTATCTATGAAACTCAAATGTGAAGACTCCTTATCTAATGGCTTTTAAACAGTGTGCCTTTGAGCCCTAGAGGGACCCCTCCAATCCCCCAATTCCACCCTTTTTTAATCAAAGCATCTTGCTCTCCTCTATTTTTATGTATGTCAGGTTTATGAGTCTGATTTTTTTGTTGTTGTTGCTTAAGAAAAACACGTTTGAATGACAGATGATGAAATGCTGGGCTAAGTAGTAGTTAAGAAGAGCCCAGACCCAGGAGCCAAAATATCCTGGAGTCCACCCCTGACTGTGCCCATTAGTGTATGGTGACGTAGTAAGAGTCACTTCACTTCTCTGTGCCTGCTTCCCTGTCTGCACACTGGAAATGATAATAGTTTCCGCCTCCCAGGCTTGTTGTGAGGGACATGGAACTGAGTGAATACAGGTAAAGCACTGAGATCAGTGTCCAAAATAGAATCAGTGCTCAGTAGGTGTTTCCTATTATTATTACATGCATTATCATTGCCCTTTTTCCTTTCCCTGTCCCTCAGCAATTTTAGGACAGAGGCTGCATTTATCATCTCTATGTCTATAGTACCAACTAATGTAGCAGACATTCAGTAAATGTTTAAAAAGGAAGAAAGGAAAAGGGAGGAGCTGGGAGGGGGAGGGAAGGAAGAAATCCTAGGATCGTCTCTCTGCTCCAGTGCAAAGGCATCTTCTTGAAGTGAGTCAAAGGGGCTTATAGGTGTGTGCCGATGCCACCAAGTAAGGTAGGACGTAGGGACTCCTACCAAAGTCTGTGGCTGGCCGTGGCAAGGGATGAGGTTCTTGGGGAAGTGCGTATGATTCCGACCATCTCGTCTCATACACAGAAATTCAAGCCATTATTGCTGCACACAAATCCCTCTGGGACTGGCCTTTTCCCAGAAGGGAAAATTCCTTCAGCCTCACCTAGCTCACAGCTTCCCTCCTGTCAGCGCTGCACTGGCAAATCCTGGCAGGTTCCAGCTGCCAACAGGGCACAGAGACACCAATGAGGGGGGCAGCGGGTACCCATCAGATCTCTCTGTGACTCCGTCAACCTTCAAGGGTACAGAACTAAGGAGACCGTCCTCTTCCTGCCAAGGGTTTGAAGTTGCAGAACTACATTATGCAGTATGTCCATTCATACATTCACTCCCCCATTCAAAAGGGTTTGACTATTACTATCAGTGCCTACTATATGCTTTCAAATACATTATTTGTTGGTAATGTTACCTGAAGCCAGTATTTCTCAACTGGGGTGATTCTGTGAACATTTGGCAATGGCTGGAGACATTTTCTTATGAGCGGGGCAGAAGATGCTGCTGGCATCTAGTGGATAGAGGGCAGGGATGCTGTAGAGCATCTTACACAGGCACAGAAGAGTCCACGTAACAATGCATCATCCTGTCCAAAATGTCGGTAATACCGAGATTGAGAAACTCTGATCAGGGCAACAAACAAAACATTTATTGAGTATCACTTATGTGCCAACCACTGCGCTAAGCACTTCTCCTCACTTACTCCTGCAACACAGGTACCGTGACTGTGTATCTTTCCAGGCGAGAAAATGAAATCTCAGGGAGGTTCAATTATTTCCCCATTCATTCATGTACTATGTGTTTATTGGCCAACTCAGCAGCTGGTAGAGTTGGAGACCAAACCCAGGTGGGCTGGCCCCACAGTCACCCCAAAGTCTGTGCTCATCCCAAACCATGCTGTAGTTGTCTGCACAAGGTCAGGAGAGAGAACACATGAAATGAGTGAGGGAGAAGCCTACGTTTGGGGAGGAGAGTATGGTTGATAAATGCCATTGGGTCTGAAAAAAAGATATTACTTTCCCTTCCCGCCTCCTCCTTTCCCTCTCCCCCACACGTACTCACATACGCACACATAAACAATTGAACAACATCCTGGAGGTCCCTCTTTGCCTTCAAGGTTTTTTTTTTTTTTTTTTTTTTTTTTTTTTTTTTTTTTTTTTGGTGTGGGTGGTGATTTTAGCTGGAGATTGCACCCTCCTGCCTCTCCCCACAAAGTGTTTCTCATCTCACAAACACAGCCAACCCTTTGGCTGAGAAGAGGGTGGAAATATTTCTCCTACTCCTGAAATGTCTTGATAAAGATCTGCTCTCTGCCAGCCTCCGGTTTCTCCTCGTGCTGATGTAGTGCATCTCGTAGGAGGTGTGGTATTTGTTGGTAGCTCCTGACAGGTGAGCTGTTTGGACAGGGGCAGGGTGTGTGACGGCAAGAATATGGACTCTCAAGTCAGACCATCTTGTCTCAAATTGTATCTTTGCCACCTACGACGGAGATGATTTTTGGAGGAATTAGTTAGCCTCCCTGATCTTTGGTTTCTTCACCTGCAAAATGAGAATGATGATCCCTACCTTGAAGGGCGCTTTGAAAATTAAATGAGGTCACGGATGGTCATCGTTTAGTGTGGTGCTTGGCAAAGGGTGTGTACTGGGAAATGCTAGCCAATATGCACGTCAGCCCCAGCTTGGCTCTTTCCAGGGGCTCAAAAGTAGATGAGAAGAAATAGTCAGTTGACCCTCCTGGTGGCCCTCCCTTTCTGTGCAGGTTTCCTCAGGGGTCCTGTGAGTATGTCATCCCAGGCTCCCGAATCAACCCCAAGGCCGACATCTTTCCCTCTCTCTGTGGCGAGTCAGCTGACCACGGCCACCACCACCTCCCCTGACATGCTCATGTCAATAAGAGTCATCCATGTTTACCCATCGATTCAGCAGAGACCCAGAGAATGGCATGGGAGCACTAAGCAGTGGTAGCAGTTGACCCTTTCAGGAGATGTATCCTTTTAGAGACGAAATCATTTAAGACGCCGGGGCTGGGAGGGATCCTCAAAATATCCTCCTTATTGACCTCACCTCATCACTGTCCTTTTGCTCTTCTCCTAGTGCTTCTAACAATAGAGGAGTTTTTAGAATGGATACTCATTCATTGAATGCCTACTATGCAACAGACCCTATGCCCCCCCCAACATAGCCCACCCTCCCACCCTGGGCACAGTACATCCAACCTGGGCAGGAGGGCATGCACATTGCCCTAAGGACCCTCAGAGGAAGAGCTTCCTTATCTCTCCACTGTCTTGCCTTTGTGACCTCCTGAGCCTTAGGGTCAGGAAGATCCAACTTGATGCCCCACAGTGTGCAGTATGCTTTTGCATTTCTCGTCTCAATCAGTTCTGATAGCAGGTCTAGAGGCGGACATTCTTATCTCCATTTTCAAGATGGCGTAGACAAAATTCCCAATAGATTTTTCCATTGGTAAATCTTGAAGCCTAGATGTAAACCCTAGTTTTGTGATTCAAAGTTCCTACCACCCCCACCCCCCCATGATGTCTTGGGTTCCTTGTTGTGTCTTTTCTTTTATCCTAACCTAAAGGAGCCATTCAAACAATATATTTGGAAGACTGTGGGTGATGACTCATGGGAGGTATGAAGGACCATAGGACAAGGGCCCTTTCTTCAGGTACCTACAATCTATTGGAAGGTGTGGGACGTGTTTGCCCCCTTCCTGCTTCCCCTAAAGACAGGACATTGCGTATTTTTCTCTCAAAGATTCTGTTACACAGCAGCTGCCATGAGGCACTGTGGAGCTGGGGGAAAGGAGTCGAAGAATCAAGTGGCCTGGGCTCTAGCCCTGGCTGTACAGCTATTGACCTTGGGGAACTCACCCCAGTCCCTTATCTATAAAAGAGACATTGATAATTCTGTTTCCTGCTTCACAGGATCAAGGGGCAGATGTAGTGAGACAGAGTGGGTGTGAAAACATCTGGAAACTGTACCCTGCTGTCCAGATATAAGGGGTTGGTGCTGTCCACCCTCCCCTCCCCATCGTATTAGTCACCTCAGACCCTCAAGATGCATTTCTGTTGCCGAGCACCACAGTACCCTGACCATATGTCCTGGCGGCAGTGCGATTACAGTCACAGGCTGTAACTGCTGTTCCAAAGCCTCCCCCTTCTCCCCATCAATTTCATAGGTCACCCATGTGATGGCAGGTTAAAATGCCACCCCCCATTAAAAACAAAAACAAAAACATAGAATGAGCAAGGCCCTAGAGAGAGAACCTGACATCTGCAGCCTATATACCAAAAATATGTGACCTGGTAATGCCCTGCAGGTGGTGGGGTGGGGGGGTGCGGAACACAAGGAACTTTTACAAAATGGTTGGTCATTGTCCCAGCAGGAAGGGTAGAAACAGTTTGGGGAGGGGAAGGTACCCTGAAGACCTCTTCCCCCAGTTCCAGCTGTGGTGCCCTCTTCCAGGGAAGGTGTTTGATTGGTGAGGCTTTCAGGTTTGCCTGCCTGAGGTCAGCCGGAGGGAACTGAGCCGTAGGTACAAAGCATCAAAGGATGTCCAACTTGGGGTGTTTCTGAGGAATGCATCCGTTGTTAAGGTTCTGTGGCTGCTGCCCCCCACCCCCCGCCTTCCAAATCCAGCCTCTCACACACCACGGAGACGAGATCAGCAAGGTAACGGACAACATCTTCCTGCTGCGGGTCTCCGACACACCCCTGCCAGTCTGGGAGCCATTACCTTTTCCAGATGTGGAATAATTGCAGGGCTAATCATGCCTGGGGTCTGCTGGGATCCGTCTCCGAGGGACTCCAGGCCCTTTTAGTTAATCCTCATGATGGTCACTAACAATAAAGAAGAAAGTGGGAGATGCTGAGTAGAGGAGCCTTTCATTCCAGCTCAAAATTCTTAGGTCTGCAAAACACAGAAATGTGTCTCTTGTCCCTCCCCCTTACTTCCTACAGAAAGAACTGTGCACGAAACCACGTTGCAATTCTCAGGGCAGCTACCTCTCTGCAGATGTGGGGCCACCCACTCCTCCCCGCACCCCATTTTCTCCAGCACCGCACCCTGCCTCCAAAGCCCACCTTCCTGAAAGCCATTCTTGACGCTGTCATTAAACAGCTACCAGCAACACCTGCCCAGCATTCCCCCTTGCAAAGATAACAACCCAACTTAAAGAAAAAAAAAGAATATTGAACAAGAAAGGCTACAGGAGGTATAGTTGTGGGTTCGAAGGTTTTTTTGGGTTTTGCCAAATTACCTTTACTCTGCATTTCTCTGCCGATTCTCCTTTGCACTGTCCACGTTTTACTTACGAATTCCCTCTTCCAGCCCCTACTTTGAAAGTCAAGAAAAGAAAACCTGTTTCAGGATTAAATATGGTGTCAACATGTGGCTAGGATCTTCATACCTCAAAAAAAAAAAAAAAAAAAAAGCCACAGGGGCTGTCTCCACCCACTGAAGGTGTAATAGTGGAGGGAGGGAAAAAGAGAGACAGAAGAGCCAGTCTTTCCCTCCTCCCTTCCTGGGCCTCCTTCCAACAAATGCTGATGCAGGCTGATGAAGATAGGCTTCTCAGAACCTTGTGCCTAATGATAACCGCCTTAGAAAGTCATTACCTGAGTGGCTTTTCCAGCTCTGTTCTCCCACCGGGGAGTTTCTCCTGTTTATTCAAGAATCGGTCATGGGGAGACCCATCACGTCTTTGCTCATTGCCCCAGGGCTTGCTAAGCCTGGATAGATGCCTTCAGTGGGCCCCACCATCCTGCCCACAGGGGGCTAGCCCACTTGGAAACTGCCAGCACCCCATCCTTACCCACACTGTCCCTCAGTGCCATGGGATCCTGCTGCCCGACTCATTCCCTCCTGCTGCCAGCTGGAGCTCAGATACTAAGCCTATTATTTTTTTTAAGATGATAGGTCAAAAGCAATGGATTTTTTTTTTTTTTTTTTTTTTTTGCTTTCAGACAGAGGCCAATGAAGAATGAAGTGGCAGCTTCAGGAAACTGAGCTGTATTTTGTGGTTGCCAGGGGCTTGGAGCCTGGTGAGGGCTGGAGGGGTTCGGTTACTGGAAGCAGAGTTCAAAGGAGCTTTGCAAAGGTCAACCTGAAACTGTATTTGTGGGAACCATCAAACCGATGACTCGGCTGCTTTTCTATTGTGTCATGGAAAAGGCTTCTAGGGAATTCTTGCCAAGTCTTTAGAAGAAAAGATATATATAGCTAAAGATGTGTATATTTATAGAGAGATGTATGGATATATTTATGCCCGTCATGCCCATTAGCTCTGCAGGGAGGAGGAGGGGGCCTCTGGAAGGGAGAGTACGGCACCAGGGTCTCCCTGCAGCTTTTCCAGGCCCTTGGGAGAAGGAAAGAGAGCATATCATGGAAGGTTCGGGAATCTTTGGCTCTCATTCCCCAAGGGGCTCCCTCCTGAGAAAAGCTCCCTAGTGGGAGCCAAGCCTGTGAGCCCTGAGTTTTCTTTGGAACGATTCAGGCAGGTCCCTGCAGTCTAGAGGACATATTGGAAGGAAATCTTTCTGGAGGTCTGTGATCCCTGAGTAACCTAATCTTCAGAGTGGAGTGTGGGAGGCAAGGAGTCCATATGGGAAATTGCAGGGATGCCGAGGGGGAGGGGGTGAGGCCTGAAGGCTTGATGCTCGAAAGAAAGGAAGGAATGGCTCCGAATTCATTTGCTTTCCACCTGTGGGAACAAAGCTTAATTGGACTGTTGGCCTTGGAGGGGCCCAGACCCTGATTTTAGAGGCACTGGGAGACTTGCCTGCTTAGCTGGGACCATCTGCTGCCCCTCCACCCCTGGAGCCTGGAGAACCAGCTGAGGCTTACTGAGAATGGGCCAAAGATCCTTTCCAGAATCTCCCTGGAACTATGTGGTGTGTGTGTGTATGTGTGTGTGTGTGTGTGTGTGACCTGTGTGTGCCCATATATGCACGTGCGGCACAGGGAACTATGTGTGGCGTGTATGTGTGTGTGTATGTGTGCGTGCATGTGCTCTTCCTGACTTCTCTCCCTGTCAGGGGACCTCTCCAAGTGGGCACAGCAGCTGGACCCATGAGTGAGCTGGGTGGCAGGTCTAGCTGGGCGTGCCCGGTATCTGGCTCTGCATCTCTCATTCCATCTCTATCATGTCAACAACTTTCAAAACTGACTGAAGCATAACTGCTTGCCCCACCCCCCCCCCGTCTGTGTCCCTCAGTTCCCATCCCTACCCACACCCACCCCAGTGGAGGCCCGGGGTGTGATGAGTAAGTCAGGCAGGCTAATGACACTACACCCACCTTATCTCGGAGTGCCCTCGGTGTACCTTGCTTGTGTCTGCAGCTGGAGGTGGGGATGGGAGGCAGGATATTATTGCAAAACCCATTTGGCTGTAGCTACCACCTGAATTCCTCCTCTGCTGCGGACAGCCTCCCTGTCCTCCCCAGGCAAATAGACTAGCAGCCTACTAGCAGAGAGACTCAAGGTCTAAAGAAAGCATACAGGTTGGCAAATGAACAGAAAAGTTGTGACATTCTTACACCTCCGCTCCCTCCCCCCCCTCCACCCACCCCACCTGGCCCAGTTCCCCCCACCTGCAGCCTGGGACCAGGAGGCGGTGGGGGGGGGGGATGCCATGGTGCAGCTGCAGACATCTGCCCTCCCTCCGTCTCTGCCACTTCATTTCTCGTCTGTCAGCAGCAGCTCATGGCTGCTGATGGTCAGCAGAGTCAAAGAGGCCCTGCAGACCTCTTATCCTGCTCCCTCTGCTCCCCGTCCCCTGCTGCGGGAGGTTAAGGGGGAAAGAGGAAGAAAGAGACAGAAAGGCTGAAGGAGAGTGAAATGAAATGTTAGTGACATTCAAGAAAGTGACTTCATAGGGCTTCACTGCCCTCCCTCCGGATTCAGGATGTACCTCGTCTGCTTTATAAGCCATCAGTGACTTCTCCCGTCTGAGTCGTCAAACCCTGGTGCCCACCCCCCTCATCCCCGTGCACACAGGAACACATGTGCCTCTCTCATCCAATGGCAGGTCCATCTGTGACCTTTATTCTTCTGACCTCACCCGTGGAGGGGAGGGGAGCCCCAGAAGAGCTTTTACTCCCTGTACCAGACTGAATAAATTCTCCCCTCCTCCCTGACCTCAGCCTTCCCATTTCCTCCAGGTACATGGGAGGAAGAGAGGAAAGGCTCTCTCTCTCTCTGGGCCGGACGTTGGCAGCCCCGGCTGGATTCCACATGTGGAGAGTGCCTGGTGGGAGGAAAGTGTCGCTTCTGATCTCAGCCCCTCGGTCTCCACGTGCTCCCCCAGCCAGGGAGGTGACCACCCTGTGAAGTTATGTGAATTCATGGGGTCACCCAGAAGCAGATTCCCCCCAGAGATGGGCTGAGCTGCCCCTCCCAGGGTGGGCAAGAAGCCTGCCCTACTGGATGCAAGCCCTCTCCGCGGCTCTGCTCAGCCTGACAGGTCTTCGAGCCCCTTTCCTTTCTCAGAACCACAGAGGGCAGCAGAAAAGCTCTCATTTCTGCTACCAACCAGCAGAGGCTGGCGGGTGCACCTCTGTTCCTGTCCCCATCTGCAAAATGAGAAAGTTGCACCACAAGACCCTTCTATTTTTTTTTTTTTATGTTTTTAATTTATTTTTGAGAGGCAGTGCGAGCAGGGGAGGGTCAGAGAGAGAGAGAGACACAGAATCTGAAGCAGGCTCCAGGCTCTGAGCTGTCAGCACAGAGCCCGGCACGGGGCTCAAACCCACGGACTGTGAGATCATGACCTGAGCCGAAGCCAGACGCTTAACTGACTGAGCCACCCAGGCGCCCCCCACGAGACCCTTCTAGAGCTAACCTTCCACGCATGGAATTTCCAAAAATGTCCATTCCTGTGGGCTGAGCAAAGCACTTTTAGTAACTATGGCAAAGCAGCAAAACCCTCTTGTGGTTTTCCAATTGCTCAAGGAAGGGACCTGAGCGAGCTTCTCATCTTGAAGGAGTCGAGCCATTCGCGGCATTTGGAGCTGAGCTAAGTGCTGAGCTGGACTGAACAGGCCCTGGAAAGAAAGAGGACAGAGACGAGATACATTGGCTTTTGTTTGTGTAGCAGCTAGAGCAGGAAGTAGCTCAAGTGAGATCTTAGAAAGAACTTCCTAGCCCAGCCGGCTTCTCAGGGGGATCTAGCCTTTCCTTTCCCAGCAAAGTATCCGAAGAAGAAAATCGGAGGCCTGCATCTGCATCTTGCGTTATTTTTCAGGGCATGATTAAAACACACATGTTCCCCTATATCCGTACACCAGCGCTGCCCGACCCGAGCCCCAGCCCTGGTCCCTACCTTCCCAGCCCGGTGGAGGCCTGGTCTGCAGATGGTGGCAAGAGGTGGGCTCTGGGAGGAGGGAGGAGGGTCTCACCAGAGAGCAGGGGTGACATCTCCCCCCCCTCCAGCCCCTCTCTGACTTCTGACCTCTGCACCTCTCTTGCTAGTGATTCCTAAATTACCGAGCTGTCTAACCCTCTCTGGGGAGGAGAGGAGCAAACAGGGCTGACGGGAGGTGGAGCAGAGAAAGTATGAGGTGGAGGTCAGGGGTCGTTTCACAGTATGTTTTGGCAAAGGAGGCCTGTGGAGCAGCCAGTGGGATCGGACTTTCATCCTTCCAGAACTTCCCTAACAAGGAAAGCAAACGCTGTCACTTGAGCGGTCATTTTGGAGCATGCGCTCTGGGAAACAGGCCTCAGGGTCCGGCTACCTGGGAGGATGTGGTAATAGTCGCAGCCTTGCCTTGTGCCCCTCCTACTACCCCTTTTCTCAGCCTGGGGAGGTGACCAAAGTGCCTGGGAAGGTCACAGCCTCTCTTTGAAGGGGCTGCTCTACCCTCACAACAGAAGAGCTCCTCAGCGCCCCGCGCAGGACGGAGCTTCCGTGATGCTCCTCACGGCCCTCGGTAGCGCCGTGTTTCTCCTGAGAACCAGGCGCATGCGCAGATCCGCCTCCTACAAGGGTACATTAGGTTCTAAAAGGAAAGAAGAGGTCGTGGGCTCAGGCCTGGAGAGAATAGAGTTTCCTTGCAGAGTGAGTGCTGAGGTTGGGGATGGGGGTGGAAGGCTGGGAGTTTGGGGTTCCAGAAGAACCAGCCCCCCGTCGTCCCTTCTCAAACCTGGACCCAAGGGAGACACCAGAGGCCTCACCTGACCAGGGCCATAGCAGTTGTATTTCCCCTGCTGCCTCCACTCTCCTGTCCACACCCCAGCTGAGGTGTCTTCTGCCCCAGCTGCCGGTGCCCGCTTTGGGGTGAGGGGCGGTGGCCCCAATTAGGGGCAGGAAGTGGAGCTCCTGAGGGGCAGGGGCACCAGACAATGAGCCGGTCTTAACTGGAGCAGGTCTCCAAAGATTTGGGCCACGGCGTTGTGTGCCCTGTTTCCATGCTCTGTCCACCACTTGCCAGCTGCCTAACTTTGGGCGGGGTACTTAACCACCGCGACTCACCATCCCCTCCTCTGCAAAAGGGGGATTCCCTGGAGAGTAGATGCAGATTGTATGTGTCCTGCCTGACACATAGGAAATGCACGATCGGTGTTCTGTTTCGTCTCCCAGCTCTCTTCTGTGTTGGTGTCTCGGTGACAGCCTGCTCCCAGGCAGCCCTAGCCACTGCCATGGCCAAGGCACGGACTGAGCGATGAACCTTTTGCTCTCACCCTGCTTCCAGCCATCCAGGCACAGAGATGCCCTCTCAGGCCCCCGACCCCAGCCCCTGGCGCAGAGGCCTTTCCTCTGTTGACAGCCTGAAGACAGGTCATTTTTCTTCTCTTCCCATGTAAGGGCCTTTACTCCCTTACCCACCACCCCCTTTTTAAACCTTAATGACTTTAACATACACACAGTTCTTTAAAAAAAAAATAAAAAAAATAAAAAACAAGCCCCCAGTGAGCTGCCCCAAACCTCTTGTAGTGGGGGAGAAACAACCCAAGCACATGTTCACAAGTCACTGCTTGCGATGACAGGGGGCCTTGTGCTCATTTCCTCCTGTGTTTGAAGCCCAGCGTGGGGGCGGGGCGGCGGGCGGCAAGAGGGAAGAGATGGAGGGCTTGGGTATTTTTGGTTGTTCCCTTTGATCCTCCTAGAAACGCTGTAGCATTTGGGGAAATATTTCATCCTGGGGACTCTTGAAGAATAAGAAAGATGGGTTGCGCGGGTGGCGGGGGCTGATGGGGAAGGAGAATGCTACCAGATGACCTTTTCTCTCCTTGAGATGCTGAATCTCCACTCCGTCTTGTTTCTCTGAGCAAGGGAGGGAGGAGATGATCTCTAAGGGGAGACCCTGGCTCAAAAAGTATTCATGGATTTGTTGAAGCCTCATACCCCAGCACGTATGGTTTCTGCGTCTGGTTTCTCTTTGTGGCCTCCCCGAGAGGCCTGGAGGCCATCCGGGTCCCAGCGCCCCCACCTTCTCCATGTGGGCGGCCTTCCGGGGTGAGCCTCATGGGCTGCCTACGGCTGGCTATCTCCTGGCCTCCTGGGCTAGCACTTAGTCTGCAAACTGCGTACCCCCGGGATGATCTTTAAGGCATGGAAGGCAGGCACTGCCTGCCTCTTGGCTGCCTCCCCAGCCCTTCACCTGCCCAGACTCAGAGCAGACCCCCATTCCAAGAGAAGGGGGTTGTTGACTGACCACAGGGAAGGTCCAGCAGAAGGGAGGGAGGGCCCAGGGCTGGGAGCCCCTGGCTGCACCCCCGCCCATGGAGACAGAGCTGGCCGGGATCCAGGTTTTCCTCTAAAGCAGAAGCAAATGCACCAAAGCCCCAACCTTACCCCTTGACCGAAGCCAGCAAAGTGCCTGTCTGACCTCACGTTATTGGTGCTATTATCATCATTATTGGTAATATCGCCATCATTATCCTGTAATTTGCCAGCTTCAATGGCGGGAGGGCTCAGGCCCCCTCTGGGTGTTCATGTTAAGAGAAAATGAGTTGTGGCAGGCTCCCTGCCTCTCTCCTGCTCCCCCCTTACCACCCACAGGGCCTCACCTCCTGTCCTGTCACCGCAGACTCTCTCTGGCCCCTGCCCAACACGCCTTCACCCTTGAGGGGGGCACTGTGTGGCAGGGTGAGATGCCAGGGCAGGGGGGTGGCACATGTCCCTCTTCTTAGAGACAAGGAAAAGACTTCAACCCTTGCCCTAAACCAGTGGTTCTCAAACTCGGGCCTGCCTCCAAATCCCATGGAAACCTTGTTACGGCCCAGATTGCCGAACCCTGCCCCCAGAGTTTCAGATTTAATGGATATGGGACCAGCCTAAAACTGTGCTTTTCTCAGATACTAATTTTGCAAGGTCCCAGATGATGCTGATGCTCTCATTCTGGGGACCACACCTTGAAAACCACTGCCCTAAATCATCCTAAATTGGGTATATTGAAGGGTTGAGCCACCTGAACGCCCCTGTCTCTTCCCATCCTCATGGATACAGGTGTTTGCATCGTGCCTCATTCACTCCCCTCCACACTGGGTTCCCAGCCAGTGGGCGGAGGGCCCAGGTGCAGCGTGAGGTAAGACAGCCCTGCTCGCTCTCGAGCATAAGGACCCCTTGGAAAGAAGGCAGAGGCGGGCAACACCCCCATCCCCACCCCCTGAAGATTTGTTCCTTCATTTGGTATTTTAGGCCTTCCTCAGGGGGAGGCTGAGGCCAGCCTGACTCACTGAGTAAACCTTTGTCAGGAACACTGGGCCCCCGCCAAGCTCTCCTCCCTCTTTCTTCCCCACCTGTTCCTCTAGCTGAGCTTCAGGCTCAGCAGAGAGTGGCAGCGTCCCCGTGTACACTGTCCCCACACCCACGAGAGGACAGGTATCCAGCGTGCTCACTGTGCACGCTGATTCTTAAAGCAAGCCTCCCACAATTCCGTGCTGTCGCTTCTGCCCTCCCCTCTACTACAAAGAGCTCAGGGCTTCTCCTCCAGAAGCGATGCCCTGGGAGCAGAGATTTCCTCTTTCATCCCTTTGGTAGGAAGAGGAGGAAAGAAGATACGGAGTGACATTTCGTGAGCTCCGACTACTGGCAGAGACCATGCTAGATTCAGTGCACACGGTCCACTAGCAGCGCAAGCGTTTTTCTCCCTGAGACTTGCCAAAGCCCCAAACTTGTTTTAAACAGCAGGTTCGAAAGCTCGGGACCCACACTACACCCAGATAATAAACAAGGGATGGACAGAGTCTGGCCTGGTGGGTCTCAGACTTAAGTGTGCATCAGAATTACTGAGCGCTTGTTAAAAATACACGCTGCGTAGCCCTGGGCTGGGGTGGGGCCTGAGAATGTGCATTTCTACTAAGTTCCAGGTGGGGATGCTATTGCTGGTCTGGAGACCACACTTAGGAGAACCGATGGTCTAGCTCTGTGGCCCGCTGATGAGGCTTTTGCTGGCTGTAATGCCCTGTTCACTTCATCAGAATGTTACTTTCATCCCCACATCAAATCATACTCTTTCTGAGTTCTTTTGAGTTCATGAAGGAAAAATGTGACCAGCTTGCTAATTCCGTGTTGTTTCTTCACTCATTCAAAAGATCATAATTATTATCGTAAACACTTATGTAGCGCTTACTAAATGCCAGTGTCCTGGAGCTTTGCATATATTAGCTCTTTTAATCCTCATAATGACGCTAGGAGGTATCTGCAATTATTAGCCCTGTCTTAACCAATGAAGCAACGAAGTCTCCTCAGAGAAGCGAAGATTGTGCAGTTAAATCAGGGGCCGGGCAGGGATTCACACCAGGCAGGTGGATTCTAGAATCTGTACTCCTAAGCCGTCCTTGACTCACTGCACATCAGTTATGAGTTACGCGCTATGCTGAGCTCTAACTGGGTTAAGTGGGAAGAATACAAAAATGCAAGTCACACTTTTGCCATGTTTTAACAAATGGAATGTCATAAGAGAGCATGTGCCGAGGGTCGAAAGCAGAAAGAACAACTGACTTGGCCTGGAAAAGTTGGGGAAGGCATCAAAACAGAGTAGGCGTTCAAGCTCAGGTTACAAATATAAGGAGTTCTCTGATGGAGAGAAGGCCAAAGGCTGCAGCCAAAACAGTCTTGCAGACACTGTGCACACGGCTAGAGCAAGCACAGGGCCTTCGAGTGGCGTGATGCTCCAGGAACCCAGGGCTCCAGGAGGAAGGGAGAGGGTGGAGAGGGCCGGCCGCTGCAGCGGCAAGCAGGGGCCAGGTGGTAAGCGATCTGGAATGGCAGGCTGGAGGGTTGGACTTTGGTAACCGAGGGGGAGCTATTTAAGGTCTTTGAGCAAGTCAGGGACATAATCGGATGTGGAACTGTGAAAGATAACTCCAACTCCAAAGTTTAGCCTTTGATCCGGTGTGGGCTGCATGCCAGACACACCAATAGCTAATCTCCCCCTGCTTTTTCAGTCACTCACTTCCCCTGAATAAGAGCACTCTTTCCTTGACTCCTACTGTCTGACTAGACAGCAACCCTTGACTGTCTGTTTCTCCCTTTGGGGCTTTTTCTGGTTCTGTTTCCCATTTTTCTTAAGGCTTTTCCAACTGATAACAACCTAATTCTATCTTTCTCGCTCATTATCTCTGGCTCTTATTCTCTATGACCTCAAGACATTTGGGTCTTATTCTCCATGACCCCAAGTCATGTTATTATATAACCTCAAAGCCCACGTTTGGGTTGACCAAGCCTCCAGGTCTGGCAAGTAAGGGAGTGCTTGGATACATGGGGAATACAAAAACTATAGGGGTCATAGCCCGACCCATGGAAATGGATGGGTCCCAGAGTTAATTACAGGCCATTTGGACCCCCTCTGCAGTGCTCACCTCCACTGCACTTATTTTTTTATGTTTACTTATTTTATTTTGAGAGACAGAGAGAGAGAGAGAGAGAGAGCAGGGGTGGGACAGAGAGAGAATCCCAAGCAGTCTTCACACTGTCAGGGTAGAGCCCAACATGGGGCCCCATCCCATCTCTCATCATGTGAGATCATGACCTGAGCTGAAACCCAGCGTTGGATGCTTAACCAACTGAGCCACCCAGGCGCTCCGCCATCACTCCATTGAAAAGGATTTGCTAGGTCCATCTCACCTAACTCATCATCAGACTGGAAAATGCTAATGGGAACTAAAGCCAGGAGCAACACCCTTTGACCTTCATTTCCTCACCTGTTAAATGACACTAGGCCTTCACCCATTTATTCAGCAGATAGATTAACTTTAGATTAGCCTGACTTTGAAAGCATTTTGTAAACTGTAAAGCACCAGAGGTGGAAGGAAGGTCCATCGGGCTGGTTGCTTGAGACAGAAACAGAATTGAGCTGTTTCATCAATTCACTTCAAACAAAACCCCAAGATACCACTCAATGGGAGGCCGACCCGTGTCCAACCTTATAACCATCCTGATGAGTCCCTCGGTATCTTTTAACTATCTCTTGAACTGTAGAGTCTTCTGTCAGGTCTTTTTTGGCACTCTCTTAAGAAACCTGCCTTTTTTTATATCCTTTCTCCAGCCTGACCCTTGCCCCTGGGGCCTCAGTAGCTCCCACCCCCCACTGGGACTGCGGCTAACCTTTCCAGATTTCCAGCCCTTTCCCCAGTAGAACAGTGACTACTGGGGTGGAGGCAGCCGGCCCCAGACCTCCCAGCAGAGGACAGAACCAAGCAGGGTATAGAACTTGCCAGGTTGCCTAGAATTTGAAGGGGTACAAACAACGTTAGGCCTCGTCCACCCTAGTGGGACCTTTCGGGGGTCGTTTTACTTCTTTGTCTTCCTGCAGGCCAGGAAGATTCTATCCTTTCCTATCACATGCTGGAGCTTTTGTCTCGAATTCTAGAAGATGCCAGCCCAAGGAGGATTGAGTGGGGAAGGAAGGGCGGACCTCCTCCCAAAATGAATGGCTCCACTTGCCAACAGCTGGGTATAGTCCATACTTGAGTCCACATTTCACGGTCAGGTGCGGAGCTGGGATGAGCAGACCTGAGTGGAGGACTACCCTCACTGTTCCTGACCTAGCACATCCCTTCCCCTCCATCCACCGCCCATGCTCACCCCTTAGCCTTCCTTTGCATTCTCCCTCAGTTGAGCGTCTGATTCCTCTTCAGGTAAAGGGTCTCCAGATGTTCCACATCATTCATCGTACGCCTCCTCCCAATGATTTCTGCTGGGTCAGCCAGTTGGCTCACTGCTGGAGGACTAGTCGACGTGCTGTGGAGTTCTGTTTTCTGCAGGGTCTGGGAGCCCCCACAGAGCTGCCAGCGTGCTGGATTCCAACCACAGCTGGCTCCCAGCTGACCCAGCTCCCCGCAGTGACAGCAATTGGCTGGGCCTGGCCAGAGAGCTCCTGGTACCAGCGAGGTATCAGACCAGCAGGGGCCAGATCCATTTTCCTTACATCCCAGAGACATTGAGGGAGGCCAAGAAATATGCCCTGATTTCCCTGGGGAGGTTTCTCCTGAGACCACCATTGCAGTCTTGGGAATGTTGTCACGTTGCTGCAGTGAACTTGAGGATATACAGGAGAAGAGGAGGCATGAGGGTGGGTGCAGAGTGGGGGTGGCACTGTGGGGTTCGAGTCATGGGGGAAACTCAAAGCACAGGAAGTGGGCAGAGCACCAGGCAAGCCCTGTGGTCCTGGCATACTAACCACTTCTCACTTCTGATGGTGTCTCTGGGCCAGTTGAGGTGAGCTCTTTCTCGATTGCCTCTGATGCCCTTCTTTGCTCTCCTCCTCCTCTTATTTTGTCCTCTTCTCCCCCATGCCTACTCCCGCCCCTTCTCCTCCATATGGCCTCCACATCTGGCTGATGACCATCCAGAGATTCTGACAGTGCCTTCTCCCTTCCCCTCAGCAGCCCTATGTCCTCCCACCCTCACCCGCTGTGTCTCCTTATGACTCTGCCTTCTGTGCTCCTCCCTGCCTCCCCCAGGTGCCCTGTAAGAATAGAACAAGAACATGGGCTCTCCAAAGAGTTGTCCCTTCTCACCCATCCCACAGCCCCCCACACACAAGCCTAGGCCGCGAGGCCCTCCTTCCTGCATTTGGAAGCCCCTCTCACTGACAGAGGCCAACACCAGACTGTGGGCTAGGCCCCTCCATTTCCAGGCAAGCCCCAGACAGATTTGCAGAGACTGTCAGAAGTCTCATCAGGACTCCAGACTCTGGCCTCTGACCCCAGTACCCTCCTTGGAGGGGGCTCAGCATAAAGAAGAAGACCCAGATATTTCACTAGCTTCTCTTCTTTCCCACCATCTGCATCCTCGGGCCCCTAATTCTGTCCCTGGTGTGAGTATGTGCCCACTTCTCTGTGTCCCTACACGCATCACGCATCACATTTGGCCCCCCAGGGCCCGTCTAGCATTCCCAGGCGGGGCAGAGCAGACAGTGGCAACCCATGTGGCTGAGAGCTCTTCCGGCTGGCTCAGAGCTGCCCATCCCTCCACAGGTCGGGCCTGTAATGACGGGGTTAATTTTGCTTCCCCTGCATCTCAGCCCAAATATGGCTGGCTAATGCTGGTTCAGCTGGTAACATTTTCATTGGCAAAACCGCTGCCCACCCTTGAGATGGGCTCCGCTTACATACACGCAGGGTCCAGAGCTGGATCTGCCCGGAGCCAGAGCCTTGGCCCGAAATCTTGACCTGACTTGGCAGCTCAGTACCAAAGCACTGGTCCTTTTTCCCACTGTGGACAGACTAGAGTGGAAAGAGGGCCGCGTAGGGCTGTGCGTGGATCCTGGCTTTGCCGTGTGCTAGCTGTGTGACCTTGAGAACTTCGCTTACACTCTCTGAGCTTTGATCTTCTCATCTTCTGACGAGCATCATAACACCAGACTCGCAGGACTTGTTGGAGGATTAAATACGATAATATACTCCCATGTAGCAAGCGCTCAGCAATTGCTAGTTAAGTCTGAATCTAAATGGTGCTCACGGTGCGGGGAAATGGCACAGGCTTGGTAAAACCCTTAGAAGGGCTCACTGGCCCAACACACGTGTGCGGCAGGAGTGGGGTAGCAATACTGAGAAAGACATTGAACGTTTCCTGTGCCAGGTCGAGCTCTAAGAGTTGGGCATGTATTAATTCATAACCCTGCGCCAGCCCTTTTACAAATGAGGAAATTCAGCTTGTGGGGGTTAACTACTTTGCCCCAAATTATACAACAACATCACACTGCCAGGAGTCAAACTGAGTGAGAAGGACTCCGGGCTTCATCTCAACCACAGCCCTCCACTGCCTTCAGGTGTGCTACTGAGGCAGGTCCAGCCCAGAGAGGGCAGAGACTTACTCAGGGTCACCTGGCCCTTAATCTTCTCTCTCCCAGGCCTGGGCTTCCTTCCATGGCATCGAGCTGATTGGCCACATTCCTTAGCAGGTGTTAGAGGGACCCATCTTCTGTAGCCAGCCAGCCCCAGAGCAACTCACTTACCCGTTTCTCCTCCCTTGCTTGAGAAAGTGTCCCCTGAACACAAAGGGCAGCTTTGTTCAGGTTCAAGGTGATTGCCAGGTAAGGCCAGAGCCCAGCCAGCCCTCCTTTCTGTGCAGGTGAGCAGTGGACTTGGTACTTTCTGGGGGCACTATGAGGTCAGCTTTCTCTGCCTCCGGAATCTTTTAGAAAGAGAAGACTGCTTCTTTGGGACAGTTACCACCCAAAAACTCAGAGGCCCAGCTCTCCCAGCAGTGAGATAAGTGTCAGGGCACGCGCGCTGCTCAGCCCGCCCTTGCTGAGATCAGGCTCTTGTGAGCCCTGGGTGTCACCTGCAGATGTGGGCAGTGCTGTGGACATATCTAGCAGGTAGAAACATCATAAATGGAAGAAGAGGGGACAGCAGTAAATCTCATGTACTTAGGAGTTGTTTTTAAGGCAGCGGCAAAGGAAAGAGCTAGAAATAGAACAGAAAGGTCCCTTTCCTAAGGCAAAATGTGGGCCTCCAGGGCGTTTCCTAATAGGATCCCACCTACCTTTCCGATGATACTTTCCCCAGCCCAGAAATGTTACTCTGTGAGTTAAGAGACCTGACACAGAGGCTTTCACAAAGGTCTGCAAGCATAATGTGCATTTCTTCCTCAGAGCCACGTTTCATGATGCTAATGTTAATTGAGCACCTACTATGTGCCAGGCACTATGCTAAGTGCTTCCCATGCCATTTCTTATTTATCTATTTACTTGTTTGTTTTTTATATCTATTTATTTACTTTTGAGACCGAAAGAGAGAGAGAGAGCACAAGCTGAGGAGGGGGAGAGAGACACACACACACACACACACACACACACACACACACACACATAGAATCTGAAGCAGGCTCCAGGCTCTGAGCTGTCAGTGCAGAGCCCAACGCTGGGCTCGAACCCACGAACCGTGAGATCATGACCTGAGCCGAAGTCGGATGCTTAACCGACTGAGCCGCCCAGGCACCCTGCAGTTTCTTATTTAATCCCCACAACACAATCCTATAGGTAGGAGCTATTATTATCCTCATTTAATAACAAAATGAACATTTAGAGAGTAGGTTAGGTAATTTACGCAAGTTTCTTAAACTCTCGGTGCTTCAGTTCCCTCACCTCTAAAGCGGGGACTAGCCTTTATAATTTTATTTTGAAGATTAAATTAGACTAAATGAGATAGTGCATATAAAATATTTAGAAGAGTATTTGGCCATAATAGCGTTCAGTAGAAGTTAGCTATGATTATGAGTATGATTGCCATTATGTCTGAAAGCACCCCACCCCATTCCCCAGATCCTGAAATCCTACTAGTGCTTTAGGCTGGAGCAGTGGTAATGCTATTCCTCTTCTTTGAAATAGACTTTGCCTTTGCCTCTTTCCAAGTCTGTCAAGTGCGAAGCAAACTTACCCACTTAGCTTTCATCTGTGTCCCCTTGGCCCATCTTACAGCCAGATTGCCACCCTCGATGAGATGGTACTACCCAGTACAGCAGCACTGAGAGTGACACCCCCTCCAGGAAGTCTTCCCTCCCCAGCCCCAGCTGAGCCCTGAATTCCTGGCGTGACCATCATCTGTATCAGGCCTTTGCTCCCTGTTATTATTCTTTCCCCGTCTTGTTCTCTTTATTAGATCCTGGGATTCCTGAGAACAAGGACTGTATTTTATTTATCTTCATCCTGTGAGGATGTTTATCATAGGAGGAGCTTAAAGGACTTGTTGGTTGGTGGCTCATGCAATCGTGGTTAATTGTTCATTAAAAACAGTACAGATTATAGGGTAGAAGGCAATTTTCATCAGCATTAGGTCTCTTCCAAAGGCCCAGATAATTGTGGGATCACGGGATCCTGTCGCAAAGGCTATTTGGATTTGTCCACCAGATTCATCCCATCTTCTTGTGCTTGGCTGAACTGGGCCCTTTGTGAACCCCCACAGATAACTCTGGCCTGCTAGCCAGCCTCTTGCCCCCCATTTGGCAGGCATCCAGCCCCACAGGGCCTCCTATTCCCCTGCCTCTGTGGGTGGCTGGGCCTCTCCCCCTGGCTGTGGTTCAGATCCCACCCACCCCCGCTTCCCCTCAGCCTGTCAATCACCAGTCTCTGGAGATGGTCCCCAAGGCCCATCCCATTCTCCCCAGCCTCCAGTCACAAATGACTGCTCCAAGGCAGGCTGGTCTTTGTTTAACGTTCCTTTCATTTGACTTTGGGCTAAAGAGGAAGATAAATGACACTCTGTCTCTTTAAGGTAAAAAAGAAGCATTTAAAAAAAAAAAAAGACCTCTATATTTTTTTCTTTGCCTTTTAAGAGGAAAAAAAAAATCCTCCAAGTTATTAGGGGAAAGAAAATCATTTGACTTAAGCAGCCTCTGGCAGTCTGGGGATGCTGAGACAATATACCTGTCAGCATCTATCAGGTTTGGAAAACAAAGCCATCTGCATATGGGGAAATGAAGAGGGGCTGGGGAGTGAGAAGAGATGGTGAATATCTAATGAGGGATGCACAGGGCACCCCGCACCTCACTGCAGAAGTCCTTGGAGATCCTGGTTTCCGCGGTTGGCGGGGACCAGAAAAGTCCAGACATTTGGGGAGGGAGTAATAAGTCTGGAATTTAATAATTTTTTAAATAGTAAAGGTTTTTAAAGTTTATCCAACCTAAGCCCTTTAGTTGGTGGGGGACAGGGAGGGTAAAGAAAGTCAAGACCATAAAACAAAAGTGACTTGCTCAAAGCCACAATTGATTTGTGCCCCAAACCAGGACTAGAGTCCGCTACTCATGATTTGTTCTCCTCTGCTGATGGAAGTCTGCTTTCTCACCTGTTGAGCATGCTGCCTGTTCTTCCCCCACCCCATCCCCCAAGCACGGCCCCAAATCTGTCTTCCATTCCCCCCGGGTCTTCTCCAGATTCTACACCTGTGATCCCCAATGTCACCTCCAAGTCCAGGTCTGAGTCTCTCTGACTCCTTGGTACTCCCAGCTCCCCAAGGCTGGGGTCCCTCTAGAGCATATAGAAGAGAGGCAGCCCTCTAGGAGAGGCGCCGTGGCTTATTTCCAGATAGGGCCACATGCATCCAAAATAGACTTTTGATCGGAGGCCAATCTGCCCTGGGGCTGGGCCTCTGCAACATCTAGTCCACTGTGGGAGACAGAGAAATATCTATGATGACTCCAAGTTCCAGCAGCCCTCAGGGCTCATGGTCCACGCCTCTGCCGATCATGTGTCACCCATCTGAACTTTCCCTGGGTCTTGTCATCACTCCATTAATCTGCACTTGTTTATCAGCTTTTTAGTACGTGTCGTGTCTGGGTCTGGAGCGTGTGGCCTGTCACTCCATCTGCTGTGACTCCCAAAGGTCAGCGTCTTCTTTCCTCCCGGTCTTTGCAGCAACGGGGCACGCAGGACAGGGAGGAGCCTGCCTTTCCCCCAGCCGCTGTTCCGCGTCCAATAACTTGGTCTGGAAGCATCGACAGACCCGAGCGAGGACAATCAGAATGCTCTCTCCCTAGGGAGTTCACTCTGAAGTGTGCAAAAGATGGGCTCACAGTCAGCTTCGCCCAGTAGAAGACTGCCCAAGGGCCCCAGTGTCTTTTGAAGTGAAAATGAGGGTAGAGTCTAGCATCCTGGATCTGGAGGAGCCCAGTCTTCTGCCTCACTGATGTCCCACTTCTGGTACCTACTGCAAAGTCCTCTTTCCATGGCCTCATGTCCTGGTTAAAACTAGAACTTACTGGGATGATATAACCTGGCCACAGATGGCCGGTTAAGAACTGTATTGGGGCCCATTAGTCTCTCAGGAGCAGTGTTCGTCATTCTTAAAACACACACACACACACACACACACACACACACACACACACACACACACTTTATCTTCTTTCTGTCTTTATTTTCCTTTTTTCGTAAAATGAGAAGTGCCCCAAGCATGTAGAACTTGCTGAAGGCACCAGAAAGAGCCCTTGAATCTGATACCTGATTGTTTAATCCCAGGAGAGCTGTTGGGCTTTGGCCAAGCCATTCAACCTCTCTGAGCCTGTTTATTCTTCTGCAAAATGTGGCAGTTATACTCCATTGCATGGAATTGGTATGAAGATTAAATAAGAGAAATTACATCTTTCAAGTGTTTCCTGAACATCTGCTACATATCGGTCGCTCTTCTAGGGGTTAGGGATACATCACTGAGCAAAACAGATATGATCCTCTTGCATTCTAGTGGCCTGTTTATAATTCCAGTGAGTACGCCCCTAACTGAAATCTGAGTGGCAGGCATTGTCCCATCCCTCGAGGCATCCCCCTCCTCCGAACAGGTGTCCCCACTCGCCATCCAGATGTAGGTGTCACTGTGCCCACTTTCCTTATCACAAAACCAAAGGCCCGAAGGTTTGGGCCACTTGCCCTATGTTGCACAACCAAGAAGTAGCCACACCGGGATTTGAACCCAAGCCTTCTGAACTCAAAAGCCCTGCCCTTTCGGTTCCACGGAGCTGCGTCATATAGCAGGTCCACGTTGTCACCCATCTCAGTAATAACAACATGGGACCCCCAAAGCCAGAGAGTACTCATCTGGATGGATGGATTGCAGGGGCCAGGGTGAAGGCAGGGGCAGCACGCAGGCGCCGGTGTTCGTGTCTGCCGAGCCCGTGTGTGTGTGTGGGGTTTCGACGACAACGGGGAGCTCAGTAGGGAGTTGGTATTTGGGCTGCTAAATAACCACAATTTGCATTAAGCAGAAACATAGTCATTTTGTACCCTGTGCAGGCTGCCGCGGCCAACTCCGTTACAAGGCAGGAAGCTGATGGTGCTTCGGCCAAGGGCTTCCACCAGGGCTCCTGAGATGCCCTTCCAGGGTCCGGATGGGGGGAGCAGGAGGTGGTGAAGCAGGAAGAGAGGGGGACTGGACTGACGCACCTCATCTTCAGGTGACGTGTGCCTCACCCCTCCTGTGTCGACGGGCCTCTCGTCAGTAAGGCCATTCGGGTTCTCATTAGCACAAGCAAATACGCATCCCAGCACTGGGCAGGGGACACATGTGTTGATATTTAATTATATAGCGTGTGCTGAGTATATTATGGCCCCTCCAGGGAATGGCGGCTGTAGACAATGAGGTGCGATGGAGTCCATTCAAAACTACTTAGTTAATTAATGCATTAGCAGCTCCCGTTGCTATGAGAAGGCTGCGGGAGGCAGGACCCCAGATATTTTCCTGAGATCTCCTCTCCCTTCTAGTTCCTCTCTTCCTCAGAGCCCATATCCTTCCAGATGCTGTAGGAAATTCTCAGCGGTCAGGGCAGCCCCTGTTAGGAGCTGTGGTCCAAGATTTAGTGGGCGAAGGGGGTAGTAACTGGGCACCGACACAGGCAGGTGGAACTCGGAAGTTACCAGTGGATTCCCTTTGTCTGTTGGTGCCGGTCTCCAGGACCTAGAGATTCTGCAAGTCAACTTGCTGACATGCCAGCATAGCCCCGAGCCCCGCGCTCTATTTCGGGAACTCTCTCTCCCGCTGTAGCCGCAGGTGCAGAATCAGGTGCTGAGTTGCACAGAATCCTCTCGCCTGGGATTGAGAGTGGCTTGGGGCCCGGGAGGAAGGGGTGCTGTGAGTGCGCCTGGTGAGGTGTGAGGGCCTGACGCCAGGGGTTAGGAACCCATCCCTGAGAACTGCCAGGAGAGAGACCCTTGGCCCCTCCATTCCTGCCCACATATGTGTCCCCCACCCTCCTCCAGCTCCGGGCCTCCTTCCTGCCTGTGGTTAATTATCATGTCAATGCACGACGCCCTCGTTTTGTGTTCTTTGCAAATCTCATTACTGCACCACTTTGCACATTTGTTGATTTTCCTTTCCTCGCCCCCTGCCCTATGGACTTTATCACTCATTCTTTTGAACTCTCCGGAACAATTTCCAAATCAGCCTACATGCATTTGTCATTAAGCCTTGACGTTTTCTGTATGGCTTCCCTCAGGGTCCAGGCTGTCGGAGCCCGAGGCCCCAATCACAGCCGACTCCGTGTGCCTAGCACCATGCTGGGCACCGTGGGCATTCAGCAGCACCTGAATGATGCATTCTGTCCTCCTCAGCTCTTCAGGAAGTCCCTGAGGCCCTGTGATCATGCCTTTTTGTCTTTCAGAATTCCTGCTCCCACATCAGTGGCAGATCCTAAGAGGGTTCAGGTCTCACTGAATGGCTGCCTGTTTTACTTCCAGTCAGTCTCATATCAGCTCTTAGACAGCTATAGAAGGCTGAGACCTCACCTTAGGAGGTGGGGCTCGGGGTGGAACCAGGTGACTCTGGTGTCTCAGTGGGGGGAGGGGGGCGGTTCCCAGTCCATTGAGATTTCTTTTTCCTCTTCTCCAAAATCTTGCTGTTTGGGGTTGATTTCTTGCCATACCATTGTCACACCATGATTTCTTGCCATACTACAAGAAATGTAATCTGCCCTTACCTGGGGTGATGGGCTGGGGTCCCTTTTCAGAGTCCTCTCTCCTTGGGCCATTGGAGACTGGTCCTGCCTTGTGTGGGAAGTAACCCTCTGTGTATCTGCACAGAAAAACAGTCCTCAGCTGTCGCAGGAAATTAAGCCTTAGGGGGAGCTTTCTGAACAGGAAGGAAGAATATAGTGAGCATTGAATCAGCTTGCCAGTGAATGTTGTAGAAAACTCGTACTCTTTAGTCCAAAAATGAGACCTGGATCCCCTGGCCCACATAGAAGATGAAGTCTCTGGAAGCTTGGGGCTCCTATCGATTTGGGGAGGCTGCAGCCGCAAGCTTCTATCTGGGTCCTGAGGGAGTAAAGACACGTGGCCCTAAGGCCAGCCTAGTGCTAGACCAGCCTGGACCCTGTAGAGGCAGCTGGGACCGTGGGCTTTAAAGACAAATGCCTAAATGTCCATCAACTGATGAATGGATCAAGAAGATGTGGTTTATATATACAATGGAATACTACATGGCCATGAGAAAGAGTGAAATCTGGCCATTTATAGCAAGGTGGATGGACCTCGAGGGTGTCATGCTAAGCGAAATAAGTCAGGCAGAGAAGGACAGATACCATATGTTTTCACTCATAGGTCTAACAGGAGAAACTTAACAGAGGACCATGGGGAGGGGAAGGGGGGAAAAAGAGTTAAGGAGAGGGAGGGAGGCAAATCACGAGAGACTCTTGAATACTGAAACAACCTGAGGGTTGAAGGGGGAGGGGGAAAGGGGAAGGGGGTGACAGGCATGGAGGAGGGCACTTGTGGGGAAGAGCACTGGGTGTTATATGGAAACCAACTTGACAATAAACTATAAATTAAAAAAAAAAAGAAAAAAATAAAAAAAATAAAGACAAATGAAATTGAGTGAGGATTTGCCCTAGGCTGTTGGGGATAGCCCAAGGGGTTTGGCTTCTCCCTTGTAGGAAGATTAAAGGAAGCAAAAAGTTGAGAGAATAAAGGATGCAACATGAGCCCTGGACTGAAGATCAGAAAACCCTCACTGGAGTACGCACTCTCCCACTTCCTAACTACGTGACCTTGGGCAAGTCTCATAAACTCTCAGAGCCTTGTTTCCCCATATATCAAATTAGGATAATAATTCTCACCTCGCAGACATGTTATATGGCTGCAGTGAGGTACTGTGTGTAGAAACAGTTCAGAAGCAATAAAAACATTCTATAAATGCAGGGTATTATTATTCCCATCCATCCAGAACTTGGTTCCTCTCCTTGGGTAAGAGAATGTACACTATAAAATGAATCAGACCCTGGGCATCCAACCCCCCAGGCAGAGAGGCCCAGGCGACCGCAAGTCGTCCCGCCTGATACACGGCTGTCCAGGCCCTTATGAAACAGGCAAAATGAATCCCTCCATCTCCACACTCCTTTGCAAATTCAAATTCAAACTGATGGCAAATTCAAGTTGGAGGCAAGAGAGAAGTCAAAGGTCTAGCACCTTTGGTTCCATTCTTGACTTCCTGTCCCAGAGGCATCTCATCACTGTCATTTTCATGGCAGGGCCCCCACCTAAACCTCTTGGCTAACAGAGTATTTTTAACCTGCCACCTCCTTCCGCTTTGCCCATCTGCAAACAAGGGTCCTGGCGAGATAACAGAATCCATTAGTGCCGCTAGCGTCAGGCAGTACCTGCTAAATATGTCCAGAGGAGCTCCCTCCCACCCGGACCCTTGATCGGAGGGTGAGGCCGGCAGGGCCTGGGGCCAGGGTGAAGGAGGCTCCAGCTAGACCCTGAAAGGAGTTCACAGTCCCCCTGCCCAGGAGTTTGCAAACGACGGTCCCTGCCCTGGCTTGGTGAGACTAGTGGATTATCTCACCTCTGAAAGCGAAGGAAGATCAGAGGCCCTCCTCTTCCCTTTTTTCTCAAAATCCCACAAGGATTTGGGAAGAAAGCATGTCTTAGAAAATGTGTGGAAGTGGCCCTCAAAGAAAGACACCACCAGGAGGAAACTGGTGGTAAACTTGTGGGAGGGAGGGAAAGAAAGACCTACTTGCACTCTTACCTTCGGAGCCGGAGGTGGAGGGAACAGGGACTCGGGTGGTGATGAGGCAGAAGGGTTTGAGGGAGCACAGGGGAGGCAGAGGTGGACTGGCTGGAGGGGCTGACTGGGGAATGTAAGCCCTAAAAATCTCTTCAACTAGAGTTCTGCGGGTCTGAAGGTGTCCCCTAGCCAAATGCTCTGTTGCACACGCGCACACCAGCCCCCTCCTGCTAAGGCCAATTTCCATGCTAAACTGTTCATTATTGCCACCCGGCAGCGCTGCACAGAGGTGTCAGAACCCATCAGTGTGGGGAGAGTGGACAGGTGAACACATGAATACATCCCCGCCCCGCGCTCCACGGGGAGGCACAGACCCTGGGGAAATGATGATGAGAGGACTCGGTGCTGATGTCCACGGGTGGGAGAAAGGCATCCAGCCCAGAGGCAGGGCTCCCGTTCGTGGAGCAGGTGTTTCCTGAACATCGGCAAGCCCTGTGCTGGGTCCGGCACTGGGGTGCAGGACTGCCCACAGATGGGCTGATGGAGAAAGGGATGCCAGCAGTAACAGTGCAAGTAACTGCTTGTTACAGTGGTGACCAGTTTAAAGAGATGTACAAGGTCCTGTACACAGGTGAGACCCTGTAACTAGGGCACCAGAGCCACTGGGGGTGGGGAAAGGTGCCTGCTTCTGCTCCTTCCCCGAGTTAGTGATCATTCTTTCCCCTCCTTAAAGGCTCCCCCCAGCTCTTTTTTTTTTAATTTTTTTAATGTTTTATTTATTTTTGAGAGAGAGAGAGACGGCATGAGCAGGGGAGAGTCAGAGAGAGAGGGAGACATAGAATCCGAAGACAGGCTCCAGGCTCTGAGCTAGCTGTCAGCACAGAGCCCAACGCGGGGCTCGAACTCACGAACCATGAGATCATTCCCTGAGCCGAACGAAGTCGGATGCTTAACCAACTGAGCCACCCAGGCGCCCCATGGCTCCCCCCAGCTCTTAAGATATAGCTCAGGCTCCTGTGCACCTGTCACCCTGCCACCAGGGACGCTTCGGCTCTTCCTACATCCCTTCCCTATGCCACCTCCGCTACACTCGCACCCCTTGGTTCTAGCTTTGCCTGTTCCCTTCTCTTCCCTAAGTGCCCCTTCTCAGTCCATACCTGTGCCTTGGCTCAAGCTCTTCATGAGGCCCCACTCAGATTCCACCTCTTCAGTAAAGCCTTCTGAATTTGCCCAGTCAGCTGAATCCTTATCATTGGTGACATCACTTAGCAGAACCAGCTTTATATGTGAACTACTTAAAGTCCTTTCCCCAAAGCAGTGTGCAGAGTGGTGAGCATCACAGACTTTGGATTGGAACGACCTGGGTTCAAAATTAGATCTGTGCATGTGCTGGCGGTGTGACTTCAGACAAGTAACTGAACCTCTTTGTGCCTTACTTTTCTCATCAGCAATACAGGGCTAATAGTGGAACCTAGAACCTGTGTCATAGGGCTGTTGTGGGCATTTAATTGTTCTTGTGTGTAAAGCATATTCCCCCGAAGAGATTCTGCTTCTCCCCATAATCTCTCATAACTTCTCCCCAGAGAGAAACACAAAAGACTCAATCTAGAAAGGGCCCTGAAGGTCATCTTGAGCAAATGCTAGTTTCACAGATCAGCAACCTGAGGCTCAGATGAGCTGGAGGAGTTGGTCAAATCACGTAGCTGGTCAACCAGAGCGCTAGAAGCCCGGAGGTCAGGGATGCAATGCCTGGGTCTAACTCCTATCTTTCTTGCCCCAGTACAAATGCTATTTCTATCTTCTCTCGAGAGAAGAACAGATGGTCAACGTCATCTCCAGCCTTGGCTTGGCAGATCACTGAGCCACACGTTCAAATTGTCCCCATCAGCCTTCTGTCCACTCTGGAAATGGATCTCAGCCCATGAGATCCTGAGCCCTTTGGCCCTTCCTAATGAGGCAGGTTTTCCTAACTTCCTCTCAGGGTGCTATGTGTTCTTCAGATAGAGAGCCGGGCGTCGGATTGGGGCTGGATCTTACCAGAGACTCCAAGGGCGAAGAGGAGGGGCGACCAAGTCAAGCAGACCCAGGCTGGCCGGCCCCTGGTCCCCACCTCCGTCCAGAGCCCACCTTGCCAGGCACCACAGCCGCTTTCAGATTCCTCCCTTCACTGTGGATTTGATACAATCTGGAAAACGCATTAAACATTACACAGAGTAGTTGACGCGTAATTAATAAAGTACAGATTTTGGCTGGAAGCCTCAACTTAAAATAGCACCAGGACTGGGGAGAGGAAGGGCAGGCGAGGGAGGCTGGGAAGATGGCGCGTGATGAGAACCAAGACTGTTATCTCTGAGAATAACAGGGCCGCTTCTCCCTGAAATTAGGGAGGGACTGGGGGAGAAAGAGAACAGTTTTATGCATTTATTTTGTGTCGAAAAGGGGGAGCCTGGAACTCAGAGAGGCTGTCTTGCCCAAGGACACTACATGTCCCAGGACAGAGCCGGGGACCTGAGCGGGGGCCAGCGCCTCTGACACCTGTCCACATCTCAGGGCGGGGGAGACCACCGTTCGTGTTTCACTGAACCGCTCTCTCGAGAAGTTTCACATTCCGGGCCTGTTTTTAATGTGAGAGATGTTTTAATGGCATTTTGAGACAGCCTGTTCCCTCCCCGATTCTCCAGAGAGGCTGGAGGGAGCTTCGCATCTTCTTTGAAGAAGCAAAAAAAGGCCTTTCTTCTGCAAGCATGTTCAGAAAGCCCTTTGCCGCAGTTAACCAGCCTTCTGGGGTGAGGGGAGAGGTGAGGAAGGGGCTTGAGGAAGTGGAGGGAAAGGGGAGAAAAGGCTTCTGTGGTTAATTCAAATGCCTGGCCTCAGGGGCATTCTCTATTGAAGCCAGAGCTCCTGCTGCTTTCTGCCAGCCAGATCCCAAACTGGTTTTCTGAAGCAAAATGCAAATTTCAGCCCAACTAATCAACCCTGACAGGGCAGATCACCTCCAGCCTGCCAGTCATTAACAAACGACCCAAGGCAGACCTGGAAGAAGAAGAGTGCCAGCCCTGGGTGGAGGAGGCTACAGTGGAAGGTTCTAGAAACTTTAAAGCCAAATCACCATAGAGCGGACCCTGGACACCCAAAGGGAAACTGAGGTGCATTTCATCAGACAGGAAATCCTGATGCAATCCCCTCATTCAATTTGCAATATGTCCTTCTTCTCTCTGCAAGGCAGAAATGGACCTGATCTTCTTGTTTAAACCACAGCAAATGGGTGAGGATGTGTGAAAGTCTATTATATTATGGGACCCCGAGGGCCCTCTGTGAGAATAGTTAATCTATTAATTATGTGACATAAGGAAAACAGCACTGGCTTCTAAGGCAGGATCTCTCTGTTATATTTGTTCCTGAATGCCCCAAAGCAAAAGCACCCTCTTCAAAATACTTCACAAATGTCTGTGGCCAGATTCAAGAGACCAAAAATAGATTTTTTCCCAGAGCTTTGGTATGTTCACGGGTAGGACGGGGATAAAGAGAGCTTCCCAGTCCTCCAGCCTGGTGGGCCGAGTGAGGTGCTCTTCTGGAAGCCAGACCGTGGTCCAGTGCCTTGGTGATATCAGGTATCTGGCTGTCTTGTTCTTAGTTTTCCTTTCTTCCCTCCCGTGGCTGGATCAGAGCCAAATAGACCAATCCGACAATCAGCGGGACACAAGGGGTTTCTGCCCTCTGCCTCCCAGGCTCCCCGTGCAGGCGCCTTGTTCTCAAGTATCTAGAACTTGAACCCAGAGCCTTATACAGCTGCTTCTTCTCAGGGGAGAATCGGTCAAAGATCTCAAACTGAGGGCCCAGCCATCAGCCAAAGCCCCAGCTCTGACCCTCTCTACTTCTGGGGGCGGGGGAGGGTACTGAGGAAGGAGAGAAGGGATGGGGAAGAAATGTGCTATCTCTGGGGCAGAGGGAGTGAGGGGGCAGCCAGGAGGAGAGGCCGGTTGGGTTTCACTGACATTCCATAGCAGGCTTTAGCCATACAGCCGAATCAGAGCTGAAGGGGCTGCTGAGACCAGAGGAGCCTCAGTGTCGACTGTGGGCAAACCTGATAGCCCATCTGGAATCCATCCATGGCTTGCCTCCCTCCCCCATACCCTGAGCTCCTTGGAGGGGCCACAGTGGGGAAGCAGGGCCAGGCGCCTCCTCCACCAGTGGGCTGGGCAAATCCCCCAGGTGGCAGCCCACAGACCCCTGCAGCTCCCTTCCGGCTCTAAGCATGGGTCCCCCCACGCACCAGCCCCAGCTTCCATTCCTGCCCTTTCATCTCAGAACCAGAGTGAGCTAGTCTTAGGGCTCGGAGTAGTGCAGCAGGAAAGGGAAGGAGCCTCAGAGTTCTGGCCACACCAGGGTTGTTCAGGGGGCCTGAGAACACCAGCCCCCTTCTAGGGCAGGAAAAAGTCTGAAGGAACATTACGGTAGCACCCGCCTTTCAGAATCTTGATGGAGGAGTCGACGCGCCCTCGGCTGTCAGAGCCCTAAATCTCCCTGGATGTTGACGTCCCAAACCCTCCATCACTCCAGTGTCCTAAATGCCCAGACGCACAACAAAAGGATCTCCGTGCTGGAGGACGTGGGATTGTGCAAAGGACAGGGAGATGACCAGCTGCGTCCTTGTACCTTACCCGCGGCGATGCCACGGTGGTTTGCTTTGTGATCCTGAGGGAGTCATTTGCTTTCTCAGGGACTCAGTTTTCTCTTCTATCATAGGATACCCACCCTTGCAGGCTGATCCTGAGGATCACAGAGGGAAAATTTAGATGACAGATACAAAACATGAAATGTCCTTCCCAGAGCATATTCTCTGCAGAGCAATGATAATGCAGTGCTGGCTGCTATCAAGTGCCAGCCTCAGCTGGGAGAATCTGACCCCAGGGCCCCCATCCCCTGCCTCAGGAGTCCTCCCGAAAGCCTGTAAGACAAGGAAAGGACTTACTTCTCCATTTGCCTGGCCTCTCTCCTACTCCCTGGGTCAGTAGGAGTCATGATGGTCTTGTCACCCATCCCCTCCATGAGCAGAAGGGATACCCTCCCTGGGAATCCCTTTGATCTGATGTGCTGCAGACAGGACCTGCTATAGGGAGGAGCCTACAGGCTGAGGAAAGGTGCCCATTTGTTGGAAGACCTGATAGGGTCAGAGGCAGCTCAGATCGCCAGGCGGGAAACGGGCCCCATACCCACCACAAATCTCTTTCAACAACAAACTTTGCGAACAGCCTGTTTCCCGGTGCAGCTTCCTGCTCCATGTTTGCCTAATCTGTCTGTCCAAAATCCCTCTCCAAACACGAGGTTTCCTGCCCCACACTGGCAATCAGACAGCTAATTATCTGGGGTTAGAGATGGAATTGTGGGGGAGGGGGGGTTCCCTTCTAATTACAGGAAAAAATTAGCCCAACTGATGTTGGCAAGGCCACTGGGATTAGAATTGGAATCTAAGTGTGGACACAGGTCAGCTAGGGTGGTGGGAGTGTACTGCGCTGTGGGCTGGCGTCCTCTCTTTTTGACTGTCTCCGGGGTCTGTGAGATGACAGTGGAAGGAGGGCTGCAAGAGCTTCTTTCCTGGGGGTCCGGGAGAGGGATGTGTGTGTGTGTTCACGTGTGTGTGTACATGTATGCCAAAGACAGCTGGAGAGGCAGGGAGACAGGACAGAGGTAACAGAGGAGCAGAAACGGGGATTAACAGGAGAAACCCAAGGAAGAGCAGGAGAAGGAGGTGGAAATTAGAGGTGAAGGGAGATTGCCGGCGAAGACAGACAGACAGACAGACGTGGTTGGACACCGCCATGTCTCTCTCCACCATTGCTGTGGGCCACTTTCCCTTTCATGGGGGGAAAGCAGAAAAGCAGCAGAAATAGGCTTCCCTCCTACCCACCTCCCTGCTCTCTTCCCACTCCCCTTCCCCTGGTGTCCAGCACAGTGACCCAGCTTTGCCGCACACAGTGCAGGTGACAAATGCTCTTGGCCTGGCCAGGGGACAAGGATCGGCTGGGGAGCTTGGACTCCACTAGACTCCGAGTGATCTTGAGTTTCTTCTGTGGCCCGAAGATGGGGCTTTCTGCCAAACAGTCCTTGCCTTCTCTCCTATGTGAAGAATCTCCTGGCTCAAAGAAACCTTCACTCACTAATTTATTTATTCATGCTTCCATTTTGCAAATAGAGAACATTACTATGGGCAAGACCCATTTCAAGCAGCAGAGCATAATGCGACTTGAAATCAGGTTCTGAGGTTTTAGTGGTACCTCCCTACTTCTCTCTCCTCCCACATGACGTCACCTACCCTTAAACCATAGTAGGAGTGGTCCAGGCCCTCGCTCAGAGGGAACAACTCCTACCCACAGAGAAAAGGATATGAACACCCAGTGCAGAGACCTGAGAATATATCCCGGAACATAGCACAGAGTGCAAATTTATATGATGCAAACAGAGTGTGTGAGTGTGTGAGTATAATTATTTGTATGTATTCCCATCCCATTTCTTTCCAAATAAGGAATTAGGTAACTTCTAACAAAGACTTTGGCAAACATGTCATGAAAACTAGCATGGAACTAGAAAATCCAAGGCATGTGAGGGGAGTGGAAATAAGTAGGCTAACCATAGAGCAAATGTAAGCACCAGCACCCAGCACCAGATTTGGCCTGAGTATCCTGGTAGCCGAATCAAAAAGGGAAATGAGATGAACTAGAAATCCTTACCCTCAGATAGAAAAAAGTAACCCTATTTTTCAGGAGAGACGATTCCCAGGCATTACATTCTGTACATGATTTATCACATGAGACCATGTACAGAAATCAGGACAAAAGTTTGACATCAAAATCAAAAGCGTCTTTTATATGACAATTTCAGACATTAACTCCCACGAACGTGCCCAGGCTTCAACATCCACGTAACAATCAACATCCAATGAATTATTCTCATGGAGGAACCAACAATAAAAAGCAAGTAGATAAGGCCATTTAGGAAAGTGAAGCTTGCTGGTTAAGCTTTTGTAGTCCAAGTTTGTGGCTCTCTGATGTTGTAACTTGATTCAGGGATAAAATGCGATTTTTTTAAGCACCCCACCATGCTTGGCACTCTGCTTAAAGTTGAATAAAATGAACTACAGAGATTCAGCTTCTACATCTGGGAATTTATAATTTTTGTTGGCACTTGTACAATGGCTCAGACAGCAGAATAAGAACATTAAAATGATAGACAGTAAGATGTTAACATCATAAACAAGACAAAGGTGAGTGCATTTTCAGGAAGCGTATGGCTTAATAAAAGATTGTATAATCACACTGACCCAGGCTCAAGTCTCTCTTGACCACTTATTGTGATCTAAGGCAAGCTACCTAACCTCTCTGAGCCCCAGTTTCCTCATCAGTGAGATGGGTTTTGGAGATTAAAGTAGGTATTTTTCTGTACAAGGCGCCTGGTGCCCTGTTCAACACAGAATATGTGCTCGGTACGTGGTAACTATACTCCATTCTAGAATTACTAAATAAGGCTAGATTCCTGGTGTGGGGGAGAGGAGCCAAGAGCAAGACCAGGAGAAGACGAGGAGTTCTCTGATCCCTGCCAGGGTGCCTGGGGACCCTTTGCCCCTTCTGAGAAACGCCCTCAAAGCCATCAGCTTCCTAATGGATGGGACTGTCCGAAGCCAATTCTGCGTATCCTCCAACCTGGGTTGTTTCTCGGGAGGCCCCCAAATTCCCCCTTTCTTTGCTCTGCTTCTGCCACAGCCTGACTGGGAAATCCGTGACCCTCCTTCCCGTCTTCTTTCTTCTTTTTTGGAAATGCCCAGGGTTGGGTTTTGCGCCCTTGCAGGGTCACTGTTTAGGTGTGTCCTTTCTTGCCCGGCCCTCCAATCTACTCAAACCTCAGTCCTCAGATGTTGCCCCTCCGCTTGTCATGGGGAGGCTCAGGGGTCACGAAGAATGAGCAGCGTTCACTCCTGCCTCGCCTGAAGTCCTCCATTGTCCAGACTGGAGGTCAGCTCACCCCCAGCAGCCTCTAGGTGACAGCAAAAGGGGGTGAGGCCAGGAAGCCGTGGGAGGCTCCCTGTTCACCCCACCACACCTCCCTGACAGCTGGGGACCCGGAACTCCCCTGAGCCACAGATCAAGGTGGGGGGGAGGGAAGAGAGAGGCAGATGCAGGGCATCCGGGTATCAGGCCAGGGTCCAGGCACACACCAGGCCAGTCCTTCGGACACACCCCTCTCACCCACCCTCTCCCCTGCTGCTGCTTTGCAGCTTCTCTGTGCTCCCAGCTCACTGCCAAATTGTCAAAAGCTATGAGAGGCAAAGTGCTGTTCAGTTAATGATTCCAGTCCCTGGAGAGGTGGAGCGCTCTTTTAAGAGAAAAAAATACAGAGGAGTGGGGGTGTGGGAGGGGCGGATGAGGGGGGCTTTTGGTACTCGGCACAAAAGCTAAGCTGTAGCTCCTTCCAGCTCTTTGTAAGGAGCAGATTAGAAGTGGGTAGGTTTGCCCCAGCGGCCTTCTCTCTATGGGGAGAAGCCTGGAGCCTCCCCCTCACTTTTCTCCTTTTCACAAAGTAAAAAGGGTTTGCATCAGAAAGCTACCATCCTTTTGGCCCCAGTGGCCTCAGCCCTGTGTCCCCAGCACAGGTCCTGTGGAGACCCTGGCAAAACCATCCTTCCTCACTCAGAGGCCGCCTTCAAAGCTGGCCACAGACTCCCATGATGCACAGGGCTCCTGCTCCTTGCTCCTGCTGCTCCCTCCTCTCCTCCTCCTCCCCTCCTCTCTGCTCTCCCACCCCCCCTCCTCCTCCCTTCCTCCCCTCCCCCCTCCTCCTTGTCTTCCTCCCTCGTCTCCTCCCTCCTTCCTCCTCTCCTTTTCCCCTCCTCCTTCGTCCTCCCCCTCCTCCCTCCTCCTTTCCCTTCCTCTCCTTTTCCCTGTCCTCTTCACTCCTTCCTCCTGCCTCTCCTCCTCCTACCCCTCCTCACCCTCCTTCTCCTCTCTTCCTCTCCTCCCCCTCCTCCTTCTCTTTCCCTTCCTCCTCCCCCACTTCCCTCTCCTCCCCTCCCTCCTCCCTCTCTCCCTCCCCCTTCCTCCTCTCCTCTTCCCCTCCCCCTCCTCTTCCCTGTCCTCCTCCTTTCTCTCCTCCTCCCTCTCCTCCTCCTGCCCCACCTACCTCCTCCCCACCCCCTCCTCCTCCTCCCCACTAGCCTGCTCCCTTGGAAAGGACAGAAGGTGGGGGTGAGCGATTACCCCAGTGGGCCCGCGAAGAATTTCCTCCCTGCCCAATTTTCCTCCTCAGCCTGGTCCCACCCAAGTCTACGGATCAAAAGAAAATCCATCAAAAATTCCTCACCTCCCTGCAGCCCTTTCCAAGTGTCCCAGATGCTTTCACATCCCTTATCTAATCTGTCCCCTCTGCAGCCTCATCAGGGAGGCAGTGCTGTTCTTACCAGTTTTGCAGATGAGGAAAGTGAGAATGAACTCCCTTCGTTGGGTGCCCCCGCGTGACCGCCACCCCATCGAGTTAGGATGCCAGCCCGACTGGACAGTCAGCACCCATCAGCGGGGAAGAGCCAAGTGTGGGGCTTGAAAGAGAGAGAAGGGAAACCGCGAAACCTAAGAGGCTGCTGCAGACAAGACCCATGTGCTCTCTCCTTTCCATCCCATCATCTCCAAGTGTGATTGAGGGGGAGGGGAGGATTAAGGTAATTTTGTTGCCAAATGTCCCCAGAGTAGCTCCCCCCGTCAGTCTTGGTTGCAGTCGTCTGCCCACATCCTCCCACAAAGAATTCCATCGGCTGCTGAAATGTGGCCACTCCCAGGATGAGGTGATGTCGGCTGTCCCAAGTCCAGCAGCACACAGCACCCTGGGCGGCAGAGGACTTGGGGAGGCCGGGGAACAACAGGGCTGCACTCCGCTGACCGTGAGCCCACTGGGCACTCAGCTAATGCGCGGAGAAGGGCACCACCAAGTTCGCTCCTCCCAAAACTGGGTGCTCCTTCCCTCCTTCCCCCTCCCCAGTGCGATCCTGGCACCAGCTTACTACCTCAGCCACCAGCGGGGTCTGCATGCTGGCACAGTGCCCGGCAGCTGTGGGGCGTCCGCGCGAGGAGGGGCTGGGCGTCCAGGAGAAGCAGGTGCCCAGTTAAAGGGAACAAGGTGACCGGGAAGGATCTCGGGGCAGCGATGCCAGGGAGCAGAGCTGGAGTCAGTGGCAGAACCAGTAGAGCAGACAGCAGCCCCCACCCCTCCCCACCTTGATTAGAATGATCTGGCCCCAGAAGAAAAGCAATGAATTAATTAGGGGTCTGTTGTCATGAAGCAGCTCATTATGAAAGTCCCTCTCCTGGGAGGGGAGATGGGGAAAGGTGTGAAGAAGACAGCTAGTCAAACAGAATCTTTTAAAAGAGCCAGACCCTCCCCCAGCTGTCTGATCTGCCCTTGGGCTCTGCCGGGCAGAGCACGGGGTACCCTTGCACCCGGTCTTGGGATTCCAGGGATGGAGGCCTTCGGGCCTCACCTCCCGCTCAGACCTCAACTCGGAGCCCACCTTTGCACCGTTAACCCTTGCTTTCTATCTCTGCCTTTGAGCCAGCAGAGCTCCCTGGCGTCCTTTCTGTCCTTTTCTGTTGCAGCACCTTGAAGGGTTGTAGTGTTTTCCTCCCAAGAGCTCTTAGCAGCCCAGTGGGGAGCCAGAAAGATCATTTCAGCACCAGCAAATGTGTCCGACGTGTTTATGTGCCAGGTTCCAGAAGATGTGGTGGAGGGCGGAGGGAGGATGTGTCAAGCGAGATTCTCCCTTTCTCGACTCATTATTTTCCAGAGACGGGAAAACAGAGGCCTAGAAAAGTGAAGGTCTCTCAGAGGTGAGATCCTGGCTCTTCTGCCCGCCAGCTCTGTGACCCTGAGGTGAACTCACACCTCTGTGCCTCTGTTTCTTCCTCGATACTATAGGAATAACAGGGTTGTTGTGAGGATTTAATGAGAGAGTGTGTATGGAGCCCCCTGAGCACGTCTAACAATGATCGGGGTTACATAAATGCGGTGACTAATGTTCCATTCCTACCCGGTTACGGTAACAGGGATTCATTCATTCCACCACTGGGTGTGATTGAAGCCCTACTATGTGTCAGTAGTACTGAATGCAGTAAGGCGTACGAAGCTGTACCAAACAGTGTCTGTTTTCTAGAAGCTTACAATCTTAGGAGACATAATCGCATGTGTTCACAAGTAACTGTGCCAAGAGACGCACCAGGGACTATGGGAGTTCAAAGGGGAGATCACGATGGGCTTCTTAGAGGAGGTGGCATTTGGATTGGGCCCTGAAGGATGCTTAGGATCTAGGCAGGAGAATAAACTGTCAAGCAAAAGCATGAAGACCAGAAACCCGGAGACATAATTGGAAAACGGGGATAAGGCCCTGTGAGCTAGACCTCTGAATGACAATTAAGGGATGGGAACTTTTCTAAACTTTCAGTGGGGGCGATTTAAAGGTGCTTTGTGCATAAGAGCATGGGTGCAGGCGATGATTTACTTTTTTTTTTCATATTCCAAAAGTAGTCTATGTTCATCGTAAAAAAAATTAGGAGTGAGATAAGCAAGAGAAAGAAAATTACAAACACCTGAAATTTAAGGATTTTGCATACAGAAAAGGCAGGATCAAATAAGTGTTTTAAGAAGATTAATCTGGCAGTATTGGTAGAACAGATTAGAGCAGGAATATGCTGGAGGCAGGGAGATTTCTCAGGTTATTGCAGTAGCACAGATAAGAGGCAATAAAGAGTCAGCCCTTGCCCGTTAGCAAAGGGAAGAGAAATACGGTGACACGGATGTGCTCTCCGTTCCTCCCGGTTACCGCGCATTTTCCGCACCAGGATATACACATGCCACATGCATTTTCTAAATGACTCTTCCTTTTAGAATCCCAGGAAGGCTTCTGCATTTAGGCACAAGCCCAGGGTCAGATAGCTGTGCTCACAGGTCTAGACCTCCCTTCCCATCCTTACAGTTTTAAATGTCATCCTGGGTGTTAATGAAAGCAAGAGATTACTGTTCCAGATTATAAAATGCAGGGCAATTTTAGGCCATTGAAAAGAATGAGTTAATTAAAGAGGGTAATAACCCTCTTAAACGCCCCACCCTTTGCTCTTTTTCCAGACAGCAGGTGGCCTTCTTTGTCACACTGGAGGAGACAGCTATATGATCTATTTTGTTCCCCAGGACTTATCTCCAGGGGCACTGAGCACTTTTTAAATGTAATTTTTAGTACCAGTGCAGGCATTGTCCTCTTGCTTGACTTAGGGAAGAGCGAGGCCCCAGAGGGAGCCGAATGAAAGAGACAGAGTGCAGGAGTCAGGTGGACTCAGCTTTGAGCTTGGCTCTGCCACTAACTTGTTCTAGACTCTTAACGTTTCTTATTCGGTGAAATGGGGAGGCCAACCTCATCGTTTTCGAGATCATTCATGTTTACATCTCCAACTTTTTGCACGCTGGTTGACATGTTCAATCGATGTTCAGCAAATACGTTGAACCACACTGGTGAAGGGAGATATGGGACTCTGGAGCCCAGGGTGTCCAGTCCCAGGAAGTGCTACTTTGCTTTGCCTATGCCCCGCGCTTTCCCACCCACTGTGGGGTGGAGCTGAATATTTCCAAAGTGCTTAACCTGGGCGTCCCTGAGCCCGATCCTCACCCTATTCCAGAGCTTGGTGAGGAAGGCTGCACCACCCTCCCTGTGGGCCCTAAGGGCTGCTTCTAAATCATCCCAGTCCAAAAAGCCCAAGAGGTTAGTTGCTGTCCGGAAACAGGCTGGGGTCCCCAGGCAGAGAACCTGCGTGCGGTGACTTGAATGGAGATCCTGAGAGCCCCAGGTTGCTAGAGCTTTGGGTAAACAGAGATTTCTAGTTGACAGAGGTTGCTCATTATTCCGTATTCATTCTTCCCCTCACCCCTCGACGCTCCCCCCCACCCACAGCTCTGTGTGCTCCCTGTGAATTATTGCTTTGCTGCGGTGTGATGTGATTTCGTCTGAGGCTACTTCATGCTCCTGCCGTCCCTCGCCAGTGTTTATCTTATTGTTTCCCAGAACAATCAAGTGCTTCCGCTGCCCCTGGCAACTTCATCTTGTTCCTGGATCCTCCTGACTGGCCCAAGTCTCAGAGCTGGAGCGGGGTTGAGAGGTGGGGCTGGTCCAAGGCCAGAATCCTGCCCTCTGAACTGCCCAGTGTATCCATCTCTATGAGCTCTTGCCCCACCCAGGGCCTGGCAGCTCAGAACACTCCCTGACAGAGTTAGAACCAAGAGACTGGATTCCTTGGCTTTTAGATCTCCATGTCACTCTCTGTTGAGTCATAAAGGGAGAGGCCGCTGGGATAGGGAAGTTGGTGCCCTTGTGAAATGCAGTTGGTTATTAACCACGGGAAGGTCTGGGACAGAGGTAGCCCTTCTCAGTCTTGTGGGCCGTAGGGGTCAGTGGTCACTTGGCCATCTACCCTTGGCTGATGGAGCACAAGGAAGCCACAATTTGGGGGAAAAAAAAAAGGCCCTCACTCCAGCCAATCTCGTCATCCCTCATCTTTGAACACTTTACTTATAGCAAGCGCTCAATAAATATTCACTCCATCACTTAACATAAGCCAGGCTCTTCATTCTCACTGTTCAAAGATGCAGAAGTCCAGAGAAGAAATGGTTTCTCTCGGGACCCCCTCCTCACATTCCAGGAGAAAGCCCTCCGTGGCTTAGCCTTCCATGAGGAAGAAATCCAGGAGCCTCAGGCTGCGTGAACCCTTGTGCTAGCTCATCCACCCCCCAGTTTAATATCTAGGGCAGATTCCTAACATGCACAGAAATAGAAATAATTGTACACGGAAATGTCAATCTCCAGTGTCAAGGCCCCAGTGATTGACCGACAACTCACTGGGGACCAATGCTGGAAGCATCTGCATGTGTGTGTGTGTGTGTACATGTGCGCACGCGAGTGTGCAGGCACATGCACTGGCGGGGGCAAAATTCTCAAAGCTTAACATATCTTAGTAACCTCCTTCCTTTTCAGGGACAGGAGGGATCTTTGACCCTGTCTCCCACTTCCTCTGCTCTCCCAGTTTCTTGCAACCCACAGTCCGAGTTTACCTGGCTCCTGTTCTCTCTCCAATTGTCCCTGCATTTAGGGCCAGGCTCCCATCTGTCCTCTGGGGATCCTCGGCCTGCTGGGCTGTGACTCTGGATGGTTAGTTAACATTTGCACAGCTCTGGCGGAGGGGGAGATGGAAGCACCTTGGAAGGTGTATGCGCGTGTGTGCGTGTGTGCACGCGTGCATGTGTGTGTGCATGTGCATATACAGGATAGAAGGAAGAAGAATCTGAGACTGAATTTACCAGCCTTCAATCTATAAATAATTTGGGTCATGAAGCTCTACAAAAATAAACTTCAGCTTGAATCCTCTCCGTGCAGCACTGAAGGCACACGGCGGATACTTTCGCTCGCTAACTCACTCCGGGATCAGTCTGAGCAGCACCAGGCCTGCCTCACGTTTCCCCTCTTTAAAAGTGTACATGTGTGTGTGCACAGGCACTCACACATACAAACACACACACACACACACACATTTGTATAGCATGCGAGCCCTGAGTCCTGAGGCACAGATCAAATCAGGTAATAAAGTCTCTTCCAAAGTGAATTTTAGGACATAAAGTGACCAAGACCTGCTGACATGGTTGTCAAGCCCTCAGTGAAGGTACGTCAAAAGTTTCATCCTTTCCAAACACTCAGGTCTGAGAGCCCGAGTTTCCAAGAAATCTGGGCTCACGCATAACAATCACGCTCTTCTACTGACATCACACTTTGAATTAGCCAAAGAACTCACATTTCCAGGCCTATCTGTGCATTTAGGCATCGCCTTCCCCAGGAAGTCTCCCACTCTGGGCCTCCCTCGGGCCCCACCTACTCACTGGCCTCCCTGGGATCCCCATGCAAGCTCTCTCACAAGGGGTAGCCCGAGTGTGTGGGGACCGGGTAGCTCATCCATTCCCAGCTCCTCCTCAGGCTTCCTCCGGGGACCCTTTCCCACAGCGTCCCCGATGCCGAGCGTGGGTCTGGCTCACGGCAGACATGTAATAAACGGATATTGGACAGGACTGAAATTCATAGAGCTAAAAACTCATTTCATTCACCATCCTTTTTGTGCTCCTAAGGACAGGAGTTCCCACCTTATTTGGCAGCTTCCAAAACCATTACATAAACAAGGGAAGTGACTCGCCTGAAGTCACATAGCCAATTAATGAGAACGTTGGGATTAGATCCCAGCCCACCAGACATGAACTCCCCCTGCATGGTGATGCCTCTCAAACCAATCTGTTTCCTACTGAGAGGCCCCAGAAGAAGAAGATTCCGGATTGCTTTTCAGTGGCGCTTGCCAAAATAAATACATACACACATACATACATGCATACATACATACTATTACCACTTAATACTACTAGCTCTACTAATAAAGTGCAATTAAAAGTGATAGATCCCAAGCAAGGGGTCCATAATTTAGGACTAAACTATAGAAGAAATTGATGCACGAGAAAAAAGAGTTTGGAGGGGCCTACAGGTAAAAGCTAGCTAATTGGAACTGGATATGCTGATTTGAATTGGATGTTCAAGTAAAGAGGCTGTCATTAATTTCTGCACGGGCCTCGCTGTGGTTTAAAGGAAGATGCTAATAAGATTACTAGTTCCTTCTCATCTCTCAGTGGCCCCTCGCACCTGGAGGACCAGGCAGTCACTCCCCCCGATTTCACCTTACATCCTCCTGTCCCAGAGCCCACCTTGATAAACGGACTATTCCCCCCACAACCAAGATCCCTCAAAATTAGGTTCTGTTGATTGTTGACTCCCAGAAATGGGTGACTGCCCCACTTGGGCCTTGGGGTCTGAAAGAGGAAGAGTGGGTGAGGACGGAACTCGGACTTTCCGTCTTCCCACCTGTTCGGTTCTTGGCAGCGATAGAAAAGCTCTGTGTGCCTGTTATTATCCTCTCTTCAGAGGGTCACAGAGGGTCCGAGAAATCGGGCTCTGTGTGGGAATCCCATCTGGGCTGCCCTTTAGCTGTGTGATCTTGGGAAAGCCACCCAACTCTCCCAGGCCTAGAATTTCCTATCTGTAAAATGGGAATAACAATAACATTTACCTCAGGGGGGTCGTGTAAGGATAAGAGAGGTTTTTTTTTGTTAAGTACTTTCAACAGAACGGAGCACATTGTATAAGCAACGGCAGGGTAGATACTAACTATTCAGTTCTTGAGGCAAATGGGGCCTTTTGAAAATTCACCAAGTCTATGCTACTGCCTTCAAGCAGGGCCACACTGAACCATGAAGCAAAAGAAGTTATCCCGTGTCAAAATCCTCCTGAGAAGGAGGTTGCAGTGTCCTGTGGCCACTCTTTCTACAGTTGGGGCTCTGCATGGCAGGAATTCTTACCAGAACCGGCTTAAATCTCCCTCTGCGACAGTGTGGGCACCTTGTGTCTTGTGCCAGTCTCAGTAAAGACAGTCACCATTCTCTGCAGCAGACTGGTCCTCTTTTTTTTTTTTTTTAATGTTTGTTTATTTTTTGAAAGAGAGACAGAGTGCAAGTGGGGGAGGGGCAGAGAGAGAGGGAGACCCAGAATCCAAAGCAGCTCCAGGCTCCGAGCTGTCAGCACAGAACCAGAGGTGAGGCTTGAACCCACGAACTGTGAGATCATGACCTGAGCTGAAGTCAGACGCTTAACAGACAGAGCCACCCAGGCGCCTCTCCACCTTCTGAGCTTTGTCCAAGCAGAGTGGCCTCCGTAGCTTCTGCAGGTCCACCGAGGCCTAGCCCTCTCAAGAGACTGAGAGCCCAACTAGAAGGACAGAGTCAAGTGACTCTCTTGTCCCCGCATGCGTCACCTCCCTCCTCTGCTCCAGCTCCTCCCCTACCTGGATGGGTGTTGGGCCCTGTGCGGCTTGGGCTAGGCAACGCCCTTCTCTGGGACTGGTCCGTGACCAATTTCAGTCTGTTGTTATCCTTGTGGTCACTGAAACCTGGCCCCGGGGACACAAGCTGAAAAGCTGAAAACTGTGTCACAGCAGTGCAGTTATTCTGGGACACCACAGAATAGACTCGGGTAGCCGGATTTGAAAATCCCACCTTCATTCAGGACTCCCTGACGGTCACCTCACCACTACCATCCTGTGTCTGGTGAGGATAGAGACAACTCTGAACCCAGAACTTCCTCTCCAAGGCAGAGCAGTCTGGGAAATCATGTGCTTGGACTGCAGCAGGGCCCTTGTCCCCATCAGTCGTCATGGGACGTTGTCTGCATCAGTCTGTGCCCTCCTCTGGCCCACACCACCTACAGCCAGTTGGAGCCCGGGTCCCACCGCTGGCTAGCTGCGTGCCTGGAACCAAAGAACCTGGGGGGTGGGGAGGTGGAGGGCGCCAATGTCCTTGCAGCTCCAGCACTTGGTACTGGGACTGTCCCGTGGCAGGCACTGAGCAGACCGCCCCTGCCTGTTATCCAGAAAGGAAACCCAAGGCTCAGGTGAGGTAACTGAACTCAAATTGTACCATTAGGCAGAAGTCAGGCCCAGGCATGAGCAGAGTCAGAACAGAAACCCAAGGACCTTGAATCCCAGGCCTACACTCTGCCCCCTTCGGCGCATTGCCCAGAAGGGAGCACAGGGAGTTAGGAAGGGGAAAGGTCTCTCCTGCCACCTCCTGCCAGCCCCCATCCCCACCGTGGGCCCTTTAACCCCCTGGCCTCCTGGGTCCCATTCTCCACCTTCTCTGCCCTCCCACAGGTATCTCGGAGGGTAACAAGCCCGAGGCACATAGCCCAGAAGGAGGGCGTAATTGGGGAGGCACCGACTTCTTGGGCAATAGTGCTCTTCCCTCCAGGGATTTAGACCGAGTGAAATAGGATAGCTCAGTTCAGGTTCAGCACCAAGAACATTTTCTGGTCTGGTCTGGTTTTAGCTTTGACGTTTGAGAGTTACGTAGGTTTGATTCTGGCTTCAACCGCTTTATTAAAAGATTGGGGTTGCAGATGGAAAAAGAAAAAAAAAAAACAACCCTGCTTAGATCTCTGATTCAGGAAAAAGTGAATGGCCGGGATTGGTCCTAACTGGGATGCCGCAGAGTGTGTGATACGTGGTCTTTGGCTCAGTGCCAGCTCCCACCCGGCCATGGGTACAGTCTAGTCCCAGGGACCACAGAGGGAAGGCCAGACTTGTGGCATTCCTCCTTCTGACTCTGTATCCAGGCCCTGCCAGGATTATAGGCAGGTGTCCAGGCTCATGGGGGGCGGGGGTGGGGGAGGCCGCCCCAGCTAGAGGAAGGTTAACTAGCCTCCCCAGGCAGGGAGAGATCCTGGACCAGTCCTGAGGGAGGTAGGTGCTGGTTCCACAGCTCCTGGGGCTGAGCGTGTACCTTGAGGAGACTTAAATCTCCCTGGAGAGGAGCAGCTGACATAGGGAGTGTGGTGACAACCACTGGGCCATTTGCCCTTCAAAGGAAGAAACACAGCCTGAGCTCCCTATATTATGGAGACAGAAAACTGAGGTCAAGCCAACCAGAAGTCACAACTATCACATCGTCTCTTTACTTTCTGAAATAGCCTGAGTACTTTTGTGACTAAAAACTACTAGATTTCTGGAAAGATCTCAAGGAAATTTCAGATCTGTCCATTTAAGAGAGAATGATGCTTCAGATACCAAGGGGAACCTTTTTCACTGTGGGACATTTTCCCAGATAGAGACCCTTCCCTCTGACTGAATTCACTATCAGATTTGCACCGGGGTAGAGGGCTGTCACCTCAGCCTCGTGACTTCATTGCTGACCCCAAAGTCTTCCTCCACTCTATGAGAATGAATTAAATGATCCCCAAGCTCCTCCCCTGGAAGGAGGGGCTTTAGGGACCTTGCACTTGCAGCAGCTCCGAACACAGGAAGCCACTAGCAAGGCAGAAAAGGGGCAAAGGAGAGTTTATGGTGGCATCAGGTGCCAAGCTTGGCCCTTGGGATAAAAAAGTCATGGTCCTTGTCCCCAGGAGCTCCTGGTGCAGTGGGAGAGATGGGCAGAGGGAAGGGCATGGTTATAATACAAGAGAAAAATGAGAGGGAATGTAGAGGGGAAGCCTGAATCTTAAAACCTTCCAGAGAAAATGCCTTTTGCCCTCACTTTGATTTGGTGATAGAGTCCACGAGCCTTTATCAGATGCTTCATAGTTCATGTCCTTTCAACAAGTGTTTCTCAAGCATCCCCTTTTCTCTCTCACCAGCTATGTTCCCAGCCCCAATCTAGTCCTCAGAGGGTTCTTAGAGAAAGAGAGGACACATCCCTGCCTTCAAAATGTTGACAGACTTACACACATGTGAGGCAATGGGAGAATGATTTGAGTAGGTAGTCAATACATGTGAGTTAGTCCATACACAATGAACAAATCAATTGATTATAATCCTAAGACAAAATGCCCAGTAGAAAAACAAAGGCATCAGGGTGATGATGAGCAATTAGTGTGGTGGGGAGATTGAGGAAAGTTTCACAAAGGAGGCAGGGTGTTTTGATAGGCAGAGGGACGGAGAAAACAAGCCAGGGTAGGCATTCTTGGCCAACAGTCAAGCCACTGGGGCGCCTGGATGGCTCAGTCGGTTAAGCATCCGACTCTTGATTTCGGCTCAGTTCGTGATCTTGCAGTCCATGAGATCGAACCCCACAGCTTGGAGCCTGCTTGGGATTCTCTCTCTTCCCCTCTCTCTACCCCTCCCCAACTCGTGCACTTGTGCGAACTCTCTCTCTGTCTTGCAAAATAAATAAATAAACATTTTTTAAAAATAGGCAGCTGCTGTGTTTAGAACAAGAAACCTGAAAGGCAGGAGCATATTCAGACCGAGGACTCCTGGACATAAGCTTTTTGTGTGACCTCAGGGACCATCTTCTGCTAAGTCTCAGAATTCTGCACAGAGCTTAGACTATCCCTCTCGAATGCCCAGACCAACAGCATCCATATCACCTGGGAATTTGTGAGAGGTGGAAATCGTCAGGCCTCATTTCTGCTGAATCAGAAACTCTAGGGGTGGTCAGCAATGCATTTTTCCCAGCCCCCCAGGTGATTCTTAAAGCATGCCAGCTTCAAAACCAGTAGACTACATCCGTGCTTCTAGACCCTGGCTGCTCATCAGATTCACCTGGGGAGCTTTGAATCCCCAAGAAGTTGCCCAGGCCCCACCCACAGAGGTTCTGATTCATGGATCCTGCCCTGCATGGGCATGCGTATCTTTTAAAACTCCCCAGACGATTCTGATGTGCAGACAGGACTGAGAAGCAGTGGACTAGCTGGTGTCCGAGTCCTTTTTGACTTATATCTGGAGCTGGGCTCTGAGAGTCTGAGCCAGGATTCTTGGCTCTCCCAAATCACAGGGTGAATTTACACACCAGTAAAGACCTTCCTGAGATTCTAAACTCTTGAATCTCTCGAGGACCAGCTTTTTGATAGTTTATAGGATTGTTTTACCATTCTTCCTTACCTGCCTGAGGCAGAAACACTGTGAGCAGGTGTTGACTCTCTTATCCCAAACACCAGTGAGTGTGTGCTTGCACACACTCACACACACACAAACACACACACCTATCACTCAGTGCTATAAATATATGTAGACCCAGGCAAAAATAATCACATTGGGATATACAGAATCGCTCCTAATGGCTCATAGGCACACACAAAGAAACCCACCATCCGAAATCCCAGACATGGTCCACTCAGACTGCTTGGGAAAGATTTCTCTTGTGGAAAGCCAAGCTGTTTGAACCAAGAAGCACCTCTACCTTCCCTGAAGCCTAGTCTGGTTCAGAGTAGCAACTGGGGGGGTGGGGTGGGAATTATCTTCTGTAAAGCTACCTGCTCTAGGCTGAGGCAGGTAATCCCACAGGGGACTGCTGAGTACAGATGCTGAGGATGCATTCTCTCTTTCGTAGATCCGAGCCGACGGTCCCCCACATGGAGGGGTCCAGTATGAGATGATCTCCGTGCTCAAAGACGGGAGCCCCATCCTCCGGGACATGGCCTTCTCCATTGATCAGCGCTACTTGTACATCATGTCTGAGAGACAGGTAAGTGCTGACACCCATCCCTTCCTTCCGAAGCCCAGGAGTCACTGATAACCCGTGACCTTTGTTCAAAAGCTGTTCCATCTAACAAGAGCGACCTCGGTCGGGGCTTGCTGCTCAGGGGTCCTGGGAGAGGCAAAGTCCTTGGAGGCTTTTGCGGGGAGCCAGAGAAAAGCAGCTGGGGCCAGCCACTTCCCGGAGGCTTCTCTCTAGGCCACAGCCCCTGTCTCGGTGCGTGATGAACAGCCCCGCAAGAACGGGCCAGACTGCATGGAGCAGCTTGGTGTGATTAGGCGGTAGATTTACAGCTCCCGGGCCCACAGAGTCTGCTGCTCAAGGGAGCCAAAGAAGTGTAAATAATCCAGGCCTCCTGGCTGAGCCTGATCTGGGAGAGACAGACCCAAGATAGGGCCCCAGAAGGAGATAAAAATCTTGGCCTGAGTCATAGACTGATGCCAGTAGAAGCTAGCCAGCTCTGGGAAGCCGAAGTCGGCCTGAGAAAGAGACTCCTACCCGCTTCGGGCTGACAATCGAGCAGGTTCCCCACCTTCTCCGATGGAGCGTTATTCCCCCCGGATTGTATTTGCTCTGAACATGTGTGAGCAAAGCGAAGGTAAATATAGGAGAGCCATGGCGATGGGCAAGAGAAGCAGGGAAAGTGGGGGATTCCCAAATCAATGGAGATTCAGAAAGCAAAGCACAAATCTTGGGAAGGGCTCGTCACTTCCATTCATTCAGTCAGTGGGTCTGCAGTTGTTCAGCAGGAGCAGTGCTCTTGGCATTGACCTGAACGTGACCTGAACATGGCAAGTAAAGTCAAGTCCTGAAAAGTGGAAAAAGTGTTGTGAATCTGTCTTGGTGGCTGAAGCCGCTGATTTAGGCAAGACACAGATGCTGGGCTGAGGGACCAGTGAGCTTTTATGAGGTGCTTCCCACCTCTTGAGTATTTGTCATTCTCAGAATATTCTGCCAAGATCCCAGGTGTCCTTGAGGAGCACCACCTTTCCCAGAGTTCTCTTTCCCTCCTTTCTTTTTGAATGTGAGAATTCTGAGTCTGGGGCTCAGGAAGGGAGGAAGGACGAGACAAATGGGCACATGACCGAGTAAGGGAAGCAGTGAGGCAGCTCTAACTCAAAAATTACTTCTTGGAAATGACACAAATCATATGCAGATTGCATGCAAATTGCAACCAGATCCTCTTGAACCTGCCTATCTTTTCACCTCCTTTCATGTGGCCCCTGCAGTTGAGGTATAAACAGGTGCAGATGGGAACGTGATGGAGCTGATGGAGGCTCTGCCTAACCTAGACTGGGTAAGACAGTCTTAGAAATAACGCTGATGTCTTGTTCTAACAAAACAGTCAACGACCCCTAACAGTACCCATTACTGGGGACATATTTATTGGGAACAATGTGCTGGGGAAACATCAAAGTGAATGGGACTTGCCCGCTGCCCTCAAGTTGCTTACAGTCAAACCAGGGAGGGGAAAAAAGGGGGAGAAGGAGACACATAGCAGGTTATCTAGAGCATCCCACTGAAGTCTGTAAATGTTCTGCCTTTTTTCCTGCTCCTCTTTATTTATAGACATAAGTTTATCTCTTAAACGAAAACAATAGATACTTCCCATGCAAATTCAAACAATATATACGGGAAAGAAAATAGCAACAAGTTCCCAAATGGGACTACCCAGTTTGTAACACCATTTTAACATTCGGTGAACATCATTCTGGACACTTCAGCAGGAAAATAATCAGAGGGATGGATAGATCGATGGCAATTCAGACAAGTGGATAAAATGATGGTCACAGGGATCAAATACACCCACAATGTATGTGATACTTTCAGAAGGTATTATGTATGGCTGAGGACCAGGCAGGTAGCTCTGGGTAAAAGCCCTTTCTTGGGTTCCCTGAGCCAGTGCAGTGGAAAAGCATAGAGAGTGCATAGAAGTGACCAATGCAACCTTACTGGAACTAAGAAGGTGCCAAGGCTCGTATTTTGGCTTCTTATCTGTTCTTCAAATGGGATGCTTTCCGAAATTGCATTCGGAATGTGGTCAGAGGAGAGGAATGTGGCCCAGAGGCCAGAGCCGGAGGCTGGTGAGTGGCCTTCGGGGGCTATGGTGACCTCCTGAGATCATATCCGGTGTCACCTCTGAGAGCGTCAGCCCTGGCTCAGCTAAGTGTCTACCTAGCTTATTTGTAAATATCCCCTCCTTTGTGCTCATCTTCTGCCACAGCCACCAAGTTCTTGTCACAACCTCACCAAGCAAAGGGGTTCCATAGTAGCCAGTCTCACTGAGCAGATATGGGAAGAATTTGGGTTTAGTGCCACGGGGCTGTCTCCAGTCAGGTGAGATATTAGTCCAGAGAGCTCCCTATGCCAGGTAGAGCTGTGATCAGTGGGCAAAGTCTAAGGGGGATTTGTGGTAGAGCTCTGAGACCTGTCCCCCTGAGAGCTGTAAATCGTGTAGAAGTAGGTAGCTAGGTGATTTCACCTGGGGCTGGGTCCAGGGATGAGGGCCAAGAACAGCTCAGGGGGCCCATCTGTCTGAGGCTGAGCAAATAGGAGAACAAAATATTCATAGACAGCTTGGATGTCTTTTTTTTAAAAAATATATATGTATAAGGTTATTTATTTTGAGAAAGTGTGGGGGAGGGGCAGAGAGAACAAGAGACAGAATCCCAAACAAGCTCTACACAGGGTTTGAACTCATGAACCACGAGACCATGACCTGAGCCGAGATCAAAAGTCAGCCTCTTGACCAACTAAGCCAGGCAGGCACCCCTTGGATGTCTTTTAAGAAACAGTTTCATGGGGGCACCTGGGTGGCTGAGTCAGTTAAGTGTAAGACTCTTGGTTTGGGCTCAGGTCATGATCTCTCAGCTTTGTGGGTTCGAGCCCCTCATTGGGCTCTGTGCTCACGGTGCGGATTCTCTCTCTTTCCCTCTCTTGGGATTCTCTATCTTTCCCTTTCTTTCTGCCTCTCCCCCACTTATGCTGTCTCTGTCTCTCTCAAAATAAATAAGTACACTTAAAAACAATTCAGTGTGTGGCAAGCAAACAGTCAATGAAGGTGAAGTCGGATGGCGTGGGTTCTAGTCCAGCTTTGCCGTATCTGGAAGTATGACCCCCTCCCATATTTGGTTTCCTCCCTCATGAAATAGAGGAGTTGCACCAGGTAACGGGATTGTCTCTGAAGTCTGAAACTGTGATTTGGATCCCGTCTCCACATTTCCTAGCCACGTGGCCTTAAACCAGTCACTTCATCCATCTCAGGGTGCCTCACGAGGGTCAACGTGAGGCTCCGCTCAGCAGAGGGGAGTTTCTTTCCCACTGCCTGCCGTGCAATGAACCCTTGTCACTGACTTTCTATATGGCCCCTTCCAGCTTTCAGGCCTTTATGATTCCGGTTCTGGAGGGTGGGGACTACTACGAGTGATGATTAAGAAGTGAGGTGGCCGTGTGCACAGCCAGTAGTCCTCAGCCTGAACCGAGAGGCCTGTGTCCTAGTCCTGACCCACCTCTAACTAGCTGGGTGGCCTAGACTTCTTAAATTCCTAGGGATTCCGTTTCCTCCCCTTTAAAGATAACAATAAATCTAATCCGGAGCACCTTTCGTGTTCAAGAGGCTTGTGTAAGGTCTTGGGATGGAGACTCATCAACATCTCTAGAAGGCAGCACTAACATGACAGTAGACAGGCATGAGGTTAGACCAAATGAAAAATTTTTGGAACAAGAGTTTTATAAGGCCGTGGGTGCCCATCTGAACTTCTGCCGCAACAGATGAACACCGCAGAGAGGGTAGTGCTGGCTGGCCGTGGATCCGTGTATTCCTGTTTCCAGACTGTGATTTAAGAATTTGGCATTCCCCAAAAGACCTGAGACCTTATAAGACATCCTGGGAAGGGGCTTCCTGTCACCTTCTAATAAATCTCTGAGCAGCCTGCTGTCATCCCTGCCTTCACCTCATCCCCAGCTCTTGTCTCTCTGTCCCCCTCTTGCTTCTGCCAAACACGGCACCGTGTCAGTGGAGAACCAAGTCTCTGGTCTCAAGTTCTGCTTAGGGAGATTTGCATCTCCCTACAGAGCGAGAACAATCCAGTACAGCTCATTCATTCTCCCTCCCTCTCCCTCTCTCGGTTAATTACACATAATTAAGAAATAGGACTAGTAAGAAGTGTTGGGTCGCTCGCTAGTGCCACTGCCTAACAAGCTGATGTTAATGTACTGTTAATAGATCTAAGGCCGGCCAGTCCCAGGGGAGCATTGGGGAACTGATTCCCCAATCCTGCTAATTGCCCAGGGCCCCACGGACAGGATGCCGGGCTCTTCCCTAGAAAGTCCACCCCAGCTTTCTCAACAGCAAATCAACAGATGCTATGGGTGTTAATACAAGTTCTCCCGTATCCTCAGCGTCTGATGGAAGTCAGGCAGCGAGTCCAGGGAAAATCAGGCTGCGAGCCAAGTGCGAAACTGAGCAAGAAGATGAAAAGAAACTTGATAGCCCCAGTTTCCACCCAACTTGTCAGGTTGGCCACTCCCAGATAGAGAATATAACTCTGTACTCGACGTGGATGGGAAAGAGTATGAGGATGGAAGCAATTATTCTATTTTATACTTTAATTAGTTTGAATTAGCAGAGGGAATAGAGGCATAAAATGATCCAGCGAAGGGTGAAATAGAAAAAGGGAGTCACAGTGGAGAATGGCTCCGTGCAGGCTGGAAAGGGCCTTGGGAACAGCAGAAAGTCTGGCGATGGGGGCGTGCGCACGTGTGTTTTGGGGCGGGTGGGGGCATGGGATGCTGCTCTCTATTTCGAGGCCTGGAAAGGCAATATAGCAGAACGGTTAAGAGCTGGGGCATGAGAGTAGACTGATCTCCATTTAACCCATAGTCATTTGCGAGACGTACAGCTTTGAGAAAGTTGTCGCCTGTCACCAGACCTCAGTTTCTTCGTCTGTATAATGGGCCTCATAATAGTAACTATTGTGTCTGACACATAGTGCTTTCAGTGTGAGGTGCGATTGTTATCATATTGCTGCTCTCAGTCATATTAGAAGTTCTCTGGGACCCCAGAGAAGGCTAGAAGCCTCTCCACTTAAATTACGGCTGGGACAGGGTCCCCGAGTGTTTGAGTCCAACCTGTCATTCCTGCTGCCCCTTCCCAAGGGTCGCCTCAGAAGCCTCCGGCCTGGCCGAGTGACAGCATCAGGCTAAGTCGCTCATAATCTGCTATTTATTTTAAAAATCCAGGAATGTGCCCAGCAGACTAAACAGTCCCGCTGCCCTAGATACAGGCTGAGGCAGCCCTGGGCCCATATGTGAGGCCCAGGAGGCCAGTATTGCAGGCATCTGTGGAGAGAAGGGGGGTCAGGCCCCAAGCCCTCAGGGTCCTGTCTGGCTGCATGTGTGGACACATAGCCAGAAAGGGGCTACCCCTGGGGCTTTTCATTTCTGGCCTCTCCAGGTAAGGAAACCAGGTGTCAAAAGATACGGCTGCCGTCCTCCAAGTAGCGGGCACTCAGATCTCAGCTCTGAGGGCAAAAAGGCCCTCACGTTCATCTATAGTTGGCATACCGTTCTGGTCACTTACTGCTACATAATAAACCGCGTCAAAACACTGGGGCATAAAACAACCATTTTATTACGCTCACAAACTATGTATATCAGGGTTTCAGCCATGGTGCATTGAAGAGGGCTTTTCTGTTCTTTACAACACAAATGACTTGGGGTGCTTAGAATTCTAAGGGCTAGAATCATCTAGAAGCTTCTGTCTAGGAACTAGAAGATGAGGCTCAGCTGGGACTGTTGATCAGAGTGCTGAGGACAAGGGCTGTCTGTGTGACACGGGCTGGCTCATAGCATGGTGGCCTCAGGAGAGCCATACTTCTAGAACATGGCAGCTCAGGGCTCAAAAAGTGAGCATTCCCACAAATGAGGTAGAATTATTGCCTTTGTTATGACATCGCCTATGTCACATAGCTCTCTCTCTTCTACCTGCCTCTTGACCTCTCCACTGCCTGCCGGTCACCTCAAGTGATTCTGACTTGGGTGGCCCATGAGCAAACTCTGAGAGACAAGGCTCAGGGAAGAGAAATACATGGTTTCCTGACCCTCGGGATCATGGACACACAGAGCGTCAGAGCTGGGAAGATGGGGATCGCCCATCGCCACCCTGCCTGAGAGCTAGGAGGCCCAGAAGACCTCTGAGCAGGGTACCTGCCCCCTCAGTTTCAGAGTCATCGTAACTGGCTTGGTTTCCCATAACTCACAGGGAAGTTCCGGTAGCTTTAAAGCCTACTCTTGATTTGCTGAAGGTTGCATGCGTCCTAAGTGAAGCCCACGTCAAATGTGGGCTCTGCAAGTGCTTCTGGGAAGCCTTTGAGGGAATCCATGAGGAACAGAATCACATTGCCAGGAAACTACCCAGACAGTGGCACGCAATTTTATTTATTTATTTTCTTCTTTATATATTTTTTAAATTTTTGATGTTTATTTGTTTTTGAGAGACAAAGTGCAAACGGGGGAGACACAAAACTCGAAGCAGGCTCCAGGCTCTGAGCTGTCAGCACAGACCCCGATGTGGGGCTAGAACTCATGGACCGTGAGACAGTGGCCTGAGCCAAAGTCAGACGCTTAACTGGCTGAGCCACCCAGGTGCCCTACTTCTTTTTTTTTTTTAATTTAAATCCAAGTTAGTTAACATACAGTGCAACAGTGATTTCAGGAATAGAATCTAGCGATTCATCACCCACACACAACACCCAGTGTTCATCCCAGCAGGCACACCCCCCCTCACAACACCCACTGCCCATTTAGTCCATCCCCCTCCCAACACCCCATCAGCAATCACCAGTCTGTTCTCTGTATTCAGGAGTCTTTTATGGTTTGTCTCCTCCTCTGTCTTCATCTTACTTTTGCTTCTCTTCCCCTATGTCCATCCGTCCTGTTTCTCAAGCTCCACAAAGTGAATGAAATCGTATGATATTTGCCTTTCTCTGGCTGACTTATTACACTTAGCATAATACACTCTGGTTCTATCCACGCTGTTGCAAATGGTAAAATTTCATTCTTTTTGATCAGTGAATAATATTCCATTGAATGTATATACGCCATCTTATTTATCCATTAGTCAGTCGATGGACATTTGGGCTCTCTCCATACTTTGGCTATTGTCAATAGTGCTGCTATAAACATTGGGCGCACCCCTTCAAATCAGCATTTTTGTATCCTTTGGATCATACCTAATAGGTGGCACACAATTTTAAAGGGCTCTCCTGGGAAATGTCTCTGTGGCATTACTGCACCAGCCCACTGAGAAGGTGGGCCTCCGAGGTGCCCCACTTTTGTTGTACGGGGAAGTGGTGACTTACCCGGTGAATTCATATAGGAAACTGACTTTTTAACTACCCCTGCCATAAGTAATTTAAGAGTTGGAGCGAGAAAAACGTTGGCCTGGAGTTAATAGAAACAACAATCATGGGGCACCTGGGTGGCTCAGTCGGTTGTGTGTCCAACTCTTGGTTTCGGCTCAGGTCATGATCTCATGGTTCGTGGGTTCGAGCCCCGTGTCAGGCTGTGTGCTGACGGTGCTGAGCCTGCTTGGGATTCTCTCTCCCCTGCTCTCTCTCTGCCCCTCCCTTGCTTGCGCACTCTCTCTCTCTTTCAAAATAAATAAATTAAAAAAAAGAAAAAGATATAAAAGTCATTTGGAAGGACTGTGAAGCCATCCTTCTCTGAGTGTCTCATGGGCAAGAGACACCCCTTCCCAGACCCGCAGTCCCCTGCCTTGGTTGACGATGTGCTGGGTGGGGGAGACAAATGGAAAGACAGACCAGACCCCTTGAGGTACCATCCCAGAGCATATAGCCAGCTTCACCAGAGAACTAATTTTGGTTTCCTTGGCTTGGGGGAGGGCCTATCTACTGCCAAGCTGGACCTAGCACCAAAAATAAGCATTTTCAAAGGGCCTATTGTGACTCAGAAGCAATAGTAAGTCTCCTACCTGTGGCTAAAGCCACTGAGCTGCCAGACTCCGAAGGCATCTGAAGACTTGAGGAAAGCGAAGGAAAAAATGTGGGGAACCGCACTTCCAGATGTTCCCTGCTCATTTATTTTGACATCTCAGACTATTATTTTGATTGTGCACATTTGTTTAGTCCAGGCGATAAGGCTTCCCAGGGCGCGGGCAGAGCGTGCCAAGGTGTATTTGTACAAGGCGCTCTGGGTCTCGGTAACGGGAGCCCTCCCTCTGCCCGGGCGGGGGGCCGGGAGGCCGGGGGGGGGGGGGGGCCGGGACCCAGCCCTGGGGGGAGGAGAGGATGTGAGGAGGCCAGGGCAGCATCGGAGCCTGAGGGGCTTTGGGGAGAATTACAGAGTTTGCGGATTAGGAAAGTGAGGATAAGCGAATTTCGGCTGCACTTTTGTTTTCAAATGTGTCACTTTCAATCCAAGCCTTTGATGCACATGTGTTTCTGGTTAAGGACTTGGGACCCCAGTGTGGCCTGGGAGCTAAGCTGCTCCTATCAGTGCCTTTCCCAGAGCCGGAGGGGGCGCGGCGAAAGGTGACCACCCCGAGGCTGGGTTTTGATTTTCCTTCTTTATTCCTCCCCCCCCGCCCCCCGCACACCCCCCATTTCAGAAGTCAGGGAACAAAGAGGCTGACACAGAGCTGATTCCGTGGCTATTAATATTCTCACTGGAGCATTTTTCTAATAAATATTTTCACATGAGAGAAAAGAAATGCAAACCCACCCTATTAATCAGACGCTTGGCTTGTTGTATTTAAGAGAGAAAACTCCAGCCTCTTATTTTAAAATCCTCTGGTTTGGAAAGAAATGATTGAACACAGTGCCCAGGCTGGAAGAACTAGGGCCAAAAAACCTCATTTCTCTAAATGGGCAGGGGGGCTGGGGACTTGCTCTAATCCTTGGCGAGGGATTCGATTTCTCTTTCTAGGCAGGTAGTGCTGAACCCTGACGCTCTGACAGCCCAGAATGACGTTCCTGTGACCGAGGGATGGGAAGTCATAGTGTCTCCACACCAGCAGAGAGCCCACTCCCTTTTTTCTAGAGGTGGAGAAAGTGATGCCCCAAGACGGGAGTCACTTGCCCATGTCTTCCCCCGACTCACCAGGAGAAGCAGAATTCATCCTGATTAACCTGGGCCGGCCCCCAGCCTTGTTCCCCCAACTTGACAGCAGCCTCACTCGCCACAGGCAGGAAAGAAAACTGGTTGTCTTTAAAGACTTTCAATTAAAAAAAAATTAAAAGCAACCTGGGCCCAAGAGAGTCACTGAAGATGTTCCCATGGGTCAAATTAAAATAGGGAAAGATTTGCATATCATTTGCATACAGACTCATTCACTCAACAGACCGTTAAGTGTCTACCATGTATAATGCATAGAGCTGTCCACTGACAAGTCATTTGCATATGCAGATATAGATAGGGCAGTCTCTCTGAGTAATATTCCAGCAAAATGTTACAGACCCGGCTGCCGGCAGGTAGGAACCTTCTTGATCTCTTTCTGCTCTTTCCAGTGCAGCAGCAGCACCGTTGAGTGTGCGTTTGTGTAGCAATAAATAAAATTGAATCCCTGCCCTCAGGGAGGTCTCATTCTGGTGGGGAAGGGGGATGTGTAGATAAATTACAATATACAGTGAGCAGTGCTGTCGCAGAGACACACAGTGTGCTCAGTGACCCAAGGAAGCCATACCAACCAGGGAGAGACCTGTCCTTGTCTTTCCATTGTTGGGGTCGCTCAGACAGAGGACTCATTCTCTCTCTGACACAGCGGTTCAGAGCTGTTTGGGCCTCAGAGATTATCTAGTGAGGAGCAGCCTTTTGTTTTACTGATGAGAACAGGACACCTGAGGGGGAGGTAACTCTTGAGAGGGAAGGTCTACCAAACCAGACTGTGAGGAAGCAGATAGTGGTTATGATGGGCAGTTTCCTGACCCCATGGAGGGTATGGGCTCTAGACTCTGCCTGCCTGCCTACGTTCAAGTCCTGGCCCTGCTACTTACAGCTGTGTGACCTCGGACAAGTTGCTTTACCTCTCTGTGCTTCAGTTTCCTCATCTGGAAAATGGGCATAATTACAGCATCTGCTTGAGGATGAAATCAAATGAATTAACACATTAAAAAGCACTCTGAAAAGTATCTGGCGCATACTACCTGCTTAATAAATGTTGGTAGTAGTAACTATATTTTTCCGGTTGTGCCCCATGCATAGTCACCAGGCCAAGCCCTGCAGATCACTCTCTGCACGTGGCCACACCTAAAAAAGAGACTTAACCACCCTGCCTTGCCTCTCAGCTCTACTTTATTTAAGATGTGTTGAAATCTAACTGACATTTAGGTGATGTTTTCCTTATGTTAGTTTACAAACATGACCTCAGCTAATCCAACAATGCCATGGGAGAAGTAGTGTTGTCCTTGCCTCTTTTAGAGACAGGAAAACTGAAATTCAGTCTGGCGAAGGAATTTGCCCAGAGCCACCAAGCTGGGAAACAGCCGACTTTGCACTCCACCCAGCCTTCAGAAGCCAAATCCACACCTCTGGCTTCTCGAGACAGCGCCCCCTGGCTGCCGCGTGTGTGCAGAGGGCACCTCCCTTCCTGCCCCCTGTCCACCTGGCTCCGAATTTAGGAGAGGGCTGGGCATCGGCTTTCGGGACTCCAGGAGACCAGCCCAGACTCACAAGTCCTAGTTTGACACCCCCAAGGAGACTGGAGCAGTGCTGTTTTGTTTTAAAAAAAAAAAAAATTAACGTTTATTATTGAGAGACAGAGACAGAGCAGGGGAGGGGCAGAAAGAGAGAGGGAGACACAGCATCTGAAGCAGGCTCCAGGCTCTGAGTCATCAGTACAGAGCCCGACGCAGGACTCGAATCCACAGACCATCAGATCATGGCCTGAGCCAAAGTTGGGCACTTAACCGACTGAGCCACCCTGGCTCCCCACTGTTTTGTTTTAAAAATAATAATAAAGGAAAGTGAGCGCTGCCCTGGGCCTTACGTGCACAGTCACAGGAGAGGGCTCTGGTGGTCAGAGTGGATGGAGGAAAGTGCCCTGGTCCAGATGGTCACGGCCGCTGTTTAGCCTGTGCAGCGGGCCAGGTGCTTCACAGACATCCTCTCGTCTCCTTAAGGTATAATCTCCCCTACCTGACACACAAGGAAGGCTCAGCAGGGTTAAGTGACCCGACCAAGGGTCTTCTTACCACTCCCCAGAGGCAGGGCTGGGGTGGAGGTGCAGGTCTGCGTGGTCGCAAAGACCCTGCCCCGTGTGCCCTCACCCCATCATCGAGGAGGCCGAGCCGGTGATGTCATGACTCCCCTGCACCCTCCCCTCTGTATCCCCATCCACAGCTGGCCCATCTTTGCAAGGAGAGCAGGTACAGAACACACGAGGCCCCGATTCAGCCTCTCCCTTGCAACTCCAATGTGGACCAGGCAACCAGGATTCGGTGCAATCACTGCCTTACCCAGGGGTTCGTGGGCTCTAGAAAGCCTTCTGCGCTTGCCTGTCTCGAGATCGCCCCAGCCCCGCAGCGACGCCCCAGAACTCTGCAGCCTGCTTTTTAGCTCCTTCACGGAGCTCCCCCTCGTGCTCCCCGTGTTGAGTTTCTGTAATTGAATGTGTTTTATTTAGACCATAACATTTAGTGCCACTTTGGATTTCCAATTAGGCTTCAATCAAATGCCGAGAGTCTGATTCGTTCTGTTGTTTTGATCAACACAAAAGATGGCAACATCTGAGGAGCCGTCGTGAAAAGTTATTTCCATCCACTGGTGACTAGGACAGTTGGTGTGATGTGAAGATACAGCCTCGGAGGTGCCGAAAGCTGCACCAGGCGTCGGGGGAGGGGTGTGGGGACAGGGGAGGCCGGCGAACCCTACGAGGAGCACAATTTGAAGTTCTGAAGTGCACCCCCATGCTCCACATCCCTTCCCCCCCCCCCCGCAAGAGAGGATAGGAGGTGGCTGCTCACTTAGGCCCTTGGAAGGGAGCTCCGTCCTCTGCAGGCCAGGGTCCTGGGTGCCCATGGGGGAGGGGGAGGAGCTGGTTCCTTGCACAAAGCGCTTGGGCCTTTTATCCAGGAGAGGTTCCACGAACACGGGGCTCCCGTGAGACACCTGACCACGAGCTGCTTTCTCCAGACAATGGCCCCCATGCTCCTCAGCCAGCAGTGACCAGCTGTGCCGGCTTACGGACACACGAGGGGCTTTTGCTCAGCGCCCGGCAGTTCGGGCCAGCCAGTCACACGCACTGCCTGTCAGACGCCTGTTCTCTTGGGCTGGTCCTAAGGCTGACGTTGGGAGCCCAGTTGGGAGCTGCCAGGGAGGTGGTGTGGGGAGGGTGGCGGCAGGATGACAGGGGTGACAGGGGAATGACAGGGAGTGGTACGTTAGGATTCTGCCTCCAGTCAATCACTGGAATCTCACCCTTATGTCTGAGTTAAGGCCCAATGGAGCCTCCGTTTCCCCATCGATCACATGCACTTGAACATCCCCTGCGGCCATGACATTCAGCACCTCCTTTTGACCCCCACGCCTCTGTGGGACGGGGGCTGGCCCGGGTCTGGGCGCGCGTGCATGAGAACGGCGTATGTGGAGGACGAGCCCCACAGGAGCAGCGTTCCTGTGTGTTCTGCGAGCGTGCAAGGGGATCCACACCACCATGGCGCTTTCAGACACCAGGCCAGGGCTGTGCTCACTGGGGGGAAAGCAGGTCTGTGGTCCGTCTCCTAGGGCTTGCCCTTGGATCTTTCTGTGCCCCGCCCAGCTCAGGGACCCAACGTCAGGCACAGTCCCCTCTTCATGACTTGCAGGCCTCACAGTAAATGCCCTGGAGCCTTTGCCACTCTGCACGGGGCGACCTGCCTCCCTCCCCCTCCTGGTTATTCCCATCCCCCACTTCTGCAGACAGGTTGGGGTTTGAAATTTGCACCAGGTGGAGGGAGAATTGCCTGTGACATCAGCTGTTGGTGGCTTAGTAAACAGTCTGGGTTCAGCCTCTGTCCCTCAAGTCACGTTTAATGAGTAGAGGGAGATGGGCAGAGATGAGAGTCGGCCAGAAGGAAGATTGGAAAGAGAAAAATGAACGGAGCCGTGAACAATGTCTTTGTTAACCACTCAGCTTCCGGGCAATTTATCAAACAACCTTGGAGGACCTATTGGGAACGCAGAGCCCCTCCTGACAAAATCACACATACACCAGGAAAACAGTATTGTGATACGGTATGCAGAGCGCTGGGAATGCATGTCTGCTACCCGACAGAATCTGTCAGTCAAGGAAGGCTTCCTGTAGGAGGTATTGCTCTAGGTGACTCATGAAAGGCAGGGGAGAGCTCACCAAATGGCGTATCGCTCAAGCAAAGGAAAGCAAAGAGGCATGAAGGAGTTCAGCATATTCGGAGACCAGTTTCCCGGATTTGATGTTGTTGGAGCTGAAGGCAAGGGTGAGGAGGTACCTGGCCTCGAAGATTAGCCACCGTACACAGGGGTGAGCGGACTGCGGGTGGATTTAACCCACCTGCCCTTACCAAGATGAAAGGAGCCTCAGCCCAAAGAGAAGGCTTCAGGCTCGTTCAGCCCCTACCATTGGAGCATAGAACTTGGGAGAAAACAATCGTGCACCGAGCTCCCAGTGCTCCCCCTTCCCTGGCAGCAGGCCCCCCAGCTACCATGGATCTAAGCGGCACAGTCAAGAAAAGGATGCCGGCGCGGGTCACGGCCCACCACCAAAGCCCTTTGGAATCACGTCCCCCGCCCCTCAGGACAGCCACTGCTCTGTACGGTGAGGAGACCCTCTGCTCATCTCAGGCTCAGGGGGAGAGGAAAAGGGAGATCGTGTGCCCGTCCCATTCATTCATTCAGCCATTGCAACATTTATTGGTAGCAGAGACCTTGCCTTCTGGGCTGCTTCTGGCTCCCCAAGAGATACTGCGGTGTTTAGCCCCTACTAGGTGCTTAATGAACACTTGTCGCGGGTTTGGAAGAGACAGGCAGGGAAGACGGGAGACAGGAAAGAAGACATTGTAGGAGAGTGTGCAGAGCTCATGTTTGGGGGCAGTTAGGCCTGTATTCAAATCTGGGCTCTACCACTCTTTGGTAGGGCCTGGCTTAGTCTCTGTAAGCCTCAGTCTGCTCCTCTGTAAAGTGGGGATAATAATCATACCTGCCTTATAAGGTTGCTGAGACTAAGTGATCCCTGCAGAGTGTCTGGGACAGAGCAAGAGCCAAACCCTTTAATCAGCCCCCAGCTAAGCCCTCGTCCTTGTCCCGGGTTCACTCATGAGCTTCCTGGTTCACTGCCACGAGACCCCCGTAACTAACATGTTGCTCATTTTTCATCCTTAAGTCATCTGCCAGTTGCATCTATTTCTAGTCTCTGTCTTATGAGACGAGAATAAGGAAGGCAAACAGATAACCGCAGAGGCTCATTTGCCAATTGTCAGCTCCTGCCGTCAGCAGAGCTCTCTGTCTGCTTCTCCCTGGGTGCCTGGAAAAATCACTGTGACCTTTTATTTACTGGTTGATCTAGTCAGCTCAGGTCTCTCTGTCTCCCCCCTCCAGCCCACCCTCAACATTCCCACCCTCCACCAGCCCGGCGCTGGCTTCCTGCCGCCCATATTCCCATCCCACTGCAGGGCGGGCACGCTCCGCTGGTCCCTCTGAGCCTCCCTGTCTTCATGATCAGATTCTTAAAAACCTGTGGGCACGGACCAGAGGAAGAACCGGAAGTACTGATCTTTTCTGCTCGGTGCTACCACCAGGGAGGATTTTTTGCCATTGATCCTTTTCGGCAGGCCTCGTCTTCGTTCCCATTTCACTGAGGAGCCAAACTGAGGTCAGTTTAGTCCAGCAAGTGACCTGCCCGAGAGTTACTCGGTAGGTCACAGCAGTGCCTAGAAGAGCATTTGCCTCTCCCAGACCCTCGCCCAGATTTTGCCCTCTTTCATCCATTTCCTTGAAGCTCTCCCCACTTTTCCTTGCACCTCTTCTGACCCAGTGGCCTGTGCTGGCCACCAACTATTTCTGCTCTTCTTTCTTCTTCCTCCATTGGCCCAGCCGTGCATTCACCTCTGGCCCCCCTGAGCCAGTCGGGCTGAGGTGTGCAGCCCTGGGGATGCAGTGGTGGCAGTTGAGGGTGGTGACAGGGAGACCGAGGGTGGTGACAGGGAGACCGAGATGGCTAACAAGTGGGTGCTGACAAGAAGACAATCCCTAGAGGTCCCAGGAGGCCAGGAGTGAGCCAGGCAGACCCAGACTACCCAACCCATGCCTTGATTAGCTGCAGGACTTAACTCTGTGTACAGTGGGTGCATGTGCAGGTGTGTGTGGTACACACGCATGCGTTCATGTATCATAGACACACACCTTAGCTTCTGGAAAAACACGACCCAAGGTAGAGCTTGGCTTTCTTACCCCGTCGCCTTCAGGCCGCCTGCCTCGGGTGTCCCAGAGCCTTCCTTGCCCCTCTCAGACTTGGCCGGCCATACATCTCTTTCGAATTTGGGGAAAGGAATTTTAAAAGCCTCTTGTGCAAGTCAGCTCCCTGCTTTCCAAGCCCTCTTCTTGGCCCTTGCTGTCAGCATCAATTTTCTGCAGGGAGTGATTTAACCTTCATTTATTCATTAATTCTTTTTTCCCCTTAACTTCATTAGGTAAGATTTATAAAGGTGCTGAATTGGAAAGGTCACCTGTCCCTGGGCCCAGGACACAGTGTGCCTGCATCCCTTTTCGTGAGCTTCCCTCCAGGAGTGCTCTGGAGGTGGGGAGGGGAGGGGAGTAGCAGAGGAGAAAGTCAAAGCAGAGCCTGTGGCTCCCCAGGAAGGCAGGGCAGGCAGGAGCCTGGGGCCTCTGACTACACTCTGTGTTACCTGCTGGCTGGTGGGAGGCCCGCGGACATGGGGGAAGGGCGGGCTCTGTTAAGCACATCTGGAATCCTGGCCCCACCTCTCACTAAGCTGACCTTTGCCAAATTATCTAATCTAAGCCCTTGGTTTCCTCTTAAATAAATTGTCAATGATGATAGACTCTACTTTATCAGGTGTGGCAGGGGTTAAAGTGGCGATATACCGAGCACAGTACCGACACATAGCAAACATTCAATGAACAGTAGCATTTTAAAAAGCCCTTTAATTGTCCTGGTCAAACCCTGGCAGCACTGGGCCCTCGTTAGCTCATGAACCACTAGAGACTGGTACGCAGGAAGTCTGATTTCTCCAAGAAAAGCAGGCCCACATATCCCATGACTGGTCCCATCTCCAGAACCACAGGCTGAAGCCTAAGCTCACAGAGGAGCCAGAAAGCAAAACCAAGCCACCGCCTGTATCAAGATCACTTCCTGAGCCCAGCAGATTTCTGCGGAAAGCCAGGCTAAGCTGGCATCCTGCTCTCTGCCCTGGCCTGGCCACGCTCTCTGTCGGGCCCATCCAGCAACTATCCGTAGTCACGGGCCTTTCCCAAGCCTCTGAGGCCTGCCGGGCTCAGCCTCGGGCCATCTCATCTCAAGGAGCTGTCTCTCTCATTAACGACCTCCCCAGATGAAGGAGAAACAGACTATAGGCTAAAGAACCATGCAGGTATCTTGAACTTGTGGAAAGATAAGAGTGTCCCCTTGCCACCACCGCTGTGTGTCCTTGTTCCTTACGCCCCCAGAAGAACTCAAATACGTCCCAGTTCACTGCAGTCAGGATGAATTCAGCTCTCTGAGCTTCTTTAACTTGGTGGCAAAAATGACGTGTCTGGTAAATATCCGCCATCTCCCCCATTAGGCTCCAGGCTTCTAGGAGACTGGATGCAGGTCAGAGGCTCCCTATCCCCTCCCAGCACCGACTGTACAGCCCACGCTCAATCAGTGTTTGAGAACATAATTTTAATAGGAAAGCACAGAGGAAAAGCGGGCAGGCGAAACTATTCTTGGCCCAAGCTGAGAATATTGGGTTTGACGATGATTGCAGAGGATTACAAGAATTAATTTTATTTTATCTAATATTGTTAGACCTAGGGCCTCTGGAATTCAACATGCAAATTTATGCTCATAGTGCAAATTGGAGCATGCCCAGATTAATGGAGAAAATTCTAGCCGCCTCACTTTTTGCAGAATCCCTTTTCCCTCACCTGAGATCACCTGTTTGTTTGCAAGGCACTAAGCAGTAGATTGCAATAGAGGAAGGAACGCTGGGGTGCGCACGTCTACCCAGGGCCTCCTCCTCGGTGCTGGACAGGATGGAGAGCGGTGTTGAGCTCTGGACGGCACCCCTCCAGGGTGCCACGGGAGACCTAAACCGCCAATCGGGTCCCAGGGCGGTCCTCCTCGGTATGCAGATCACTTCACATGTATGAAATTAGTTTGTTCTGTCCTCACGCTCCCGGATTTAATGAGATTCTTTGGGCATTGTTAATAAACAATGCTTGACCTTTTTAGAGTGGCAACATTGTGTCGTTTTATTTCATGAAATAGGGCCCTACACAGCAGGCCATTTGGTATAGTTATTGTTCCATTTTCAAATGAATTTCATTCTAAGAATGAGTTCTGCGTCGCTCACGGTGCCCATTGAGATCACCGGAGATCTTGATCACGATCTGAAGAGCCCCGATAGGAAGTGAGCAGCAATCATCCCTGAACTCCCGAGTGCATTCCTCATTACGTGAATCTTTACCAGATTCTCCAGCTGTGGCTACCACCACGGCCACTACGCCTGGCATCTAAAGACACTGGAGGTGGGCGCCTGGGGGGCTCCGTCGGTTAAGCGGCCGACTTCGGCTCAGGTCATGATCTCACGGTTCGTGGGTTCGGGCCCGCGTCGGGCTCTGTGCTGACAGCTAGCTCAGAGCCTGGAGCCTGTCTTCAGATTCTGTGTCTCCCTCTCTCTCTGACCCTCCCTGCTCGCGCTGTCTCTCTCTCTCTCTCAAAAATATATAAAAAACATAAAAAAAAATTTTTTTAAAAAAATAGAAAGTAAAGACACCGTAGGTATAGGGGCACCTGGGTGGCTCCATCGGTTAAGCGTCCGACTCTTGATTTCTGCTCAGGTCATGATCTCGCAGTTTGTGAGTTTGAGCCCCGCGTTGGGCTCTGCTCTGACAGGACAACATCTGCTTGGCATTCTCTCTCTTCCTCTCTCTCTGCTCCTCCCCTGCTTGCTCGAGCACGTGCACGCTCTCTCTCTCTCTCTCAAAATGAATAAATAAACTTTAAAAAAAAATAAAATAAACACACTGTAGCTGGTAGCACTGTCTTGGCCTGCCTGTGGACAATTTGCTCTCTCTGTGATTCAAGCTAAATCAGTACTGGAATCTGCAGGAAAGAAAGAAGGCCTCACCTAAGCCTCTGTTGTTGGGCTTGCCTGAAGCATAAGTATCAGTCAGCGGGATGTCTCCTCCCTCTTGCCAGAAGTTCGGGTGCTTTACCTGTGGCCCTAGACTAACATCTAGTGGCCACGGGGTAATGGTGGTACGCACCTACGCAGCAGTACAGAGAGTGAAGCCAACGCACACACAATTTAGTCTGTAACTATTCTCTGTCTCAAGGGGCAGCCGGACAGAATAGACACTGCCCTGTCATTCCTGAAACTCTCAGAATGGCCGTCCTGAGGGACACAGCTCACTTCAGTGACAGAACAAAGGTGATTGACATCTCCTGAGTCCAATGACTAGGCTTTTCACTCCAGCTTACAAGCCCCTCCTACCTCAGGGACTGCCTTTGGCCCACGGGTGTCGCTTTCCCTTATCCTAAGGCTACAGTCTTAACATATAAAATTACCTTAAACATAAACAATGACAGATAACCGTTAGAGGAGAGTCATCTTTTTACATCGTAAAAAGAGAGTTGGGAATTGTCTCTTTTAAGAGATAAGAGAGAGACGTATGGGCAGAATACCAAGAGACTCTCATTTGCCTCTTAACATTAAATCTAAATCATAAAACCATAGACGAGAGACTCTTACAATTGGAGCTTATTTTGTTTTCCTTTGTTCGTGAGAAGCATATGGAGGGCTCAAAAGGCACACACTCGAAAACCGTTGTCATTTCCCTACGCTTGGGTTTCCCCAATGGTAAAAATGAAGATTCCAGCTGGCTGGCCTCGAAGTCTGTAACTTAATGACCAACTTTAATTCAGTGAGATTTCTCGGGGTGAACAGTTGGCCAGTTTCCATTATGACCCTTGCTTATGTGTGGATATGTTAAGCTCTCTTCCTTCACCTTTTCGGCTTTGAATTAAGAAATTTAAGGGGCACCTGGGTGTCTCAGTCAGTTGGGGGTCTGACTTCGGTTCAGGTCATGATCTCGCGGTTTGTGAGCTCGAGACCCACGTCGGGCTCTGTGCTGACAGCTCAGAGCCTGGAGCCTGCTTTGGATTCTGTGTCTCCCTCTCTCTCTGCCCCTCCTCTCCTCACACTCTGTCTCTCTCTGTCTCTCTCTCTCAAAAATAAGTAAACATTAAAAAAAAAAAGAAATTTAAGAAGTTACTAATATATGCTACAACATGGATGAACCTCAAAAACATGCTAAGGGAAAGAAGTCAGCCACGAAAACCTCGTATTGTATGCTTGTTTGTATGAAATACCCAGAACAGGCAAATTCACAGGGACAGAAAGTCGACTAGTGGCTGCCTAGGGCGGGATCAATTGTCAGGGGGTGGGAGACGGGGGCAGGGGGAGGGACTCCTAATGGGTGTGGGGTTTCTTTTGGGGGGGGGATGAAAATGTTCTAAAATTGATTGTGGTAATGGTTGCACAATTCTGTGAATATACTAAAAACCGTTGAATGGTACACTTCGCATGGGTGAATTTTATGAAAAGTGAATTATATCTCAGTAACACTGTTATTTCAAAAACTATTAGGAAGGCTGGCCCCATGTGGCTACCCCGTAATGTCACCTTCCCCTGGAAGGTAGGGGCAGCCCACCCAGGGTTGTGCCAGCCTGTGGCATCTAGGAGATGTGCTGTCCTTCCTTCATCTTCTTGTCCTCTCCCTGCTCGGTTCCTGCCTCCGTTTCCTGCTCTTCCTCTTCCTTCTCTCTCCCTTGTCCTTTTGCCTTTCCTCCCTCCTGCACCAGCCAATTGCCTCTCCTTGGCCCCAGGAGATTGAGGAGGGGAGGGAACAAGAGCTAACAGTGAAAATTAATCATAACTGTAATAATAAATTATTAATATTATTATAAATTATTATTAGAGCCAGGGTGGACTTAATTTAATCTCCACAACACCCCTATTAGGGGGATAATTATCCACATTTTATAGATGAAGAAACTGAGGCTCACGTAAGCAGAGTAGCATGCCCCCGCCTGTCATGAGCAAAACCAGAATTCAAGCCCCGGTCTGTCTGGCCTCAGAGTCTATTCTCTGAAGCATGATAAGACCTCACATATGAGGCTGGGCTTGGTTATTTATTGATGAATTACAATGGAAGTGATTTGATGGGGTTCCAAACTGCAGTATCTGAGATCTCATCTGTTGGTCTGATATTTATGGCCATTAATGGATGATATCTGGGTGGTGCTTCCATTCATTATGGATTTCATTAAGCCTCTAATCCTGTTTAGAAGTCTGTTTGTCATTTTTAACTCCTGTGTTTAATCTTGGGCAGCCCTAATCCTTCTTCACTACACACCCGAGGGAGACAGCGCCTGACGGCTGTCCCCACCCACAGTTGTGAGCGGGGCTGGGGCGGGAGGGGGCAGGGAGTGTGGGAGGAGTGTCAGTGTGTTACGAGTGTGTGTGACACAACCATGTATACGGAATGTCCGCATGAGCACGTAAAGGGAGGATGTGTGAAGTGTGTTGTGTGTGCGGTGTCAGGGTGTTCGTGTGCGGAATGAACGTGTGTTTGTGTTCACGGGCATGTAGGCATAAGGACACCAGTCTCTGGGGCGATGGGGCATGTGTGTGGGTCATCGTACTCTTTTTTCGGAAATATGGGCATTCTTGAGTTGAGGCCCAGGTGTTTGTTCGGAAGCATGGGGCCTGCGCACCCCCTCACTTTCTGTGTGTCTAAGTCCCCCTGAGGGGAGAGGCTGTAGGGAACCCTGAGAGGGATGAGGGGCCTGCCAGGCTTTCTGTCCCCTGAGACAATCTTGGAAGTTGGAAGGGATCCTCTCATGCATCTGAACCTTGGGCCTCCCTTCAGAGCCCCTGCAACGGGGAGCCCCCCCTCCCTCCTAGTGTTGTTGGTTTATAGGAATATTCTTCCGTTAGGCTATGCTTCCTTGAGCGAGGCCCAGAGTTGTTTTACTCTTTTTTTTTATGTTTTATTTTATATTAGAGAGAGAGAGAGAGACAGAGACAGAGACCACAAGTTGGGGAGGGACAGAGAGAGGGAGACACAGAATCTGAAGCAGATCTAGGCTCGGAGCTATCCGCACAGAGCCCAATGTGGGGCTCAAACTCATCAGCTGCGAGATCATGACCCGAGCCAAAGTCGGACGCTTACCTGACTGAGCCACCCAGGCGCCCCAAGTTGTTTTACTTTTTTGATTCTTACTTAAAATATCTACTCCCAGTGGAACTAGTAAGAAAAGAAACCTGAATGGGAACATCTTTGTTGTGTCCCTCGCTATCCTGAGAACACACCTTTCTCGTTCTTTCTTGTGATGCTTTCCTGCCCAGGACACTCGCCTTGCCTTCCTCACGTCCCACCCTTTCCATGGCGACTTCCCTGCTCCTCAACCCGTTCTGGACTCCAACCTTCTTTGTGCCCCTCTCTGAACTCTGACAGGGCTTATAAGAGGCACCATGTTTACCACTTAAAAATATTCTATCTCTGGCACCTGGGTGGCTCAGTTGGTTAAGCGTTGGACTCTTAGTTTCAGATAAGGTCATGATCTCATGGGTCATAGAATTGAGCCTCTCGTTGGGCTCTGTGCCGACGGCAAGGAGCCTGCTTGGAATTCTCTCTCTCTCTCTCTCTCTCTCTCTCTCTGCACCTCCTCTGCTCTCTCTCTCTCTCTCTCTCAAAATAAATAAATAAGCATTAAAAAACATTCTATCTCTAGTTCAGCTGGGCTCAAACACTGGTAGATACACTATACATTTCAACTTTCTATTCCCCTAGAGACTTTGGGGATTGTGGACACCAGATATGATGGTTCAGGTTGTATACTGCACAAAAGCCTCTGGCTGAGGGGAAAGTGGAGGCTGAAAAGGAGTCCTCACTCATCTCACCAATCATGCACCTAGAGGGGGCGCCTTTTTCCAATTGCACAAAAGTGCTGACCTGGCTAGAGACGGCCCAGAGAGGGAGCTTCAGAGAGTTCAATCCTGTTGTCTCAAGGCCTCCAGTAGCAGCCAAAAGAATGCTTAATGAGGGCACAGAGAAGGCTGCCTCCCCTCCCTGGCCCCACGTCCTCCTCCGGAAGGCCTTTACCCCCTTTCTGATTAATTCCGTCGTGTTCTGATCACCACTTAACTCCGAGTGCCCTTGCTCCACTCCAGCTTAATTTTCCCTTCTCAGTGTCTGCCTTTTAAGTATCCTAAATCTTGTTTTCACATCTTTGTCATGTCCTTCCAACTAGTTAGCAAGCGCTAGGGGCAGAGAGCCTGTTTCCGTTTCCTTTGCTCGTGGCCACCCCTGTGACATCTATCCAAGGACTCCGCCCCCAGTGGAGGCCAAACCAGTGTTGATACAACGGAGCCACCCACTAAGGAGAAATCAAATCTCTGTGCTCAGAGCCGGGGCAGTGACCCCGCTCCCCAAACACCAGCTCATCCAAACAGCTCAGGGAACGTGAACACATCCCCTCAGCCTGCCTCCAAGCTTTGGACCTAGTTAACCACGACATGTCCATAAGGATTGGAAAGTTCTGGAAAAGCTCAGCCCATCTCATGGTCTCTCTCGAGGGTGACTCAGAGTTCTAGACAGGAAGACTTAAGAAGTGGTCCCAGCCCTTCACCAGATTAACTTTTAGTTATCGCGTAGGGAGGGATTGATTGGATTTCTGTGGCTCGGCCGGGGGACTAAAACTGTACCTGTCTGGACCCGTGTTTGGTTTGGATGACGGGCAGGCCCCCGTGAAGGCAGAGCATCCTGGGAAACGGCCCTTCGCTGGGTCTGCGACACCATGGCTTGCTTGCCCCCCCCCATAGAACGTTGGATAAGGCATGTCCTGCAGCGAGAGACGTATCCCTACCTTTTCTTCCTGAAGACCTCTAACCCCGAGCCCTTGGCTGACCCCCTCCACTTCCATCTCCACCTTTTCAGCCTCGGTGCCCCTGAGCCTCCTCGACGTGCTCCCACGCTCCAAAATAAAGCATTCAGGCAGTCGCTAAATAGCAGTATTGATGCTCCATCGCCACATGTCCTGAAATGATAATGCGTCACCCGCGGTGCGCATCCAGACGGAGCCAGATTACGCTCAGGTGGTTAAAAGTCCAGGTCTAATTAGAGTTCCAGGGAATCAAGCCATTGTATTATTAATGATGCTCCAGCAATGTTCTGATTAAAACAGTAATTTTAATAAGCACAGCTCGATGCTAAGTGTTCACTGAGCACCTAATTACATCAGTTATAACTCCAAAATTATTTAAAATTCACCCCCTTTTTTTTTTTCCAGCAGCCCCGGCATGCACCAAATAAAATAGAGACTCAGACAACTTGGTGATTATTCGCTCTAATTAATTTCCTAAGCACCTGTTAAAAAAAGGGAAAAGAATCTTTTGTTTCTCATCCATTTCCTCAAGTTCCCCTCCACCCCTTTCTGTCCCCAGCGGCTCTGTGACATTGGTTACATCTGAGGCAGCCACTGAAGGAGGCCAGGAATAGAAAGCAGAGAGGAAAGGAAGGATTCAAACATTCCCCGCCACCACCCTCCAGGCAAGGGGGGGGCGGGGCTCAGAGCTGTCATCCCCATTGATTGAGCTGTGGCCTGGGAGCAGGGAGGCAGGGGCACCCAGAGGGCTTCTCACCAGAAGCCAGCTCCTCCCAACACCCTTGTCTTCATTAGACCAGCCTGGGATGTCACATTCAATGACGGTGCTTGCCTCTCCTGAGGCATCCCAGTGGGGCAGTTTTCAAATTCTTTTGACTCATGCACGTCTTGACTTGAAAAAGAGAATGCGCTCCCCCTGTGCACTCCCTGGAAGGACACCAGGGTTTCTGACACAACGGTCACCTGAACCATCCAAGAGTTAATGCCCAGAGTCTTCTTTTTATTTCAAATCACGTTTTCAGGAAGTTATCACTTTGTCCCCAGAAGCAACACCAGGAATGCCCCCCCCCCCGCCCATGTGTGTAATAAGCCTGATCCCGAACCAGGCAGTGCTGTGGCTCTCACTTCATGTGACCGTCACCAAGACAGGTGAGTTAGGGACGCAGCCCTTAGCATTCTCATGCCAGCCAGTGCCAGCGCGTCGGGGGGTGGCACCAAATCCCGCTGCTTTATTCTGTCTCCCGCGGTCCCCTCGCCTCTGTCTGAGCACCTGCGCAGCTCAGCACCTTGGCTAGCAATACCAAGGCCTTCAAGCGTCAAACACAGTCTTAATTCAGTTATAAAGTCCAGTTCCAGACCAGAAGAAAATTCTGGCCTTGACCGAAGCTCAGATCTCCCCCGCCCTGTGGCCTGGGCCTCCTGCACCCTCCCCACCGGGAGCCATGAGGGGTGGGAGGGGCGTTTCTGCTCTTTTTCTCACTTATCTTCCCCAGCAGAGCTGTTGTAACTGAATCCTTCGGGGAAGCAGAGAGGAAGGGTCAGAGAGACCCTTTTGCACTTGAACTAGAATTGTCACAAGATAGCCCCCTGTCTCGCAACTGGCCAACACTTCTGACTCTTGTGGGCTGAGTCCCTCAGGGGCCCTCGGACACCCCTCTGCTGAACTCCTGTGGCTGCAGCTCTGGTCAGATGGGCAGTGGTTCTTGCGGTCTCCTCTCAGCCCTGATGTTCCAGCACTTTCTTCCACATGGAACCCAGCTCCAGGGGTTTCTCTTGGACAAGTCACAAAATGCTTCCGGGCCAGCTCTCCTTCCTGAGGTGGCCACATTTGGATTTGGTGCAAGGAAGCACTTGCACGTCCTCGGCCTGCCACTGTCGCCAGGGCGAGGGTGCTCGGTGACTCCCCAAGGCCCTGCCATTGCTCTGCCTCCTACGAGCTCACCAGCTGGCTCTCTGGCTTTCCTGTCCACTCTGTCCCCTACAGTCAAGGGCATGCATCTCAAGCTTTCCTGGTAAAGGTCCTATTAAAGAATGGCTAGCTTACAGCATTCCAAGGGCTTCCTCCAAACATCTCGCAATGTTTTCTCACCATGAAAAGGAATCTTTTTCATTCCTTGACTCTTGTGTTTCTTTGATCTGGGACCAGGACCCAGGATAAAAGTCAGAAGACTATCACTGCGTGATAGCCTGCCACCTTCCTGAGCATACAGCAGTCATGGCAACTTGGTGCTTTGATATCTGATAATATTTACAAATGTGGAAACTGAGGCTCAGAGAGGATAAGGGGTTTACCCAGCCCAGCTGCGTACGTGGTGATGCTGAACCAAGTTCTTCTAACTTTAACTGTCATGTCCTTTCCATGACACCATGCACTTCTGCTGGGTTATAAACAGTAAGTCTATTTAAAAAGAAAAGAAGAGAAAAGAAAAAACAACCTTCACATCACCTAATGGACCCCACCAGAAAGCCAGGGGCGCCAGCCACACCTAGAGAACCTTCGTGTAGTTCTTAGTACATTTACTTAAGAAGGCTTAAAATAAAACCTGGATCACTGGGCAAGTGTGATTAGCTTCTCAGCAGGTATTTATAGACCTATTTTGTGTAAGAAACTGAAGTCGGAGCATACAGGGATATCTCATACGAGGAAGTAAAAAGCAGAACCGTATGAGTCACCTAAAAAGATAGAGTCCTAAGAAGAGTTTGCAAAGTGCATTAGAGTCCTGCCGACTGGGCAGGTAGTCAGATTCTAAATTCAGAAAGAGACATCATAGAAGTTGATCCCAGAAGGCTGCATGGAGGAGGGGAAGCCCAGAGATTTGCAGCTGAGCAGGAGAGGGGAGGACACTCTGATTAGCAGGAATGTGTGAGCAAAGTTAAGGAGGAGGGGGGACTGTGCAGAGCATGAGAGACGACCCTGCCGGGAGTGGGCGTTGATACTGACAGAGGGAGTCTGGAGTGGAAGTGGCAACCTGGTGGGGAGGCAGAGGTTAACAGACACAAATACCAGGCGGGGCATTTGGACTATAAACTTCAACCAAGAGGCAATTTTTTTGTTTTGTTTTGTTTTGTTTTTTGGTGTTCTTTAGGTTTTTTCACTGAGGGCATTGTAACACACTGCCTCCTGGAAGCCTTTCGTGATTTTCCCTTCCTCTTTCCTCTTATAGGTATACCACATCTCAACCATAGAGCTAATATTTCATTATCATTTGGGGGGGGTGATAATCTGTTTTCAATCAACACTCTAAATACTTTGAGATTAGGCTATAGCTGTTCATCTTTTGAACTTCATGCCGATACAAGATACATAGCGTGGGCTTAGTATGTACCTATTAATAATAACTAACAGCTGTATGTTAGACACTAGGCTAACAGTCTTCTAACCTGTGCCACCTTTCAAGCCTGAGAAATAATTTATGTAGAAGTTTGGAGCATGAGCTCTGCCGCTAGTCTGACCAGGCTAGAATCCCAGCTCTACAACTTCTTGCCTGTGTGACCGTAAATAAATTCACTAAGACTCTCTGTGCCTCCGTTTCTTCCTCACCTGCAGATAGTGGGTCTTATATAAATATGTGCTATTATCATCACCATTGCACAAATCAACAACTGAGGCTTGGCTGAGCAAGGTGCTCGAGATCACACAGCTGAGAAGCAATGGGGCTGGGATTCGCACCCAGGCGATCGGACGCTAGGACCCATTCCTGGGTCAACCTTTCTGAAGAAAAGGGAAAACCAGGGTGTGCAGGACACATCTGGTGAGCAGAGAATAGAAGGGAGACCACTGGGGCCGGCCGCCACCATCCTGCTCTGAGGATGCGGGCTGAGGGGGACAGCAGAGACGCAGAAGGAAATGCAGAACTTCTCCTTTTCCTCCTTTCTGTTCTGTTTGCACCACCCTGGCCTTCCATGATGTCCCTCAAGCCACTTTCCCTGCCCCTTCCCTGGCTCTGATAATGCTCATTCCTGGAACCCTCTCTGCGTCTTCTCTTGTTTGGTCTTCCCTCATGCCGTTCTCCCTTTGTGGACTGTCCTTCCTCCATTCCAGCCTGTTGAAATAGCACCAAGATTTCAAGGCCTCCTGGTCCCTCCAGCCTGAGGTGATCACCCTCAGCAAGGAAACTCTCATATGACACTTTCACTTTGTAGCTTACCCAACAGAGGGTGTGCTTCTTGAGGGCACTATAAGACCATGACCACCACCGCGTATGACACTTGGCACCTGGTCTGTTGAATATATGAGTAGGTGAATGAATGAAGGATTCATACTTGGATGGACTAATGAATGAGTGAGTGAAAGAATAAACCAGTGGACAAATATAAACCCCAATTATAAAAACAGAATTATAAACGACCATATGCAGGTCCACTCGTGAATGTGTATTCACCAGGCCAGGTCAGTCAACCTGTACTGTGACCTCTTTAGTCACTAACTGCCCCAGCGGAATGGTATTTATGCAATTGACCAGTCTGCACAGATTCCCAAAGCAGCACAGCCCTCCCTCACACAATCACCCCTTGCCAGGGTTGCATGGATGAATGAATGAATGAATGAATGAATGACATGAATGAATAAATGAGCTCTATACAGAAAGGAAATTTTTTAAATTTAACATATGTGTAAGAGACTCTTTTTTCCCTTAGGCAGAGACCTAAGTGTACTGTTATTGGGGTGCCTGGGTGGCTCAGTCAGTTAAGCATCAGACTTTTGGTTTCAGCTCAGGTCAAGATCTCACAATTTGTGATATTGAGCCCCAGGTCTGCACTGATAGTGAAGAGCCTGCTTGGTATTCTCTCTGTGCCTTATCCCTGCCCTTCCTCTGCTGAGCACTCTCTCTCTCTCTCTCTCTCTCTCTCTCTCAATAAATGAATAAACTTTAAAAAAATGAAACTCTTGCTTGAAAAAGAGTATGTACTGTTATCCACCATCTCTCTCTCTCTCTCTCTCTCTCTCTCTCTCTCTCTCTGCTCATCCACTGAACTACTAATTTGTCCTAGGAAGCTATGAGTGACAAAAAACTGCTCGGTCTTTCCCAAGGGAGCCAGCCGCTTAGCATCTGATGAAAAAGCAGAGAGAGTATTTTCTGATGGGAAGACAAGATGGCCACGTCTCAGATGGTTAGAAAGAAAACTGGGGAGATGGCTGAGAAGATACTCTCCATGAGGGCCACTGGAAACCCAAATTCTGTTTTACAACTTGAGGCTCCAGTGGCTTCTTATCTGCTTGGGTCTATACAGCCCCTTAGGTGGAGAGGTGGAGCCCGATCTCAGATCCAGGGCCAATGGGTAGAGCTGAGCTGGCCCTGACCTTTCTTACAGGCATAGCTGTTGACTGGGGTGTACCGAGAAGTCGGGCTTGGACAATCTTATGCTATTTGGTAGGATTGCTCTCCCTATGTCAAGGTGACCTGGGAACTTCAACCTGGGGTCCCTTCATAAACCCAGAAGCAGATTCCAGGGGAGATATCAAGAATGGAAAATTAGTACCCAGGAGCCCCTGAGCACCCACCTGCTTGTATCAATAACCAGGAGTGCCAATGTCAGGGCCAGAGTGCAGTTTGGCATAGGAGACAAAAACTGGAGCTTGGCTGGGAGGCAATGCCAGACCTCTGCCCAAAGGAGCTCATCCTGATCCCCTCCAGGAGCGATGATGTCCTAAGGGCTCCACTTTCCCTCCTATAGAAGGATTCTGAGTCCTCGTGCCAAACAACACTCAAGGCAGGCTCCACCTTCCACCCAGACGACAGCAAAGGTGTTCTTACTCCAGATCCTCACCAGCCTCTGCTTGGGCCCGAAACCTCAACTTCCCAAGCTTATGCACCATAGATGCTTCCAAGAGAATCTGGTACTAACTGGTGCTCCAGACCCTCTCATCTTGCTCTGCCAGTAACTGGAATGCAGGGGGCACAGAAGTGGAGGATATGGGACCTAGAGGCCAGGGCCTGAAAGGCAGATGCCCAGCTCTTAGCTAAGATCAAGTTCCATGTGGCCAGGTTATTCCTGGGCTCTGTGCATCCAGGGGACTCAGTGGAACCACCTCTGGGCAGGGAGAAGCGGGAAATGGATGGACGGGAATGGGTAGATGAAGGGGCATCCCTGCCTTGTTGCTCCATTCCCTTGCCCTCACCACCTTTCCCCTCGTGGAGTAGAGCAGTTGATGTTGACTCTGGAGGGAACTCTGTGGGACCTGGGCAGTCCCAGGCATCTGGATCCCCGGTGGGAGATCTGTTAAAGTTATTTCTTAGGCCCCATCTCTCCATCCCACTCATCCTGAATTTCCCATCCCACCCGCTTTCCCTAACTGAATAAACCCATGGTTGTCATGGAGACAACATAGTATTTGCATCTCTGTCTCTTTGTGGATCCTTCCAAAAAACACAACTAGAAAGGCCCTACTTCCACTCCCCTCGTACTTCTGGCCCAGAGCTCCTACCTAAGAAAATATGGCATGGCGTCTGGAATATCTACTTTGCCCGTTCAGTTTCCTACCTTCTTTGTACTTTTTCTTCGCCCATGTTTTCCCTTGATCCTTAGGAGACTAAGCCTGATGTGACTTCTTTCAGCTGAGGAGCGTGATCTCAGTGCACTTTGGCCTCGAGTAAGGATTATGTCATTCCTAAAGACGATAGTTTGCGTGGCTGCACTGCTCACCATGCAAAGGGCAGACATAATTCTCCCTGTATGACAGACCAGCAGTCTCTGCCCGGACAGGCGAGGTGGCTTGCTCAAGGTCACTCAGCACAGGTGGGCAGAGCCTGGTCGAGGGCCCTTTGCAGCTTTCCCGTGCAAACACTGCCACCTTCAGTGGGGTCTGCAAATAGAGACTGAGCATGATAACTACCACTATTGAGCACCGACTGTGTGCAAGGCTCTTTGTGTATAGGTGTTGCAGAGACCCCCAAACAACCTTGTGAAGTTGGTATCATCAGGGTCACCATCTTACAGAGGAGAACACAGAGGCATAAGGAGAGCTGACAACTTAATGTCATGCAGCCGATAAGCAGAGGAACTGGCTTTGAAACTGAGGACTGTCTCCTTCAGAGAATGTCTTCTTAACCAGTACAAAATATGGCCTCTACCTGGGAGGAAAAAAAAAAAGGATCCAGGAGAAGCCAAGAGGCCATTGCTCTAGTGTTCATCAAAAGGATAAATGTCATCACTGTTAGGGGCCAGAAGTCCCTTTTCCCACCACCCTCTCCCCTTTGTCTCCTGCATAACCCTCTGCTGAGTTTCATGAATGAGGAGGGAAAAACTGTCATTGAAAAGTTCAACCAACTTTGGATTCCACTCTCTGAGTGATAGATAGCTTTAATTACTCCGAATTACTCAGCCACTCCACTCTTCTCCCCCAAGTCATTAAAAATAGATTTTCTCTTTGAACTCCACTCCGCCCCGAGGTCTCTGGAGTGTCAGGAGCTCTGAGGAGAGAGCCCCAGGGTCAGCTCGTGGCCAGAGGGTTGCATGTTGCTTTAGTCGCAATCACAGGCTCCAGAACCTCTAGCTGGTTTTCTGGGGGTGGGTGGTGGTGCCTCCTTTTTCTTAATGATATTGATCATGTGACTTTTCACAGCTCAGAAGACAGGCAGGAGGCTGGGCTGGTGTTTACTTTATGAGGATTTAAGGAGGTCTCATACATGGCTATTGATTTTTAAAGAACCGGATCTAACACTCGGAACAAACCATAGGGAGTGCTTCACATTAATTACTGGCAAGTTGATTCGTAGGAATGATCAAAGCTGAAAATGTGAGCTCCGAGGTGCTGTGCTCCCTGAGGAGCAGGTATTGTTGTCTCCATTTTAAAGGTAAGAGGACAGAGGCTTGAAGAGCCCTGACACCTCGGTGCTGAGGGCTGTGCTGACTCCGGGACATTCCTAGGAGGCTCGGGATGGACAATGTACAAGCTCCTCAGAACCTCGTCCATTATTGTTCTGGTCCTGGGCAGCTTAAAGACAAATCTAGCAGGGAATCTTCCACCTGCACCAGCCTCTCTCCCTCTTGACTCTCTGGCGATCACTTTTGTTGCATCTAGTTCCAGATTCACCACCTGAATCGTTGCTAGCAAACAGCGAGAGTCAAATGAGCTAAGAGCCATGCAGTGGTCATATGGGGGAAGGCACAGATCTTCCTGGTCTTGGGAGGGGGGTATGTCCTGAGAAACCCATCGTAAGTTGAAACGCATTGAATACACCCAACCTACTGAACATCATAGCTCAGTCTAGCCTCCGTTCAACGTGCTCAGAACACTTACGTTAGCCTACAGTTGGACCAAAGCACCGAACGCAAAGCCTGCTTTATCCTAAGGTGTCGCACATCTCATGCAATGGATTGAACGCTGTGCTGAAAGTCAAAACCAGCATGGTGGTCTGGGTACAGAATGGTTTTGAGTAGGTCGGCTCTTTACGCTTGGGGTCACGTGGCTGACTGGGCGCCGTGCTCGCCGCCGCTGCCCAGCACCCAGAGAGAGCATCGTATCGCACATCGCTAGCCTGGGAAAGGATCCAAATTCAAAATTCAAGATATGGGTTCTGCTGAATGCGTATCGCTTTCACACCATCTTCAAGTCCAAAAATCTCAAGTCGAACCATCATGAATGGGGAACTGCCTGCAATTGTAGTATCCAAGAGTAAGGCTAGGCGTTGCGGCTGGCACCGAATTTCTAGGACAGAGAAAGGTGGCCCTGACTGCGGCTCTTGGGGCAACTTCAGGATGGGGGGGGCCTTCCTCTTCATGCTGCCTCCTGTCTCTACCTTACGGCCTCAGCCTGGGAGTCAGACACACCTGGACTCCAGTTCTGTTTCTGCTACCTGCAAGGCATGTGACCTTGGGCAGGCTATTTAACCTGAGACTGTTCTCTAATAAGTAAAGTGAGCCTAAGAATACCTTGCTTGCAAAGCTGGCATGGGATTAAATGAGATAATATACACAAAGTGCCTGGCCGGCAGTAGGCACTGGATAAATGGAAGCTATCATTATTATTATTCCTGCTGCTTCATTCTGTTCCACATGCTCAGCCAACTTCCCAGCTTGGAGCAGGGTGATGCCAGCCAGGGGCCGGCCAGCCATCAGCAGGAGACCTCAGTCCCTATCACTTCCTCACCCCTCCATCCTCAGGGAGCAGATCCAAGGCAGGGATCCCCTACCTCTGCCCCCACCCACTCCCAGCACAGAGTTTTTGATGAAGATGTCCAGCAGACAGTTAACTCCTTGCCTGTAAAGCAAGGAGAGAGAACTTGTACTTTCCCACGGAAACTGACAGAACCGTGGGTGATAGGAAGCACTATAGGAGCCAGTGCAGCCCATCTGGTCCCTGGAGGGTCCCCTGTGGCTTGGCTGGGCACTGGCTCAGGCCTCTCTGACTGGCTGGCCATGTCCCTCTCCCTGTGAAGACTCTGACCCTGACCCCGACCCCATGGGGAATGAAGGAAAGGACAGAGCCCCAAGCACCCCATGGCCCCACGGCTGCCGGGATTCGGGGAAAGCCTGTGAAAAGAGACTCCACCCACCCATCCATCCACCCACCAGTGAACCACTCCGGGTGCCAGCAAGCTGCGAAGAACTGTGGGGACTGAGACGCAAACGCCCCAGCTGCCCCCAGCTTGCTCCCTGCCTCCTGAACCTTGCTCTGGTCTCGCCTCAAACTTCTACTAGAACTATCCCCTGAACCTCCTGTCCCTCCTCATCCTCAAAAAGATCCCTTTTGAGGCGCCTGGGTGGTTCAGTCGGTCAAGCGTCTGACTTTGGCTCAGGTCATGATCTCACCATTTGTGAGTTCGAGCCCCGCGTCAGGCTCGCTGCTGTCAGTGCAGAGCCCACTTCAGATCCTCTGTCTCCCTCTCTCTCTGCCCCTCCCCACTCATTCTCTCTCTCTCTCAAAAATGAATAAATAAATATAAAAAAAAAAACTTAGAAAAAAGTCCCATAGGTACGTCACCAACTCTGGCAATGGTGGACTCTCCTCCAGATGGCCACCTGGCCACTCACTGCGAGACCAAGCCCAGGGCTAAGCCAGCCCTCCGGGGGCCTCTACTTCCTGGTGGATCGAATGGAAATCATACTACATAACACTGCCTCACCCGACTTCCTCCCTGGGGGGTTGTGCAGCTCGAGTGAGATAAAGTGTGTGCAAGCCCTCTGAAAATCTGGAACCCTCCCCGGGTACCAGGTGACAGCACTGCGGATCTCCGTCCACGCGCCAGGCCTGGCTTGGGCGCTCCTCAGTCTGCCCGCAGCCGTGGACGTAAAAGAACATCAGCTCTTTGCGGGAAAACAGGTTTGATGGGGGGCAAAGAGAAGGTGGGTCTGAGACCTTGGAAGGGGAGAGCGGGTTGCTGGCAGGAGCACCGAGCGAAGGCACAGAGGAAAGTACGAGGCTCAGGGACACAGTTGTGCCTCAGCTGCTGCGCTGTGTGCTTGGCCCTGGCCCTGGGGACCAGGAGGCTGTTGATGAGGCCAACTGCATGCTCCAGCCAGGCTGTGTCACCTCCCACCCCCTGCCACCTGGCTCCCGGCCACTATGAAGGCCTCTGTTTCTTTCCTTGTGTCAAGAGGCAGGGGACACGTGTGGGGACAGGTGTACCATCTGGCAGGGGGCAGCAGATTCCAGGGGGGGCAGGGGATTAAGTGCTCATTCTCTGAGGGGCCCCCACCAGCCTGGAGAACAGCTTTTCTTTACTTCTTCCTGCTGTCGGGGTCTCTTGTGCGCAATCTCAGAGGAATCCTGCAGGCCTCTTGGACAGGAGTGCCATGCCCCCTGAGGCGGACCTCTGCTCTCTGGCCTTTGAGCAATGACTGTGTCTTGATTAGACCTCTAATGTGACATCTATCCCATTGTATGGAGATTATCTGTTTCCTTGGTTTGTCCTCAAATAAACCGAGAGCTCCAGGGAGGCAAAGATTATAGCCCCAGTGCCCAACAGAGTTTACTTATTTTTTTTTTTTTTTTTAGTTTTTAAAAAAAATATTTATTTATTTATTTTTGAGAGAGAGAGAGAGAGAGAGAGAGAGAGAGAACACAAGTCAGGGAGGGGCAGAGAGAGCGAGAGGGAGACACAGAATCCAAAGTAGGCTCCAGGCTCTGAGCTGTCAGCATCATGCTCAGTAAATGCTGAAGGGGCGCAGGGGACCCAGGCACAATCCGTTGTCAAAATCCTATGTCTTGTGCTCCTTCGACTCAGTTGTTTCTCCAGGAGACCCATCTGGGTCCTCAGAACCATGTAGCTCCTTCCCAGGTGTCCACACAGGATGGCAGAAACATGGTATCTCTGTCCCCAAGCTCGCCTGGCAAAGGGGCCTGGGTCCTCTGTCCGCCATTGGAGAATACTTGTCACTGAAGAGTGTTGATGGGTTTGCACCTGAGGCAGTCACTGTCCAGGGCCTCAGAGGCCTTCCTGGCCTCACCCTGGGTGGTCCAGACCCCACAGGTCTGCCATGTTCTTCCAGATCTTGAGGAATGAGGCTGGTGCCCGTCATTTTCTCAGTGACTTGTCCCCATAGCAAGTAATAATCTGATACCATGTCCCTCACCGGGCCTCACACCCTGTGGACTACACACTGTGCTGAAAGGAGGGAGCATGGGGGGAGCCACCCTAAACTCTGTACATCCCCGGTGATTCCCTTCCCACATAGTGCTCCAACCCCATTGAATCAGGCCAAGGAAGGCACCAGAGACGCGGGGCCCCAGGCCAGGGGAGCCAAGAATGCAGTATGAGTCACCTTTAATTAAGAGTATTTCTTAAGTAAATGACTTAATAGGACAGTTATATTCATTAGAGGTATAATTACAAGACATAAGATCAAGCAGAAAAGAACGCAGAGTGTGAGGACGGAATGGGTCCCAAGCAACTCCGTGTTCGTGGGGAGAAGGCGGTGGAGGGGTCAGGAAAAGGGTGTCCTCCGGACCGTAGGCTTCTCCTTGCCACACGCATCCAGCCCGGCTGCCCTGGGACCCCAGCACTCAGCGAAGAGGGCGGGGGCGCCTCAGGCATAATTAAAATGCAATCATGATAAACAAACACTAATTAAAGCATCACGGAATGTCCCATTAAACTCTGAGTCAGCACTGATAGAGTGCCGCCTGACTCAGTGGACTCTCTCCAGGAGAAAGCTCGCCCTCCTCCCTGAGCCTTCTGAACCAATCCCAGGCCCACCCCATCCTGCCACCCCCCCACCCCCAGCCACCAGGTCCCAGAGCAGGGCGCCTGTCACCTGGGATGCAGGGTGAAGCACCTGGACATCAGAGATTCGAACTCAGTCTTTTAGGGCTTCTGCAGGCTCAGAGTTATTAGGGGTAATTTCTCCCTGGACACAAAGCAATCCCTTCTCCCCCTCCCCCTAAATCAGTCCCTTCCCTTCCACAGCCCCAAGGCCAAGTTTTATTCCATTTCTTCCTGGCCCTGGGACTTGACATTTCAAAAGAGTTCCCCAAGGAGCGAGGTTATCTCTATCAGTGGCTCCCAATCTGGAGGACGTAAGAATCAGCGGGGAGAGCTTGTTAGAGAGACTTCTCAGGCCCCATCCCAGGGTTTCTGTCTGACTTAGTGGGCTCTGGATCTTGTCTCCTAAGCCCACAGGTAATGCCAGCAGTGCCGGGTCCAGGACTCTGCATCGAGCGCCACTGCTCCTTGAGAGAGGTCCACGGCCACCTCTTAATGGAGGACGTACCCTCCCTGGGTAAGAGACTGGGGAGCTCATGGATGATGTGCCCTGGTTTTAAGAGACTGGGGAGCTCAGACCCTTCATATGTCCCCACTTCTGTGGCCTTCTCCCTCCTTCCCAGCTGAGCCCACACCTGCCTTTCCAGATTTACACCCACTGCTCCCTTGCTCACACGCAAGGTTTTCTGAAGAAACTCCGCTTTCCCCTTTGCATGGCGGTCTTCCCACCTGGAACACTCTTTACGTGCATCAATATTATTCACCCTTCAAGACCCAGGCACATGCCTTGTTTCTCACAAAACCTGCTTGGGACCCCCATCTAGAGCAGTACCGTCCCACTAAGACACAAGCCATAAATGCAAGCTCTGTGTACAATTTTAACTTTTCTAGAAGCTATATATTTTTTAAATTTTAATTTATTTTTATTTCTTTAGAGAGAGACAGACAGACAGACAAGGCAGGAGTGGGGGAGGGGCAGAGAGAGGGAGACACAGAATCCGAAGCAGGCTCCAGGCTCTGAGCTGTCAGCACAGAGCCTGACGCAGGGCTCGAACCCTCGAACGGCGTTTGTGAGCTGAAGCCCGACGCTTAACCGACTGAGCCCCCCACATGTTCCTAGTAGCTATATTTTTAAAAGTAAGAGGGAAAGAAGTGACATTAACAACAGATTTCATTTAACCCAACATTTGAAATTTTTCATTTTTTAACGGCTCCATAAAAAATTATTAATGTAATAGTTTACATTTTTTTTCCATACAAAAATCTTCAAAATGCAGGGTGTATCATGTCCTGATAGCACATCTCAGTTTGAACTAGCCACATTTCAGATGCTTATGATCGCACGAGAGAGTGGCTATCGCATTGGATACAACGGACATAAAAGTATTTTCTCTTTGCTCTGAATTCCCTCAGCTCTTGCAATGCTTCTCTCAGAACACACATCACTTTCTTGTGTGTGTTTTTTAATTGCTAGTAGTCTGTTTGCAACTTGAAGGTGATGACTGTGTTTTAATGCTGATGTCGTTTTCCTTCCCCTGAAGTGGCCAGCGCTGGCCAGTACGTAGGATGTGCTCAATGAGTATTGGTTGCTGAATGAGTATAGAAGCACATGAACATAGGAAAGACCGAGGACCCACACACATGTGACTTTGAGGGTCTCCTCTTGGTCCCTGTGACATTTCTTGCTTCTGGTTTGGGCATGGCTATGACATCTTTGAGGGGGGCACCATGCGCGTCTTAGAACTGCCCCCGCCCTGCCCCCTTAAGTTTCCTGTTTCACTTTGCTCTTCAACTCAGTGCATTACAAAAAAGAGAGAAATTCCCACCAGGAGGGCCCAGGAAACAGGAAAAATAGTTGTGCTCTTGGTTTCATGTTTGGAGAAGAACAGGGTTCTCACTATCTCCGTGGCACTTGGCGTGAAAGTGGCCTTTGTTGCTGGAGACACTGCTCCCATTCAGGGCCCCCTGTCCCAGCTGCTGAGAGCCGGGCTGTGTTTTGACAGACGGGCCGAATGCAATGCAGACAGTTGTTTTAATTTCCAGCCAGATGCAGACATCACTCACACGGAGCCCGAAACTCAAGAAAGGGAGGCTGGGCACTGGGGTGCTGAGCTCAGGCCACAGAGGGCGGGCTAGAGGGGTCGGCGGAAGCCATCCGGGCAGTGGGGTCACAGATATCCTGAAGGACTGAGAACCCAAGGCCCAGGAAAGGCACACTAGGAGAGCACCTGGCAGGCACCTTCCAGAAAGGTGCTCCTTCTCGGAATCACAGGCCATGAGTCAGCAGGGGATGGGTTGCTTCTTAAGGATGCCATCGGCTGGTGGCAGTGGCTGGCTGTTAGCTCTTAACTGTACCTAGTTGTTCAGGGCAGAAATCATAAACATTCTCAGGGACGAGTTAGGTAAACTGCGGGAAGTCAAATCCCAAACGTCAGAATCTGAAGGACACACGCAGCCTCCCTCGGAGGGAGGGCAGCAGTCCCTTTCATGGCCTTCCAGACACCTGTCACTTCTGCTCTGCTTACACATCCCAAGGATGGGAGTCCCTTCCGGAAGTGAGGGCTTCGAGTTACTGGACAACTGTAACTTTCTTAGGTTGGGCTTTCCTGAAACTTCTCACCCGTGAGTCGTACTGCTGCCACATTGCTGCCCTCCAAACATTGGAAAGCCACCTCCGTGGCCACCTCAAGACTTATCTGCTTTGATCTAAATAAACATCCCAGGTCCCTCAGCTGTACCTCGGATGCCCTGACCACTTTTCCAGGAAGGACCTCTCTGGTTGAACAACACCCCTCTTGGAGCAGAGACCTGAGCCAGGAACTCCCCAGGGTGGGGTGGCCTGTCTCCATACTGACATTATTTCTGCAGCCCATGAGCAAATCAGCCCCTTGAGCTCTTAGAGCACCCTGGACATCGTGTCAACGCAAACTCTCGGGTCTAGTACACAGGAGCTATTTCAGACCAGCCTCCACTTACAGGTCCAATTTTTTTCAACTGAATGGCAAGGTTTTACAAGCATCCTTCCAGCATTTCATACTTTGTTAAGTTTATTTATTTATTTTGAGGGAGAGAGCACAATCATGATTGGGGGGCAGACAGAGAGAGAAGGACAGAGAATCCCAAGCAAGCTCCTCCCTGTCAGCACAGAGCCCGACATGGGGCTCGAACCCACGAACTGCAAGATCATGACCTGAGCCGAAACCAAAAGTCGGACACATAATAGACTGAGCCACCCAGGCGTCCCCTCTATATTTTTATTATTAAAAGGGGGTTGTGAATGTTTAAAGCTGATCATGTCACTCACTTCTAGGAAAGAAAGCCTTGTAATGTGACCGTTAGGTGTAATGAGGTGGTAAGAATGAGGGATGCCCAACATGGAAGCTTCCTGAAGCTGGTGCACGAGACCCATCACCATCCGGCCCCCGAGTACGTCCCCTTTATGTCTCACCCTGCCCCATCCGGGGTACACCATTCAGTCCTGCTGAACTTATCCACGATTACTTTTGCTCGTGACGATCACTCCTCGCACTGCCCTTCTGGGTCTGTGCATGGGCCCACTCCTACCCTTACACATGCTTATTCTAGCGGCCCCTTGTGCCGACAGGGTGTCCTGGGCGCCCCGCCTGTATGTTCACACCCGTCCCATGTGAGGAGCTCCGTCTTTGCAGTTACCCACTCCCCCTACTCTGTGGGGCAGGAGCTGTGCCCTGATGGCTGGTACTTCTCTCTCACATGCACCCAAGCCTCCCTCTAATGACATCTGATAAACATTTGCTAGGTACGCTTGTTAGATGTACCCCAAGCCTCTCAAGATGATGCCATGAAAGTGTCTCAGAGGCAGAGCGCCATGGGAGAGGACCCTGGCTTACATTTGTACTTGAGTTCGCACATCCAGTGGGTGGGGGACCTCTGTGCCCCGACAGAACAGAACCCAACCCCTGCCCAGCCATTGGATTCTGCAGCCCAGCATCCCGCTGCCCTAGCCAGCGGCAGTCCCGAGTGTAGCAAATGGGACACTTACCTCTTCTGGCCCCCTTACCTGGCCTGAATGTCACACACGCTGGGCAGGTGGAGGTGTTGGGTCCAAACAGGCTCAGCTCAAGTCCCTGCAGGGCCCTGTTGGGGAGGCTGGCAGGAGTTTCCTGGGGCTACACCCTTGGGGTGGGGGGACAGGGGCTTGTTCTGTGAATTCTCACTTTCCCCACCAAGACAGAATCAGACAGGCAGCTCATCTCTGTGGATGTTCCCATTTAGCCAGACTTTTCAAAGGATGGAAGATTTACTAGAAAAATTGAATGCAGACATCAGAGAATGGGATAATTGGATCCAGGTGGTATGTTTGGTTGGATGTAAAGAGACTGTGCCATGCGATGAATATTATTTGATAGGAAAAGTTTCTCCTTCTCTCCCTTTTTAAATTTTTTCTGTGTGGGCAGGATGTCTCAGCCCAAGCCCAGCTGAAAGCCCTTCAGAGACAAGTTGATGGCACTCAATGGGCTTTCAACAGAGTTAACCATTTTCAGCACTTCCCACAAGCGAGCCCAGCTCCCGCACGGACATTAGTGGCAGCAGAAAGACGCAGGACAATTTGCGTCTGCCTCTGGCGAAGGCAAGCAGCAGCCTTGGGTCTCCCACCCCAGAAACACATGCCCCACCCTGCACCAGGCACACAGATGTGAACATAGAGCGGCCATCTATTTATCCCCCAGTGTCCCCTCTTACGGGACGGCGACGGTGCAGGTGTGGGTAGGTGTGAGTGTGAACTCACACCAGCCAGTCATCCCTACCGGATCTAACCGTACCCTCTTTCTTCTCTCTGCCAGATCACCAGGGTCCCCGTGGAATCCTGTGAACAGTACACGACCTGTGGGGAGTGTCTGAGCTCAGGGGACCCTCACTGCGGCTGGTGTGCTCTGCACAACATGTAAGTTGGGGAGCGTTCTGAAACAGGGCCAGGAATGCAGACAACCAAGTGCTTTCCTGGGGGTGTTGATGAGGATGTGACAGTGGTTTGCGGGGAGAGAGGGATGTCCGGTAATTCTAATCAAGGTGGAGTAATTCTCATCCAGGCTGGAGAGCAGGAAGAGAGGCCAAGCGCGGGGGGCCCTTCCTTCCCAGTGTCAGTGCCTTTGCCTCTCTTTCATGCCCCTTCCAAATTCTGCCCTTCCGGCTGCTTTCAAGTTGCACCTTGTCTTCATGGGGAAGGGTAGCCGTATGCACAGAACTCACAAGGGCAGCTGGAGAAGCCCCGAGAACCTCCTCAGTGCATCCTGATCGATGCATGCCGATGGCGGTGCTGTGCTAGGGTGGGGGGATCTAGACTCCAGTGAATCGCTGTGTGTCTGTGCATGGTGCATTGACCCCTCTGGGTCTCCACTTCCCCAGCGCTGAATAGGGATAAACCGTGAGGATTAAATGAAATAATAAATGCTTTGGGAAAAAAGGAAGCCGGGAAAAGGCTATACAAATCAAAATCGTTATTATGAACTCTGAACCTTTGGGAGGACCCTGCTGGCCTCATTAATTCAAGATTTCAAGAAGGCCACACCTCACTCTAACCTGCCTCACACCCCTATTCAGACCCATCCCTGTTGAATACCAGCTCAATAGAAATGCAAAATCACACTTAAACTTCCTAATTCGAAGAGTCCCTGAGGGAGAGAATAGGGTGAAAACCCATAGGCCGGAGCTGGCCAGGAATGCTGTTCCCCAATGGAGTTGGAGCTCCATGGCTTCCTGCCAGCCAGCAAAGCATCTCCATGAAATTTGCCGGTTTGGGGTGGAGGCGGAGGCGGAGGGCCAGAGTTCAGGGTCCTGCACAATAGCTCTTGGCTTCCAGCCTCTGCAGCAGGTGTTTCGAGGGCTATGGAGGGAGGGAGGGAAGCAGGCGCCTCACAGATGCAAAATCCGGACTGGATTTGAGCCCACAAATACTGGGTTCCCTGCTTGGGTTTGAAGGTAAGAGACTCCTCAAGAAGTTTTGCGCGCGCGCGCGCCACACACACACACACACACACACACACACACACACACAAAATGCTCTTACCAGAACCCAGGCAGTGAGTCGCCATTCAGGTCAGACAAGTGGTCCAGATCCTGATGCCCCAGGAATGGCACACGCAGCTAAAAGGGTTTCCCCTCCCGTGAGGCTGTGCGGCCAGCAAGCTGGATCTGCCACCAGGAGGATTTCTTCCTGCAGAGAACCTGTCCACTGCGCCCGCTGCGTGGAACAGTCCTGGGCTGCCTGCCCTCTCACTGTGCTGTGGGTGTGCACACACCACCGCTCCCTGCTCCCTACCTGGCTCTCCCCGCATCCCTGCTCATAGAGCACACCCCTTACAGATAGGGATCATCATTTATTCAACAGCAGGGGCACCCGTGGTCCCCAGCTTGTGCTCGAGCCTACTGATCCATCACAGTGCCTTGAGTCTCTCGGTGGCCCCACACCACCCCTGTCATCCTCCTGTCTGGGTGGGCTGTGGCTTCTAGAATGGCTGAGCCACATCCAGATTGCCTCCGATTTCCTCTGTCCTCCGAACCCTCCGAACCTGTGGCGGAGAACCAATCCCTCCCACCCAGGGTCACATCTCTTCTTCCACCAGCTCTGCTTACCAGGAGCACCCGGGGACAAGCTTCTTCCTGTCTCTACCCAGGAGAAAGGACCTTTCTCCTCTTAGGTCCTTCTTACAAGACCTAAGTGCCCTCCCCTCCCACCTGCCACGGAAGGCCAGCCTTGGTAATGGGAAAGAGTCGATGGGCCCACTTCTAGTTCCCAGGCCCACACGTTGGACTTTAACGGAGGCAGAGGCTGAGGGAGATTGCTGAAGAGGCTCTGGGTCGGGGGTGGGGTGGGGGGGGGGCGATTTGAAACCTTCCTGTCTCTTCTGTATGCCTTGCTCTTGCAAGTGTGTTATTGTCTCCAAGGCTATTTATCTCTGTTAGGGCTGTTGCCATAAATAGTATGATAAAAAAGAGCCATTTCAGTGAGTCAATGAGATAAAGGCTCCAGTCAAGAGCTCACTTTAGAGCTATCTTAAGGATTCACTTAAACCTCAATAATTCTTTTCTTTGACAGCATTCATATTTAGATCCATTATGTGCCTGGAAAGGAAGAGGGGGGGGACTGGGGGGAGTTCAGGGGGAATCACTGCCGGATTGTGGGATTGTGGCATTGTGGCATCTTGTATCTCGGTGGCTACTTGGCTGAAGAAGCCCCAAACCCTGCCGCGTGTTCCCATGTGGCACAGGTGACACGCTCCTGCGAGCAGGTGTCACCATCCCCACCTGCCATGCCAGGCAGAGGAAGCTCCAGCCGGGGATGAAGCCATCGGAAGAAATGGCCACACAGCTTTCGGACAGAAAGGCAGCCCTGGCTGTGACGCCTGGTCTGTCTCTCTGTCTCCAGGCATTATTTCACCCCGCAGATATTTATTGAAAATATACCATGTGACAGGTAGAATATCTCAATGAATAAAAGATGGCCCCTGCCTTCAGAGAGCCATTAATCCAGTCCCAAGATCACATGTGCACCGCCCGATACAGCTAAGACCTGTCCAGACTTTTCCTTTTTTTTTGGAGTAGAATAATTATATGAATAGTCATCATCATGAATATTATTATCATAAGGGCCGAAAAGCCATTTTCTAAGTACTAACTCATTTAATCCTTACACCAGCCCTATGTCGTAGGGTAATGTCACTCTCCTCACCATTTTATAGTTGAGGAAACTGAGGCACGGAGAGACTAACTTGCCCAAAGGGACACAGGCAGTATGTCGTAGATCTGGGGGAGAGTGGGCAGAACCCAGGCAACCTGGGTCCAAAGCTCATATTCGTAGCCTCTTGTGTGCTAATTCTCACATTCCCCAAACTTCCCCCAATGCTCAGTGAACATCCTAGAACTATACTGTCTGTCAGGAGCTATCCTTTATGCCTAAATTGTACCTCCGGCATCGAGAGGTAATCCCACTTCCTCTTAGTCTGTGTTTAACTGTGATCAGGACCACCTGGGAGTCCCCCAAGCCCTCTGGGGTAAGTGAAAAGCATAATGAGAAGACAAGGACAAGCCTCACAGCAGCAAACCCCTCTTTCAGCCCCCCGGGGAGAGTGGAACCAAACAGAAGGGTCTCCAAGGCCTGACCTCCTGTGAATCTGTGTCCACGGCAGGTGCTCCCGCAGGGACAAGTGCCAGCGGGCCTGGGAACCTAATCGATTTGCCGCCAGCATCAGCCAGTGCATGAGCCTCGAGGTGCATCCCAGTAGCATCTCAGTGTCTGAACACAGCCGCCTGGTAAGTAACTTGTCCCAGGGGGGTGGTTGTGGGGGGAGAGGCACAGAGTGCCCCTGGGCGTGTGCACGTGTCCCTTTAACACTTGCTCCTGTATCTGGGACGGGAGCACACTTTAAATGCTCCCAGGAAACTTTGTGTTTGTAGAAACCCTACAAACTCCTAATGTAAAGGGCACAGCCGCTCTCCATACTCCTCACCCATTGATCTGTTTCGTAAATCTAGTAGCAAACATTTACACTGAGTAACAAACATCTACAATATAGTGCAACCCGATACTAAATCACACATTCTTCTTCCTTGTAGGCTGTATTTACATTCCTCTACTTGATGCTGTTTTTCACAGAGACCTTAGGGTTGCCTGGGGGGCGGTGGGGGGGGCGGTGGGAGACAGACAGAGACAAAGGGACTGAGGCTTAATTCACAGCCAGTATGTACTTAAAGAGAATATTAAAGAGAATAAAATAGCCCTTAACCACCTGTCGAGGTACAACCCAAAATATTTCATGTCCTCAGGCCCTACAGGATTATTTCATTCTGAAGGTTTTATGAGCATTTACGGATGTTAATTAGTTAATGAACCTTCCAAGATTTCTGTTCATTCATCCCCACCAGGAGGTTTTGGCTCCCATGGAGCTGAGGGAACAAATAGGGGAGTTTGTACCTAAGTCTCTCGGCCCCATGGAAACGAAACTGGGGCAAAGATTCAGCCGCAAACAAATGCCTGGAGAGGCTAGGTGACCCTCACTGTGCGTGAGAAACCACTGCAAATAAATGCAGCCAGGTGTTGGTAGGAAGACAAAGGGAGACCTACCTAATGGCTCCCAACTTGGAGGCCACAGCGGGGGTGGCGGGGGTATTGGCACCATGAACCCTTACGGTCACTCCCTCTTGCTAAAGGAAGCCAGTCTTCAAATTCTTCACCTGTTGCTTCCAATACCACTTAGATGTTCTGTTGCGCTCATTGAGAACAAACTCATTTCTGGTAGTCGGGGGAATTTTTAGCATTCAGAGGAGGGTATTCAAACTTGGAAAGGCAGGGAAGTGCTGGCCTAGATTGTTGGAACCCAGAGACAGCAGCGGACATCATCCGAGAGGCTGGTGTCCAAGTCCCTTGCTTTCGCTGATCCCCACAGCTCCTTGTGAAGCCACTGCCCTACTCGAGGGGAGCTGTGAGAGAGCAGAACGCCCAGGGCGGGGGTGGGGAGGTACAGAGAAGCAGAAACTCTAGGACACCCACCGACCTGATAAGCAGCCCCGGAACAATAGTCAGGATGAGGAGCTGGCTGTCTTCCCCCCACCTGGTAAACCTCCAGACTGGTGAGCTGGTGTTAAGGCTTGTTTGCAAAGGGCTCAGCTCATGACCTGCTTTCCAAGTTCATGGTTTCATGTCAGAATGATGAGGGTCTGAGATGGACTGTGATAACTTTCCTTCTAGTGCCCCTCAGTCCTTTCCCAGGCTGGACAAGTCTGAAAAATAATTTAATAATGATGTTAATAAAGACCATTGTCCCCGCACGGCTGGCGGAGCTCCTATAACTGTTCTGTGTCGAAGCCGGAAGATCACCTAGACCAGTGTCCTTCCTTAGGGGTGAGGTCTGGTGAGATTAGTGAGCACACAGGCCACAGCAGGGCCAGGCCTGGAGCCCAGGTCCCATGAGCCCCTGGGTCTCTTGCTGTGGCCTCGTCTCTTTGATCTTGAGCCTCTTTGCTCCTCCCACAGCTCAGCCTGGTTGTGAGTGATGCTCCAGACCTGTCTGTGGGAATCTCCTGTGCCTTTGGGAACCTGACAGAGGTGGAGGGACAGGTGTCTGGGAGCCAGGTCATCTGCATTTCACCAGGGCCCAAGGATGTCCCTGTCATCCCTCTGGATCAAGGTAAGAAGTGTGTGCATGAGAGTCACATGCCAGGGGCTGCCCTACCAGAATGGCCAAGAGTAGGGGGCACGGGGATGGGGGGTTGAGTAGAGGGCACAGGGGATGGGGTGGCGAGTACAGGGTACAGGGGATGGGATGGTGAGTACAGAGCACAGGGAATGGGGGTGAGTAGGGGGCACAGGGGATGGGGTGGCGAGTACAGGGTACAGGGGATGGGGGTGGTGTGGCGAGCACCAGCACCAAAGTCGTCTGACCACATCTTCATATTGCAGACACTAACATGGGCTTATTATATAACTTGTTTGAGTTTGCAAGCTGATTGTCATACCCCAAAGCGAAATTCAGAAAGAAAGAAATCCCTTGCTCCCATCTGGGTTAAGTCTACGCAGTGTGCAGAATCTTCCTGACTTGCCTTCGAGGGCTGCAGCTGGTGATTTTCAGCGGGCTTCTCTCCATGGCGCAGGGCGCTTGAGGGGTTCTGGCCTAATATTTCTGAAAGTCTTTCAGTAACTGGACATGCCTAACCAAAAGCAAGGGGTTCTGTGGGATCGGATTCATTCTGTTTTTCCTAAGAGGGGGTGCGGGGCAGTCTGGGTCTCCGTGATGCATGTCTCAACAGGACTCTTGGGAGGAGATGACTCAGGCAGTTTCCATCCACCATCTGTGCCCCAAGAGAGCCCTGGAGTGGCTTAATGGATTATACTCAGGTTCTCCACTTGGCCCCCAGGTTGTTACCCTCTCTTTTTTCGCCCCCGCAGACTGGTTTGGCCTAGAGCTGCAGCTGAGATCCAAGGAGACAGGGAAGATATTTGTCAGCACCGAGTTCAAATTCTACAACTGCAGCGCCCACCAACTGTAAGCACTTACCGGGAGTCTTGCCCTGGCCCTGGCTACGGGTGTGCATTTCTCTTAAGCTTGAACCATGCTGTGTTCACCTCCTGGTCTCCACACAGGCCCTGAGTTCTGTCTGGCTCATTCGCTTATAACAAATGGAATGACATTCACTCTCCAAAGCCTCTGATCTCATCCAGACTTCCTCGCTGGACCCCCAACAACCCTCCCCCCAGTTCTCAAGCTAAGACATGAAAAACAAAGTATGAAGTGAAGGCAGAGGTCATGGCCTAAGGATCATAAGAAAATTTCTCTATTTTAGACCAGTTGGTGGTAGCTTTGAACATAGAGATTGACAGTGAATGGAGTTTAGACACATCCTCCATGACCAAGTTGAGAGGGACTCATTAAGTGGCGGCCATGCACACAGGTACCCCTAGAGAAGGACATGAGAGAAGGGCCCCAGGCTGGGAAAGGGAGAGGAGGCTTTAAGTCCACCATGGTCCAAATCTAGCCTTCAACTTAAAAAAACAATTGTTAACATTTATTTATTTTTTGAGAGAGAGAGAGAGAGTGCGAGTGGGGGCAGGCAGAGAGACAGAGGGAGACACAGAATCTGAAGCAGGTTCCAGGCTCTGAGCTGTCAGAGCAGAGCCCGACATGGGGCTTGAAACCATGAACTGTGAGATCATGACCTGAGCCGAAGTCAGGCGCTTAACCATCTGAGCCACCCAATCACCCCTAGCCTTCAACTTTTTAAAGAGGAGAGGGAAACCAGACCAAACCAGCAGCCTCCAGGAGGGCTTGGTAGAGCCCAGCTGGTCTCGCCAGCCATCTCCAGCAGTGGGTGCCCACAAGCTATGAGATTCTGCAGCTGTGCAGGAAGAAAGACCCATATTTAGCTTCTAATAATCTTCTGTGGAAGAGAAACTGAGGCTCCTTCCATACAAACTGGGAACTTGTATACGGATTAATTTAAAAAAAGGGAGACAGGTCTCTAAAATAGGGCCACATAGGGGCCACTGGACCAGTGACCATGGACATTCCACAAAGAGAGAGATCAAGCAACAACTCCATACCAAGCAGAGGAATAATTGGGAATATTCCATGGACCGTCCTTCCCATTCCGCAGAACAGGAACGTGAGGTCTCATAACTCCAAGGTATCAAGTCTGTAGGGCCCAGACGGTGGACATGATGAGTTCAGCAATCCATGTGGGAAGAGGGTCTGTTTGCAGATATGCCCAAAAGGGATCGTTAGCCATTAAAATAGACAGATGAGCCAGTCTTCCATAGTCTCTCCTTCTCTGATCTTGATTTTTATGATGAGAATCATCTACTGGAGTTTTAGGGTCCCTACAGTAGTTAAGTAAGGAAACACAACTGAGCCCCATTGGGACAAGTCAATAGATGTGCCAGGATAGACAGGACAAGTGGTAAAATGTCCTGGGGTGGGGGCAGGGCAATAAGTGTTGACGCTGAAATACAGTTGCCCACTAATCACTGCATCCCAATCCCAGCTAACCGAATTTGGGGGAAATGCAAGCATCTTATAGAAAGAGACTCCCAACCTCCTTCTCAAACTCCAACACAGTGGTGATAGAATTCATTGTTTGTGAGAGCACCCTCATCTCGTGGCAGTTTGGTGTGATGTCACCACTTTGCATTGCTATGGCAACAGAAATGTATTCACAGGCAGCAAGTTTTAGCCAAAAAAAAAAAAAAAAAAAAAAAAAAAAAAGCAGGTCTCTTGGACAGCAAAGATTCCATTTTGCCCCAAACACTATGTACTTTACCCTTCTCTGCTCCTGGCATTCATAGCAAAAAGTCACAGAATCAAGTTCAATCCTCTGCTTTTACTGTGGTAAACTAAGGCCCACAGGGGATAAGTGCTGCAGCAAAGGTCACAAAATCAGCCAGTGGAAGAGCCAGGCCTGCAACCCCTCTCATCATTATCTGTCCATTTTCATTATTTACTTGCTGAAGCATAGGATGTTAGCAAGAACCGGCCAATCTGGCCTAAGCTCAGAAACAAAATAACTTTGGGCACTTCCAGAAAGGAATAAAAATGATCAGCACGGAGCATCAATGGGCTAATGCACCCACAAGAGGGTGGCATGTTAGCCTGTCCGCCCCCCCACCCCCGCCCCCGCCAGCATGGACACCCATCTCCCCAAATCTAAAGGGAGCACCCACCAGGTGGCGCCAGATTGCAGACCCAGCTGTGTTCCTTCCTGGTTGGTCTAGTTGTGGAAGGCTAGACTAGGGGAGTGGACAAGGAGCAGGAAGACCAACCCCTCCTCCTACAAAACCCAACTCCATTGTAATGGGCGGGTCACACAGAGTCAAAATAATACACACAGCCTCAGGTGAAACTAGAGGGAAAGAAGCGCTCACCCTGGCAAGAAATTCATGAGCCACACACATATTGCCACCCACCTATGCCTTGCTACTTGGAGAGTGGTGCAAAATTACCGTTTAATATTGGTAACTCCCCCAAAGCCCAGAAACACAGGTGATTGAACCAGTCGTTAACACTCAAAAGTGACTTAAAAGCTTAAAATCACAGGTAATTTAAGCACTTGAAAATAACACTCACATTTAACATTGTACCTTTCAAAACCATTTCCTACACATTATCTTGTTTGATGCTAAACAGCCCTGTGGAGCAGACAGGAAAGTTTCATTACAGATGGATGAAGAAATTCCAGTGCAGAAGATGAAGTGACTTATTCAAGGTGACCCTGGTGGCAGTGCAAGACTCCTATCTACCCAGTTTCCATCCCTATGTTTTTCTGTCTTATAAGCGTCATACAGGCTATTTTCTTGTAAGTTCTGGTACACTGATAAATGTTCCACTACCAGAAGTCGGGGGGGGGGAAAACCCAGTATGTAGCACTTGCCAATTTCTATGGTGTAAATACTCTGTCCATGGCTGATTTCAGGTTACTGACATGATGCCAAGCCACTTGCAAAATTCCTGAAAATGTAAATAACCAGCTCTCATGAGCTAATGCAGGCCAGTTCTAGCACATCATTGCTTCATAAGTTACATTACGTCCACTTTGGACTTTTTTTTTCTTTGGATTTTCTGGTCCTATGAATGTCTTCAAGGGAGAATCACAGTTCTCAGTGCTGGGCAGTGCCCCCACAAATCAACCTTTTTAAGAGAGAGACTAGGATAACAGATTTCCATCATGACACATGGGCTACCTGGCACTCTTACCTTCCTTGTCTGCTCCCTTCTCTTTGCCTCTTACTATCTCCATCCTTGCAGGTGCCTGTCATGTGTCAACAGCGCCTTCCGCTGCCATTGGTGCAAGTACCGGAACCTCTGCACTCATGATCCCACCACCTGCTCCTTCCAGGAGGGCCGGATCAACATTTCAGAGGTAAGCAAGGCTCACCTTGGCATGTGATGTTTCCAGTAAATCTGAGTGGTCCTCCCTTTACAGATGGAGAGTCCCAACGGCTTGGCCATCTCCTTGCCCTGACCCATCTTGGTCTTCTTCCTGGAGATTCTTCATGTTAGAAAGCCCCATTATTATAAAACTCAAAAAAACAAAAGTGGTAGAAAATCCCCCAGAGGCAGAGAAATAGGCTGTGTCTTCTAGACTGTTAAGATTCTTTACATTCAAAGGCTTGAAGGGAACTGAGGGTTGAGACTGAAAGCTAAGTGGACATATCCAACCAACCAGACTCCATTGTCCAGAAGAGTGCAGTGAATGGCATTTATTCTTTGAGTCTAAGCCCTTTGCTTGGCTGCAGACATAGTCCAGTTCAATAGAACATTCACTCTCAACCATTCTTTCATGCCAACCTCTCTTCCAAGTCTAAATTTCAATGATTCTTTGACTCTGCTGTATGACTGGGTGGGTGGCCTAATAGAAAGAGAAGGAAATTCGGCTGGTGGAAAGAACCAGGCCTTGCTAAAAGTCCCAGTTTATTGTACAGGCAGTGTCCCATCCCTAGAGCCTGACCTACCTTTGTTATTAACACAGTGCAATATCAAATTGCTCGTCTTCCCAGTGAATATCGCATCTAGTTATTATTCATTGACGTTGACTTGTGTACACACTGACAGCGTACCTTAGGAAAGTGAAGGCTGCGTGGTCCATTTCCCTTCTTATGTTTCATCTTTTTCACACCCTAGTGTGGCCAGCTGGTTGGGTTTGGCTGACTGTAGAGACCTAGTATTCATGCAAATTGCACGTGTGTGTATACATGTGCAATTCCCCTCCTCTTCTACCTTTTAGAAAATCCGCAAATGTAAATAAGTGACGGTGCAGCATTTGCATATTCTACTATATTCTTTCTATACACATGTCCCTCTTGCACTAGACTAGAAGCTCCTTGAAGGCAAGGGCTGTATCTAATCCTCAGTGTTTTCTTCAGGGAATGTTTGCAGAATGCATGAGTGAAAGAATGGATGAAGGAATGACCGCTTTACCCAAATGCCATTGACAGAAAGGGTTCCTTGGATCTACCTGTCCAAGATTTTAAGAAATAGAGTCTATGTGTCTCATAGCCTTGACAGAAGTCCTAGTTGCTTCTGTGAATAAACATAAGAAAGCCGGCCTTAATGTACATATATCAAATCCTCATGATATATACTTTAAATATCTTAAAATTTTAGTTGTCGATTGTACATCAAAAAGCTAAACAAATTAAATAATAGTAGGCCTTGAACCGTTTCTCAAACACACACCCATGGCCTTGAATTCTTCTTAGTTTTGAAAGAATATGTGTTCTATTCAGTCGGAAAAATGGAATTTGCCTGCCTTGAAAGAGAGAAATAGAGATGGTGCCCACAGGTGGTATTGAAGACAGGCCGTCGCTGGTACCCCAGAGTGCTGGGACCAGTTATCTAGTGCCCTAAAAACCTTTCAGAAAAAGATCTCTCTCCAACCAGTTGGTGTGCTTTGTTGTCGCTGACCTGAAAGCACTAATGTGGTCTTAGTGGCCACTGGAAATTAATCCCAGCCCTGGGGTTCTGCAAGAGTATGGAATTGCCTTCAGGCTAATCTTCTCATTTAGAGGAAACGGCCTAAGGGCTTGAGGGTATGGAGTGGAGGGTGGTTCACGCAGCTTGGGAGTCAACGGAATAATGGCCAAGGGAGGCGAGGCTGACCAGCAACAGCAGATGCCATGGATGGGGCTGCTCAGAGGCAAAGGTCTGGCAGTGCAGACATGGTGATAAAGGGTCTCAGAAACTGACCTTCATATGGGCCACTTCTTCGCTTCAGAGTTCCTTAATAAAGTAAGGCGAGGCAGACCACAAATCCGAGAGAGAGAGAGAGAGAGAGAGAGAGAGAGTGAAGTGCAGGTCTAGACAAGAAAGAGCAGCTGCTTCATTTTCTCCCAGGGACTCCCCCTCGGGCGGAGAGAAACCCAAGGCCAAGCCTGAAAACGGCCTGCAGCTGGAGAAAGGGCAGGAGGAGTGGCGTTCAGAGCAAGACAAATCAACTCTGCTGGGGTGTGGAAGCCAGAAAGCTAATTGGAAACATGCTGGCCTCCCTCACCCTTTAGAAGTCACTGGAACACGGTTCCTTCTCAGCCACAGGGGATGGACTCCAATGTTCCAGAGAGCTGGGCCTGAGAGAAGCTGTTGCCACCAGGCAACTCAGGATTGAATTAATATTAAAAGAACCCTGGGGGTAAACCCAAAGGCTTCCCACCGCTTTTCAGTTGCGCTTTCTTTCCTGAATGTCTGTGGCTTGGGGGAGAGAGGTGCCCTTTGCCCCTTCCTCACCTCTGCCTCTCCTGAGTGGGAGGGGGCTGGACTGCCACTCTCTAACTGCCCATATGCACCAGCCCCTGGCGTGGGCCCTGGAACTGGCTCTCTGGAGGCCCAGTGATGGAAGCCTGGTCTGCAGCTGGCTCCTAACTTCACTCAGGAAAGAAAAGCGGGGTGGGTCCCCAGCAAGCTTATGAGGGCCACTTCCTCAGCTGCCTTGAATACTGCCAAAGCTCTTGGCCACAGCTGTTCACACATCCCTTCCCAGCAGCTAGCTCCTAGGCCCTCCTCTTTTCTGTCCAAAGCTGTGCTTCTGGGGAGCCCCATTCCTGAAAATGTGGAGGGCAGCTAAGGGGCACATAACCAGCTTGGATGGGGTTTTCCTTACTGTATTTAGAGTCCAACCAGATGTCTTTAGATCATTCTGGGGACTGGAAATCCATGAGGTACCTCTTTGGAGGTCCTAGAATATCTCTTTTATATTTCCAGTAAGAGTCCCCTGATTTTGAATCAAAGTTTTGTCTACTTCCTAGAAACCATATCTAACCAATTAGCTCCATAGATTCATACAGCAGCATTAACATATACATATCTGTAACTCTCTCACACGTGACAAGAGTTCTCAAAGCATCTATGCGGCTCAGGGGACCAGCAGCAGCACCTGGGTATACCTGTTAAAAAGTCAACTTCTTGGGCCCCATCCCAAATTAGTCTAAAGATTGAGAGTCACTGACATAGGGCATCTCAATGGATTCTTGACACAGACCTGCGATTTCATGTAATTCATATTTGACATATGAAGTAACCAAGAAGCTAAAAGTTTAGGTGTTTTGCCCAAGGCTGCAGAGAGCTCAGGCATCCAAAAAAGCTGATGACAGTACACTTTCTGCAGAAAATCCAATCCAGTTCACTTGTTTGTCCCCATGGCCACAGCTACACTTGCCGGCCAGACCCCAATATAGCTTCGTGCTATTTGGTCATGAGGGTTTGCAGGGACTGGTACAAATCCACCTTCACAGACGGAGAAACCGCCCATGGGAGGTGGGTCAGTAGGACCATTCCCAGATACACAGCCAGTCAGCACATGATGTAAATCTGCCCACTTTTTCCATTTAACCTACTCTATGAAATGGATTCTATTACAGATTAATAAACTGAGGTTTAAGGAAATTAAGCAATCGTCCCAAGGTCATCAGATAAATGCAGATGCCGTGACTCAGAGCATTTGTCCCCCAGGTTGACTCTGGGTAGGTTGAAGTCCTCTGATCCTGCATTTATGTACACAACACAGGCACACACAGGAAGTATGCAGTAGTATTAATGGCAATAACCCAGTTTAGTGCCATTAACAGCGTACTTCCGTATGCCTCTTTCATGCTATCGAGGGTTGTCAGGTCTGCTGGCCCCATTTTATTGATGAGGAAACTGAATTTCAATTGAACCATCTCCTGAGCTCTTTTAAGGTTGTGAGCCAGACCTTTCCACTGCTCAGGGCGCAGTCGATCTCTGCTGGGGGCCCCCCAGATCTCTGCTTCCCTGGGCTGGATCAAGCTGTGACATGGTGTTAGCAAGCGGGTGTGTGCCGGAGTATGTATGGCTTTCAGCTTTAAAAGCTCATCTCCCTCCATGGCTAAACCAGGCCTAGCAAGATGTAGATACATAAATATCTTCTTTACGCCCTGTCCCAGGGGAAAGATAGAACCAAATAAATCCGATTAGCTTCCCAGGATACTGGCTGCTCTCTCTCTTTGAAGTCCAGTGGGTGAAGATAATGCCATTTCCACATGGGAGAAGTCGTTTCCGAGGGCTGAAGGGTCCCCCGCGCTGAAAGCCCGAGAAGCACAGCAAAACAGAGTGGGCGATGGGGCCGCAAGGTGCATGGGGCTCCCACGCCAGGGTCCTATGGAGCCGTGGCTCCTCCTCCCCAGCCTACCGCCACCCCTGGGATGGTCCCAAATAGGACATCTATTCATCTTGACAGAAACTCAAATTGCTGCCAAGGAGGTGATTCTGTTGCCAGTTGGCCTAGAGACAGAGAGAGGAGTAAGATGACCTAAAGAAAGTGGGGACCAGCAGTAGCAGTGTTTTTTAACAACACTGACAACAGTAGTAACACTCTGCAGAAAAAGAATAACGTCACGATTTGGTCTTTTCTTCTTAGGACAGGAACTGTGTGTGTATGTGTGTGTGTGTGTGCGCGCGCACTCACAGAAGCAATCAGGATGGAAGTGGCCTCATTGTATCTGATGAAACCCATAGCCTTCCCCAAGGCCCCAAGGCATTGAAGTTCCCACAACTTGGCAGTTTTCTTGGCTTCTGGCTTTCCTACACCTGCCATCAGCCTTCACTACTGCCATTGCTACCCAGGACTGCTGCTTCCTCATTAATACACTCACTAGAACCATTCACAACCCAAGTTCTTCATCTTCCCCTGTTTTCCAAGAAGAAAAGAATATACCTGGTCCCAGCCCCCTTTTTCCTTTTCCCTAGAGAATAAGAGAGAGAATTCGACTCTGTCTGGCCTCAGGGAAATAGCCAAAAAAACAAAAGATAAGACATCTGTTTTCTACTGAGGCAGTTTTGGAACCTGTTTAGGCATTTGGGAAGCCCCTAATCATTGTCTTTAAATTTAGTCCCAGAAGGTCTGAAACAGCAGACTACAGGTATCTTTTCTAAAATGTTAGAGTCCCTTTAAAAAAGAAACAGGAAAAAAACACTTCTAAGAGTACTCGTAAAGTGTCTTCTTAAGATTCTCCAGCTCCAGGGCCTCCTGGGTGGCTCAGTCAGTGAAGCATCCGACTTCAGCTCAGTTCGTGATCTCACCGCTGGTGAGTTCGAGCCCCGCTGTGGGCTCTGTGCTGACAGCCCAGAGCCTGGAGCCTGCTTCGAATTCTGTGTCTGCCTTTCTTTCTGCCCCTCCCTCGCCCATGCTCTGTCTCTGCCTCTCTGTCTCTGTATCTCTCTCTCTCAAAAATAAACATTAAAAAAAATTTAATACAAAAATCAAAAAAATTCTCCAACCTCCAGGTTGGACCAGACTTAGCCCAGACAAAAAAGTTGAGGATTTGCTCACCTATGTGTATGTATATTATATGTAAATATATATAATACAATAAATGTGTCTATAAAAACATATATGTGTATATTTGTCAAATTTAAAGAATTCTACAATCTTGTTTACTAACCCAAGACATTATACTTCCAAAAACATCTTTAAGACCTTGCTGCTGAAATTTGAATTTGTTCTCTGAGCTCATTAGAGATGAAAAACAACTACTCATCACTTACAATGTCTCAACTAGTTCCATTTCTGAAAATGGATTCTCTCAGTCACAGATGAGCGCACGCGTGCGCGCGCACACACACACACACACACACACACACACCTCATTATGCCTCAGCCTTATTTCTTCTAGTCTAAATTAAAATTCTAATTTATTAGATGCGACAGGGATTTGTTAGCCACCAACAGGAAGTAGTATCTCCTTTTCCAGGGGATGCCTGGATTTCCCTGAAGTGGTGTTCATTTTTTTTCTTGGCTATAAATATATGAAAGACTCTGTCAAGAATGCCCTCAGGGCATGAAAGTAAAAGTGCAGTAAAGAGCAAGTTTATGAGTTGGCAGCTTGACTGACTGGCTTCTCGACAGGGACCCGTCTGCTCCGGGCTTGCCTTATGATCCTGCCTCTTGTAGAAACCTCGCCCGCTCGGTGTCCTCACATGCACTTAGCCTACAGGTGAGGGAGGGCACCAGTGACCACGGAAGTTCTTCCAGGTTCTCCCAGATAAGTGTCTGTGGAGAATTTCCCCAGCTTTTCATAGTCTCAGGATTCCTTACGAGATTTAGACATGTCCACTTCAGAATCATGGGACGCCAGAAACAGTGACCATTTCTAACCCCAACTTCGAGAATCAGACTCCTTCTCAGGTCTCTTGGTGCTCAGAAGTCATGGCTTTCCTCTCATCGCTGAAGAATCTGGGAAGCTGGAGGTAGAAAGAAAGTTTGACATCTTGTCATCTGAGGCAAATAGGATGCAGCCTCATCCCCTCGGGGCTCACACACCAGTGAGGAATACAAGTCAACAAGAAGTTGCAATTCTGAGGGCTAAACGCGATCATGGGAGAACATTCATAACCCATCCAGAAGGCCAGGGCAGGGAAAGGGTCAGGACAGCTTTCCAGAAAAGGAGCCGCAGAGCTGAATTTGAAGGCTAATTAAGAGGCATTTGGTTACAGAGGAGCTGAGGCAGTGGCCAGGAGGACAAAGAGGGTCAGGAGGTGGTACTGAGTGTTTCTAGGGGAGAGAAAAGCATCTTCAAAGGACCAGAGGCCCATGAGTCAGGGACACTGTCTCTGAGAACTAATATGAAGTCCCATGTGGCGGGAGCAGGATGCATGAGGACTTTCTTACTGGGTAAGAAGGAGGCAGAGGCCAGGTGGAGAGGGCTTGTACCTGAGGCCCAGAGAGGAGAAGCGACTGCTTCAGCCCACACTGTGGTCTGCCAGGTCTCCCAATCCCATAGCTAAGCTGTCCCTTGCTCATCAACCCCCACATGTTCCCGAATGCTCCCTCTGAGAACCACTGCAGAGGGGAAGGCGGTGGGGAGCCAGGTGTCTCCTTCAAGAATTTCCCTGGTTGGTCCATGGAGACAGGAAGTGACTGCATGTGGAGGCGGCTGGCCCTTACCATCCTCCTGCCAGTGGTTTCTGGGCTCTGTCTTCTTCAAGAGGGAGACGGTGGCAGGGGAAGCTGAGCTGTGGGAAGGTGGCCACGTGACCTTCGGGAGAGAAGCAACATCTAGCAATAAAGCTCAGGAAACTCAATCCGGCTTTCCCACTTTCATGGTCTCTCATGGTCCTTCCCACAGCCCCTCCCCACCAAGACTTTCTTTTTTCGGTTTTGTTTTCCGAAGCAACATGGCATTCATGCAGGGCCTGGTAATGAAACGAGATAAAAAGCCAGAGCAAGTGTTTTGAGCATTGCCGGGAGGGTCGATCCCCCTCCTGGAAAGGCCGGCTCAGTCGGAGCTGAGAAGCTGAGGCTGTCGATAACAGAATGCCTCAGGCCGGACAATGCGTGAGAGACAGGAGCCCGGGAAAGGATGAAACTGAGAGGCGGGGGTTCAAGGTTGGGGACAGGGACACACAGGGGCCTCTTTTATCCTCTGTGGCAGGAGATAAAATCCACAGCCTGCCACACCGGTGCTTGGAAATTAATTCCTAAATTGTAACATGCACACCAGATCCAGGACAACTTGGGGGCTGGAGATGACAATATCGAAGCCCCAGGAGCTAAGAGCTAGATTTCATGTTCCCTGCTGACTCCCCATGCCCTTCATTCAAATGAGGTACATCCTTCTCGTGGGCAGCCCACCTGGCCACGAGAGGTGCTGATTGGGCATTTGGGTCCTGTCCCCTGCCCTGGCTCAGGGGAGTAGGAAGGCGTGAGCCAGGACAGACAGTGCCTCTCTGCTTGCTCCCCAGGACTGTCCCCAGCTGGTGCCCACGGAGGAAATCCTGATACCAGTTGGGGAGGTGAAGCCAATCACCCTTAAGGCTCGAAACCTGCCCCAGCCTCAGTCGGGCCAGCGAGGCTATGAGTGTGTCCTCAACATCCAGGGGGCAGTCCACCGAGTCCCTGCCCTTCGCTTCAACAGCTCCAGTGTCCAGTGCCAGAACAGCTCGGTAAGAGGGCGTGCGCGGGCCCTGCCTGGAGCAGGCCTTTCTCTCACAGCCATGCCGAGGCCTGACCCTCCCCCTTTCCCAGAACCTTCCAGGTCCACAGGCTGGCCTCACATCCCCAGGGACGGAGGAGTGTGCAAGCCTCTAATGCCCCTCCACCAGAGCAGGGCAAGATAATGGTGACAGAGGAGGCGGGGTTCTGTGAGGGCCCGAATGGCCTAAGTTGAGAGCTTTGTGTCCTTTCTGAGTTGAAAGAGACCTCTTGGCCTTCCGTGAAATTTCAGCCTAAGCCAGTGGACTCCACCGCAAACCCCCTTCCCCACTTAGGAATAAACCAGAAGAAACCTGGCCAGGAGCTCAGCAGAAGTAGAATGGCATGAGCAGAGGTCGGGGGCAGGGGGGGCGGGGGGAGAAGGAGGGAGCAGTGAACTTCAAGAGTGGCAAGGGTTAAACCAATCCTGCATGCCAGACAGATAGCACGAGGTGTTTAATTATAATACTAGCCCAGAGAAGATCTTTTTATCTGCCAACTCCTGTCTCTGACTATGGGGGGTCAGCTGGAGATGGGGGGCATGATGTGACAAAGGTGTTGAGGGAAGCTAATTCGCCTGGGAGAGATAAAGAGAATCTGGGCTTCTTATCAGGCGGCTGTCAGATTCCCAGGTCACAAGCGCTTGATAGAATTTGTAATCGGTGGAAGGCCGCCAAGCGCAAGGGGAAGGTGGGATGAGAAAAAAAAAATGCAACAGGACAAAGGGAGGAAGGTGGTGGGAAGGGCCGGGGGGCAAGAGGGCGGACAGTAACATGACGTGCCCCAAGTGGCCAGGGCTGGGCAGGTCTCGGGAGGGGATTCCCAGAGTCTTCTCCAGTGAGAGGCAGGGGCTGAGCCACCAGAGGGCCGATTTCTGAAGCGTGTAATGGGCTTGCAAGTCCTCTGTGGGACCAGCGTGGGAGAAAGAGTGGATTCCTGGCTACAGCTTGAGCCTTTAGTGGTCGGGCTGATCAGATCTGTGACCAGAAGCTCTGAGGACTTTCCCTGGTGGACTCCCGGCCAAAATAAAGCTCACGTCCAGCAAGGAGACCCCTGCGGTGCCCAGACCCCCCACAACCGCTGTCCGCTCTCCATCTGTTGTGCACGTGCTCTCCTCAAGGCTCTGGTGGGGTCCACAGTACGTGGACCCCTCTGGTGGGGGACTTGCTGCAGAGACTGGACTTGCACGTGAAAAGGCAGAGCAGCTCTTGGGAAGACAGAGACAGAGACTGGCAATGCCAGGGGACAGAGAGGGTGGGGGAGGGCTGGCAAGGGTGTCAGAGCAGGCAACTGGGGAAGGTGAGTGTGAGCTGGACCAGAAGAATACAGGCAAGCGGAAGGACGGAGGCTGTAGGGAGAGAGAGGCATTCTTCACAAGATGTGAACTGAAAAGAGGCAGAGAGGTGCCTGGGCGGGGGTGTGTTTGGAGACAGGTGTCCTCAAAGATTTCTGTAGGAGGGCCATGGAAGGGAAGTAAGCTTGGATTTGGATTATGGGGGGCACTGGACACCAAACCAAGGGGTTTGGGCTGGATCCTGTTGGCATTAGTGACTGGGAGTCGGGGAGGGCGCCATAGGGATAATTCGAGCAGCAGATGGGGTCCCCTGCTTCTCTCCCTGCTCCTTTCTCAGCCCAGAGGGAGCGAGGATCCCTGGTGTCTTTCCTGCTGTAGTCCTGGTCCCCCGCGATGCCAGCAGCATCCGTGACCCCCTGTCATAGGGAACCTCACAAGCCGTGTGCCCTCTGCCCGTCTCCCCGCAGTACCAGTACGATGGGATGGACATCAGCAACTTGGCCGTGGACTTCGCCGTCGTGTGGAACGGCAACTTCATCATCGACAACCCGCAGGACCTGAAAGGTGAGCAGCTACTTCCGGGTAGAGTTTTGATCTTTCCGTGACCCCGGGAAAGACTGGGGCTGGAGGGATCAGAGCCGGCCAGCCGCTGTGCCATGAATAATACACCCCCTGTGTCAGCGGATCTCTTCAGAGGATCCTAAAGCAACATTTGGAGCCATCAAAGGAGTCCTGTTGGGAACCCTGTTTTATTACAACCAGAGCATCCGCCAGGCGGCTGCCGGCTCATTGCATTTTTCTCGGGCTCCCGGGGACTTTGAAGTATGTGTAGAACCTGACCTAGGAGAGCAGCAAGCAGGAATGTCCTGCCAGTTTCTAGAGAAATGGAGATTCTGTTTCCAATTAGGGTCTGGCTCCCCTATCCTTGGTCCGTCGCTGCACAAAGGTTCGTAGAACCGCTCTCCTGGTCCTGCGGTGGGGAGGGGGGACAACGCAAGGAAGCCCAGGGAGGAGCTGGGCTGACCCGAGAAGGACAGTCCATAAGGACCACCTTTATTCATGGCCCTATAGATAGGACCTGGTCCCGTGTGCCAGGTAGGCACACCCTCCACACTGCAAGTATCAACACACCACCCTGCTCTCAAGAGTGGCAAAGGCGAGTCCTGTGCTGTGAGCACTCACTGGGGGGAGGCGCTCACTAAGTGGTTTTCTGAGATTATTTCCCTTAATCGTCGTAACAGCCCTCAGATGTTTGTACTAGTATGAATCTCGTTTTATGGATCAGGACACTGAGACCCAAAGAGGCCAAGAAACAGACCAAGCATGCTCACCTGACAGCACATATACTGAAATCGGACCCATGAGCAGATTAGCACGGCCGCTGAGCAGGATGACGCACAAATCCACGAAGCGTCCCCTACTTTTAAGACAAATAAGTGACATCTTAAAAAAATAAAGGTCAAACTCATACAAACAGAGGGTAGATAAGGAGCTGCTGGAGGCTGGGGAGGAAATAAAGAGGTTGTTAAAAGGGTGCAAACTTTCAGCTCTAAGATAAATAAAGGCTGAGGATTTAGTGTAAACCGCGGTGTCTAGTTGACACCACTGCTTTGTATAATTGAAATTTGCTAAGAGAGTAAAACCTAAATATATATTTGTACTTGCTCTCTATGTATGTGTATGGTGATGGATATGCTAATTAACTAGATGGGAGGAGCCCTTTCATTATGTATATGTATTTCCAATCATACGGTATAGTACTTTAAATATCTTATGATTTCTTTTTGTCAATTATACTCTGGGAAAATGGAAAAAAAGGAAGAAAAAAACAGGCTGAATCAGAAAGTTAGGGCCAGGATCCAAACCAAAGCTGTCCAATCTCAGAGCGCACATGTTTGACCAAACCACTGTCCTTCCAGCGGTCAGACCACTGTGAGCTGTGAAGCTTTCTCCCCCCGAGACCCCTCTCCCCTACCATGAGCCACATCTCACTACACTTCAAGTTGCTAGGGCTGCCCCAGCTTCTCCGTCAGCCTGAGGGTCGCCCTTGGGTGCAGAGAGGGGACCAGGGCCACCAGAGGCCCCAACCCCCATGCTGTCATGGAAATCGACACCACTTTGGCTGGGAGAAAGAAACGGAACCAGGGGGATTTCTAAGTTCTTGTTCTCCTCAATACCAAGCCAAATGTCCTCACTGCTGAGAGAGAGACATTCTCCCTGCTGAGGATCTGGGCTTAGTTCCCAGAGGTTGTCTTTGCACCTGGAGCTTAGAAGAAAACAGCCACATCCAAGCTTCGCATCAGAGCCCTCCCTGGTGGTGCTCAACAGCTTGGGAGCATGGGGGCAGTTCCATCTCCACGTGCATCCCCCCTAGAGCCCAGGTGTTTCTGGAGGCTGTGCACTGTGTTGGGTGGAGAAGGCCACAGTGTTTACAGACTTGGGTTCTAGAATCCAAGACACCAGGATTCAAAATCCTGGCGTTTTCCCTTAGCGATGGGTGAACTCAGACTATCTACTGTCCCTGCCTTCATCCCGGTTTCCTTATGTGTGAAAATGCTGGAAGGGACACACTCCTTTTGGGGGTCATCATGAAGACCGAATGAGGTATTAGATGTGGACCATTTGTGCACGTTAATAAATGCTCACTACGTCATCGTTCATTTGAAGATTCCCGTTCCCTGCGCTCTACCGTAAGAAGCTGCAGGCATGAGGATATTTAAATGTATTCCCCGCAGCTGGGACTGCACAGGGAGGTGAGGACCTATAGAGAAATAAAAACATGCCCCTCCCCTGGGGCCTGAACCTGACCTCCAGCAGAGGCACGCACACCCCCCAATCCTGAAAGCTGATGTCTGCTTGACCAGGAGCGTTGACAATCAGTCTCTGAGTATTCTACTCAAGATTCTGAATTCAAAATATCAGCAGGAACAACTAAGCCCCAGGCTCCCAAAACACAGTTCTGCTGACTGCCCTGTCCAGGACTTCTAAGTCGATAAGAGACAAAATCGAAGGCAGAAGGTCTGCAGACTCCCAAAGTGACGTGTTACATAGCCAGGTTGTCCTCTCCGGGGCTGTCACCCCCCACTGCACCGCAGGGACCGTGAACAGGACTGTGTGGACTTCTCTCATCAGCTCTGCCTGCACTTTGCCAGCCACCTGGTCTTTCTTGAAGCCAAGCTGACCTCTCCCAGACCAGCCAGGTCCCAGTGTACGGGGGGGGGATGCCTCTGTCTTCTCAGGCTCCACACTCTAGCAGCACACAGAGTTGGAATTCCAGGACCCCAGCTTTGGGCATTAATCTTAGAAAGCTTCAAGAGTAGTGATATACCTCTTTGAGCTTCATTTGTATCTGAAATGGGGAAATGAGTCCTTACCTGTTGTGATGAGGGCCACATGTGAGTAAGAAAGACAGCACATAAGAATATAGTGTGACTTTCACAGAAGAGAGAACAAGTGTGTGTGGCCCATCAGGTATGTTTCAGGCACTGTGCTAAGCACGCCCGTCAAACCCCACAAAAAAGCAACCATCATTCCCCCTGTGCCACATTAAGTGGACAAGGTTCAAGGAGGTTACATTCTGTCACACTGCCAGGAAGTGGTGACGCTAGGATCACAGCCCTGACACAATTCCATCCAGAGCCAGAACTCTTAAATAACATTTTCTGTAGTACCTTTCAGCAACTAGGAAGTTCAGTTTAGTATTAATTCCCCATCCGTGATTCTTGCGATGATAATGGTGATTGTTGGTGTTATCCGTGCTGGGGGGCAGTTTCCATCTTGCCTCCAAGAAGAGGCACGGCTGTGAGACCCTCCCCCATCCCGTCGTGTCACCCCCTGTCTTTACAGTCCACCTCTACAAGTGTGCGGCCCAGCGGGAGAGCTGCGGCCTCTGCCTGAAGGCCGACCGGAAGTTTGAGTGTGGCTGGTGCAGCGGTGAGCGCAGGTGCACACTCCAGCAGCACTGCGCCGGCCCCTCCAGCCCCTGGCTCGACTGGTCCAGCCACAACGTCAAGTGCTCCAACCCCCAAATCACTGAGGTGAGTCCCCAGGTTCCTGAAGCAGGGCGGGATGGCCAGGCGCCAGCCTGGGGGACAGCAGGAGAGGAGTGCAAATGGAAGAATTGTAAGTGTAGAGCACGTTTAATGTGGGATGTGGGAAGTCTCTCTTGGGCACCACGATGGCCTGTGTCCAGGCCTAAGTGACAAGCATCTGGATGCGTGTCCTCGGGCCAGTGGCCGAATGTGCGTGCACGTCCATGTGCATGTGCACACAAGGGAGGCAGAGCCAGCCCGGCGTCCCCTGCCAGGCCGGCGGAGCCAGGTGGGGACGGGAAATTGGCTGCCTGGTGGGTGTACGTTTCAGAGAGCAGGCTGAGCTCTTCTCAGCAGAATTGTGATTTCAGGAGCTGCGATCAGCTCAGAGTTGCAAAGTTGAACACGGAAGAAGAAAGTAAAGGCAGGCACGACATTGGCCACCGTGCCATTTCCCAGGATTTACTCCCTGTCCCAATTTGTCTGTGCATCTTAATGGAAGGAAATAGGTAATTAATTATCCTGGGGGAAAAATGATGTTTCCTGAATAGCACCTTGCAAAGGAAGATGAATCGATGATGTGAATGAAAATGCAGCTGCTCAGGGTTTGAATGGCCTGGGAGAGGAGCAGTTGTGTTTAACTTTGGGTGCACGATGCGTTCATCAGTCTTCGTGGCTCCCTATTCACCAACTGTCACTCGTGGTTTGAAACTAATTGCACATTCCTTATGGTGACGAGGAATGGAGGCCCTGGCAGGTAGTGCTGTGGTCTGCTCATTTAAGAAAGCAGCGAGGGGCTGCTCCTTTTCTGCCTCTTTCCTGAGTGAGATCCGTTGCCCCTTTTCCCGGCTCATTTTCCTTACTAGCCGAAGAAAGCACCTTCGGTCTTTGCCTGTGTCACGGAGCATTGAGAAACTTCTGGTGCACCCTGTGACCATGCTGAAATGCCAGATCAGTAGAAGGAAACTCCTCTAGGTCAAATGAGCGTGGTTAACCTACAGATGGTTAAAGAGAGAGCAAACGTTTATTTAGGGTGGTTGGCACTGTCTCGTTTAATCCCACAGCTACCATGGGAGGTAAATAGTCTCACCTCCATTGTACAGATGGAGAAGAGAATGAGGCTGAGAGGAGTCGAATGGTTGCCCCAGATGAGTGGCAGAGCCGGTATTTAAGTTCAGATTTATTTACTTATAGAGCCATTTGCAAAGTCTCTGATTTGCCCACATAACATGGAACAGGGAGCAACGCATCCCCTTCATTGAGAGCCAACCTTCCTTCCTAGCTGACATAGACCAGGTAGGTGCCGTCCATCCACATGGCAGCATGCCCTAAGGAAAGCACACACGTGTCTGGTGCCACCTACGTTCGAAATCATCCTGGTGGGAAGATGCTATGACGGTGTAGACGCTGTCCATCAAGCATCGGGCTTCCTCAATTTCGTTTTTCTCTTGGACATGGCCCATGATAGTGCCTACTGACTCCATCCCTTGTCCTTCTCTCACTGGGCAAGTGCTTGCATAAACTACTGGTTGGTGGTGCCCCAGCCTCTGGCCTCAGATATCTAGCTCCCTGATCTGCTCCAGGGCTCCATGCCTTCTCCCTGATTCTAGTGATTTCCAGCAACTGCTGGCCTGAGAATATCCTCTGCCCTGTAAATCTTGCAGCAGCAGTTGTCCGTCTCTATGTCTCTGTGCCTGTGATACAAGGGAGCTTAAATTAGGCAGGGACTCGCTTCCATCAGCACCTGTCACCTCCGCCAACCTGGATGCTGCTGCGGTCCCGGCTACTCCGCGACTGGCAGGGGCGCCTTCCCAGCCTTCAGGCAGGCTTTTTCCTGGGAAATCTCTGCCTCGGTGCCGCCCCTGCTCATTGACCGGGGACTGACGGGCTGCTCCCTTCACAGAGGACACCCAAGCTACATGATGCTAATTAACCCCCTGAGGTAATTAGGCTGTAATTGATTTTCCCAGGGAACCCAGCAGCAGGAGTCGGAGGCCCCAAGCAGTGGGGTCTCCTGTTGGCGTTTTTTCAAGCAGAGGCTGTAGAGAAATGAAACAGCCTCTTTGGGGAGAAGGAGAGACAAATCCGTGCTGTGTCTCAAGCCACACAGGGGGCCATCGTTCTGGACAGGATATGTAGGAGGGAGGATCCAGGCCTGGAATATTTTATTCACTATTATCAGGAATATTTTCTTTCATTTTGTGTCTCCTATCCTCAACCTACCCTCCTTCCCCTGTAAAAGTCATCTTCAATTTTTTCTCAACTTTTCATTTTTGAAATAATTTTAGACTTATAAAAAGGTACAAAAATAGTACAAAGAACTTTTATATACCCTTCACCCAGATTCTCCAAAATTAACATCTTATATAACCGCAGCGCAATTATCAAAATCAGGAAATTAACATTCATCCAATAATGCCATGTAATATACATGCCTAATTTACATTTTGCCAATTGTCCCACTGCTCGTCCCCCTTTTTCTGGTCCAGGATCCAGTCCAGGGTCACATGTGACATTCTGTTACCATGTTTCCTTTGCTCTCTAACTCTCAGTCTTTCTTTGTCTTTTGCAACCTTGGTAATGTCAAAGAGGATAGGACAATTATTTTATAGAATATCCCTCAATTTGGGTATGGCTAATTTCTCCTCATGATTTAATTTAGGTTATATATTGTTGGCAAGGAGTACTAAAAAAAAAAAAAAAGGTGGCATACAGGTCAAAAGGGCGCAGGAACCAATTTGATTTGGCCCCAGTGGCCAAATCTGGGCCAATCTGAGAAAGAAAATACATAATGATACTAACTGACTATAAGCAATAGAATAAAATAAGAATCTATGTCCTTGTTGATATAAATAAACAAACAATTAATCGGGGAGAGAAGAAGTTCTTCATACTAGAATTCTAACTCAAAAATGTAAAAGAACTCAAGGGAAATAGAAAATCATCATTTGGCAAAATTCACGGTCATAATCATTTCAGGAATAAAGGCCAATGATTACTAAAATTAGTGAATGAACGTATGGTGAGAAATAGGATATTCACACAGGCTCGAGCCATCTCCTCACAAGATACATATTAATTACAAGAAAAATAGTAACTTTACAGAGAAGCAACCTGGCAGATTCTACCTTTACCAAATGATCAAAGATAATGTCACCAGTAATGGGAAGAATCAGCCTCATGTGCGTCCCTGGCATTTGTTACCAAAAATGTATCCTTTGTTAAAAGTAACTTTGAAGAAGAATCAGCTCAATGTTCTTTACCTTTGCTTTCTTGGCTAATTCCTTGACATTGGCATAGATCTTTTTCTTAATAATCCGCATTCTATGAGATTCATGCCCTTCTATGTGTTCCTCCCCCTTGTCTCCAGCCCTTGCCTTGCAAATGTGTGTCCTCTCAGTGCCGGCCCACGTGCAAGAGCCATTTATGATGAAGATCCTTCTGGAAGGGGTGAAAGGCAGCAGAATTTCCAATGCTGGAAACAAAGGGGGACCCGAATGGGCACTGCCCTGTTCAGGGGTCAGGGAAATCGACTAGATGACCTCAAGTGAGTTCTGTTTTAGGAAAAGGAGTGGGCTTCCAGCTTCCTTGAGCGAACAGCTGTGTCCCTCCTTAATCCCTTCCTACCCAACTGTCCCCATGGCAACCAAGCCCCACCCCCCCAGAGACCCATCTTCTGTGATGGCTTCATGTAGGACAAGTCTTACAGCCTACCTAATTTCCCAGTTTACATAAACTTCAAGTTAGAGACCCCCTCAGGATCCAGCGTCTGCTCCTTCCCAGCCAGCCCGTGGGGTGATAACAATGCTGCCCCCCATGGGGGGCAGGCATCCCAAGCTGCTCCCATTCTTTCTGTCATCCTGGCATCTGTGCACATGTCACTTGTCCCACCCCAGAAACAGGAGATGTGCGGGGGCTCGGGAAAACTTGTGAGATGCCTGGCCCACTACGTTGCTGCGCCTCCAGACCTGCCAGGACCCCAAAGGGGAGGATGTCACAAGCCACCCCCTAGAAAGGAAGGCCCCGAAGAAACATTTTCTGAGAAGCTGTGAAGGGGAAGAATTTGGCAGAAGGGGGAAAAGAGACTGAATATGTAATTGGGAAGAAAAATCTATGAAGGTTCAAGGGGATCTAGAGCTCACATAACAGAGGTCTCCACCCCAAGTGGGTCTGCCGGTTGGCGAGGGCCATAGGGACAAAGCACCACCCCACCACCAGCTGGGTGGCTTCAGCGACAGAAACGAATGGCCTCACAGTTCCGGAGGCTGAAGTTCCAGGTCCAGGTGCAGGCAGGTGGGCTCCGTCTGAGGGCCGTGGGAAAATCTGCTCCGTGTCCCTCCCCTAGCTCCTGGGGGCTTGTGTCAGTCTTGGCATTCCTTGGCCTCTAGACACATCACCTCCAGTCCTGCTTTCATCTTCTCATGGCATTCCTTCTTGTGTCTCTCTCTCTCTCATTTTTTTTTATTTGTTTAAATAAGGATCTCTGTCATATTGGATTAGGGCCCACACTAATGACCTCATTTTAACCTGATTGCCTCTGGAAAGTACCTGTCTCCAAATACATCACTTCCTGAGGTAACAGGAATTAGGGCTTTAACATGAATTTGAGGAAGATAAAACTCAACACTTAACAGCATCGCAGTAAATAAATCCTCATTTGATAAGCAACTGTTGTATACCAGGTGCTGTGCTTGCCTTGGAAGTTATCGCATGGATAAGTTAGGTCTGGGAGGGGAGGCAGGGGGTGCAGTCTCTCACTGCAAAGCCCCAGCCTATCCCTGAACATGGGCCACCTGGAAGAGGCTGGAATTTGCTTGTCCTGTAGGCCACTCTGCTTCCTCCAAAGGGCCTAGGACAGAAAGTTCTAATCTACACCCTTTGCTTTTGTCTCCTGTTTAGAAAGAGGGCAGCAGCAGGGATCTAGGGACTTGAACAGCTGATCCATATCCTAGTTCTGGCAGTATTAGTAAGAATAGCCAGGCTGGACTGTGCCCCAGGACCTTTGCATATCAACTCATCCTAACAGTCCTTCAAGATGCCTACAATTATCTTCAGTTCAGAGTTGAGGAAACAGTGCTTAGGGAAGTAAATAATTTGCCCAAAGTCACCCATTTTGTTAGTGGCAGAACAAATTCAAAACCAAGACCTTCTGACTCAAGAACGCAGACTTTCCCCACCATACCATACCAGCTGTCTTGGTCAGAGGGATGGAGGGGCCTTCCCTGGCTATACACTTTTCCACCTCACTCCACCCCAAAAATATCTTGGAATTCTCTTGGAAGTCCCTAGGAGATGCCAGAAAAACTGGGAGCATTGGCTACCCTTGTATTGAGCCTTAAAAAAGCCTTCACCTATCTGCCTACGCATAATTAGGTCTACACTTAATCCTATGAGCAGTGAGGGGGCAGGAAGTGCATTTTGGGGTGTGTTTAAACTGAGGGCGACTCCTTCTTGCCTGGACAGGATAGATGTTACTTTAATTATGCATGTTTATTAGCGTTATCAGCCTTGACTTGATTGGTTTCCGGTTGTGTCTATCAGCGGGATGATGGCTGAGGTGAAAGTTGGAAATTACCAAGCCTGGTGGTTCTTTCTTTTCAAGCATCTCAGCTTGATGAGAGCCCAGAGGATGGAGTCCAGGTGGCTCACACCTGCAGGTGACGGCAGAGCTCAGGCAGAATAAGAAAACCTGGCTTGAAACACAAGGGACCGATCTCCAGTGTTGCGGTCCCCAGGGATTGACCAGGAACCTGTCACCATCTGGGTACCAAAGAATGTCCCCGTGTGTTTCTGAAGTCACCTGCCACATTGCCCCATAAGGCCACACTGATGCCAGGCCGTAGGGGTACTGGTTTCGCAGTCATCTCTCCATTGACCACACTGTAGATTTTACGTTGTGAGTTCTTCAGTGTCACTAACTTATCCAATCCCCTCACTGGTTCATGCTCAGGGAGTGTAAATTCTCTTTAACACTATGTTAGGTATGTGTCACTGGGAAAGAAAACCAAATGTAGAAAACCACGTACCTTGCTCTCTAAATTCTTTTTTTTAATGTTTTTATTTAATTTTGAGAGGGAGAGAGACAGAGTGTAAGCCAGGGCAGTGCAGAGAGAGAGAGGGAGACACAGAATCCGAAGCAGGCTCCGGGCTCTGAGCTGTCAGAGCAGAGCCCGACGCGGGGCTCGAATCCATGAGATCATGACCTGAGCCGAAGTTGGAAGCTCAACCGACTGAGCCACCCAGGCGCCCCCACTGCTCTCTAAAACCAAGCATAAATAATAGTTGATACCATATCTGTCTGAGATGAGCCATTGTTCTTGCATTCCTTCTGTTCTCCATTTGCCCAAATAATTTAACGTAGATGCCCCCGCCCCGGATTCTCTGTTGTGAATGCATTTGTGAAATTGTTTAGGGAGTTGGACATTTACAAGCATTTATCTGTAAGGCTGCACCAAATCTCTGCAGGAAAGGCTAAAAGCCACCTGCCCAGGGCCAGAAAGACTCGCTGCAAAGTTCCTAACAAACAAATAAATACGTCAGCCAGCTTTCCTGAGAAACAAGTCAGCACTCTGATCTCCCGCTCATTTATTTGCAGGCCTCATTAATATAACATCACTGCAACAAACAGCTAACGGGGGGACGGTGTCAGGATGAATAATGGAGTTACTCTGCTGAGATAACAATTAGGTTTTGAATGTACTATCAGCTAAGACAGAGCCAGCAAGGATTCACGCCAGGCAGGAGAGCTGGCGTCACCAAGGCCAGAGATGCCTGCAGAGCTCGTCAGCTGGGCTCTAGCCTACCACGAAGCATGTGCACACTCACACGCACACACGTGCTTACACACACACACACCGAAGATGGAAAAGAATGTGAAACTTTGCCATCTTGAATCCGGCATCCAGGTGTCTCTGGCCAAGAGCCAAGACGCCATCAAAATTTGCAGGCACAAAGTTGGCACCACTGCCCTCTAAAGTCAGGAAAACTCTGAGCAACAGAAAAGGAGTAAGTGGATTAGTCAGGAGAGGATTAGCTGACTATATACCCACAACTGTCCTCACTGGCTTGTCCTGATTAGGGGGCCCCTCGGGGCAGAACCCTCTTGATCCCTATCTCAGACACAGGAGCATTTAATACAAAGCATGTCCATCAGTTGAGGGTGGTCCCTCCTAGAGCAACTTCTCTGGGACCACCCCCTCCCTTAGCTGCTCTGGGAGGCTCAGATGTCAGTCTCTCCCATCTCCCCTTAAGCACCCAGTCTGGGGTGCTGACAGCTTGCTGGAAACATGCAAAGAGCTGGACTGGCCCAGGGGAGAGGCAGCCCACACCATGCTGGGCCATCTCTCCACCAACCAGCTATTTCTCTGGATTCCAGAAGCCTGACTTCTGCCCAGATTTCTCCATCATAAAATAGCAATAAGAAAAATAATAGCTAACTTTCACTGAATGCTTACCTGCCTCCCAGAACTACACTTGGCAACTAATGTTATCTCATGTAGAAATTATGACAACTTGTATAAGGTAGGAGCTCTTGGTATCATTAGCCCCGTTTTACAGATGAGGAAACCAAGGCACTGTGAGGGGTGACAACTTTATCAGAGTCACACTGCTACTAAGTTTTAGAACAAGCAGTTAACCCTCAGCTGCTTGGCTCTCGAGCCCCCGCATGTGACCTGTGTCCTCTTTCCTGGGCTCACTTAGGACAACAGAACTCTCAGCCCACAGGGCTGGAGGGGGAAAGGGGCTGACACCGAGCTCTTTATCCAGCCTGCTGCAGAGATGGAAAGAAAACCAGCGGTCCCCATGCCCGGCATCATGTGGGGAGACATGAATGGTGCAAGGTGACGATGGGGCAAAGCCCAGCAGGGCGTGTGCATATCCACGGCGACAGGGACATCGAGGAGGGAGGGAGTAGCTGAGAAGCTCAGAGACATGGCAGTGACCTGCAAAGCCAACGGGTGGAGCTTCTTGGAAAGCAGCGAGCTCTGGCCTGAGGCCACGGGGGAGGGGCTGGGGGACCTTAGCAGAGGGAACCCCACGAGCAGGCCAGGGCATGAGTCCTCATAGCTGATGACCCAGGGGTCTCTTCCCGGACAAGAGGATGGTCCACTCAGGCCGTGTCGTGTGGAGGCTGAAAGCACAGGTTAGCTGGACCTGGTGGGCTCTACCCCTCGCTGGGTAACCTTGAGCAAGTTACTTCACCTCTCTGGATATGAGCCTCCCTCTGTAAAAAGGAAATTATCATAGGACCTCCCTCATGGCTTGTTTGGAGCCCTAAGTGGGATAAAATATGTAAAGCCCTTGGCACCATTCCTGGCTCATGATAAGGACTTAATAAATGAAGCGATGTAAGAGTATGTGATGATAAAGGAAATGAAATAAAATGGCGGTAGCCATCGTTATCAGAATCTTCCATAACCAGGAGCCCGTGTTCGGCTTCTGCCTTCGCGCCGCATGTCTATCAGGCAGGAGATCCAAGCCGAGGAAGACGGGTTCTCTAGGATGGAAGCCCGGCCTCGTGAGGCTCCCGCCAAGAAGGGGTCTTCCAACTGAGCCCTTGAACCCCTAGCCTGCAGGAGCCCCCAGCTCCGCCCTCCGGAGCAGCCCAGGCGGCCCTCCCCAGGCTGCCAAGCCCTGAGGCCTGGGGCACCTCGCTCTGTGCTCCCCGGCGCAGCCCCTCGGAGCTCCCCAGCTGTAATTAATCGGCTGCATCTGCTGTCGCCCTTGGGCAGCTTTGTGGCACAGTTCCCTCCGAACTGTTCAATTAGTGGCTCCGAGAATCAGGGCGAGTGGAACATCACGGCGGCTGCTTTCCAGGTCACGGCACCCACGGTGGAAAACAAACATGTCGAAGTCTGGCAGGAGCACAGATTTGGCCAGGGTGCTCGGGAGCTCGCGGGGAGCTCGGCGGGGCTCAGTTGGGCTGTGTGGCTGGCAAGTGGGGTCTGGGGGGTGTGGAGGTGGCTCCCCAGCCAGAGGCTCTGGGGGGCCTTGAGAGGGCCCAGCAGGAGACTGGGTAGCCCCCTACCATCGGCACACACCAACCTCATCCCACATCCTACTGCCTGCTCATCCTGGCTTAGCACCAGCCGATGGAGTACTTGGCTCAGACGTGGACCAGCTTCCCGTACACCTGGGCATGGTCGGGGGCTGCTTCGGGGGCAGGTGTGGGGCTGCTGGACCGAGCCCTCTGCCCTAACACCTTTCCCACAGTCTTCCTTCTGAAAGCTGCATATAGACAAACGTTTTATTTTACAATCAGCTAAAAGGCCAGTACTCTTAACGCAAGGTAATAACACAACTTAAGTTCCCATTAAGATGCAAATAAAGGTTTCTTTAGGGAGAAGAGACTAGCAGGGTGAGAGGTACCTAAAATAGGGGAAGGGACCCCAGGGAGGGGGAAAAAAATAGACTCGGGAAAGAGACCAAGGTTTACCCTCCCTCTGGGATTTGCCCAGGCCTGGCCAGGTTAACGGCGTGTGTGACAGGCGGAGGGGAGTCACCTGCGCAGGCCCTCGTCACGACGCACCAGGCAGGCCTCTGCTCAATCCACAAGCCTGCTTTGGGTCATTACACTCTCAGAGGATGCCTGGGGGCGTCCAAGAGTCCAAAGGAAAGCCGATGAAATGATCCAAGGGTTTAGAAAACAAGATCTTTCGACAAAAGGCTAACAGAATTACGGAAGCACAGGCCGGGGGTGACTTAATTGCTGTCTTCAGTATCTGAAAGATGTCTGATGAGGAGACAGCTGTTCAGTCCTCCATTCAATGAGGAATCACACCAGAAATTGGCTTAAATTAAAGGAACAAGAGATTGCAGGAAGGACTTCTTGAGATTCCGTTACTATACATCACTCCCAAGCGGCCCATAGACACCTCCATTCTTCCAGCTGTCATTACAGAACACGGTTTGTTCGACAATCTGGTGGGACCAGCGTTTCCCAGTAACAGAGAACTGGGGATATTTATTGAAGGCTGCCGGGCTGCAGGCCGTGTGCTAAGCATCAGGTTGCTAAGCAAAAGTGAGATTGTCTCTGTCCCAAGATAGTTACTGTCTCATTGAGAAAAGAAGCAGTTTACAACCCGGCGTGGCCATTACTGTCTTGGGCGTGTTCACAAAGGGCCGTGGGAGTGTAGGAGAAGGTGCTACTGCATCTGCCTGAGCGGGTCCGAGGAAGCATCACTGGGGGGGAGGGGGGCACGTCTTTGAGCAGAGCCTTGCAGGAGAGGTACGCATTTGTCAGTGGACATGCTGGACCGGTGGGAGGAATGGCACATCGCCTTTAGACCCTATTGGCCTGGGGACCCTTGGCTCTCCCCAGGAGCACATGAGGTACGTGAGAGAACTGCAGCTCTGGGGAGTCGGCGGGGAGGACTGCACAGTGGGAGTCGGCACAGAACACAGAGGCGATAGAATCCCCTTCACCCCCACCCAGCGACAGCAACTGCTTCTGGGCGCGTCTCTACCTCATCGCCTACTTCTGAGGTCCACAGACGCGAAGTTAATTTCCGGTCCACAGTATAATATGTGTTGGAAAGCATGGGACTGAAGCGATCGATGTCTCAAGATCTCAGCTGATTTTACAGGCTCCCAGCTCCCCTCCCCATCTCTCCACACCCTCACGACCCAACTCACACATACTCATACACATCCCAAACTGTCAGACCATTTGTTTGTGTGGGTGTCTCATTCAGAATGACTTTCCTGGAAGAATTCGCTGAGTTCACTGTGAGATGCTGTGCCTACCCCAGAATGGCTAATCTCCCAGAGCAAGAAGGGAGGGAAGGAAGAATGAAGACCATTTTAGCCAGGGCCTGTGTCTTCCCCAATTTATTCTGAGTGAAAGGGTGATGTCTGGCTCAGAGTCTGCTTCTGTGTAGGGCCCGGAGCCCACCAAAGCCAAGGTCCTGTCCTCGGCAGCGTGGACAAACTCAGGCTGTCTCCTGTCAGCCCACGGGCAGCTCTCTTTACCCCCATCACTCCAGCACCCAAGCTCCCAGGTCCCTACGTCCTCCTTCCAGAGGGGCAGAAAGATTCCCATCGTCTCTAAGCTCCCTCCCAACACCACCATCCCAAGTGTTTGCGCTCTGGGAAGGCACAGGTGCAGGGGGAACACCAGGGAGGAAATTGTAATCGTCAAGGCCTGCCCTCTGAAACTGCCATCATATTAGGGACTTTCCAGATGTTGTCTTCCTTAACCTTCAGAACATCCCCGTGAGGGAAGCATTGTTATCTATTTTCTGATAAGGACACTGAGACTGAAGGTCACGTAGCTCATACATGTCAGAGCGAAAATTCACATTCTGGTCTGTCTTACTGTCTTTCTGCCGCAGACGCTACCCAAGTATCAGATGGGCTCTCTTCCCAGCAGCCCAAGGGCCATCTGAAACCAGAAGCGAAGACATGTGGATCTGATCACCATCCCGGCCCTGTCTTAGTTCCCTTCTATCAGTGGGGAGATCAATAGAACTCCCCCCCACTGCCTTTTCACCCTCCCCTCTGCGGGGGCTTAGCTCTTCCCTGCCCTGGAGCTCCACTACTTCCTGCTCTGGGAGGCCTTCCTTGTAATTCTGCAAGCAGGGGACTCCACTGACCTGCCTCATTACAGACCCGTGCCATTCTCCCAAGAGAATCAAGCTTTGCAGATGCTACGCTGACCGTTCTTCAATCTAACGCTGCTTTTAAGAGACAGCCCTGTGGGCGATCTCCAGGGTGGACTGGGGAGCCCACAGCTGCCTGGTCTGAAGTGGTTAGTATATTAAAATCTCTTGTTCACTTTCTCTCTGGAGAATAAGTCGTTTTCCACCAAGCCTCCCCTCTGTAGCATCTCCCCAATACCTGGTTCTGGGAGAAACGAGGAATACAGGATGCCTGGGTTTTTACCACTCCAAGGCACCACATAGACATCAAGGCCCTTATACTCATTCTCAGAGTCACCCAGAAGCCTTCAGGTGTTAGGGGATGTTTCCTGCAGGATACCTTTCTCTGCTCCTTTGCGCCCTGAGCCCAGACCTCCACCTTGACTCACTCTGATTTTAAGCCAGGGGAGACCAAGTGATGTTCAAAGGCACGGAGATTTTTAAAGTGCACTGTGTGGATAGGAACCGCTGGTAACTAGGTAGGACATGGACATAGCAGAAGATAACAGATGTGGCTGACAAAGTAACAAAGATCAGAACTTGAAGGACAGAGGTGCCTGGTGGCTCAGTCAGTTATGCGTTGAACTTCGGCTCAGGTCATGATCTTGTGGTTCATGAGGTCTTGCCCTGCATCAGACTCTGTGCTCACAGCTCAGAGCCTGGATCCTGCTTCAGATTCTCGCGTTCTCTCTCTCTCTCTCTGGCTCTCTCTCTCTCTCTCTCTCTCTCTCTCTCTCTCAAAAGTAAACATTAAAAAATATATATTAAAAAAAAAAAACCTTAAAGGACAAGTGCCAGGCCAGGAATTAGGGACTTTGCCTTAACAGTGGTCCGAGCCATTACAGATTTTCAGAGCAAGCAGCTAGCTCATGAAGGTCACCTGTGGTAAGAGGAAGTTAGATCTAATGGAAGAACATGGAAGCCCTCGTGGTGAGTGTGAGTGAGAAGTAGGGTTGCTGTGCTCATCGCCGACTCTGGAAGACAGAGTGGGACACAGATTCAAAAGATGCCAGGGAATGAGATCTGATAGAGGCTGGCGACTGTTACTTATTATATGTGGCAGGTGAGGGAAAGGAAACAGTCGAAGCCACTTGCAAGGTTCCTGGCTGGGTACACAGTGATTCCATTAACCTTGAAAGAGAATCTGTGAGGATAATCAGGTTGGGGGTAGAAGGAGGAAAAATTAAGAGTTCATTTTTAGACAGGGTGAGATTTGCAGTGCCTGAGGGACACACCTGTGGAAGCAGAGATGTCCAGTAGCAATTGGATATATGGATATGGAGCTCAGGAGAGAGGTCTGTGCCAACGATATAGATTTGAAAGTCATCACTAATGGAGACCTTGGGAATCCTTTTACAAATCCAATGCTCAGCACCTCATCTATGTTTGGGAAATCCTGACTTTTACACATCGGTTTTGTTTTAAGCAAGGAAGATGTAAGTTGTGTCCCTTGTAAGCCCTAGAATGTGGTGGTTGCTTAGTGCCTTGACCCCAGACGCCTTTGCCCCCTGCCCCAGGGGCTGGCAGTGTGGCACATAGCGTATGCTGTGTGGGAGAGAAGACCCCCAGGGACCCAGCATTCACAGGACCTAGAAGGACTGATTCTCCAGATTCGGATGCCAGCAGCTGGTAGTCGGCTTAGAAGTGACTAAGCTGGTGTCTCCACATCCCAAACTAGCTATCTCTTTGGCATGTGTCTTCATGGCAAGATTATAACATTTTCTAATAACAAAAAAAAAAAAAACAAAAAAAAAAAAACAAAACAAAAACTTCATCTCTAAACAATATAAGCAGGCCGAGCAGCTCTGTGCTGTCAAACAGACCCTGCAAACCCCTCCAAGTGACCCTGGTCGTGTCTCGGACCCCACCCCGTGATTGTCAGAAGGGGACACTGCAGTGACTTACCAGCTGAAGAAAGCTGCCTGGAGGAAGCTGCCAGTGCTGCCAAATATCCACAATCCAATCCCCACATGTTACCTGCAAGATGGAAATATTTTTAGGCTTTCCAGAAAGATTTCGTTTCACAGTTTTTCTGAAAGGTTGTAATTAACTGCAGCGAGCAAAAGAATGTCTTTTTAAAAATAAATGTGGGGGAAGGAGCGCAAACCAATCCCCACGGTTTTGTCAGTCACTGCTGGTAGGTGGGTTCTTGTCCTCCAGGTGGCTGGGGGAGGGCTGAGAGGGGCCAGCGGAGCTCATTGACATGGGTCACAGGAGACCCGGGCAGTCAGGTTGGCTCAAAGCAAATTCTTTCCCACTGATGTCTCCTGCAGGGGGTGCGGAAACATCCCCCTCCCTGGTCCTCCTTAACAAGGGTCCATCTCACAGAGCCCGGGGAGCCCAGCTTCCAGAGGAAACAGCACCAGGGGAGAGTGCAACAGCCAAGGTCCAGTACTGGTTCATTCTAGAATCCCCCAGGGACAGGAAAGCTGTGGGGCTACCTGTTCCTCGTGTCAGCTTTTCTCTCTCCAAATTGTTCTGCTTCCCCCCCACTTATGCCCAACACACAGAGGTGACTCCGAGCTGCCTCCATTATCCCTCCCTTGATTCCTTTCATGAATCTTGTTTATTTTTATTCCTACGGTGGATGTAGTATTTTACTCCCAGAGAAGAGAGTGAGAGCCTCAGACAAGGTGACTTGGGTGACATGAGCCCTCAGATGAGAGAGTTCATTCCCCTCCCCTCCCCACAAGGAGGGAAGGAGGTCACACCATGTAAGAATTGCAGAAGAGGGTGGGGGTCAGGAGGTCTGAGTTTGAATCCTGACTGTGCAGCCGACTTGCCGAGCTCCCAGGAGTTGGCCGGGCAGGGAGGGAGGCCTATTCCCGTCTTCCTACCCATGATCAGGGCTTCTCTACCCAACGTCACCTGGGGATTCACAGCCAAAGTGGTTGTACAAATCATGGTGCCCACAGCACAGGAAGAGCGCAGTGCCCCTTTGGGGGACAGGGAGGAGGGAAAGGTTTCCAGAACCTTTTATAGCATTTCATTGTACTGATTTACCATCTCTGCCCCGGAGCACACTGACTCCACTGGGCGCTCCACCAGCATGAACGGCGTTAAAGGGAGGCTCCCAGTGGGGCCGAAGCACACAAGGTCCCGGGCTGCAGCTCTGCCCAGAGACTCCATCTGGGAGATTCTGGTAGACTCTGGGCCTTGACCAGCCCACCCTTCCTTCCCTCCCTCCCTCCCAATCTTGCCTGTCTTATGGTGTAAGGAAAATAGCCTTGGACTTTTTTACAACTGTATATATAAGTCATATGAGAATCTGAGTATAAGATACTCTGAGCCTGCTTCCAGTGATCGAGTTCACTTCTCATTTCCTCCTACTTCGGATAACTGTGGACCACACAGGATGAACTTACTCACTGGGGTGTATCTGTTGTATCCCAAAGAGCGGCATTTTTCCGAGAGCCTGATCTAATCCCAGAGAGACGTTTATATCTTGAGAGAGCCTGGTTCTGTAGTTCCTTTGCCCGTTGGGTCCAAGCAAAATGAGACCGCATTTGGTGACTGAATTAGGAAATGAATAACTAAATAAATGATTCTTGTTAATGAGAAGCCAGGAAAATTTGGGAAATCCTCACGTTATTTGTTCATGGTTGTAACATGCATCGTGGGATTTTTTTGCAGCACGTGTCCAACACACTTTCCATCTTTAATCTTGCCCCTTTTAACAGTACCCGATCTTGGACTCCTCTGGGATCCCACACTTTCCTCCGAGTCCACCTTACCACTGTGTGTGTGCCCTGCATCAGCATTATGTATGGCTCCCTTTATCTCTACCTCCTGGACCAGAAGTTCCTTGAGGGCAGGCTTCCTGATTTCCTGCATACTCACCATTCCCCTTATGGTCCCTAGCATGCAGGAGTGGCAATAATAGCACAGACAATTACAGAGCCCTTTCTGGTTTACAAAAAGCTCCCAAACATGCCCTGTTTGGTGCCAGGTTGGTAGAGTTGATGATCCCCTCCCCAACCCTTCACAACTAAGAGGAACTGAGGTCAAGGGAGATGATGTGATTTGATCACCACCAGGCAGCACATCCCCATACAAAGATTTCCTGCCTCCCACCCATCCAGTGCTTTCTGATAATTTTTTTTTTGTAATAAATGAACGCTTGAAGGAATTAATGACCTGAAGAACTGAGGAAGTAGTGTAAAACGAAGTAGTGTTAAAATGATGTCAGGACCCTAGAGAGGCTAAAAAGTGGAGAAAACATGCTGTGTGCACGCAGGTCCCGGGTATGCACGAAGTCCCCAGCCTCCCTCGGGGAAGGACAAGGGCACCGCTGTCTCAGCCTCTGTGGCCCAGCATGTTTGTGACCCATTTCCCTCCCACAGATTTTGACGGTGTCTGGACCACCTGAAGGAGGGACTCGAGTGACCATCCATGGTGTGAACCTGGGCCTGGACTTCTCTGAGATCGCCCACCACGTGCAGGTGGCTGGAGTGCCCTGCACCCCCCTGCCAGGGGATTACATCATCGCTGAGCAGTGAGTGCAGCCCACTCTGGCCTGCCCTTTTCCCATGGAGCTTCAGGGTAGGGACTGTCCCATTCCCTTTTCTGGGACTTCTCCAGGATTCCCTCCCACCCCTCTCGTCCCATGGACCCTTCCCCCAAAAGCCTTCCCTGGGCCCTCTTCTACCACACTTCCACTTCTAAAGGCTCCCATCTGTGTGATTCCCTGTCCCCAGGCTCCTGTGGTGTCAGAGCTCCTGGCCCAACCCCGCCTCTCATTCAGTCTTTGCCTGCCCAACGGCCACAGAGCCATGTTCCCACCCAGCCCAGGCTCCCCCTCCCCTCCGTCTCCCCAGCCCCTCAGCTGCCAGCCCCCATTGGAATGCATCCCGCACGGTGGGCTGCGGGCAACAATTTGTTTGGCTCATGGGGCTCTGACAGCAGCTTAATCCGAGCAGGGCCTCCGCCGGAGCAAATTCATTTATTTCACTAAGGGAAATGTCAGCTGGAAATTAGAAAATAGGCATGTAGCGGCGGACAGGCGAACGGGGCTCCAGGAGTGACATATGTTCCAATTTGGGGTGTTCATTTGGCAGTGGCGACCGCTGTGGAGTTGGTGGGCAGGAGATGGGCACAAAGCGGGGGGGGGGGAGAGCATCGAAGGAGGGATGCACCCCCCACCCCAATCCCAAAGAGAAAGGGAAGGGAGATCATTCTGCATGATTTGTCATGTAAAGTGGGGTCAAGTCTCACTGGTCCCACTGAGAACACAGCTGTGCAAGGGGGAGGGAGAGCAGGACTTGTGGGAGGGGCTTCTCTGCCCTAGCTCCACCCCCTGCCTCCCCAGGTGGTCCCCCTGACCTGCCCAGACCCAGCCTTTAGTAACAACCAGAAAAATGACATCACTTTCTCTTCTGTCAGTCCCTGCACTTTCTCATCCATTTTCTTATTTTTAATTGGGAAGGACTCAGAGATAGATACTGTGATCTCCCTTTACAAAGCAGGAGAAGGCAAAAGACTTGGAGAAGTGAAATGACTTCCTTGGTTCACTTAGTGCACAGGTGGCCCAGGCAGAGCTGGAGCCCGAGTCTCCTGACTTGCACTCCAGGTGTCCCCAGCTCCTAAGAGCCAGAGGGCAAAACTTCTGGACAAGAATGGCCTGAAAATGTCATGATCCTCTGGGGTGGGCCCGGAGCAGGGTCAGGGTCAGAGAAGGGAATTCTCAGGCTTTGAGGACCCCATTGATGTCTGCTCACCACCTTGGGGGAGAAGGAGCCGTTCCAATCCTTCAGCCCGGATCCTCCCCTGACACCCTTATCCCTGCAAAGACTGAATCTGGAAGGAAGGACTGGCTGGGGCTACAGGAAAGAGATGAGGGAGAGAGGAAGGGAAACTACAGAGGCTGTGGAGCCAGAGAGGAGGTAGAAGCATCTGTGGCAGGAGGCCGGACAGTGTGCGGAGTCCTTCCTGGTCAGAGCCCTGCCAGGCTGGGCTAGACCCTCGGTCCCACTGACCCCGAATCTACCTGGGCTTCAAGGATCTGCCTTGGGTCTCCAGACACAGGTCAAATCTCCAACGTGGTGAGATGGCACCAGGACTCCAAAGGAAAGGGTTTGGGGGACCAGTGGGTGAGGCTTTGAGCTGAGAAGTGCGGACTCTTGGGCAGCAGGACACAGAGAGCTCATGAGATCTGGAATTCAAACATGTTCTAAGTCCTGTCTGCTCTACTGACCAGCCCTGAGCCCTTAGCAGACTGTCTGGTCTCTCTGACCATCGTCTGCCTCATGGAAATTGTGATTACTACTGCACGGGTTTTGGGGGGAAATTCAGTCAGATGAGAACATGGAGACTGTGATGTGCCGAAGGAATGTGAGGAAATGTTCTATCTTTGAATCAAATCCACCACCCTCACCCAGGGCCAGGGGGAGAAAGCGCCTGTAGAAACCACAGGTGAGGAATGACGGGAGCCCGGGGAGGTGACTGGTCAAGGCTGGTGGCCTGGCACCCTAGGAAGCCTCTCTGCCTTTTTGTGGGGCATGGTGTGGGCAGGAGGGAGCAGGCCCTCTCCACACCTCAGCTGGTGCAGCCCTAGTTTCCAGCCGCGCCAGGCTCATTACCACTCTCAAGGCTTCAGAGTTTGTTAACATCATTAAAGCCTCCATCCCAGGCAGTGAGCAGCAGGCACAATCGTTACAGATGTCTGGGAGAGATGAATTTGGCTGAACGGGCCAGGGCAGTGTCCCGGGCGCGGGCAGGATTAGCGGGCACGGTAATGGCCCGCCATATGCTTATGCCACACCATCTATCACTCAGCAATTAGGTTAATGTTGGTTAAAACGCCCCGCTTAGTCCTGCAATCAGCACCCCACTGGTTTGTGGAGGGCCAGGTGATTCTATCACAGGGCGTTTTCTGAGTGACAAGACGCAGGTGGGAGCCGAAGCCCCCCCACCCCCCGGGGACAGGGACACTGTGTGAGAAGGACTCCACTGGGGTCCTCAGAGCCCCCCTCATCTGCCGCACCTGTGAACTCAGTCATGGCTGGCTGGATGTTAGATGCATGTGCTCCCCACCCCCGGGGTGTACGCTCATGCGGAGAAAGGTACCATCCCTGCCTGTCTGTGGGAGGTGGTACCGAGTGCGGGATGAGGGCACCGGGCTGGGTGCCAGGAGCTCAGCTATTGGTGAGTGAGCTGGGTGACTTGGGGCAAAGCACTTTGCTCCCAGATTATCAAATGTTGCATCCAGGGGATGGAGGAATGGAGAAACAGACATCCTTAGGATGTCAGAGGAGTCAACTATATGCCCTGTGGAACCGCACATCCTACCCTTAGAAAGTCTCTTGGTGTCACTGATGTGTCTCCAGAAACTCCCTGTCAACAGGGGGGAGTCGAACCTCCAAAGGTTGCAGGTGGATAGTTATTTAGTCAAGCTCCTCATTTTACAAGGGAAAAATGTAGGCGTCCCCAGCTACCGTCTCCATATAATATATTAGGGAGCCTAGAATCACCAGAGACACCAGGAGGAGGCCGGGAAGGCAGGAGGCCCCCAGAAATCAAACCACAGGAACGTGGCCAACTCATAAGGCTTAAAGGAGGAAGTGGTGCACACACAGCTGCCTGTGGTCGACACCCGGGAAGGTAGGGGTGCAGGCAGTCAGCTCTCAGAGTCTTAGGAGCCCGGCTTGTGCTTCCCCACACCCCCTACACCTCCCAACACTCCAACGAACTCAACTGCACCCCAGCATTGCCGCCGTGTCCCCCCACTGTCCCCTCCCCAAAATACACAGAAAGCATTCCATTAATTCTAGAAGCAGTAGAGTAGAATGGCCAAAGGCATAAGCTTTGGAGTCAGGCTGACCTGGCTTTGAATCGTGACTCTGCCGCTGTGGCCGTGGACAAATCACATAGCATCTCTGAACCTTGGTTTCATTTCCCATAAAATGGAGCTCATAAGACCCACCCTGCAGGAGAGCTTGAGAAGACATGAGATCCTGTCTTGTACAGAGCCTGCTATGATCACAGCTCAGTAAATTGTGGCTCTTATTATTATTAAGGTTCCAAATCAGCCTTGGCCCGACCATCATTCCTCAGGATAACCCTTTTTACTCCCTGCAGCCTCCCCTGCTTCTTCCTTTACCTTCCTCTCTCCTTGAGCTCCGAGAACACATACCTACAAAAGATAACCTTAAGGATGCCTCTCCAACCTTCAGTGCATGCCCGGGGGCCCGGGAGTAAAAGGATGGAGAGTTAGAGGTCATTGGGGTTCTTCTGTGTGCTTCCCGATTCCTTAGGATACTCTCCCAGTTCTTCCCTACCACCCCAGACCCTTTCCTACAGCCCACAGCTGCCCCCTGCCTGCTCCCTACTCACAGGTGGAGGTGAACCTCATTCCACGGGTGGGGAGAGGTGTCAGTCGCAGTGCCGAGGAAGGGAGCCCAGGGTGGGCCTCTGGCACCTCACCGCAACCCAGCGCCTGCCCCCCTGCATCATGCCCTTCCAGGTGGGGCACTCAGCCTTGGACACTTGGGCAGTGCTCCTCTCCCATCCGTCCCCCTTCTTACAGGTCCCTGATATGTAAAGCTTATCTCTTGGGACATGAGCCCTGAGTAAGAAAACGTTCTAGAAAAGATGGTATACCAAAGGGCTCCAGGCCATTGTTAACTCCCTACAGAGAGAGCTGAATGGGCCATTCTAGGCCTTCTCCTCTCCTAGACAGACCCTTGGGCCCCAGGAAGAAAAAGGATGTCCATAACCTTCACATGTTCTCATATTCCCTCCCTCTGTGATATCCAGCCTGCCATGATGTCTTCTTCCTCCGTTCTTCGGGAGGATGGCTCTAGCACAGAGTGTCCGGTGGGGTGGGGGGGAGAGGGACGGACAAGAAAGCTGAGATTAGAAGAGAGGGAAAGAGATTTATCTGCTCCCCCTTCCCTTTTGTCCTCCTCTTCTCCTGCAATGGATGACAGATCCTCCTCTGAAGCCTCTCAGGAGTGGTGGGGCATGGTTTGCAGGATGGCAGGGACCCCAAACAGGTGCAGGCGCTAGAGCCCAGGAAACGGGATGAGAGATTTGTTACTCCAAGCAGGTAGCAGCATGAAAATAACCACACACAGTACCTTAAATTAAGCTTCTCAAATGCTCTGCTAATGAGGTTTAAGAAGACAGTTACGTGTAAAATACTAATTGATCATCACTATCGGCTTTACTCTGGGTTCGTAATTAATTTATTTATTCATAGAGAAAGGGAAGGGAGACTGTCCTTCCTTGCGTATTCAGTACTTTCTTGTTGAATCTAATATGCTAAACGTAATAAGACAGTTATTGCATGTTAAGTAAATATTCACCAGGAGTTAAAGTACTTATTTGGGATTAACCGTTATGAAGGAGGTGGAGATCTGTGGCATGCCGTGTGTGGGAGCGTGTGGGGTGTTTGTTTAATGCAAGTTTTATTACATCGAAATGAAATCTCTGTTTAGTTACCTTCCTTCCTCGAGAAGCTGTGGCGATAAGCGCCTCCCGGTGAGACACGGATCTTCCCCACGGGTGCCAGCGTAATGCTGGGGTCTGTGCCCCAGCGTGTTCCGGGGTCTGTTTCCCTGACTCCCCACTGAGCAAACCGACCAGGGGCACCAGACTGCTCGGAACTCTTACGTGGTGTTGGGAGGAGACGAACGTCCTTTCTTCTGTCCCTGGGTTCTCATCTGCCGAGCCTGATGGGACCCCGTGCCTTACAATTCCAAGCCGGAGAGACCCCCCCGAGAACCGGATTTCTTCTGTCTCTCCCGTACCCTCCAGCTGCCCGCCCTTTCTAGAAGGCTGCTGTGGCCAAGGCAACCAGTCTCTAAATGTGCTCGTTGTAACTGATCCCCGGCACCAGGGAGGTCATCACTGGGGGTATTGATCTGCACTTCATGAGAGAAAACGCCACAGCCCCTCTTCCCTCCAGCTACCTAGCCTCTTAATGTGAGACGTGACTTCCAACCCCGCGGCTGGTTCACTGCCTCGCCCGCCAGCTTAGTGCACTCAGACTTTGATTAAGTGGGAGTCCAGTGTCAACTGCTGTCCTAATGAACTCATCCGCCACCCACCCCTTCTCCTGCTACCGCAGGTCTCCGCTCCTCCTTGTGGCTGGGAGCTCCTGTTTTGGGCATTCGCTATCTCATCAGATTATCTCTTCCCTTTTTAAAACTCACTGTAGGAAACAAAACGACAATTGAATCACCTTGGCAAACAGGCCACTCCTTTAGGGAGAGTTGCAATTTGGGCTTGTCACACAGGAAAGAACACTAAATTACTGCCCCTGGGTCTCTCTGTTGGACATTGGGTTTTGTCCCACAAATACTGGGTAGCTACCCAGAGCGAGGCATTTCAGGAGGACTGGGAATCCAGGTTGATTCAGAGAATGAAGCCGCATAGCATTTGGAGGCACACCGGACTTTAGAGGTGATCTTATTCAGCTTCTCACTGGACAGAGGAGAGGCTGAAGCCCAGAAAGGGACAGCACGTTACCCAAGGTCACACAGCTAGATGGGTGAGCGAGCTGCATCCTGCTATGGCACCAGTGCAAGTGTGTGATGAGTCATTCGACGGGCCAGGGGTGGGGGGGTGGCGGGGGAGGGGAGACGAGCAGTATAGGCAGGGATGTGGGCTCTGGCCAGGCCTCTCACGGGAAGATTTGCTCTCTCCTCAGGATCGTCTGTGAGATGGGCCATGCCCTCGTGGGAACCACGTCCGGGCCTGTGCGCCTGTGCATTGGCGAGTGTAAGCCAGAGTTCATGACCAAGTCCCATCAACAGTACACCTTTGTGGTGAGTACTGGGCTACGGGCTCCCAGCCTGTTCTAGGCTTCTCCCACAAAGACCCCACACGCCCCTCAAGCCAGGGGTAGGATGGATGTGTGACGGATGATGCTATTAGAGTCCCAGAGAGTCACAGACCAGAGTTCTAAATAAGGCAAAAATCAGGTCTTTCTTAGAAAGTGGCTCCTACCCACAAGGTAGGGAGGGGCCGCCCCTTGTCCTGCCAGTGTGATATCTTCATTCCAGCCTAATGAGGACAGATCGCCTGAGGGACCTAATTAAAAAGGTCTATATTTATCCACATGCTTTGTTTTCTGCCAAGGATATCGTAAGTGGGAGTTTAGAGAAGTCACTTCAGATCTTGCAGGGACGCGTGTCTGTGGCAGGACCATGGGAGCGGGGTGATGTCGCTCTGTGTGATGGTGTGGTGCACACTCTCACACCTGAAAGCACCTCTTCACGCCCAGGCGGCAGGGAGTAGAATCACGAGGGCTTTCTCGAAGGCCAGCACTGGATTCCTCCTGAATCGATAGCGTGCTTCTGGGGCCCTGGAGTCGGCTGAGGCTGTCTTCCTGCTGAATCAATAACTTGCTCCTGGGGCCCTGGCGTCCCTTTTCCTATACGCTTTCCTGTATTGCCACATTGAGTTCTTCATTTAAAAGTGTTAACACCAGCAGATGGGGTCAAACCAGCCTTGCTAAGAGTTTTGAAAAATCATTAGACCACAAAATTTTATTCTCTCTAAAGGATTTTGCTGCGTGTTTTAGGTTTTTCAGGCTCTGCCTTCTTCTCTTGGCATCTCTGCCTTTTTATCATAGTCGTCTTTTTCTCAGATTCGAGAGGACCACTGTCTACCTGCCCCGGGCTCCCCATCTTCAACGCAGGACAGAGAGGGTCTCCTGTGAGCAGCAAACACTGAAAGACTGGGTGGAGAGAAAACTGTAGAATGTCCCAGCTGGGAGGGGCTTTAAAGATCATTTAGCCCACCCTCCTCTCTTGGTATCAGAGCAAACAAAAGCCCAGAATGATCTAGAAGCTTGCTTCAGGGCCAGTGGACAGTGAATGGCTAATGCAGACTAGAACTCATGCAAGTGTAGTTGTTCAGTTAAAATCACTTTCCACTCCCCTCCGTGGCCCTCTAGAAGGGAGCAGTTCCTTTCTGCTTTAGGTCGGCTGTCTGATGCACTGGAGGCCAGATGACATTTCTTTCATGCTTCAGATTTTATTGTACAGCTTAGGGAGTTTACTAGAAAGTCCCGGCCATCGATGGGCCATCCTCCTGATGAAGGTGGGGAAGGCCGTGTCTAACGCTAACTGACAGCTCTCTGTACAAGGCCCCCCACCATGCCCCTCACATGCTGAGGAAGGGACAGGACATGTGCAGGGACCATTAATGGAGGACTTTGGCCCCTTGGTGGACCAATCCAGACAAGGATGCTTTATTTAGCCTTATCGATTTTGTGCCAAAAAAAAAATCAGTACAGGCTCTAGATAGAGAAGCATTTTCAAATTGCTCTCAATTTGTAAACTAATTGATAGATTAGTCGGTGTTACCTCTGCCTTCCCATTGGTGTTAGGAGCATGAGACTCCCCAGGGAGTGAATTAATTCTAAAACGTGGTCCTTCTGCCTTCCCTGGACATGCCCAGGGCCTCTTCTTAGAAAGTGTCTCAGCTCCATGAGAAGAGATTAGAAAGGGCAGAACAAGTACCTGCACTCTAAGCAGGGACATAGCCCCTCCTTTGATCGTTAGGTCCGGTGTGGGTCTGTCCCTTGGGCCAAAACCTGAGTGTGACCATTTGTCTGCTTTCCCCCGAAGAACCCATCCGTGATGTCACTCAGCCCCATCCGAGGACCGGAATCGGGAGGCACAATGGTGACCATCACGGGCCATTACCTCGGGGCAGGCAGCAGCGTGGCTGTATACCTGGGCAACCAGACCTGCGAGTTCTATGGGTAAGATGGGCTCAAAGGAGCACGGGAAGGCTGTGCATGTGAGGCGTGTGCACTCAGGTGTCCGCCCCTTCACTCCCATGGTATGGGCCACGTCCTGGGCCCAAACACCATTCCAGTCCCTGTGAGAAATCCATCCCACTACTCAGCTTACAGCAATGTAGACCACTAGTCAATGTATCTAGGGGCTAGATACTTCTAAAAATAATTAGAACGAGGGCCATGAGAGCTGCTGATGGGGAAGTTCCCAGAAACTCTCCAGCCACCATCAGGACCGAGCAGTCATTAGGTCCCCACTATGGGGACTTGAGAAACATGGACACTACCTGGCCTCAGGCCTCAGCAAGGACACAGACTCCTCCTCAGGGCAGCTCTTGTGAATAAAAACCTGAACACCCGCTATTGGCCGGGTACTTCGATGAAGCCCTGGGGATATAGAGAATCCTGAGAGAATCCATGGGTGAGAACCCAACTTGCTCAGTATTATCCAATTATCTCCTCCTTGGATTACAAACTCCCTAAGGGCAAGGCCTGTGTGTTCATTTCTCTGCATAGTAGGTGCTCAGTGAATACTTATCGAATGACTGACCAGACTGTAAACACTGGCTAACTAGCCTATTTTAGAAAAATCCAGAAAGGAAAAGATCACCCAAAGCCCATGAATCCCTGATCTGTGCCCCACACTCTCTAATCCCCTTCTTCAATGTGGTCCGTCCCTCGTCCAACCAGAGTTTGATCTCCAGTAAAAAGAGGCACTGATTTACACCCAGAAGGGATATGTTCCATTGTGTACAGTATGAAAGAACAGAGCATTTCGTGGGCCATACATACCCTCAGACTGAGGAAGATCTCCTTTGAAGCCAAAGAGCACTCCTCATTGCCAATGCCTTTCTTTCCAACCCTCCTGCTCTCTCCCTGCCAGGCGGTCAATGAATGAGATCGTGTGTGTCTCACCCCCGTCATCCAACGGACTGGGCCCAGTCCCCGTTTCCGTGAGTGTCGACCGAGCCCGCGTGGATAACAACCTGCAGTTCGAGTACATAGATGACCCCCGGGTGCAGCGCATTGAGCCGGAGTGGAGCATTGCCAGGTGAGGCGGAGGTAGGAGGGATATGCCCAACTGCCACCTGGCATGACCCCTTCGTCCACGTGTGCCTTGTGAGGGGACCAGAGGTTGAAGTGGTAGCACTTTGAGAGGGCTTTGAACCTAACCCAGCCTTTGCTTGTTCCCAGTGGCCACACGCCCCTGACCATCACAGGCTTCAACCTGGATGTCATTCAGGAGCCCAGGGTCCGAGTCAAGTTTAATGGCAAGGAATCTGTCAACGTGAGTAACCACTGGTCTGCCTGGCCCTCCCTGTAACCACCGTTACGTGTCTGGGTTTGCAAGGTGATGAGGTCCATGTTAGGTCCCTCTTCCAATCAGATGGATTAGAGCATCCATCTAGGGGAGAAGAAAGGTAGTTCAAGACCCTGAGCTTGGAATCAGGGCTCCAAACCCCTGAACTTTACAAGGACTCTTACAATTAGAGTATAATCATTTCTTGTCAGAAGGCAATACAATGAGTATAGAATTGTACTGGCTTCTGAGCTTAAGAGACAGCGCAAGGGGCACCTGGGTGGCTCAGTCAGTTAAGCGGCCGACTTTGGCTCAGGTCATGATCTCCCGGCTCGTGAGTTCAAGCCCTGAATCAGGCTCTGGGCTGACAGCTCAGAGCTTGGAGCCTGCTTCAGATTCTGTGTCTCCCTCTCTCTCTGCCCTCCTCTGCTCGCTCTCTGTCTCTCAAAAATAAATAAATGTTAAAAAATTAAAAAAAAAAAAGAGACAGCACAAAAGGGTTCCTGTTTCATGCTATGTTTGCTTTGAGGTCCAGTAAGAAGCAGTGTGAAAGGGTGAAGAAAGTCTGGCTCTAGATGCAGACACTTCTGAATTGAAAGCTGGACACTGCCGTCCATCAGTCATACAACCACGATCCAGTCATTTAACCTCTGTGATCCCCTATTCTCTGCCTGGGTAAACGTTAATGATAAGACTCTCCTCACAGATCTGTAACGCCAAGCCCTTGGCGCACACTGGGTTGGCGCTAGATAAACGGCAGTCACTGCGAGTGACTAGTCCCACCCCAGTTGCGAAGATGATCAGTTGAACATTTTACTTTATTCCTCTATGCGGAGCCAGGTCACTAAATTTTTTTTTCTCTACGGATTGTGATTTTTAAAGACGTTCCCTATCATAAAAGTAGAACGTCTGAGATGTTACACATTCTTCAGTTAGTTCTAGTAGCTCCATCTCAGTCTTATTAGCCAATGTTTTCTGAAACACTACAGTATTCATAATTATAGTCCAGGAGATGCTATTATGGCCACTATTTTTCGTAGATTTGCTATTATTACTGCTTTGACCTCAGGGGATTGAGTAGCTGTGATAGAGGTAAGAAATATGGTATTGTATCGACAGGCCCCCAGTATTCTGGAGGCTTCCTTAGGAAACACAGAAAGGCACGAAATGGCACAGCGTTTGAAGGCTAGCTCTGGAAAGTTTACGGGGATCCTCTGGTCCAACCCCCTCATTGTGTAGCTGAGGAAACTGAGGCCAGAAGGGAGTAATGGCTTGCCCCCAGCCATGAAGGTAGCTGGAAGCAGAGGCAACTAGATCCCAAAAACCTGGGCTCTTCATTCCCAGACCCCGTGAGATGCTGGGGATGTGGTTATGACATTCCATCATGGCAGACATGCAGGGACACGTGTATCACACTGTTAGTATCCACCCTGGTCACAGCTCTTTGGACTGGGAGAGCACATGCCTCCTTATCCCAGGGGGAGAGCCTGATCCACGGGTTAAAGGGCCTATGCACCCACTTCACTTCCAGACTGAAGTCAGTGTTCTCAGTAGCTCACCAACCACCTTTTCAGACTCCGAGGACTAAGTGGAAGGAAGGAAGATGAGGGATGGCAATGGGAACCGTGAGCTCACTCCGGAAGGATAAGACCCCTAAATAAATCAGGCACATGTTTTAAAATAAAGGTTTTATTATTGCTCCTGTGCTCAGGCCAACAGCACAAGAGGCCGCTGCCATTGGAGAGATAGTTTGTTATCCTCACAGATCGTAAGGGAAGGGGGCACAAGGGCTGTCTCTGATTGTCTGGTACCCGGCCTGGTGTGATTAGGGATGGTGGATGGTTGCTCTGAGTGTGAAAAGGAGGTGGTCAGGGGTGTGGGCTCTGGATTGATTGGCTTGCATTGGAACAGCAAGCTCTGGCAGGCAGGCCCGTTGTTTGCGGTCTCTAGGCACTGGCTGATCTTGGGAGAGGAATTCCTCCAGGTCGCTAAGGTCCCAGATGTCACAGCAGTAGAAATACAGAAAGTACAAGCCATGGTTAAGGTGGTACAGAGCAAGTATGTGACTGATGAGGTTAACCTCCAAAGCCTGCAGGCTTAGTCCCCGGGGAAGCCATTTGAAGAGAAGACTGGTCTGGAAAGGCCTTCCCTGTAGCTGATGTCCATCTGCAAAGACTGAGGTCCTAAGTGTCCTCTGCCCTCACCAAGGGGCCCCTGCACCCCTGGGCAAGACTCTCCCCAGCAGTCCCCCCAGCCCACCCACCGTGCCCTCCCTCCGTGTTTCAAGCAGTTCAGTGATAGTTGCTCCCTGTTGAGAGCTGGGCGTCCTCAGTCCCGGTAGTGACCTGCCCGGAGCCTGCAGGCTGGCAGGCCTGGAGGAGATGCCTGGGTGCGCTCTCTTCGTCGAGTCTGGGTGAGCTCTGCCCTGCACCTTCCCTGTCGGGAGCTCTGTCAGGAGCCGTGGGGACAGAAGTCCCGCTCAGTCCCCAGGGCATCCTCAGCCCTCTGGCTCTACCTCTTGCCTCTCTGTTTGGAAGCATCCCCAGTGAGAAGTGAGAAGGGCCAAGGCAAAGGCCGCAAAACCCCAAGGAATGTTTGGCAAATAAAGTGCCGATGCAGCACCGGGCACTTAGCAAACAGAGCCTCCTTGTTTGGGAGTGATTTGCTTATTCAGAGAGGAGTCCGGGCTAGGGAGCCGGAATGAGCATGGAGGAAGATGGGGGGAGGCAGGGAGACTGCGGCTGGGTGTCTGTCCCGAAGAGCCCTGGCTCAGCTCTGCCCATGTGACTGCACCCCCCCCATTTCCCTTATGGCACAGTGTCCCCAGCTGGCACACGAAGGGGACGTCAGGTTCATAAGGGGTTGCTGGAGTCTGAGCTGAAAGGCTAGGAATGGGCCCTGACCCCCCAACAGGGAGTGCAGCCCTTAGCGGGCTGTTCTGGTGACACTCTTATACTCCCCCTAGAAAGCGGGGGTTAACACTTGGACTCAGGGCTCTGACATAACCTCTGCACCAGTGTCAGCCTTTCTGCGATTTCACATGCTGTCTTGCTTTCGGAACATGAGACGTGTGTGTGTGTGTGTGTGTGTGTGTGTGTGTGTGTGTTGTGTTGGCCAGACTCACAACACATGTGGACCTGCCAGGACAGCGTGTACTTGAGCAGCAGGCCGAGCTCTCCCAGATGCCCTTGGCTGTTGCCAGGACACCCAGAGTCCAAACCAGGGCCGTGCTGAGCGCAAGCCAGGAGGAGAGCGGGTGGGAACCTCGGTTTTGTCCACATGCCACGCGGGGGTCCCGTGGCGGTTTCTTAGGTCCAGGCACTGCCCTGGGCAGCCCTGGAACTAAACCGCCAAAAAAAAAAAAAAAAAAAAGAATGAAGCAGTTCATGCTAAGGAGGGACCAGCTCAGCTAGGATTTTAGTACGGACTCCAGGTCTCCCCAGAGAGGAAGGACGTTATGACCTCAGTATCAGTACCCAGGCTACTTCCTTGTTCAGAGTGAGGGGGCGCCTGGCTGCCAAAGAGAAAGATCCTGAACAGAATGCTTCAAGAGTTGAAGGATTCTTTTTACTCATCATTGTATTCAATAGACCTTAACTGAACACCTACTACGTGCTGGCGGAGTGCTCATCAAATGCTACTTCCTGCTCCCCAACACATACACACCCTATCTACACTGCTGTCCCGCTTTGTCCTCAAACTCCCTCTTCCCCAGGCCTTTGCTGCCCTTCCCTTTGCCTGGGACTCATTGCCCCCTCCCCTCCCTCTCCTAGGCGAATCCTACTCGTACGTCAGGTTACATTTCACTCACTCCGTGCAAGGGAAAGCGTCCCTGAATCATCCTCAGGCCATGGCCATGCGCACTCACACACACACATCCTCCTACCCTGCCTGGTCCTTGCCCACTGGGGGTTTCACACATGCGCTCATGCATTTAGCAGTGCTGGATCCCCAGCTGCAGTCTGGTCCCTCTCTGGGGCTATGTGATAATGCGCATTTGGTAGTTTGTCTCCCCCTCTGGACTGTGACCATGTCGCTAGATGGCCCCAGGTCCTCGCACAGTGCCAGGCACAGAACAGGCCCTCAAACGATGTTGGTGAATGAATGAATGAATGAATGACATTAACATGTGTGCCCCACCCCCCAAACTTCATAGTCCTTTTTCTCAAGGGGCTCACCATCCAACGATGACAACCAAGTAACCAGGGGGTGACAGGCCAAAGCAAAGAGGGCGGGAGGCGGTAGTGTGACACCCCCCCCCCACCTCTCGCTCGATCTGCATTTAAATGCTGCACTCTGGGCCTCCCAGGTGTGTAAAGTTGTGAACACCACCACCCTAACCTGCCTGGCACCCTCTCTGAGCACGGACTACCGGCCCGGCCTGGACACTGTGGAACGGCCAGATGAGTTTGGATTCGTCTTTAACAACGTCCAGTCCTTGCTCATTTACAACGACACCAAGTTCATCTACTACCCCAACCCAACCTTTGAACTGCTCAGCCCTACTGGAGTGTTGGATCAAAAGCCAGGTTCTCCCATCATTCTAAAGGTAAGCTGTGCAGAGAGCAGTGCCCGCCCCGCGCAGTGACGGTGACAGCCCCCCTCACTCCTGGCCTTTCCTGTTCGCCTCCCTGCGCTCGCGGACTCACAAAGCTGCCATTTCCCTGAAAAGGGAGTTTGTTTATACATATTGACCCATCCAGAGATATATCTTGCACTTGGGATTCTCAAGGAACACTTTACAATGTTTCTATTTGTTCGCGTGAGCTTTGGGACCCCAGAGTTCTGCAGTGCCTGGGAAGTAAACATTTCCTTTTATTGACCGTGGCTGCCATAACCATAACCGAGAGGTCACGGTGCCCTGGTACAAAGCGTCCACCTGTTTTGTTACTTTTGCTTATATGCCACATGCTCTCCTCCAAATGCTCCTTTCCTTCCGGTCTTCTTCCTCATCTCTTCCTCCCTTTCTTTCTCTCCTTCCCGCATTTTCTCCCTCTTTCTCTCGAAATTGGGGCTATTTGAGGTTTTCTCCAGAAACTTTGCCTGGAGTCATCTGTTGGTTTTGGCATGGCTGCCCTTCCCCCACCTCTTTCATCTCTTTTTTAATAGGCCGTTCACTTCTGCGTGCGCATGCGTCAATTGTTTCTGTTAAGATTTCTGTTCTCCACAGGGCAAAAACCTCTGCCCTCCTGCCTCGGGAGGTGCCAAACTCAACTACACAGTGCTGATTGGAGAGACCCCGTGTGCTGTCACCGTGTCCGAGACGCAGCTCCTCTGCGAGCCTCCCAACCTCACAGGGCAGCACAAAGTCATGGTGAGTGAACCGTCTTCCTTTTATGACTTCCTCCCCTCCTCGCCGTGCACGCATGATCTGTCGTAAAGTGAGGCTCTCCCGTCTACCTCCTTCATAGCTCCTCCTCATCATGTTCTGCGTTGAAATGGGTAGAAGTTGAGAACCCAAGAAAAGAAAGGCAGATAGTCAGCAGGAAGTTGTTTCTTGTGCAAATCTGTACTGTGTGGCTGTGGTCTCTCATTGCCCTTTCTGAAACCCAAGGATCGATGGCATGCCAGGGCTCTACAGCGTCTGTGTGTGTGCAATGCACAGGTTCACGTGGGCGGGATGGTGTTCTCTCCTGGCTCGGTGAGTGTCATCTCAGACAGCTTGCTGACCCTGCCAGCCATTGTCAGCATCGCGGCGGGCGGCAGCCTCCTCCTCATCATCGTCATCATCGTCCTCATCGCCTACAAGCGGAAGTCTCGAGAAAATGACCTCACTCTCAAGAGGCTCCAGATGCAGATGGACAACCTGGAGTCCCGCGTGGCCCTGGAGTGTAAGGAAGGTAAGTGGAGGACTCCTTTGCTTCCTGGCCCCATCTTTCTTCCCCAGCCCTTTGCCTCCTTCATGTAAACAACTCTGATCTTTATTTCCATCCCTCCCACCCTCAACCTGTTTTCCCAGAAGCTTACTTTGCTTTTAGCAGCAGAGAAGTCTCACTAAGAATGCCCAGGGTGAGGCTCCAGGCCTGATCGTCTGGTTCCAGTCCTTCCTGAGCCCTGACTCATCCCCCCAGTCTGGCAGCCTTTCTCTCCCTTTCCAGGTCTCAGTCTCCCCACAGAGCTTCCCAGGCTCGGCTGTCTCGGATGCTATAGGTCCCCAGATGGGAGCTCGGCTCCTGTTTCTTACAGAGCTGCTCTGAGAGCATGCGGCGGCAGCAGGGGCAGGAAGGGCAGTGGAGCTTGCACCTGCCTCTTGCCTCACCCCCCTCCCCCAGGGCTTATTTTCCACCAGTGCCACTGGCTGAGCGCTCTGAAGGCCGCCACTCGCCGGTGTCCTTGGCCGTGGACGCACGTGGGAGTAGACGTTGTTTCCTTCCATCTCCCACGCAACCACAGCCTCGAGGTGACCCATGTACCTGGTGTCCCCTCAGGCTGAGGACCCAGAGGGCTCTCTGGGTAAACATTTCAGTTAGTAATCAAAACATTTCTCCTTTTTACTTCGAACGTCAGGCTCGGGAACAAGCCCTCTGCTGGGTTAAAGGGAAGAGCTGGGCGGAGGCAAGGTGGGGAATGACTTCTCCGGCGCCAGGGCAAGGGAAGAACGGGAAGAGGGGCATCAGGGAGACAGGCCTGCCACCGAAAGGATGCTCCCCTGTCCACTGAGGACCTGATGGCTGGGATGCCCCGAGGCTGACTTTGGTGTTCTTAGTTCCCTGTGTGTGTGTGTGTGTGTGTGTGTGTGTGTGTGTATGTGAAGTATACGTAACATAAAATTTGCCATTTTAACCCTCACTCTCTCTACACCCCAGGGCTCTTCCTTCCAGCTCAGTAACATTAAGTACATTCACATCGTTACAGAACCACAACCACCATCCAGAACTTTCTCTTCCTCCCCTGCTGAAACTCTGTATTCATTAAATAATAACCACCGCTCCCTCCCCAATGGCTGCGGTCAGCCACCATTCTACTTCGCCTCTATGAAGCTGACTTCTCTGGGACCCTCATATAAATGGAATCACACAGTATTTGTTCTTTTGTGTCTGGTTTACTTCACTAAGCATGATCCATGCTGTGGCATCCATGTGGTAGCAAGTATCAGAATCTCTTTCCTTTTTTTAAAAAAGTTTTAAAAAGTTTATTCATTTTTGAGAGACAGAGAGAGACAGAGTGTGAGCAGGGGAGGGGCAGAGAGAGAGGGAGACACAGCATCTGAAGCAGGCTCCAGGCTCTGAGTGGTCAGCACAGAGCTCAACGCAGGGCTCGAACCCACAAACCGCAATATCATGACCTGAGCCGAAGCTGGACACTGAACCGGCTGAGCCACCCAGGCACCCAGAATCTCTTTCCTTTTTAAGGCTGAGTAATATTCCATTGAATGTATACACCATATGTTGTTCATCCATTTACCTGCCAGTGGGCATTTGGGTTGTTTCTGCCGTTCAGTATCATGAATAATGTTTCTGTGAACATAAGGCCACAAACATCTGAGCAGAGACTCGGCTCTCTTGGGTAGAGACCTAGGAGGGGAATAGCTGGGTCAGATGGTAACTCTGGATTTATTTTTGAGGAACCACTAAATTGGTTTCCAGGGCAGCTGCACCAATTTACATTTCTACCAGCAATTGCACGAGGGTTCCAATTTTTCCACATCCTCGTCAACACTCATTATTGTCCATTTTTCTATAATAGCCATCCTAATGGGCAGGATGCAGTGACTCCTGGTGGTTTTCATGTTCATTTTTGCCCAAGGTCTTTGCATCTTGATTTATTCTCTTGCTTGGAAGAAAAGGGGAGGGAAGCTGCCTGTTCTGGCCTTTGCTTCATCCCCTTGGCCACTGCCTCTTAGCTATTTCCAGAACCTGCAACCCCATGCATGATACAAGTCATGGTGTTCTTCCCTTTTCTTTGTTTTAACAACACTTGTAATAACGTAGAAAGAAAGGGCAAAACTAGGCATCGGCAGAGAGGAGAAAATAATACAGAAATCGGCCACATGCCTACCACCTAAGAAAGAAGGCCTGGAGACACTCACCCCTTCTGGGGATGCAACCCTGCAGCCCTCCTTGTCTCTAAACCGCAAGCCTTCACAGACGTCTTCTCCTGCCTTTCCCCTCCCCTGCCCCGGCCCCCTCCTGAGCCTCCCTGTCTCCCTGTATTTTCATAGCCTTTGCTGAGCTCCAGACAGACATCAATGAGCTGACCAGCGACCTGGACCGCTCTGGAATCCCCTACCTGGATTATCGTACCTATGCTATGCGAGTCCTGTTCCCTGGCATCGAAGACCATCCTGTGCTTCGAGAGCTGGAGGTAAGGCCTGCCTGTCTCCCCAAGCCACGCGGCAGGAACGTGGGGCCTGGGTGTCCTGGGAAATGCAGATGGGGCCCGGTACTCAGGGGAAGGTCAGGAGTAAGGAGGAGGAGGAATGGCTTACAACAGCATCACCCCCACAGGGATGTTTCTCATCAGGTGGATCACGGCCAAGGTCGGAGGGGGAGGAGCACCCAGGCTCTTTAGGATGATTCCAGGGGAAGACTCATTGTCATTTTTTAATTAATGACTAAATTAATTAACTAAGATCCTGCCACATTCTCCAATGGATTTAAGGTGGCTTAAGGAAAGACATACGATTCTGTGAAGTTTGTTTGTTCATTGTTGGTTTGTTTTGCTAAAGATAATAAATCAGGGCAGAGAGGATTAAAGGGAGACTAGTAAACCAAGCAAGTCTGATGGAGCACTTCCTGTTGCATCTCTGGGAAAATCAGATGGACGTACAGTGTCTCCCCGGAGGGCTCTGCCAGGAGCCGACCCCCCCCCCCCCAGCCAGGGGGCGGCCAGAATACATGGTAGACTTAAGAGCCAGCCATTCCTACCCCATGGCTGGTGCGGGGGATGGAGCGGGATGGTTGTAGGCATCCCAGAGGGAGTCCTATTGCTATGGCCAGCAAGACCCTCGGGGAGAGGCCTGGCTAGGAGGCTGGAAGCCCGTCCTCTGAGGGTGCGCCCGCTCCCCGCCCGGCTGCAGGTGCAGGGAAATGGGCAGCAGCACGTGGAGAAGGCCCTGAAGCTCTTCGCGCAGCTCATCAACAACAAGGTGTTCCTGCTGACCTTCATCCGCACCCTGGAGCTGCAGCGCAGCTTCTCCATGCGCGACCGCGGCAACGTGGCCTCGCTCATCATGACCGGCCTGCAGGGCCGCCTGGAGTACGCCACCGACGTCCTCAAGCAGCTGCTCTCCGACCTCATCGAGAAGAATCTGGAGAACAAGAACCACCCCAAGCTGCTCCTCCGCAGGTCCGCCCCGCGGCCGGGGGTGGGGAGGGCGGCGGGTGTCCCGGCGGGTACACGGGGCCCTGCTAGAGCCACACAAGGGGCTCCCCATCACAGACATGACCCCCACGCCCAGTGGCCTGTGTCCGTGCGTCTCACAGCACAGTGTTGGGTCTCCCGGTGGCCCCGGGAGGCTGTGTCTACGGCTAAGTGCGAAGCAGGAGCACACACCTCGGCCCAGAGCTGGCCTTGAACCTCGGCTCGGCCACCTGCTAGCCGTGTGGTCCCGAGCCCCTGACGCAGCCTCTCTGCTGCGTATCTTCTTCACTGACAAAATGGCACCAATAACACTGTCGCCCGGTCTCGCTCCCTACGTGTGCCTCTAGAGCTACACTGTCCAACGTGGGAGCCACATGTGGCTGTGTATTAAAATGAACTGAAATGTAAAATTCAGTTCCTCCGGCGTGCTGGCCACATGCCAAGTACTCAGTCGCCACATACCGGCCGCCGTGTTGGACAGCGCGCTTCGGGAACATTTCCATCCTCACAAAAGGTTCTGTTGGACAGTGGCGGGCTGGAGATTTGCTGCAGCCTATCCCTTCTGTGCCCAGTTCCCCAGATCTGAATCAGCAGCAGCCACTGCATGCTCCCTCCCCAGTTGCCATTTTTACTGGGCAGGAGAGAGGGCTGGAGACCTTGGCATCCATTCCCGCAGCCCACCCTCCCTAGAGGCCCCAGGGAGCACAGCAGAGCTCCTGAGCCCCTCTGGCAGCAGAGGTTGGAATGCAGCACCTCCATTTCTCCACCCTCCTCTTTAGCGAGGTCTCAGGCTTCCAGGGGGTGGGGGGTGAGGAAGGAGGAAGATTGGCCTTGTTTTATGAGTTCTGAGCCCCCATCCTGCCAATCTGAGCATTAGAAACTCTCATTAAGAACTGTTGTATTTAAATTAGAGCTAATCTCACACACAATGCAGGGAGAGGGTGCTGGGAGGGGCCAGGGGACAAAGCTACAATTTCTTCTGCCGTTGTCACTCTCTCCCAGGCCCAGATTGCCAAGCAGCCCAGGAAAATGCCTGGGATTTACTGCAACCGGAGGGTATAATTTGCACCACGTGTGGGGTGTTAAAATACCCCTCGGCATCCCCATCTCAGAGAGTCTGTCACAGCAGCTTTGTTCCTTCCCCCAGTCCCCAGATCTGCAGCCCAGGATAGGGGGCGGGGAGGGGTGGTGTTTGCAGAAGCAGATCCCCTGTGTGCTAAACACTCATGCACACTGCTCTCCACCTGAGTGGCTGGGATCCGCAGACCCCGCGTGAGAGCAGTAATGACCGCTAATACTTAGGGAGGAATGGTCACCCAGTGCCGCGAGCTGTTCTTAGCGCTTTATACACGTGAACTCATTCAACCCTGAAAAGAGCCCTGTGGGATAGATATCATCATTGTCCCCACTCAGAGATGGGGAAAGTGAACCCAGAGACTGCGAAATGACTTGCCCAAGGTCACGCAGCGGGCACGTGGCAGAGTCCGGAGTGGAATACAGGCAGTCTGATTCTGAGTGGCTGGAGGGACGGGTACCAGGGGCCTTCGGGGTATGAAAACGGAGTATTCGGGCATGCAGGGAATCCCAGAGGGACAGAGAAACTCTGTGGATCCTCGGGAGGCCAGCAGGAAGTAAGAAGAACTGGTCATCCATAGCCCTGGGGAACGGGGTACTTGGGGCCTTCATATGCAGACCCAAATACCGCCCAGTTTCCACAGGGAATTGTGGCCCAGAAAGAAGCAGCCTGTGGCCCGAGGTCACACTTCTAGCCCTGGCATCCTGGCTCCCAGCCCCGTGTGCTTTGATGCCCTGTTGCTCTCTTGGGCCACGGTGCATACAAGCCTGATGACCCCCTCTCGAGACCCCTCCACAAAGGACTGCCCCTCATCCCTTCTCCCTCCCCAGGACAGAGTCTGTGGCCGAGAAGATGCTGACCAATTGGTTTGCCTTCCTCCTGCACAAGTTCCTGAAGGTGAGAGTGGGAGCGAGCCGGGGCCTGGAGTTGAAAGTGAGATGGGAGGGCCGCGGCTCCAAGCCTGGCCACCGGGGCTGCCTGGGGATCCCTCAGGAATAGGAACCTGCCTGGCTGGAGTGGAGAGGAGGGGACTGATGCCCCCGCACACCCCACGCCCTGCCTGTGCCCACAGGAGTGTGCAGGGGAGCCGCTCTTCATGCTCTACTGCGCCATCAAGCAGCAGATGGAGAAGGGCCCCATCGACGCCATCACGGGTGAGGCCCGCTACTCTCTGAGTGAGGACAAGCTCATCCGGCAGCAGATCGAGTACAAGACCTTGGTGAGGAGGCTGGAAACGTAGGGGACACAGCGAACCTCCTGCCTCTGATCCATACTCTGCCCTCAGAGCACAAAGCCAGTCTGAGTGGTCAATAAAGACACTAGGATATGGCCTGGGGGTGCATCTAGGGCCATGCTAGGTGTTCCAAGAGTGTGGCAGACATGCCTGTGTTCCCCTTCCCCATCTCAGTTGGTGGGCCCAAAGAGGTCTGTCTGTCTCAGTTTACCCTAGATGATATGGTGGGGGTCGGGGGGAGACGCCCTCCATTAGGTATGGGGAAATTAGCATTATGGGGAAGATAATGAAATTGCTAATTCCTAATAAAGAGGCTTTGGGAGGTGGGTGGCCAGCCCTGGATACACCCGGGGCCATCTCTGAACCCCCCAGGATGCCTCGTTCCAGGATTACAGTTGCCCTTAAGCCACCCAGGAGCTAGAAAGTGGAGTCCCAATTCTTTGAGAAGGGAAGGGTAGGCCTGGCTTGGGTTATAATTTGGCAGATGGCAGGAAGGCGGGGGAAACTGAAGCATGGCCATTTCTCTTGTAGGGAGGGTAAGTCTTGGAAAGAGGTAGTCCAAGGGCTTCCTCCCTCTCCCTCAAGCTGCCCCTTGAACTCCTCTCCTGCTCCCCTTCCATCGTCACTTGTAGATCCTGAACTGCGTCAACCCCGACAACGAGAACAGTCCCGAGATCCCAGTGAAGGTGTTAAACTGCGACACCATCACGCAGGTCAAGGAGAAGATCCTCGATGCCGTCTACAAGAACGTGCCCTACTCCCAACGGCCAAGGGCTGTTGACATGGACTTGGGTAGGAGGCCTGGGCTTGGGGTGTGTGGGCAAGGGCTAGAAAGTGGCTTCTGGGAGGGCCTTTGGGCAATGACCTGGGATGGGGTGAGAAAGTGGCAAGCCCCATCCTGCCTAGGCCCCTCCTGGGGGCCCCCCTGCCCCAGGCAAATGGCTGCCAGAAATACCACCCCCCCAGGGCACTGCTTGCTCAGATGTGGCTTCTCCCCAGCTGCCTTGACTGTTAGGGCCCTTGAAGTCTCCAAGCACTATGAGTGGCACCAGCTGGGGTTGCCAGGCCCCTAGAGGAGGTAGGACTGGGTGACGATGGTTCACAGCCCCCCGCTGCCCCCTCACCAACACCGCGCCCCCTCCCCCCCAGAGTGGCGTCAAGGCCGGATCGCCCGGGTCGTGCTGCAAGACGAAGACATCACCACCAAGATCGAGGGCGACTGGAAGCGGCTGAACACGCTGATGCATTATCAGGTGAGGGCAGGGGCTTTGAGCCACGACCTCTGACTCCCCCAAATGTTCTTTCCCTGCAGGGTTTGCTCTCAGGCCCTCAGAAGCCTAGAAGAGATTTTCTCATCTACCCCTTCCTCCTCGCCTCTGAGTATAAAACAGATTTTCAGCCATGGCTACCCATTAGAATCACTAGGGAAACTTCTCAAAAACATGAGTGCCCGGACTCCACCCCGAGAAACTGACTTAAGTGGTCTGGGTGAGGCTAGGGATTGCTATCCTGTGCGTCTCCGCCTCTGCAGAAAAATGGCATATTGTGAAGTCCTCTGAAAGGACACCCAACTGTAGGTATCTGCTGCTTTCTGTCCTCAGCATCTCATCTTACACTTCTCACTTGGCCATGGAGCAGGGAACTGGATAGACTTGTCTTCAGGTCTTGCATTCTGCCCCTTACTCGCTGGTGTCCTTGGGGAAATTACTTACACTTTCTTCCTTCTCATCAAAGTGATCCCCGCCCCATAAAGCTGTGTGGAGTCGATTCAGCGCAGTAGATAGTGTTCAGCACATTGGCAGATGCACTGAATGAATGAACAGTCAAAACAAATTCCAGCAAAAGAACAAAAGATCCAAGAGTATCTATTCCCACCTCCTTTTCCCTCCCATGGTAACTACTCCTCGTGGCTGGGGGTCTCTGCAAGATTAAGCACAGGTAGGCTGGTTGGGATTCAGGAAAAATACTGAAACAGAAGCTGGAAATGAGAAACACCGAGGGAAATTAAGCCAACCAGAGGAAGCGCCGCAGGCTGAAGACCCGAAGGGATTGCCTGATTAATAACATCCTCCCAGGTCCGTGCCTCACACAGGGAGGGTGCGCAGGGACTGGCAGGCACTGAATGCCATCAGCCAGGCCACTGGGGGTCCTGCAGGCCAATAGGGGCTGGCCGGGAGGCTCTGAGGCACAAAGGAAGCTAGTGGGGGACACTGGGGACAACCCCAGAAACTCTCCTCACCAGGCTTCATCCCCCTTACTGGTTGGCATAAGCTGTGCTGGTCCCTGACCACACCCAGCCCCAGACAGAGGGGCTGTGGTGTCTGAGAAGAGTGAATGCTTTTCAAGCTGCATTTAAACCCCTGCTTCTGCACTCACTGGTGGTGTGACTTTCACCTCTCAGAACCCGGGCTCCTCATCTGTAAAATGAAGATGACAGCCCAGACTTGTGAAGGTGGTTGGAAGAATTAGAAATAACCGGTGAGGGATGAGGGATGTAGACTTACACCCAAGGTAGTTACAGCCATTCCCTGTTAATTCCACCTCCATCCCACTCACACAGCGCTTGATGCGTCCTGTAGAACACTTGTAATGAGCTGGTTATGATGGGAGAAGAGAGCACAAAAGAGAATCGCATTGTGCCTTCAAATCTTAAGTTTCTCAAGGGCAGGAGTGAGACCTTTCTTTTCTGCCTGTGATGCCCTAACGGTTGTTATTGGGCAGTCCGTCCTAAGGCTCCCAATCAGAATGGAATATTCTGTTCTTACAGTGCTCATCATACAAAGCACTTTCAATTCCCCAATGTCATTTATCATTCATGTATTCATTCATTCCTCAAATATTTACTGAGCTTTACTGAGTGCAAGGTACTTCCCACATGCTGGCCCAGAATGACAAGAAACACCAGGGATGATTCTTCCTTTGGGAGACTGTGATGATGATGATGATGATGATGATGATGCCCGTAATAACGACACTAATACCAATACTTACTGAGTGCCCACCGGGTGCCAGGCACTGCCGTCGGCCTTTATGTGTCCTGACTCCTGATCACGACAAACCCAGATGCCATTAGTATCCCCATTGACAAATGAGACAATAGAGACATAGAGAGGTTAACTGACTTTCCTGATGTCACGTAGCTAGTAAATGGCACAGCCAAGGTCGGACCCAGCTAAGCGTCTTGACCCTGGATTTGCATCGCCTGTATGTCAAGAGAAAGAACGGACTGAGGACTGAAGACAGAGAGAGATTTAGTGACGAGACCTGGAACTGAGTTGAACTGTGGTCATTCGAGTCACCTTGTGAATCTTCCTTTAGGTGACAACAAACCACACATGTGGAGAGCATAGTCTGTTCTCCCTGGGGGTATAGACCCCCACCCCTGCCAGGCTTTCAGAGTATCATTTCTAGACTGCCAGTTGCAAGCAGATCTCCTGAAAGACAGAGGTGGAGAGGTGCCCTTAGTCCCAGACCTGGTACTGATGGTGTAGACAACTAGCAGTCCAGGGAGCCTCCCCCACTGGGGACTAAGGGAGCACTGGCACCTTCCTGGGGCTGTGAAGAGCAAAGGGCCCTGCAGCTTTAAGTCATCAAGTCAAAGCATTGCCCTGTGTTACTCTCCCTGGAGTCAAAGGTCCTGGATGCCCCTCCAGGAGAAAATCTGCATAATCTTAATTAACAAAGAGATGTTAAAAAACTTCCTGGGCTCCCACAGATTTATAGGGAGGGTAAAATTAAACACCACTACTAAAACCTGCTATCAGGGAATCTCGTTAGCACTAATGTTCATTTATAGTTTGACTTCCCAACATTTAATTCTTTTTTGGTGGGAGAGAGGGACTGACAATTTAAGACCCAGAAAGATGGTTTTACAACTGGTGCAGCTATAAATCAAACTTATAAAGTTCATAAAAATTGTTAAAATAAAAAATGGTTTAATAGGAATGTTTTATGGCCCATAACATTATTATAGCTGTTTTATTCCCTCTGCGTTAGGGGTTTAATTGGATCGCCACAATTCTGGGGGATTCTCCATTTTTATTGGATGGAGGGTAATCTTAAATCAAAATGGCCCCAAATGTCTTCAATATGGCTCCTCATTTATCAGCCCTTTCCCTACGGGCCGGGTGCTGAGCCTGGGTCCCCTCACAGAGGATGGAGCCACACACCATCTTTCTCTCTGCATCCCCAAGAGCAGTGACCTTGTTGGTGGAACCCCTCAAGGTGGCCCGGCCATTATAGGACCCAGGCCAGAAAAGAGATCAGAGCCCAAAGGGAAAACAGGCTGCAGACCAGTGTAACTTGAAATAAAATCCAAAATTAGGATATAATGAGGAGAACGTGTGTTCCGGAGCCGGACGAACCTGGCTACAAATATGGGCTGCACCGTGTATTCATTGTGTGACTTTGAAGATGTTGCTTAGCCTCTCGATGCTTCAATTTCCTCATCTGTAAAATGGTAATAACCGTGCGACCTTGCGAACTTGCAGGTTTGAAGGGAGGCCTGAGTCTAGCCCAGGCTGTCTGAGAGAAATATAATGCCAGCCATGTGTGTAAATTAAAAATTCTTACTAGCCACGTTTAAAAACTAAAAATGAACTGATGAAATTAATGCTAACAATATATTTTCTCTAACCTAATTGATTCTAAGATAAACATGATTTCAGCATGGAATCAATATGAAAATTATTAGTGAGATACTTTGTGTTCTTTCATTCATGCTAAGCCATTGAAACCCAGTGTCTATTATGCATTTATAGCATAGTAGTTTGTGTTATAGTTAGTCATTTATACTTTAGACACTTAACAACGTATCTCCCTTTGGACTGACTGAATTTCAAGTGTGCAATTAGCCCAGGTGGTGAACAACTACCATGTTGGACGTATTGGCGAGTAGATCACCATATTATCTTTAATATTCCTGAACTCCTTGTGCTTACCCCATGCCTATTTCATTACCTTCTAGAAGTACTTGACAATTCACTTTCCCAGTTCACCCACACTGTACCTTTCATCCCCTTCTCAGGTGTCAGACAGATCGGTGGTGGCTCTGGTCCCCAAACAGACCTCCTCCTACAACATCCCTGCATCTGCCAGCATCTCGCGCACATCTATCAGCAGATACGGTGAGGACCGGGAAGGCAGCCCTTCTCCAGTTAAGGATGTTTGTTCGTTCATTTGCTTCCCTCCCTCCGCCCCCTCCCCCCCAGTGCAGTCATTCCTGGAGGGGCTGTGTCCTCAGAGCTGTGGGAGCTGGTGCACCACGTGCCCTTCCTTTGACAGCCTGGACCTGGTGAAGGAGCTTGAGGGGCCCAGGATCAGGGAGGCGCCTGGGTGGTGTTTACCCTCATGCCAGTCCTTGGCCCAGTCCCAATTTGTACCTGTTGTCCTGGCTGAGTTATTAATAGCCCCCCTATACTCTCCACAGTGTCCCAATTTGGCAAATAATTGACCATCCTGGCCTATCCACCCCCTAGGGTACGAGGGCCCCCAGTGCCTGCTGGGCCATGAGGTTACCTTGCTTTACCCTCTCTTGCTCCATTTGCTCTGGTTTTGTATATGCAGGAAGGCTCTGGGCTTTCCAGCTCAAAGAAACCTCAGGACAGAGTCCAGTGGCTCCAAAAATGGCTTAGGCAAGTCCATATTCTAGGCCCCAAGTAAGAAGGACCCATTAACTCCCAAGAGGGAGCATTATAACTTACAGCTTCTTAGCACCCAGATTTTTAATCAAAACCCCTATGAAAATATTCAGCTGACATATTACCTATTGATTATTCCTTGCTGTGCAAGACATCGGGGGAGAGGTGCCCCCAAATATGCAAGACTCTCTCCAGCTCACAGAATTTCCAACCTTCTTTTTATTTTAAATTTGTTTTAATTTTTTTATTTAATTTTTAAAAATTTTTTTAAAGTTTATTTTGAGAACAAGAGAGAGAGCGCACGTGCACGCGTGCACACCTGAAAGCATGCACGAGTGGGGGACGGGCAGAGAGAGAGGGAGAGGATGAATCCCAAGCAGACCCCAAACTGTCAGCAAGGAGCCTGATGCAGGGCTTGGACTCATGAAACTATGAAATCATGACCTGAGCCAAAATCAAGAGTTGGACGCTTAACCTCCTGAGCCCCCCCAGGGGCCCCTAAATCTTATTTTAAAAGAAAAGGCTTCAGGCTCCTCTGTTCTCATGCCAACCAAGGATCCCTACAATTACCCACCAAATATGAAGTCCCAAGGGTCCCGTTCCTATTGAAAGTAGTTTATTCTGAGTGAGTGCAGGAGGCGGGCAGAGATTCTAGAGGCTTCTACAAGCAAGGATGGTGAAATCAGTGTCTCATGGGCCCCCACTGCCCCCTTCTCCTCAGACTCCTCCTTCAGGTACACTGGCAGTCCCGACAGCCTGCGGTCCCGAGCCCCCATGATCACCCCAGACCTGGAGAGCGGGGTTAAGGTGTGGCATCTGGTGAAGAACCATGACCATGGGGACCAGAAGGAAGGTGACCGGGGCAGCAAGATGGTGTCTGAGATCTACTTGACCCGGCTCCTGGCCACCAAGGTAACTCCTGCTCTACCCAACCCGGGAGGGCTCTTTGGAGGGGTACGTCCTGCCCACCCCCCACCAGCATATGAAGGCTGTCGTGCAGTCTGTGCTTTAAGGGGCTCCATTCAGATGAGCAGGCCCAGGTCCCACAGCAGGCTTTCCAGAGGACGGGGCCACCGCTGCTTTTCTCTACCCTTTGGCAACAATTGCAACAATATCATTGCCCCTGGCCCGTCAAGACCGCCATTACTCTTCAAAGGAGCTGCTCTCTCAGCTCTGGGTGCCTATACCTTTCATGAAAATGTTAGGGTTTTCTTATCTGTGTCAACTGGACAGATATACCAGCCTCCACCATCACTGCCTTTTCTACCCACTTCCTGGCCACGCTGGGAGGGAAAGCACAATGGCCTGGTCCTGCCAGTAATCCGAGACAAGGCTCCCCCTTCCCCGTCCCATCCCATCTGCCCCCGAATGTTGATGGAAAGGAGGTGGCCACGGTGCTGGAAGCTATGATCTAAAGCCGTCTTCCAGCCTGCCTCGCAGAGAACAAATATGCCTGTGAGGTGGCAATTATATGCCTCATAGTTGCCAGCACAGGTCAGATTTCAAATACCCTCCACCACCGACCCCACAGAAATGCCGCTGAAATTCTAACACAGTGGCATCCAGAGTCCAGCCCTCAAACCTGCTCCCAAAGATGACAGAAATACCCCCTCAGACCACGTTATCTCAGACGTTGCTTTGGCTAATATGCTGATAAGAGACCAACAGAGGACACCAGGAAAAGGTTGGACGTTTTCCTAACCTTCCGAAGTGTTCCTTGAACCTGGCAACAGGCCCAGCCATGTCACTGCCCAGAGGTCCTCCAAGGCCCTGTGGGTCAGGGCTGTGCCTGAGTATCCTTGGATCTGGACCCTTCACCTGCAGCACCACTCCAGCCACTACTGACCCCAGGCTACTAGTGCCGAAAACCTCTTTACACCCTGTGTGGTCCTGCCAGGAGGCTTATCGTCCTCCAGGTGGTTCTGCGGACACCCTCTTGTCCCAGCATGCACCCACCTTCCCCCGTGGGCAGCCTGGGCTCCGAGTACTCAACAGTCTTCCTGTCCAACACCCCGTGCCCACACCAACCCGGCACGGACACAAGCATAAATATGGCATGTGGCTGCGGGTTGGAGGAGAGATTCTTCCCAGGAATCTGCAGCCTCTCCAGTCCCTCCCACCTCCCCGACACCCCAGCAGCCCCCTCCCCACCCCCCACCACACTGTCTGCGCAGCCTGGCGCCGCAGACAAATTTCCAAGGCGGGATCAGTCCAAGGCACCATCTGGTCTGCCCGTCTGCTGCCTGCACCCCCACCCTCCCCCACCCTCCACTTCATACTCTTCCCACCATCCCTCCCCCAGGGCACCCTGCAGAAGTTTGTGGACGACTTGTTTGAGACCTTGTTCAGCACTGTGCACCGGGGCAGCGCCCTCCCCCTGGCCATCAAGTACATGTTTGATTTCCTGGATGAGCAGGCGGACAGACACGGCATCCACGACACAGATGTGCGGCACACCTGGAAAAGCAACTGGTAACCCCTCAGGGGACCCAGGGGACACTGCAACCTGGAGAGGCTGCGAAGCATGGGAGGTGGGACCGGGCCCGGCCTGGGGAGAGGCAGGGAGCCTATTCTTCACCGTGCCCTGGGGGGTGATCTGAGGTTCCGAGAACAAATAGCGCACATACGGTCCCGGGCTGCCAGCACCCAGTGGGGCCCGCCTGGCTTAGGGCCCAGTGCCAGGACTCATGCTTGAGCTCCGCCCTTTCAGGTTGAGATCCTTTCCTAGGGAGCACTTCCTCCCTGACTCGGAGACCTCTGGTTCTCAAGAAAGGCTGGTGGAGGAACCTACGTAAAGGGCCGCATTTGGACCGAACTGCGCAGCTGGCAAGCCAGGCAGCGTCGGGCATTCCAAGCGGGCAGAACCCAGGGCCCTTCCTGAGACGGGGAAGCCCTGAACTGAACATAGATCCCCAGGGAGAGAGCTTGCACCTGCCGTAGACTTGAGCCCACCAACCAGGAGGATGTCGTTGCAAACTTGATCCCTTAAGGTCAAGTTATTCCCCCGGCGCCACAGCTTTCAGGAAGCAGCAGGCAGCGTGTCCTGCAGGCATGACTCTTCCCCAGGGGAACCTGGGCAGCCAGACACGGCGGTGGGACAAGGGGCTCCCGAAGGACTTTTCTCTCCCCGGGTTTAGACCCGGACCACAGGCCAAGCTGAGGACTGGCTTTCAGGTCACACAGGGCCTGGCCAAGAGCCCGAGTCAAAAACCCTTCCTCCAGGACAGAGCACAGAGAGGGGAGAGAGGAGGTCCGGGCATGTGGGTTGGGCAAGCAGCCCGCACAGCTGTCTGGAGTCAGCGATCTCCTCAGAAAACAGAGCCGACACAGATGGGCTCCGGCTGTTATTTGGGAATCAAAAATCCTAGCAACCAGCAAAACACTTTGGAAAAACCCAACCCCAGCCCCCTATAATCCTTTCTTCTCTGAGGCGCTATGGTGGCTGGCCCTCTGGAGTCCACAGCTTTGATCACAGGATAGTGAAATGTGGCGATTCCGGAGGTCGGTGGTCATGGGTGAGAAGCCCACAGCGCGCCTCACCAGGGCAGGCCTTTCGTCTGCATTCCCAGGGGCAGAGCCCTGCCTGTCTCCTTTGCTCTAGAAGACTCCCCAGCCCAGTGCTGCAGTTTTGGGGAAATGAAGAGAAAGTTCTGGATTATCCCCGTCTGTCTGCCTTCTGTTGCCAAACAGGCCCCAGTCATAGAAATGCCCTGCCCTGGGGTTGCGGCAGGAAGAGTCCCCTTATCTAGACCTCAGACAGCTAATGTCCAAGGACAGAATATGAGGTGCTCCCCAAAGCTGCCAGAGGAAGGGAGAGTGGAAGAGATGAGTCACCTCTCAGCTGAGGCAGCTCCTCCCTGGCTACAGGAAAGTGAGCTATCCTGTTGCCCTTTGAAAGATAAGTGGAAATCGTAATGGAAGGGTTTGGAGTGGGCAAAGTGGCCCTTCCCAAGACTTGGCCTGACTGAGACATTCGGGAAAGTTTGGGGCACTTGAAGGTCAAGAGAAGACAAAAAAAGGGGAGAAGGAAGGTAGGCGGCATTTCTCGAATGCCATCTCAGGCCAGAAGGACAAGCCCAGGGACAAAGCTCACTCACACAGAAGCCCAGGAGTGATGGCCCTGCAGGCAGCTGGAGGAGAAGGCAAAGTTGGAAAAGACACAGAAACAGCAGCTGTTCTGATTTTGAAGGGGAATAAATGGGCCTTTCCTCCTTATGGCCTCAGGAGCAGAGAAAAGTCATTCTCCTCTGACTATAAATTCCCAGGTTGCAGAAGGAGCACTCCTCACGACTGATCAGTCCCTCTTGGGGTGGGAAAACTCTGAGCTACACTGAGTCATTCCCAGCATTTCCACCATGGCCTCTTCTCCTCCCTCTGCTGCTGCCCAGCTAGGGGAGAGCCCTGAAAGAGGCACCCCCCAGGGGGGGCCCCCTCCTCAGCCCTACCCTCTGGGCCTGGCCTGCCCTGGGAAGGGGCGCTGGGGGCCAGGCTGGGCGGGGAGGCAGGTGGCACCTTTTGTGGGGCTCCGAGGCAGCGCCTGAGGTGGCTGGCTGCGTCCTTCCCAACAGCGGCCATGGCACTGTGTGAAGGGACTCCGGGAGTCTGGTGGCTTTGTTTGAAGTTCCGAGGAAACCGTGCAGTTCTCTGTACTTAGGCATCCCTGGGGGCATGGAGGCCTTTGGCAACGGCTGCCAGGAGGGAACAGAACCCACCTACATCCCACCCCTCCGTTGGGAGGGATCAGGGTCGGCCCCCAGGTAGGGTACAGTGGCGCCTCCCCTCTTCTTCTCCCGGGGTCAGGAACCGAGTAGGCTCAATGAGCAGCCCTGGCTGGGCCAGTTCTGTGTGATTACGTTCCCTTGCCCTTGGGAGAGAGAGTTTCTACCTGTAGAAGGAGGAGAGTTTTTACTTGTACAACATCCGGGGCACAGCCAAGGTTTGGCCCTCAGGGTCCTCTCTGGCTTTTCCTACAGCCTCCCTCTGCGCTTCTGGGTGAACGTGATCAAGAACCCCCAGTTCGTATTCGACATCCACAAGGGCAGCATCACGGATGCCTGCCTGTCCGTGGTGGCCCAGACTTTCATGGACTCTTGCTCCACATCAGAGCACCGGCTGGGCAAGGACTCCCCCTCCAACAAGCTGCTCTATGCCAAGGACATCCCCAGCTACAAGAGCTGGGTGGAGAGGTCAGTAGCACCCCCAGGACAGACCCACACCCCTGTCTGTCTGCTCCATTCCCCCATGCTGTGGGCTTCACAGAGGACTCACAGCCGTGTCTGCGGTAACCTCAGATCTCATCATGTTCCCATCCTTCCCCCTTGTCCAAACTTCCTGGTGGGGGAGAAGGAGAAGCATTGTGCCCTTGGAGTGCAGATCATTATCATTCTGATTACCTGTTATTGAGCACATGCTAAGCAACCAGTCCTGTGATAAAGATTTTTTATGAATCATCTCATTATAATATCCAACAGAGTTGCAAAGTGTTATCATCATTGCCATTTGACTGATGAGGAAATTGAGGTACAGAGAGGCTCAGTAACTTGCCCAAGGTCACACAGAGCTGGGGTTGGAATACAAGGAGTCTGGTTCGAGTCTGGTCAGAGTCTGGGCTTTTAAGTATTCTTGGGAGTGGGGGGCGGGCACTATAGTGGGAGCTCGAAGCTGGGTGGAGTCTGGCCTAGTGAGCAACAGTCTCCAGCACTTGACCTTAACTTGAGGCAAGAGGCCAGAGGAAGATACCTCAGAAGAGAAATTGGGAGGCGGGAGCAACTGGGGACGTCCAGTGCTCTCAGGGGGCCCGAGGTCAGAGCAGTGCAGGCACATGCGTGCCGGGTTCCCATTACGGAGCCTGTCCTCTCCATGCAGATACTACGCAGACATTGCCAAGCTCCCCGCCATCAGTGACCAGGACATGAACGCCTACCTCGCTGAGCAGTCCCGTCTGCACGCCGTGGAGTTCAACATGCTGAGCGCCCTCAACGAGATCTACTCCTACGTCAGCAAATATAGCGAAGAGGTACGGCAGGGCCCTGGAGGGGACAGGGACTGACACACAGTCAGAAAGGCAGCAAAAGGTCCAGCCCTGGGATGCCTGGGTGGCTCAGTCGGTTGGGCGTCCAACTTCGGCTCAGGCCAGATCTCACGGTTTGTGGGTTCGAGCCTCACATCGGGCTCTGTGCTGACAGTTCAGAGCCTGGAGCCTGTCTTCAGATTCTGTGTCTCCCTCTCTCTGATCCTCCCCTGTTCATGCTGTCTCTCTCTCGAAAATAAATAAAACATTTTAAAAAAATTTAAAAAAAAGGTCCAGCCCTTCAGTAACAGCAACAGAGGGTAATTTAGAAAACACACTCACAGAATCAAAAACCCATGAGTTCAAAAATCATTACCATTCCCTTAGAAGGCAGCCTTATCCTCTCCAATTCATCTAGTGCTTTCCTGCACATTCCATTGTCTCTCACCCTTTGTTAACATAATAAATAACACTTTGTAATGTAATTATTTTTCTTTTGAAAGTGTTGTGCAATTAATTTCCTTCTTTCTTAAACAGTGAATCAGATTATTCTTTGCACTTGGGCACATCTGTCAGTTACATTTCAGGTACGCAGGTGGACCTTAACTGACTGAGTCACCCAGGTGCCCCTGCCAAATATTGTTTTAAACACATTGTCTTAAGATATATCCATGCACTAGGGTGCCTGGGTGTCTCAGTCAGTTAAGCGTCCGACTTCGGCTCAGGGCATGATCTCGCGGTTCGTGGGTTCGAGCCCCGCGTCGGGCTCTGTGCTGACAGCTCAGAGCCTGGAGCCTGCTTCGGATTCTGTGTCTCCCTCCCTCCCTGCCCCTCCCCGACTTGCGCTCTGTCTGTGTCTCTCTCAAAAATAAACATTAAAAAAATTTAAAGATACATCCATATCCATACATACATTCAGTTAATCATTTACATGATTTCAGGTTATGTTCATTAGGGTGGGATGGAAAGGCAGAAAGAAGGACGGAGGATTCAGCAAATGGCTTCTTCTAAACTGAGTCCTGAAGTCTTCCCCACCTCTGTTTTCGTTCCTCAGCTCATCGGGGCCCTAGAGCAGGATGAGCAGGCCCGGCGACAGCGGCTGGCGTACAAGGTGGAACAGCTCATAAATGCCATGTCCATTGAGAGCTGAGAGACGGAGCCTCACCTTCCCGGGAAGAGGGACCCGTGCAAGCCGTCACCCTGCGAGTCTCAGAAGAAGGACGAGTGAAGGGGATCAGACCCCAGAGCTTGCTGTCCCCTGAGACCCCATCCTGGGGAGAGGGGAGGGCCCCTCTCCCCACGCCAGCCACGTTTCGTGACAGCCGGTTCCCGCAGGGAGAGACCGTGGGCGCCATCCCCCCACAGTGAGCACCAGACAGAAGCAGGGACGCAGAGAAGGTGGCTCTTCAAGCCGAGAGGCACGACCTGGGGACGGTTCTGCCTCTGTGACTGCTGCTTTGCATGAAAACTCATTTGATGTATATTGGGGAAATAATGAGAACTTTATTTAATTTTTTTTAAGAAAAGGAAAAAAAAAACAGAAATAAAACAAAAAGCCTCCCTGTTACTCCCGTCCAACTTCTGTTTCATTCTGATTTCTGCCCTCCCTTCCTTCTTCCCTCCCCCCTTCCTCGAGTGACTCCTCTTTCCAAATGCCAGAAAAAGCCTACGAAGAGGAGCTGAGAGAAATTGGAGGGAAAATGATCATTTCCTTCCCCTTGAAATTGCAAGAAAATGAGAAGGAGGAGAAGAATGAGCACAAGTTCACACCAAACACTTCGCAGAAATAGAGGCCAGTAAATCCTGGAATTATCCCGGCGGCCACAGGAGCTGAACCCGGCACAGATGACACGGCCGTGGAGGGGGCTCGGCCCGGCCGGCCGGGCGCTGAGCTGTACGTGCCACACCCCCGTGCGGTCTCATCTCTGGAGAGGAGCTGCGTGTCGGCAGAGCCCCAGTGCTTGTTGCTACTGTTTTTGTGTTTGTTTTCGTTTTATTTCATCTCAAACCGCAAGAAGCGAGGAGCTGATCTTTGGTACTTTTCCCTTTAGTTTCTGTAAAGTTACTCGGAGACGTCGGGGGGGAGGTGGGCCTCTCCCAGACCAGACGCCTGGCCTCCTTGCGGACACTGGGCAGTGTGGCCTTACATGAGTCACCCTGAGCCAGGCACCTGGGGGAGAGTGCCTGGAGGTGTGTGACCCAGGCCCCCTCGAGATTCCATTTGGGAGCTGATTGGGGGGCATGGGTGTCTGACTGGATTGCACTCCAATCGGCCGGTGGTTTCTTGGCAATTCAAGAGAAAGCAAAACTCAAACCCTGTTTACAGCAAGCAATACTTGAAGAGCATAGGTTAAAGACGCCGCCGTATTTATTGTGATGCTTTCTTTCTATGGTTCTCTTGTGCCTGCAGAGGGGAGACGGCCCTCCGCTCCTGTATGGAGGCTGCTGATCGCCTGAGCCCTTGCCTCAGTAGAAATGGCTGTAGCATCCCCACGTTACTGTCCCCTGCCTGTCTCTCGCTGCCTCTCCTGTCCTTATGCATTTGAAGGACAAGTGGGTGGCTTCCCACTGGGCTCCTTTCTTTCTCACTCTCTTCTGCTGACACCTAAAACCACGGATGACCAAGTCTCCCGAGTGTAGTTTCTAAACCAAGAGACCAAAGCGCCATGCCCTGGTCCCAAGGCCCCACGAGAGCCAGTGGGAGTCATCCAGAGGAAGGTGGCTCTGTCGGCGGCAAGACCTTGGTGACCGGGACAGCCGTCAGAGCTTCCAGGCCTCCCACGCTGGCAAGGATCCAAGCAGGCAGCTCCAGCTCCTCTGTAAAAGCATCAGAGGGAGGGAGAAGGAGGGCGAGAGAAAGGCACAGGGGTGGGAGGGAAGGAGGCAAGCAGGGGAGGGTCACTGTTCCCTTCCTACTTTCTACTTTTCAAGGGGCTGTGGTGCTGGGAAACGGGACCAGCCAGCCCCACAGAGACCAGACCAGGGTCATAGCCTCTGTAATTAACTCTGGGCCCCAGCTTCTCTGCGCCCTGATTTACCTCCAAACCATTCCAGTTTCCAAAGGCTCTGCTGACCACACTGGATTCCCAGGAAAGGACTGGGGGAGGGGCAGCTCTGCGGGCTGGCTTCCGTCCCCGGCGTGTGGCTGTGATCGCTGTGCTAACCACACGGCAGACATTGCCTGGTCTCCTCAGCTCTGGTTTCTTGCCTGAATGCAGCTGACAAAGGGAAAGAGAAAAGCATTCAGCAAAATACTCAGGAAACTCGCTCTTTTCATTATAATTCACAACCAGCCATGACAAGGCCACTTTCTTCTGATAATCCACTTCTGCTAAAGTTTCTCTGGACCCTATTAATAGCCTGAAAGAAATACTAATGACTGGCCTTCCGCACTAAGCCAAAGTGTTTGCTCTTCATAGCACCCAAAGCTTATCAGCTCGGAGCCTGTGATTTAGGACGATGAAAGGAGAGAGGACATGAGCAAGAGGCATGTGAGTGGGGGACTTGAGTCACCCACAGAAAAATTCCAGCCCACCCTCCGATTACTCGGGAGCTCTGAATGAAGGTTTTCTGATCATGCCACTGCACAGACCAGCATCCAGGACTTTGCTCCACCAAGAAGAGAAAGGAAGTTTGAGGTTTCAACAGCTTCTCAACCAAACACTTACCTCTATGCATCTACCAGGATCAACAAGGAGCTACTGTGGGTGACCATTTGCTGCCCTGGGGCTGTTCCTTGAAGGTTTTTGGAGAGTGGGGAGAAGGATGGGAGACAGCCAATTGGAGAGTGGAGAGGAGAGGAACCAGAGCTGGCGTGAATGGTTTGGCCACACTTCTCAGGATTCTGTAAGAGTGTGGGGCAAGTTGGGATGGCAAAGGAAGTGGTGCAGGTGTGTCTCTGAGGAAGGACTTAAGAGAAAGGACAACTCAGTGCGACTCAAGCCAGGCCCTGAGGGTGAAAACTTGTCAAGCCCTGCCCCTTCTCCAGCTTCCCATCTGTCCCTCCCCCATCAGCTCTTGGCTTTGGGTCATCAAGAACCAATGGAGTCCATGCCTGTAGAATAAGGAGAACAAGGAGTCGATTGGCCTCTCTCTTCCCTATTATCCAATTTGGAGATATTTGGAGCTCCTGTAAGGAAAAAGTCACAGCCCCCACCCCACACGAAGCCAGCCATCTCAGAGGGAGGCAGGAAGGGAAATGTCTCTCAAAAATCAACCCAGCTTCATCGTTTCGTTAATCTGCACCAGCGACAGTTCTCTGGAAAAGACCCTCAGAAATGTGCTTGACAAGACAGAAGGTGCTAATGGACAAGACGAACGTGGATGCAATGTCCATCTTGGTGGAGCAGATCACTTCACCTGGTCTGCTGCCTCTGCCCTCAGCACGGGGTTGGGGGGGGCAGGTATTTCTGTGTATGCCCTCCTACCTCTCCCCACAGCACCTCTGTCAAACCATTTCTGATCCAGCACTGCAGAGAGCTCCCCTTCCTTGCAGAGCTCAGTCATTAAAAGTGTGAATCAGCTGTGAACCTCACTCGAGGGTGGGGACTGGTTCCTACATTCATCCATTCAGGGAGCCTTCATAGGCTGCAGCTCTCTGCTAGGTTCTGGGTGCTGAAAAACAGCCATGAACAAGACCAAGAAGGACCTTCTTCTAGCAGATTTACACTCTCCAGGCTTCTGGTCTCTGCCACCAACTTAGTAGGTAAATTCTCCCCCACCACCTGCAGAGGGCACGAGTTTTACAGAAAAGGGACCGGAAGAAGGAAGAAAGCGGACTAACCCAGCTGCCTTACCTTATTCTGGGGACATTCTTTCTGCAGTGAGAGGCTCTACCATTTCCACTGCCGCTGTCCCTTCTGGTGGCGCGTCCCCTGCTGCTTGAGCTCCTGACCTTCCTTCATTTCCACCAAATGAGGACAAGAAATAGCGTTCGAGGCCTCTGGCCCTGCTGAGCATGAAGCAGAAGCAATGGATGGGTATGCTGGACTAAAAATGATCTGGGCAGAACAAGTCGAGAATGTTTGAAAGCCTCTGGCTGATAAATCTCCAGGTGCATCCCAGTTGCCACACAGGCCCCCATTAACCTGCAGCAGGGAAACACTGGGCCAGCAGCCGCCCTGGCAGAGTCCATTTCTTCCCAGGCACCCTGTGCTGCGTCTGAGGCTCCTGGAGCCTGGCTACGACACGAAAGAACTGAGACTCTTGGGGCAGGGGGAAGGGGAGCGGCGAGAAAATGCAAAACAGCTTCATAGTTACAGGGCTGTGGAAGCAGATCTCGTGGGGAGACTTGGGAGATGAAGTTCCTTGTCTTAGGAACAAGTTTTGAGAAAATGGCAGGATCCTCTTCATAACTCCAAAGTCTCTCTTCCCTGACGCTTGCTTTTCTTCTGGTCTCCCCAGAGAGGGAAGTTGTAGCACCTGGGCCTCAGTGTTACCAGGAATGAAAGTTTCACTCCTGGTATCAGGGATGCCCTTGGAGCTGACTGAGCAAGCTTGTCAAACAGGGCCTCAGCCCAGTAAGCAGACTGGAGATTCTTGGCCTCTCATGGACACCTCTGTCTCGTTCTCCTCACTGTAACCGGGCTCCACCTTCAGACGGGGCTCTATTCTTTCTGCTGGGAAGCCTATTCCTCCTGTCTAGCCTCAAGGAAGATGGGAAGCACCTTTGGATGTCAGTCAAGGCCCTGACTTTGGCTTTATTTGCCCTCTGTGTTGATACTTCAGGTGGAGAGCGTAATGGAACGTGGTCTCCCCCCATACAGAGCAGACATTAGCAAGTATGTTGGGGAACAAGGGACAAGCCCATGAAACTAGGGACCTGAGCCCATCTGCCTCTCCCCCCAACTTCTCCTACCCAAACTCACTCTTCTTGACACACTGGAATCTGTATTATATATATTTTTAAGAAAATACAATGATAGTTGTCTGGTTTTGTTGTTTTTACAGGTGTTGTGGAAAAAAAACTGTAAGAAAATTAAGTATTTAAAATGTTCCAATAAAATGGGGTTTTTTGGTTATTCTAATATATTATTGTGTACCTATTGTAAATATGAAACACTCCTATTTTGCAAGCCAAGGACACAATTTGTACTGTTGTTATATATAAATAAAGTTTACTGGATAAAAAAAAAACCTTATATCTTCAAATAAACCTGGTTGTTCAGCTACACATATGCCGAATACCATTTCACAGGCATATTTAAGAAGCAGGTGACTCATGGGAAGATGAGCTAAGTTGTTTTAAGGGACTTCTAGAATTCTCTCTGGAACCAGAGCTTATTAATGTCCAGTCATCATCATCAACACACACACACACACACACACACACACACACTCTCTCTCTCTCTCTGCTCCAGCTTGTACCAACAGATGAACACTGCCCCCTAGCCCCAAGGCCCCAGAATACAGTTCTTCTCCAACAAAAGACTGATAGTGCAGATGCTTTGGATTGAGACCATTTGCCAGGAGAATGAGGAGATCCATCCCTAGTCCTTCCTGAACATTACATTCATTCATCTGTACAAAACATGTATTAAGGCATCTACCATAGCATTGCATCATGGCATGGTGGCGTGGGGGAGGGGTGGGAATAATAAACGAGGAACATATGATCCTTGTCCCCTCATCAACCTTTTAGGTTGGTGAAAAGCACAAGGATTCCGAAAAAGGAATGTCTCAGTCACACCACGAGAGAGGTGTTTTTGGTGTTTTCCTTTAATTTTCAGTTAAGAGACTGAGGATAAACCAGGAAACGATGCCAGAAAGTGGGTGCTCTCAGATCCAGCCTGGGCAGGGTGGGGGAGGGGAGGGAAAGGGTGAGCTCTGCTCCCTCCCCACCCCCCAGGGATCAGTTGGACTGAGGTGGAGTCCAGGCCAATAGCCTGAGAGGTAGGGAGTTGATTGGTTGACCTGAGGACGCCACGCCCCCTCCCCTTTTCTGTACTTCATTTTTCTCCTTCTCTCTCTTGTATCCCAAAGTGTGGGGGGGACAGTTCCACTCTCGGCAGGTGAAAGGAGTAGATGAAGGTAACTCGAGAAGTTGTCAATCTGACATCTCAGAAAACTGTGTGCCAGAAAACGGCTAAGGGCTCTCTTTATGATAATGAGGTCCGAACTGTTTTCTGGGCCCAAGGACTAGCACTCACATCAAGAGTAGAGGCTCCTGAAGGGTGAGGTGCAGCGTTGCCCTTAGAGAACCTCCAATCTGCTGGGGGAGACAGTTCCTGCCTTCAAGGTGCCTCCAGCCTGATGGCGGAGACACGACCCTGCTCTCAAAGACGTCCCCTGCGGACGCCAACACGTGGATGCACGGGGCCTGGGACTGGAAGCACAAAATCATAAAAACAAGTGCGTGTTCCCAAATACGGTGTGTGCTAGGGCTATAGAGTTGCCATAGATTCAAAGACAGAATCCCTGCTAGGATTTTTCCGACCTTACTTTGCAGCGTCTGAGTTTATGAGGTTTGCGTGCATGCACGTGGGGACACACACACACACTGTTCCCTGAGAGACAGGAGACATGCAAATGCTGGTCCCCAGGGTGAGGAGTATGCAAACACAACCCCCTGAAGAGCCTGGAGAAGAGCATAGTGCTGAGGCCTGTGCATAATTAGCGCACTGTTTTCCACTGCACAGAGGGTTTTGTTGGTGAGCGCAGGAACCAGCGAGAGCCATCCTCCGCTTCTCTTTTAGACGCAGACCTAGAGGGGCGCCTGGGTGGCTCAGTCGGTTAAGCGTCAGACTTCGGCTCAGGTCATGATCTCACGGTTCCTGGGTTTGAGCCCCACATCGGGCTCTGTGCTGACAGCTCAGAGCCTGGAGCCTGCTTCAGATTCTGTGTCTCTCTCTCTCTCTCTCTCTGCCCCTCCCCTGTCTCTCTCTGTCTCTCAAAAATAAATAAAAAATGTTAAAAAAAAAAAAGATAAATAAATAAACACAGACCTACAGCACTAGAGGCTTTCTGTTCCATCACAGTGGAAAAGGTACAATCGTTTTCATGCGGCCCTGGTGAGCCCGGTGGCCTGGGCACAGTGTGGGGCAGGGGCAGACAGATGAGCCTGGCCTCTGGCTGTGCCTGATGGGACCCCTGGAGTCGGCTGGACTGGGACGCAGGGCCTCGTGGACTCGATGGAGGAGGCCATTTCCCTGTTTCCCCAATCTTCTTGCGCCTCCCTGTCTCTTCCCAGCAACTTGAGCTTTAGGCGCCTCTATTATTAACTATGTGCTGCAGGAACTACCACCCTCAGGGAAGGAAGGGAGGGGGGGTAATCTACCAGGCGCCTGTCTGCCTGCTCTCTGTTGTAGTCCCAGGACAGCGCACAGGGAGTGTCCGGCAGCAGATGCCAGTAAGAATGTTCTGAAAGAATGAATGATTGAACAAATAAGGCTCACTAAAATATCGTCTCATATGATAGGCGTGTTCCATTTATGTAGTCTGAGGCTCAGAGAGGTTAAGGGATTTGCTGAAGGTCACACAGCGACTGCAGAGCTCGGATTGCATGTTCTTTCCACAGCTCTACACTGCCTTTCGTTAGGTCTAGGCCATTTAATACTCGGAAGTCTTCCCCAGAAATGGGTCCTCCCTCTTGTAACAAGCAGGTGCTGTGGGAGCACTCGCCAGCCTTCACTACCATTCATATCTGTTCAGTACAACGTTTGCCTATTCATCACTTGCAGTGAGCATGACACTAGATTAGGTGCTGTTAGACAGATACAAGGGGAAAGGAAGCTATGTTTTTTTAAATTGCAACTTTCCCAGGATTTACAATCTAATGTCAATACCAAATCATTCTACTAAGAGAGAAAGACTCATCCACTTTCTCAGTGGGAATTACGTATCACTTTTACTACAAGTGCAAAAGAATTTTGCCAAATTGCAGCAGTAAGATGGTCAGAGAGTGGGGCCCCTCAATTTGAGGAAAACCCTGCATGATAAGCCACTCAAGAGAAGCCGGGGAAGTGGCGGCTGCTGGTAATCTGTGCCTGATCAACAATGACACCATGAGCTGTCAAACCTCTCTGCTCAGCGAGTGAGTGGACAGAGGAGGCTCCCACCTGTGTTTGGCTGCTAGAAGCTTGGAGCCAAATTCGTGGCCCACCTGTGCAGGACCTTCTGCTGCATGCTATTGTAATATGCATCCTACTCCTGATTCTGCTTTATAGCTGTCTTATTTCTCTTTATTCCTCATTGCCTACTCCTTTCCACTTGCTAGAGTTCATGTATCTATCCCTGGCCAAGAGCATAGGACTTGGATTCAGATTGCCTGGGGTTGAATTCCATTCCCATGCTGTGTGGTCTGGGAAAGTTACAGAACCCCTCTGTGTGACCGATTCTCAAATCTATAAAATGGGGATACTATATATTAAATAGGGCATTTGAATGGGGTAAGTAAGATACTGTATATAGTGGACTCCACAGATAGTATTATAGATAAATGAGGGAAAGTATTAACCATCCATCCTTCTTTGGTAGGCAATCCAGCAGGACCTATAGGCAGGAGGAAATGAGAGTCTCAATCTGGCTGTGGAGGGAAGCTGCATTAATGCTCATATGTTTCACAAAGGCAACTGGTGCCTGAAAGTTAAGCCCTTAGGAGCCTAGGCATGGATGTTGACCAAGGAAAATGGGAAATGAATCAAAGCTTTACCCAAAGCCTTGAAGCATGAAGCAGCCAGTAAATCTGCTAAAAGCAGATAGAAAGTACCAGAGAGAGGTGAGTCCAGGCAACCCCCATGTACTAAAGCTACAGAGATTGTCCAGCAGGCTAGAGTCAGTAGGTGGCTTCCTGAAAGCTTGACTAGGATCAGGGTCCAAAAAGTTTTGGGGTTTAGTAGGAAAGACGACCCTTCACCAAGAGAGCCAAAGGGCAGGTCAGGCCCACAGGCCCAGGGAAGGGGCCCCAGGGAAGGGCACAGAAGCTAGAGGCAGAGGGCACAGATCCCAGGAGGGCCAATTCCTAATGAGAAGCCAGGGCAGCAGAGTAGGAGCGGAAATGAAGTGCTCACCAGATCTGGGAGGGGTACTTTTCCTGTCTCCCATCAAAGAGAAATCTGGACACCTTCAGCCCCAACTGGTTCCAGGTAAGTGTATGAGTCACAGTTTCCCAAAGAACTAGAACCAGTAGAGCAATAGGGTGTGGGTCCAAGGGTTTGCATGTGTGCATAGGGATGTATGTGGGGAGGGGGGGTAGATGGACAGAGACTTTCTGGAACTGGTCCACACGCAAGTCTAAAGTCCGCAGGGCAGGCTGGCAGGCGGGCAATTCGAGCAAGAGCTGATGTTACAGTCTTGAATCCAAACGCTATCTGGAGGCAGAATTTATTCTTCCTTGGGAACCTCAGTTTTGTACTTAAGGCCTTCAACTGTTAGATGATTCCTACCCATACTGTGAAGGGCAATCTGCTTTACTCAAAGTCTACTGTTTGTAAATGTTACTCACATCTAAAACATACCCCCTTTTTTTGAGAGACAAGGAGAGAACACGTACACACATGCAAGCGAATGCGGAAGGGACAGAGAGAGAGGGAGACAGAATCTTAAGCAGGCTCCATGCCCAACACAGAGCCTGACCCAGGGATCGATCTCATGACCATGAGGTCAAGACCTGTCAAAATCAATAGTTGGACACTTAACAGACTGAGCTGCCCAAGCGCCCCTAAAAAGGACCTTTGCTGCAACATCGAGACTGATGTTTGACCACACAAGTGGGCACCACAGCCTAGCTGAGTTGCTCCATAAATTAATCATCACAGGGAGAAAAAGACAACTTGCTATCAAACACTGGGGCTAAACTCCATGCAAATGATCTCTAAATCCATCTCCTTGGATGCCCTTTTTTTTTTCAAATTCTGGTGAAATATACATAACATAAAATGCACCATCTTAACCATTGTTAAGTGTACAGTTCAGGCGCATTAAGTACATTTACATTGTTGTGCTGCTCCCATCTCCATTCATTTCCAGAACTCCTTTCATCTTTCAACACTGAAACTCTGTATCTATTAAACAATAACTCCAGGTGCTCCTCTCCTCAGCCCCTGACATCCACTATTTTACAATTTGATGCTTTTGTAAAAATCTGGTTTCTTTCACTCTTAATTTCCTGGTAGAAAACGCTTTTGAAAAATCCCAACCTTTGCTGGCTAAGCACAGAAGAAAAGGGACGGACATCAACAAGGTGTGGAGTGACCTCAAGGCCAAGCCTGTGCAAAGGGACAGCGAAGGTTTCAGCTCCAGACTGGGGAAGGGGGGCTGACTCTCTGAGTCATCACAGGGGAATAATAGAAAGTGGGAAAAACCAGAAACCATTCCCTTCTCTGGCTTTTCTCTTGAATGCTCATAAATGTCCATCAACCTAGTCCATTTATAAGAGCACCACCAAGAAGCCTACACCAGAAACTGGTATAAAAATAACAAACAAACAAAAAATAGCTTAGTTGTTTAAGCCCCAAGAATCATGCAGAATTCCATACTTCCAGGTCCATCTTCCCAGTCTCCTCTTTCCTTGGCTCCCCATCTCCACTTGGCCCCATTTCTCAGTTCCTGGCTGTCACCTCAAGTGCCCCTGACTCTGAGGATGCATTTTAGAAAAGCTGAGTCTGGTGCTCTGGTGGGCGTTGGAAACACCCCCAATCCTCCTGGAGGGGAACACGAAGGGGCGGGCCAGGAAGGGCAGGAAGGGAGCCCTCCATACATGCGGTGCCACACTCCACCTCCACCTCCACCCAGGATGACCCGTAGTGACTTTAAAGGTCACAAAACCACAATGGCAGCTAAATCCCAGCTGACAACAGCAAACCTTGAGCCTCGGAAACTTACAGGGACCCTCCTCCTCTTCCTTTACCGTAGAGGCAGCTCTTAGTCTCCATCTCAACTCCATCTCCCTGTAGGACGGTAAGGATGCCAACAGAGAACAGAAACAGACATCGTCACTCCTCTTGGCCAGTCCCCCCAAAGCGTTGGGGTCCTAGGTTCTTCAACCTTTCTGAATGTGGCACGGTAACGTACACTCTGAGGAGATGTGCACACACGGGCGGGCTGTGTGGGGATTCCTCTCCAGAACAGCCTGCCCTTTCTTGTTTATTTAATCAAACATTTCTTGACAGCCGCCTATGGGCTGTGCTCTGTGCTAAGCACCAGGGAAGGTCCAGGATGCACACCTGACATGGTGATCTTGTGAATTTCCCTGACCGTTCTGCTCATCTGGCAGCAATGATTATGTGTCTGTTGTGCACTTACTGTCGTGAAGGCTACACACATGTGGCCAGGCTCATTCCTATAAACGTCTGAAGAGGCAAATGTCATTTACTCCCATTATAGAGATGAGAAAACGGAGGCTCAGAGAGATTACATAACACATCCAGAATCACACTGAGGTGAGTGGCATCCTTGGGACTTGACCCCAGGTCTTCACAAGCTGTGGTTATAAGTGGTCTTCAGGTCTCATTAAAGAGGCCTCACTTGTTTTAGCACAGAGTGCCCAGAGCCAGCCTGTGACAATAGCACTCAAGTTTTCCTGGCCCTCAGTCCTGTCCCAGCCAAGCGAGGGCAAGACCCAGACACCCACAAGACTCCTGGAGGGGTGGGTCAGGCCACTGGGTCAGTGTGCTCAGGAGCCTGCCCCTGCCACTGGGCCTGTCTCCCCCTAAAGCCCTAATCCACCACTAAATCACTTGGGTGACCTTGACAAATCCTTTGCCTTTGTTCAATCTCAGCTTTCTCCTTTATAAATTGAAGGGGCTTAGAAAAGATCAGTCGTTTTCAACTTTTTACCAAAGAAAGGCTCATACAGAATCCAGATCCAAGGGGACACAGAGACAAGGAGCCAAGCCCCAACCCACCGCACCTCCCCTTCCTGCCTCAGCCCCCCCCCCCACTTCCACCTCTCACTTGCACCCTGAATTGCCCCCTGGGCACTGTAAGGGCTCCAAGGCATAAGGTCCCACCAGGGGGCCACCCTTCTCCGCCACCAGCCAGGGGAGCCTCTGACCCACAACCAAGGTGTAGACCAGGTAGAGAGAAGTGCCAAAGGTCAAAGCAGAATCCAAGTTCAAAACTCAACCTCAGATCTAAGGAACTACGGGGAGAGCAAGGACCAACCACGGAGCCAACATGGAGATAGTGATTTCAGAAAGGGTAAAGTTGGAACAGCTAAGAGACAACAGTCCAAGGGGCTTGGAGCCACTCCAGAGTTGAGAGCGAAGCCTGCAGCTTCTTTTTATAGACTTCCAGCCCCGCAGGAGGGGAATTCTGGGTTCCTGTAAGGAGCTGCCGTGAGCAAGCATCCATCCCCCCGAATCCAGCCTCAGCTCTTCTCTCTAAATCCTCATGGTGTCCTGTGTCAGGGAGCGGTCCACAGAGCACAGGGGCAGAGTTCCTTAAGCCTTCTGAGCAACGAGACAAAAGTCGCTCAGAGACCAACTCAGTCGCTTTGTCTCCAGTGAAGCAACAAGATTCCTGCTATGCCAGGAGACAGAGAACAGGGGAGAGGCCTGGAGGCAGTTCTGGGTGTGGGGGGAGGTTGAGAGAGAGACCCTGAGGCACCACCTGAGGAGGAAGAAGGAGAGACCAGGAGGTGGACCAGGAGGTTGGTGCACCTAATTCATTTACACTCGAATGAAGACCAAGAATACCCACTAGGTGGGGTTTTGAGATCTATTTAGCCATTATCCGCCCCAGGTTTGTTGTAAACCCTGCCTGTCTATCTGGTAAAGGCTGGGAGGGTCTTAAGAACGCGTTCGGATTGTGCTGGTGAGAACCAGGCTCCCATGCAGAGCTGACCTGCAAACGGGACAGCTGCTAACGAGACAGAGGAGCAGGCCAAGTCCCTCCTCTACAACCAAGAAAGAACGGACTGGAAAGACATACAGGACCATCTGTGATGGTGAGTGGACGTGAGGGGCACTAAACAAGGCACTTTTCCTTTTCTTTTTATCTTCCACCTCTCTGTGCACCCAGAGACAATGCCTCCACGTTGCCATCTTAAGGAGCCCTGGGCAGGAGGGACTCAGAACATGGCCCTGCACTCAGTGGTGGGGCGGCTGGACTCCAGCCCCTTCCCACCAGCCTAGCCTGCCCATCACCACTGCCCTCCCCCTATTTCTATGCTCCCGTTACCCTTTCCCCCTTCCTCTGTGTGTCTTTGCCCTGAACTAAAATTGCATTTTATCTGAGACACAACAAAAGAGCCAGGGGAACAGTGGACAAAGTGCCCTGCTCAGAGAGCTCTCATCCAAAACATCCCCTTTGAGGAAACTTCCTCTGATGTTCTCTGATCTCAGTCTTTAGAAAATTCTGAACTTGGAGAGCTGTGATGTGCTTCTCTATTCTCTCCGTGCGCCACCTCCACTCCCCGCAAGATGCCCACCTCTCCTTTCAGGGGCCCCTTCCTTTGGTCCCTGGAGGGAATGGAAAAGGACACGGAGCCACGGACCACAGACGGCCATGCTTCCCTCCTCCTCGGCCTTGACCTGGTCTCACTCCTTTCTGGAGCCGCCCCATCCTTGCTTCAGCAGCATCACAAACTTGGTGTTGTTCTATGAATTCTATGAACGTGTTACATGGACAAGACCTGCTCCTAGGGCCTCATTCCAGTCCCTTCCACACAGCGAAACAGTTTCCGTAGGGGGAGGCTCCATCAGAACCTGAGACTTCCTAGCTGCGGGCTGCCTGATCCAACCGGATCTGGTGGTCCTCAAACCCCATCCTGTCCCCGTCCCCCTAGCCCGCTGTGCCTGTGTCTTTGTTCACTTTGAGCTTTCCGTGAACTCGGATAGAAACATAGCAAGATGGTGAGATAATTATGACAAGCCAAATAGTGCACAGGCTCTGCCAGCGCAGAGGAGCGATGCTACGGCTGCTTCGGGCTGTTCCAAACACAGCTTGAAGGACGCCTCGTACAGATGGAAAAGACAAGAAACGTGAGGCTGGTGGGGGGAGGGGGGTCCTGTAAGGAAACACGGTAGCCCCGGGGTTCAGGTGGAAACCTCGGGCTCTCTTCTCCTTTTCTATAAAGCAAGGTCAAGTCAGCCCTAGGGGGTGTCCAGAACAAGAGACGGAAGTCTAGGAAGTACGTGCCAACTCTGATGGAAAAACACTCCAAAGGTTCCAGCGCAGGGCTGGCGTGAGTAATAATGAAGGGTCTTTCTTCAAGCAAGTGCCAGGTCTTCCATCTCTGACTCGGTTCCCAGAGCTGTGAGGCCGGCAGGGGGTGCGTCTGGAAAGCCAATGGCTGACGTTGTGATCTTGAGCAAGTCACTTGACCTCCTGGGCTTATTTTGTCTCATCTGTAAAATAAGAGGATTAGGTGAAGTCATCTGTAATGTGCTTGCATCTCTGTGGTTTCCTGATTGCTGTGACTATCACAATGGAACAAGTAAGATCTGAGAACCAGGGGGAAGAAAGTATCAAAGAGACCCAAATAAATAACAGAAAAGGCTAGGCTCAGAACCTAGGTACCAAGATTCCTAGCCCTCAGCTCTCCCTGCCTCATGGGAAGGTCTCCAGAATAATAATCTGTGTTATTACACCCCCCATACCCCCCCAAAAGGTAAAGATCCCCCTCGAAGCAAATGTGTTTTATCTTCTTGGGACCAGATCCTTCACTATCAGTCTGTTCATACATTGCCCATGCCAGACAGCATTTGAAATATGTTTTGCTCAAATATGGATCATCGACATGCTGGAATGCTACAGGCCATGATAAACTAAATGCGGGAAGTATATCAATACTTGGATCTGTGCATGGGAGCCACCCGCAGGTGGACAAGGGGAGCTTCTGCGGGGACAAGTGCATCCTGACCACGTGAGTGGTAAAGTGACCATGTGCTCACGGTTTGTTGACCAAGGTTAGAGGCGAATTTAGATTGTAGTCTTTTATTTATACAGATTAAACAAACGAATGCTTGCTATTTTTAAATTCTGGCCCTTTTAGCCACCTCAGCCACTGGTTTGGACAGAATGCAATCAGGTCCACAGAACCCTCTTGTAAGCAACAGGTTCCCATCCCCGCCCACTTCTCCCAGCTCTGTCCGCATGCCCCACACCTCTGCTTCCCACCCTCAGTGGGCCCACACGCTCTGCCCTACACACAGAGCCTTAGAAGTTAGCAGCTTAAAAGGCAAACTTGCCTGCCTGGCTGGGAAGACGGGTAGCAGCAGGCTGGGAGAGGAAGGGAGGAGAGGCAGGACTGGAAGCACAGCTCCCACCGGGGCTGTGAATGGCATGGACCCTCAGGGACCGACCCCACTAGCCTGGATGGAGAGATGACCATTGAGCCCTCACTCAGGTGACCAACTTCCAATACCTGGACCTGACATGACCAGATTCTATCACATGACACCGTGTGTTAAGAGACCCCTCAAAGCTCAAGGTTGCCTCAACCATTTTCTCCAGGTGATAAATTCTCCAGTCAGAAGAGTCTAGCTCTGCTGAGTCAACCACAGCACAGAAGTAATCATCATGGGGCCTGGAAGTAGGCATATAGGCACATAGGCTTTGCCACTTAGTAGCTGGGTGATGTTAGGGGTTTCTTACCACCACCACCCCACCCACCCAGAGCCAGTCTCTAATATGGAAAACGTGGTATTAGCTCAGGTGGTCTTGGAGAAAATTAGACCTGTGTCTGTAATGTCCTTAGCACAGGCCGGGCACATAGCAGGCCCTTGAGGCATGAGGAGGGTTTCCGTGTAGCATTATTAACTCACTCCGCCTCCCTGCAATGTTCTGGACCTTCTTTCTCTCTCATTCTTCCCTGGAGACGGGACCTCCCCCCACAGCCGACATCTGGCTGAGCTGAACTGTGGGAACGACAGAAGCAGGGATCAGGCCTCGGTCACCACCATTCTCAGTGTTTTCTCAACTAAAAACCAAAAACCTGGCATCCAACTGCTCCATGACAGTCCCTTGGGCACTGAAAAGCTTCTGACCAGAGGCTCAGATCAAGGGGCTGACTCTGTATTCAGGAAATGAATCCTGGTTTGGGAGAAGCGGGAGGAGACTCCAAGAGCCATCTGGAGGTGGCAGCGTTTCCAACTCGTCCTGGGAAAGACCAGACAAGAATCAAAATGGTGTGGCATTAGCCCAAGAACAGACAGATCAACGGGATTAGGCAGCTCCGAAACAGACCCTAATATATATTTAAGGACTTAATAAATGAGAACAGAGCATTGCAATTCACTGGAGAAAGTGTGAATGAAGCAAAAGCTGGGCTTGCAGGAAATTGGCTATTTGAAAAGGAATCGGTTTTTATCTTCATCTCACAGTATACACTAAAATTTCACTCAGATCAAAGAGTTAAACCTGCAAAAACAAAGAAAAGTGGGGGGGGGGGCGGG